>OY730195.1:14645312-15845312 GCA_963422505.1 Pseudognaphalium luteoalbum | reverse complement strand
AAAAATAGAATAATAATAAAAAGGATATTTGAATTAAATAACAAACCTTATCAATTGCTACATTCCGATGAAAGTAAAATCCGAAAGATTTTTTTATTATATAAAATTAATAATAATTAATTAAAATAATTAATAACCAATCCAAAAGTATTAAATAATAATAAACATATTTAAATAATTGTAGGTTAAAAACGGGGCTAACTTTGGTTCAATATATCCACCTTAATCCGTTCTTTGTTTCATCGATGAATTAAAATCTACTCCCCTCTTCTTATTTTCAATGCTTTGTATCTCAAGTGAAGTTATTATCGAAGATATCAAAAGTTCTAACAAATTTAAAGGTATTTTATATTATACATTGGTAATAGATTGAATAATATACATAATAATTTTTTTTCTTTTTCTAGGTAAAAAGCTCATGTTGAACATCGTGAATATCCCAATGGTTTCAAGGTATTGATTATGCTTGGTATTGATTATGATTTATTTAGTTTACATATACAATCTTTTGTACGATTGCAAAATAGATTCTTATTTTACTTTGTTTCTGATTTACAGGTCACCCTCAAGTACATGAAAACCCAACTTTTACATGGTATTGATTCTTGATTATTTAATTTTAAATTAATTTACAGATATGTAATTCTAAATTATTTGTAGGTGACAAACCTTCTTTAGAACACTATGAATATCTAAATGAATTTAAAGGTATCCAATATGAATTCTATAGTATTTAAACTCAACATCAAATTTTATACAAGAGATGAATTTTGGTCTAAAGTTGATTTACCTCACTAATGTTGATTGTGGAACTGGTCAATGAGGGCCAACAAGTGATCCTTAAATAGTGGAGATTGCTTGAGACACATGAGAGTGTTGAATGCGCACACTTTCTATGGTTTAACAAATCTTATAATTAAATTATTATTGTAAATGTAACAACTTAAAAAATTAAATACGTTCATACAAAATATATATTACAATGTTAAATTAAAAATTACAAAGTAAAATATTAAAGATCGCGTTGTTGCGGGTCTTCCAACTAGTAAAAATTTATAAGAAAAAGATTTTATATTCGAATAACTTATTTGTTAATACTTAATAGTGAATCATTTCATTATTGATTTTCTTTTTATTACCATCTACCGATTATACCCGACCCAACTTTCAAATTCTAACCCCCGCAAGGCAACATGTATGGTCGGAGTTGAATGGTGGGTTCAGCACGTGCTTATATATTTAACTTAAAACCTTCTATAAATAAACACATCCCAATATTCTTCTTACTCGGTATCATTATCATTATCATTATAATCATTGAAACAACTTCAAAAGGCACGATAACAACAATATGAAAGAGGATTATCGGGCCACCGTTTGTGTCACTGGAGCCGCTGGATTCATCGGTTCATGGCTTGTTATGAGACTTCTCGAGCGTGGCTACATTGTTCGAGCCACCGTTCGTGACCCAAGTATATATACACATTCTTTCTCTTATAATACTCCTTAATAAAAATGGTATTCAATTCTTTAAAACAAAATATAATTATACATGTTTGATTAAACAGGTGACATGAAAAAGGTGAAACACTTGATAGAATTACCGAAAGCAGAAACAAACTTGACATTATGGAAAGCAGATTTAACACAAGATGGAAGCTTTGATGAAGCCATTGAAGGTTGTCATGGTGTCTTTCATGTGGCTACACCTATGGACTTTGAATCCAAGGACCCTGAGGTACATATATGAGTTATTGTACCATTTTTTGCATTCTCTCTTATATATTTCTATTTATAGAAATGACAATAATAAGTTGTATATATCACAGAATGAAATCATAAAACCAACTGTAGAAGGAGTTTTAAGCATTGTAAGATCATGTGCGAAAGCGAAAACAGTCAAGAAACTAGTCTTCACTTCTTCAGCTGGAACTGTAAACCCACAAGAGAATCAACTTCCGGTCTATGATGAGTCGCATTGGAGTGATTTGGACTTTATCTACTCCAAAAAAATGACTGCTTGGGTTGGTTACTTTGTTTCCTTACATTTCTTTTCTTGTGTTTAGTATATACGAGTATGTAGTTAATCGTCGGCCATTTTGTACACAAACAGATGTATTTTGTGTCAAAAACATTAGCGGAACGAGCAGCTTGTAAAGCAACAAAGGAAAACAACATTGAATTCATTAGTATCATTCCAACACTAGTTGTTGGTCCATTCATCACTCCCTCGTTCCCACCAAGTCTCATTACCGCACTTTCGTTGATCAACGGTATGTAAGATTAATCAGAAGTGGCATGATGGACAGTTCACGGGTTGGCTAAATATAATTAGCATTGTTTAAAATGATCACAGAGATTATTCCATCTTGGTAAAAAGATATTAAGGACATTATACACTTCAAACCACATTTGACCCATTTGATCTATTTATACATTCTAACGGGTTGTGAATTTCAAACTGAAACAGGAGTAGAATCACATTATTCAATTATAAAGCAATGTCAATATGTGCATCTGGATGATCTTTGTGAGTGTCATATATACCTCTATGAGAATCCTAAAGCCGAAGGGAGATACATTTGTTCTGCACATGATGCCACCATTCATCAAGTGGCAAAAATGATCATAGAGAAATGGCCAGAATATCATGTTCCAACTAAGTAAGAATCTGAACTTAATATTCACTTTCATTGTGTTGTGCTGTTGGTGTTGGTATTGTCATATTGATGTAATGATATATGTGATTTGGTAGGTTTCCAGGGATTGATGAGAAGCTGCCAATAGTTTCTTTTTCATCAAAGAAGTTAACTGACATGGGATTTGAGTATAAATATGATCTGGAGGAGATGTTCAAAGGAGCTATTGATAGTTGCAGAGAGAAAGGATTGCTTCCATATTCTACAAATGAGGTCAAGAAGGGACAGCTGATATCTTCTGTTGATCACCAGAAGATCGTTGATGAAGCCGTGAAATCAATAAACTGAGGATAAGAACATTAAAGAACGAAAATTATATAATTCTTGAATTTAATTGCGTCGCTTCGTGATGATGTCACATCTATTATGAGGATAGTTAATGCACTGCAAGAACACTGTACTCCTGTGTAAAAGATAATAATGAATACATTTTTTGTCGAAAATTCGAACCATATTCCTCAACAGCCCTTGGTGTAAAATTGTATGCTGTTCTTGTTTCACTGCTAAACGAATACCAGCATAAGCCATTCAAAGAGGATATAGAACTGTTGAAGACTTGAAGGATACAACAGTTGTGTCTTTTATTTGTTAAAAGTAGGAGTTTACATCCATTTAACCATTCTTCATTACAAGTTTTTCATACATCTCTTAACAGTCCTACCACCATTACTATTTTCTGCACCAATAAACAATGCTCGATAAGCAAATCACTGCCTCAAGCTTTCAACAATGTAGGAAGCGTACAGATCCCTGCCACCACCAATACTCAAGTAAGATCAAATGTGCAAGAAATATATAAAGATATATGCAGGACTATGGATTACTAAATCTCACATGGAATACTCTATAGCTTTGACTGCATCTTCAGCAGGAAGAAAATCGTTTACTTTGACCGATTTGTTCTCGTTCTTCTTGTCTGCATCAATCAAGTTAAGGGTATACATACACAATGCCAAAAACCAAGATAACAAACACAAAGCTACTTTTTAAACGAATGTAAGTATGGATACAGTCCTCAAAGAAACGACGAATCTCAGCAAGACGATGCGGAGGTAGTTCTTTGATGTCAGTGTAGTGCCTAAATTCTGGGTCATCTGCACATACCGCTATGATCTTGTCATCCCCTTCACCCTGTTAAAACAAAACATTTTCCAATACAAAGAATCAAACAGAAATCAATGACACACGAAAAGAAATCAAGTCCTAAACTCAGGGATCCCCAGTCATTGCTTTTTCATCATTCATTCGCTTTTGGATGTTTATCTAAATGTTGTATTAGTTAATAGGAAATAATTGAATTAAGTAAATTGGTATTCACCTGATCAATCATAGGCATTAATCCAATAGCACGTGCACGCAGGAAGGTGCCAGGCAGTACAGGTTCCTGTACAGGGAATCAAAAACACATAAATATTAGGTGGAGTGATTTAAGTTGAACGTAAGATGCACTAAAGTTCTAATAAATCATATCATGGATTAATTATTACCTGCATCAATACCAACACATCCATGGGATCGCTGTCTTCACAAATGGTTCTTGGGATGAAACCATAGTTGTGTGGGTAAACCACTGATGAGTAGAGAATCCGATCAACCTATTTTGAGAAATGTTATCAATCAACAACGTACCAACAGATATAAATTCTAGAACAAAGACACATATGATAGATAAAGTTGTTCAGACCAGACCACCCACTAAGAAAGACAAGCCAACATATTCTAAGGACCAAGCTGGAGGCAAAATGTCATTAGCAATTAAGAAAAAAAGTTGCAGTTTCCAAGGGATGTACACAAACGGGAATTCTTGCCATTTTTAATGGGTTAAAGTATGAGTGTATCAGTAAACAATTCCACAAACCTTAATTATGCTGATAACTTATCAAGTAGAAGGAAAAATCGTAAAAATTATGTAATGAGAAGTTTACCTTGATGAGGCCACTTGCCTTGTCAAGTTCATACTTAACTTTGCTGCCTTTCCCAATTTCAACCACCTGCCATAAATTTAACATCACTTACATCAAACTATTTTTATAAATATATATCCCACTTCTTATGACATCCATTTGGAAAGAAGACAAAATGCATACACAGTTGAAGACTTGGGGTGCACCAGGCCCTGCATACATCACCACAAAAAGAACCTTTGAGGACAGAATAATGATCATTGGGCACTACTTCTCTAATCACATAAGAGGTCCTTCTGAACATTTGTCATTAGTATACTTTTTAGCAGAAAGACTAAGGTGATTCACTTTATAAAAGAATACTGGAAAAGAGGGCAATATGTGAGGAGGATAGAACTTTAGAAGCTTTACCGATCTCCAAGTCATGCCAGGGATGAGCAGCAACAGATCTTCGTGACATAGAATTAAGGATCCTTTCATTGAGGCTCACACGATTATTTCCAGAACTTTTCGCACTTCCTTGTCCGTCATTAGCCATGTTTACCCTTAATATAAAAGAAATTGTTTGATTTATACAAACGGATGCAACCACAAAAGAATTTACATTAACACTTGTCAACACAATTATACAAGTGTTAAGCAACTTCACATTATGAACAACTCTCTCCACCTACTCTAACAGAAAAACACTCAAACAACTTAACTTTTTTATCTCTAACAAGCCCACAAAGTTACAGGAAGGGAGTCAGAGTTTAATGGTAAATTTGTATATATTGTCCAAATCTTGGTTGATCAGATATGACTAGCTAAACTTTCTAATAAGATAGTATATATATGCCTTTATGAGAATATGATTGTTTTCCTTAAAGTATTACAAAGTTTTCCATATGTAAAGATATTGGCCTCTAACTTGAGAATCATTGATATTAAGTTCTGTTGCAATCCAAACAATGGAACTGCATAATTTTACTTGCACCATTTTCTTGCAAATTTATCATACATCACAACTATAAAACTTCTGAGGCTATCTGTACTCTTGGACATAACTTGACTACTCTGGCAGATAGTAGTACAAAAAGCAGGTTGATGATATTAAGTGCACACATGAAACAATCTACTAGAAACTGTCAAACAAATAATGCACCTCTTGTTAACACAGATACATATAGAGCTATTCATAGTATAGGTTAACATCAACTCTCCAACCAAATAATTCGAAAAACAGTGGGACCCTATTGATATTGTAATTTGCCAAAACTGGAAGTAATTAAAAAAAATAAAAATATATATATATATACACACACACAAAAAAAAACTATGCTGAATATACCGACAAAATAGTAATTATACTCTGAAATGAATTGAGTTGCTTATTGCTAATGAAGAAACGATCACTTAGCTCGGTAAACTAATTCCCCTAGTTAAAGTGATTAACAAACATACTCTTGAGTTCTGATTGTAGATTAAAAACAATGACTGCCTCAATTTAACTATGACAAAGTGAGCAAAACAGTTCTATATGTACTCCGTTGATCATATTAACCATAAAACTAATTCACTAAAGAATATTCCAAAACTTATCATAGCATATGCTCTATTTAACAATAACAATATACAATCCACACACTAAACTCACTTTTCTAGTAACATTAAAAAAATTTAGGCCCAAACATCAAATCATATACATCATCTAAACTGCAGATTACGAAACAACGATATGAGTATAACACCATATAAAACCCTAATTATTCGATCATCATGTAATCAGTTTCACGCGCATTGAATCGGAACACAAATCGATCTCACAACAACAGAAATTACTAACACAATATCATACCAACGGCAAAACGCTCCTGAAACAACGAATATGCTAATCTAATTGATGTATACACTTGATCGTTTAACAAATCAGTAAATGATAACGTATAATTGGTGAGGAAACTTACAGATTAACAACGAATGTGATTTCTGGAGAAGAAAAATATTAAATAAAATAAAAAATGTGAGGAGGGGGAAAAAGGAACAAGGGTGGTCGTAGAGTGGACGCAAAAGTGTGACCCTTTGACCCTTTTTCAAGACAAATGAAAAGCAGCCTGTGTTTTAACCGTTGGATTGGTAAGAAGTATAGTCGACGGCTGATGATTAGACACGTGGATTACACTTTGCATAACGGTTATTCCCTCACGCACATTCAAGTATGCTGGTGGAATGGAATCAGTTTTACTCTCGTCGTTTTTATGCGAATAGTTTTATCATAGATATACTGTAGCACTTTTTTATTTTTTATCCATACAACACTTTTTTATTTTTTATCCATACAACACTTTTTTATGGTTTATAATGTATTATTACTCGTAGTTTACACGTCCTAAGCAGGTGGATGGTAATTTCTATACTCCGTATTATTTTTATAAAATAAGTAACATATATCTTATAAATTGATAAATATATAGACATTTGTCGACTCAAATGGAATTCATTTTGATTAACTCGATCCATATTACAACTCAGTTCGTTGCATGTAAAATGAAAGGGGGAAATATTGTTGTTAACACTAGAAAGTTAAGTTTAGGGGTGTTTAGATTAGCTTATTTATAAGCACTTATGTGCTTAAAAAATAAGTATGTAACCCCTTACTTATTTTTAAGTGCTTATTCCTTAGTAAATAGCAGATAATCAATTTTCAGAAAAGTGTGTGGATTTGTTTATCTGCTGTCAAAATAAGCAAATAAGCAGATAAATGCTTATTTAAGCTAATCCAAACACCCCCTTAATGGAGTTGACAAATAGGAAACATGAAATATACATATTTTACACATTTAACTTATCAACTTTTATAAATATACATATTTACTCGTCATGTTAATTTTAATTGTACCTTTTGATCCATGCTATTATGTTGCACAGTATTTTTCTCTTATTTTATATTTAGAAACTTTTTAAGTACATTATGGAATGTTTAATAAATTGTTAGAGAAGCATAAAAGTAATCTCTCATTTTAAGAGTTATCACGAAACTAAAGAAAGGGCTTAGTGTCTAGGAATGTATCAAACTTTCACCAAATTTCTATTGTGTGTATCCAACTTACAAAACTCAATATTAATGCACTCAATTTGTAAAAACCTTTATACTGATGTACTTTGATGATGTGTCACGCGCATAGCATGCCACGTGGCATAAGGAGAGAGTGACACGTCATCAAAGTACATCAATATAAGGGTTTTACAAGTTGAGTACATTAATATTGAGTTTTGTAAATTGGATACACACAATAAAGATTTGGTGAAAGTTTTATACATTCTCAGACACTAAGGCTCTAAAGAAAAAAGATAAACTTTCTATAATGTTATATAGATTCGCGAGTCTTAAAATAGACGGGGCAATATTCATAGTTTTGTTCTAGAAAATCAAAGGGAAATAAATCATGCTGCGAAATTACACAGATGAAAATGTACAATTAGTTACAAATCAGGAAAGGATTATTTGTGTAAATATTAAAAAATCAAATTATTGAAAATGTTAAATATCTAATTTTATTTAGTTTGTGACCGATTAAACAGAACAATTTAGTTTGTAATCTTAACAATACGATTCCCATGCCTGAAAATTAACCATCCGCATACAGTGTAAGATCTCAAAGGATTTAACTGCGATGATAAAATGTAAAACATCATCTCAAGTCTTAACCAACATATCGATTTAACAAAGACGGCTAACGATTGAAAAGCTACGATATATTTCATCTATAAAGTTTTAGGTGCCATAAATGTTATTTTCAAAATTTAAAGGTCTCAAAATAATAAATTACTGCCTCAATTCTATTTTCCTTTCCCTTCCGATTATCTCCGTTCATCCTTTTTTTTTTACAATGTGTTCTGGAGCCGTGCAATAGAATCGCGTAAGGTATGATTTAATTTTGTTATGCAACTCTCAAGTTCATAAATTGATGCGCGCAATTGATTGATTATATATCGGTACATCGATTCTACTAAACTTTTGTTGAAAACCTACTCCGATTAAATCGCCGGTATATATATTTTTCATTTCTGTGCCAGATGATTGCCACTAGTTACTGATGTATTTTTTTTTTAAAGAAACATAAATAAATCATAAAATAGCTGAATTTTTAGGTGATAATGAGCTCTTAGTAGCAACAGAAGTTATAGACATAGAATGCACATATAAATTTCTACTAGATAGTACTATATAATAATACGAAGTCAATATATATTACAGCTTAGTTGAAAGATAAATGACGATCAAGGACTCAAGTTTAAAGCTTGTAGCTAGTTCATCAACGATTTCTCCACCGAATTCATATGGGGCTGTTGTTTTAGGAGGTACATTTGATCGGTTACACGATGGTCATCGAGTTTTCCTTAAGGTTTGTTTACGTTTGTGTTTATCGTTTCACATCTCAAACAATTGAAAGGAAAAAATGCTTAAGGAAGTTTTGTTGTGTTATATCTATCTGAGATGTAGAGAAGCTAAGGATGTTTATTGTAGGTAGCTGCAGAGTTATCTAGAGATCGAGTTGTAGTCGGTATTCTTGATGGTCCTATGTTGTCCAAGAAACAGGTTCGATATTTTCCCTGTTCGATCTTTTATATTAATACATTACAGAGTGATTAGTGAACTTTTTATTTATTTCTCTTGCAGTTTGCGCATCTTATAACGCCTATTGAAGTAAGAAGGAAATTAGTTGAAGATTACATTAAGGTGCTACGCTCTTTCTTATTAAATAATGTTTACGTTTATTACGTGTGCAACCATTCTTAAATGCTGTATTAGAAATGGTGGACTATAATGTGTTTGAAACTTTGAATGCATGGATCAGTAGTTGCTTCATTGTATGCTTCTGGAATAATCTATAAGATTTTTTCTAATGGGTTGTTTGTATATTGTTTCGTATTTTTTTAACGAATTATCAAAAGCTTGCCCCAGTTGTGAACATGTTCTTTATCTTTATTTCAGTCTATCAAGCCTAACCTGGTAGTACAAGTTGAACATATAACAGATCCCTATGGTCCTTCAATTGTTGATAAGCATCTGGATGCCATTGTTGTCAGGTTAATTCATTTTCCAAGTTCTTACATGTTGCACTAATAATAATATAGGTAGGAGTAGAAATGCTAATGCTGCCTTCTTTCATGTTTTAGCCAAGAGACACTATCTGGCGGATTATTGGTAAACAAGAAGAGAGCCGAGAGGGGCCTATCACAGTTGAAGGTACTTCTATGTTCTGCAGGTGTTATACTATTTTGCAGATAATGGTTGAATGCCTGAATGTACTGGTTATTCTCAAATTGCAGGTTGAAGTTGTAAATCTGGTATCTGAGGAATCTAGTGGAGAAAAACTGAGTTCCTCTACACTGAGGAAACGTGAGGCTCATGTTGCTGGGAAACTGTAGAATGTAGATAGGTAAAAGGTATGCATATGTCACATACTACAGTAAAATATTATTTGCAGGCAACATAGATACAAATGGTAGTATACTTTCAAGATTTATTAAATTACTTGCGTAGGAAGATCATTGAACTGTATACGTGTACTCATTATATAACAGTTAAATCATTTGATTTTAACCTTGAGCAATTACAATCAATTTAATAAAATAACCGAACCCTTCAAATTTACACTTATTTTCAAGAGAAGTTGTGTGTCTGGTATGTATAGTTAGCAAGGTGGAAGATCCTTTGGTGGAGGGCGGACGGCCTGATCTTTTCCGGGACCATCTTCCACCACAAACGCTGTCTTTAAACCCCAACCAGTATGCAACTCCAAATGACAGTGGAAAAACCAAACACCTGGGTTGTCAGCTCTGAAACGAATGGCTGACCAACCACCAGTTGGAACACCGACAGTATTTCTTTCAGGTGGATCCACCAAGTTATACTTGGCCGGATCCTTAGCTGGATCAAAATTCCCGACGCCTGTTCCAACCACAAAGAAATTGTATCCATGAAGATGGAATGGGTGGGACTCAACGCTGAGTAGATTTGTGTCCTGGATCACTAGTTCAACTGTCGAATTGAAAGCGATTTTGCTCAGTCTGGTTCCATGTGAGGTGAAAAGATTTGCGGTCAGGGGTGCACCGGTGTAGTTAAAAGCTTTTGGTGGCTTATCAGGGAAATTGAGGGTAAACACTCCTTTCATGTTGGAGTAGTGGGCTTGTAGAAGCCCAGTTTGTGGCATCACGAACGTGATGTTGTTTAAAGAAGCCGAGAGTCGGGTTCCATTTAAGCATGTAGGACACACACTCTTTCCTAACCCAATGGTTAAAAACAAGTTTCGGTCGACTTTCAAGGGGACATTTGCTGGAAAGTTAGGAGTGTTGAGGCTCCGAAGTTTTTTGTTGTAGCTTAAAGCGAATGCGGTATCGTTTGGTGATGGTAACTGTGGGAGTGATGGGAGAACAGTATTGGGAATGCCTTTGTACTGGAAGATGGCAGTGGCGGTTTTGTTGTCGACAGGAATTGGAACATCCTGGAAGGGGCGGACGGCCATGAAGTAGCGTCCTGGAGCACGATTGGCGTAAACTAAAACATTTGTGGTTTGCCCGGGAGCGATTAGTATAGCGGAGGTGGTAAAGGGTTTGGTGTAGACAGCGTCAATCTCTACCACGGTCATGTTGTGTCCGGCAACAGCGAAGAAAAGCTCGTCATTGAGTGCAGCATTTATGATCCTCAGAAGGTATTTCTTCCCTTGCTCGACTTCCATCGCGAATGTATCTAAAAAGCATGGTTACAATGTTCAAAACTTGCACACAAATTCAATTATTGTCTAGTTATACGACACAAATTTGATGTCTTACGTTTTTCAGAGCACGGAAATAGCGGGCCGGGTTTGCCATTGATAGTGTGAGCATCAGACATGTTAGGAGGCAAACCCATGGCATTACCCTGCTTCACAATCTCTTCCACATCACCGTGCCACCATTCCCCTGAAACATATACATCTCCCTTTAAATGTAGAGATTCTTAAAATGGAATAATTAGACAAATAAATAAAGCAGTCATGAGTGTTTTACCGAACACCAAGACTTGTTCGCTATCGGGTTTTGGGAATGGAAATGGAGTTCCTTGTTGGGGTAAAATAACAATGGCACCATAAACCGTAGCTCGAAGCCAAAGAATATGAGCATGCCACCACAATGTCCCTCTCTGTCCTGTAACGTTGAAGTCATAAACATAGCTACTTCCAGTCTTGATTGGGCACTGTGTTATGTATGCTGGTCCATCTGCCCATCCGTTAGCGTACTGTTTCAAACCGTGCCTAAAAGGCCCAACAACATTAAATCAATGTGAATGGTACCAAGTAAATTAGAAATCTTACAACAAAATACTGAGTTTGAAATATACCAGTGAATCGACATATTATATTGTGCGTGATTTGTAACGTTGATGATAACTCTATCTCCTTCACGAGCGTAAATAGTAGGTCCTGGAAACATCCCATTTACAGTCACAATGGGTTTTGCATGACACAACCTGCTCACATTGTTCACTTGTACCTGTTGATAATTAAATGCAAAAACCACACAGGTCAAATTTGCCAATGTAGTTAAGTGGAACTAAATTGGGAATGAACTCACATCAAACTGATACTTCTTGGTCGCAGCTTCCGTTTGAAGAGTAACCAATGACACAAATACAAAACCAAAAAGAAGAATGCAGCCAACATGGCCGGAAAGGAAGCTCGAACCTCCACGATACACCATTTTTCTGTTGCTGGCCAGATAGTGGTGTTGTATATACTTGTGAATGAAGAGATGAAAGTGAAGGTGGATGAGATATACATTGAAATATGTATTTATATATGTGTGACTACAGGGATTAGGTGAAGGAGATGTAAGTTATATCTAAATGAAAACTTGGAAGTTAAATATGTGCAGATGATAGTTTGAATTGAAGGTTTGGGAACGTTATTATTTAATGAATTTTGTTTGTGCAAACTTTATGTATTTGGAAAGATTAATGGGAATGTGAGAGGTACACAAGGCCAACTCCTATTTGCTGTTTTTAGATATAGTTTGGTAAATATTGTGTTATATACGAGACATTGTTTAGGCGTATTATGCAATCATAACTTACTTTATGAATTTCATTGGCATTATTTTATTCATAAACATAGATGGTCAAGGTCGACCAATATGGGATTGTTAACTTGTCATATATCATGTATTTCCTACAACTAACTCAAGCGTGTGAGGCACAACTGACATACTGATAGGTCAAAGGCCCTTTACGTATATATAATGTATTATTAGTTATTTAATTTCAAAGTCGTTTGTCATATAATGATATTTTTTGTTAATTAATTGAACAATTATTGAACATTTGAACTCTTAATAATTTTGTTTTGTTACATTTTGCTATATGAGCCAGGTGTTATGTTTTGACTTTTGAATGTTTTAAATACCACATCTAATAACTATTTATGTTTTTGCCACATTGTTGATTTCAAATCAAGAAAATTAACAATAACAAATTTTTGATTGGACGTATAATCACAATCTTTTCCCTATAATTCTTTATTGTTGTTGTGGTGGTATCTTAGATCTTGTCCGCGCAATGAGATGGAATGCATGGTAGTAATGAGAAGTATAGTCAGTGATAATGATGTACGTGATTAGATGTTAAGGGTGTTCGGTTCTAATAGTGTGTGAAAATATATTTCGAGTAAATTATTTGGGTAGTGTTAACCTTCAATACTCAATAATAATAGAAATAGTTAAGAATTCGCATTTAGTTAAATATCCAGTTTAGAGCGATACTAAGTAAAATTGTGTAAGAGATTCCCCTATAATCGAAAAACACAATCTATTGTGACACATTATCAAATTTCACCATACAATTGAATTAGAGAGAAATCTTTACACTGTACGAATTTGACTCTAATTCATATTACAAAGAGAGTTTCGCTTCAAATGTCCAATTAGAGCGAAATCTATCCTATTATGTTGTAAGTTTAGTAATTCACTATTCTTAACAATAGGTCCTGGAGACTTTTTGGTGCATCATGCTATTGCTTCGAGTTTACATACAACTACGTTGATCTTAGTAAAAGATGCGTAAGATGCACGTGATTCCAAGTTAATGCCGGATAAAAAGGATTTTGGTTATAGTTTTCCGTGCGATGGCCCAGGACGAGGCGGTACTTGTGATATTTCGGTTTGAGATGCATTTTATTTGGCAGTTTTTTGGAATGCTTATTATTAAGAGAAAAAGAGATTGAAAAACGTATGTCTACTGAGAAAGCTTGAAGGATGAAACATGTAGTGTCTAACTATTTTATATTTACAGTGTCTAAATATTTTGAGATGTTGGTGTAGTTATTATTTGAGTCGATGTATATATATTCAGGGTGATTGTAAAAATAATAGTTTTGAAAAAGAAAAAAAAATCACTTAGAATATATATATATGTACGTATGTTACCATTACATACGAGACTAAGTAGTAAAATTAAGGAATGGTTTGGTACATAGAGATTCTGTTAATTAAAACATTGCAGTTGTTCATACAAGAATTGATTCGTTATTTTTTCAGAAACTACATTTGATTGTCTTATTATTGCATACTAATTGTGACTTATGCAAATTGGCAAAAGCACAATCATAAGAAAAATCAGAAAAAGAAATAAACAAACAAACAAATCAATTAAATGTACAATTAGATTGCTTGAATCATTTGCAAATTTGGAATTTGAGAAACCAGGCATCATGTATATGTATGATGTATAGTGTGCAGTTAGCACGATGGAAGATCCTTAGGTGGAGGACGGACGGACTGATCTTTTCCGGGACCATTTTCCACTACAAACGCCGTCTTCAGTCCCCATCCGGTATGCAACTCCAAATGACAATGAAAGAACCAAACACCTGGGTTATCAGCTCTAAACCGAATAGCGGACCAACCACCGGTTGGAACACCAACTGTGTTCCTTTCTGGCGGGTCCACCAAGTTATACTTGGCTGGGTCCTTAGCCGGGTCAAAATTCCCAACACCCGTCCCAACCACAAAGAAATTGTACCCGTGAAGGTGAAACGGGTGAGATTCGACGCTTAATAAGTTAGTGTCTTGGATCACAAGTTCGACTGTTGAGTTGAATGCGATTTTGCTTAGTCTAGTTCCATGAGAAGTGAAAAGGTTTGCGGTTAGCGGTGCACCCGTGTAGTTAAAAGCTTTTGGTGGCTTATCAGGGAAATCGGTGGTAAAGACCCCTTTAATTTTCGAGTAGTGGGCTTGGAGAAGCGCAGTCTGAGGCATTGTAAACGTGATGTTGTTTAGTGAAGCTGAGAGTCGGGTTCCGTTTAAGCATGTAGGACATACACTCTTTCCTAACCCAATGGTCAAAAACAAGTTTCGGTCAACGTTCAAGGGGACGTTAGCAGGGAAGTTGGGTGTGTTGAGGCTTCGAAGCTTTTTATTGTAGCTTAACGCGAATGCGGTGTCGTTTGGTGATGGTAAAGTAGGGAGTGATGGGAGAACGGTATTGGGTATGCCTTTGTATTGAAGAATTGCGGTGGCTGTTTTGTTGTCGACAGGAATAGGAACGTCTTGGAAGGGGCGGACAGCCATGAAGTAGCGTCCTGGAGCATGATTCGCGTAAACTAAAACATTTGTGGTTTGGCCGGGAGCGATTAGTATAGCTGAAGTGGTAAAGGGTTTGGTATAGACAGCATCAATCTCTACCACGGTCATGTTGTGTCCTGCAACAGCGAAGAAAAGCTCGTCGTTGAGGGCAGCATTTACGATCCTTAGAAGGTATTTCTTCCCTTGCTCGACTTCCATCGCAAATGTATCTGCAACCCATGAAAATAACGCTCAAAATGTGCACGAAAGTAAACTTATTTTCGGATTGTACTAAATAAAAGTTGCAATGAAAGTGCTAATTTAAAATATATTTTTGATAGTGGTCAATTATTTTAGGACATCATTACAGATGAAATACACGTCTTACGTTTTTCAGAGCACGGAAACAATGGGCCGGGTTTGCCATTGATAGTGTGGGCATCAGACATGTTAGGAGGTAAACCCATGGCATTCCCCTGCTTCACAATATCTTCCACGTCACCATGCCACCATTCCCCTGAACCAAACATATATATTCATGCTCATTAAGATTAATTAAGAACATCAAAAAAATTATAAACTTGAGAAAAATAAAATCCACTGGAGGGATGAGAGTTTTACCGAACACCAAAACTTGTTCGTTATCGGGTTTTGGGAATGGAAATGGAGTTCCTTGTTGTGGTAAAATGACAATTGCACCATAAACAGTAGCTCGGAGCCAAAGAATATGGGCATGCCACCACAATGTCCCTCTTTGTCCCGTTACGTTGAAGTCGTAAACATAGCTATTTCCGGTCTGGATTGGGCATTGCGTTATGTATGCTGGTCCATCTGCCCATCCGTTAGCGTATTGCTTCAATCCGTGCCTAAAAAACACGACAACAGAACATAAAACATAAGTAGTATGGTACTCCATAAACTAGGTGCTTTAAAGTGTGACAATTGGAATCACATTGCAACTCATCATGAATATATAGTTGATTATTACCAATGAATTGACATGTTATATTGTGCACGATTTGTGACGTTGATGATAACTCTATCGCCTTCTCGAGCGTAGACTGTTGGTCCTGGAAACATCCCATTTACGGTTACAATCGGTTTTGCATGGCACAATCGGCTCACATTGTTCACTTGAACCTGTAGTTTCATAACAAATAGTAAATAAACCTTAATAATTACTACTAATTCGCCAAAACGGAGAATTCTCATGCTTTATATATATGAACTCACGTCAAACTGATATTTCTTGGTGGCAGCTTCTGTTTGAAAACAAAGCAACAACACAATCCCAAAAACCGAAAGTAGAAGGCTGCCGGTTGTGCTGGAAATAAAGCTCGAACCACTACGAGACGCCATGTTATCTGACACTCGCCGAAAGTGGCGTGTTTTCTGATAGATGAAGAGAGAAATAAGAATGTAGATGGAGATGTACATAGAAGTATGAGTGTACGTATTTATATGTGTGAGATTACAGGGATTATTAGGTGAAGTAGAAGTAAGTTAGATGTAAATGAAAACGTTGAAGTTAAATATGTGCAGATGAAAAGTTTGAATTGAAGGTTTGGAAATGAAATATAAAAATAAATTTTTTTTTAACGTTTTTGTTTTCTGCAAGATTAATATAATGTGAGGATGAAGGTATGAAGATGAGAGGTACATAAGGCCAACCCATTTTGCTAAGTAAGCTCACCAAAATGGCCTTCGAGCTTTATCGTTAAGCAAAAGAAATTAATTATTTTTCTATGTCTTATAAAGTTTAAAGTGTCTTAGTCTCGTTAATCCAGCACTACTTCTGTTGTTTAGCCTGGTGTACATTTGTAATCTTAGATTGTATTGTTAGAAGAAAAAATAATACTGTAAGTAGTTACGTGAACATGTATGTAAATGACTCGAGAAGCACAGACCGAAGACTCGAGTCATAAAGCGCATTCGAGATTGGGGGTCGATCACCCGTCACCTCATTGTTGAATCGTGCCGTAAGATCATCGACAAGTAATTGGTCATAAGACCTCTTGCAACGCGGGCGTTCTGGCCGAGGTGGAGCCTCAGAACGCCCCAGAACGCCGGCAATGGGGCGTTCTGGGGGGGCGTTCTGGGGGCGTCGATGGGTTTTGCACGGGGCTGCGTTGGGGCGTTTTCGTGGGGCCATGGCTTTTTACCGTTTGAAAAAAAAAAAAAAATTGAAAAAGTGACGTTAGAGCAGGAAAAAAAAAAAATTTTTAAAAATATAGCCGTTGGAGCGGCCTTTAGGGCAGAAATTTTTTTTTTTTTTTTTTTAAAAAAAACCCTATTTCCCTTCCTATATATATCCACACTTCCTAACTCATTTTTCACACAACACATCTTCATTCTCCCATCTTTTTATACAATCTTCAAACACTTAAAAAAATCAACACCCACAATCATGTCTTCACCAAATGAATCCCCAAACCGAAACCCGAACACTCACTTTAATCCCGAGCAAATGTCATACACTAACCTCATGATGTTTGGAACTCCAAACACTCCCGGTGCGGCTAGCTCACAACCAAATCGTCACCCAAATCCACCACAATACGGCATGTACCCACCACCACCATACTATCAACAACCTTACGATTACGGTCAACAACAACAACCATACTTCCACAACCAACAACCTTACTTTCAACAACCACCAACATTCTTTCCCCCCCAACAAACCCAACAACCCGAACCACAACCCGAACCACCCACCCAACGACCCGGAAAGCAAATCCAACAAAGTCCCCGAAAAAGAAGTCACAAAAAACGAGCGGAACCGGGGCCCAAATCATGTCCGAAAAAGAGTTGGGCGGGAGCGGAAGAAGCGTGGTTGGCGACATGTTGGTGTGACACGTCGGAGGATCCCATCAACCGGAACAACCAAAAAAGGGGTACGTTGTGGACCACCGTTGAAGAAAAGTTTAACTCTAACGATGAAGGTTGGGTTCGCTACGCTGACGCACTATCCTCAAAGTGGCGATACATAAATAGGTATTGCAAAGATTTCAACAACATATACGAAGAACACAGCAAGATGTCTAGGAGGGGCAGCGGCACCGACAACGAAATGGTGTTTGACAGATCGGTTGCGGAGTACTTCCGGTTGTTTGGCAAAAGCTTCAACATGAAAGAAGCTTGGAATGTTTTAAGGTTTCATCCAAAATGGCGTAAAGTTCAGGGGGTTCAACACGAAGATGACGACTACTTCGCGGACTCGGTTGACCTCTCCGACGACACCCCGACCGGGCTTCCGAATGAGCTTTTCGAGGATGACCCGTTGCCACGGCCCATTGGCCGAAACAAAGCCAAAAAGATTGCTAGGAGTTCTGGTTCTTCGGATGCGGGTAGTGCTTCACGTACAAGTACCCCCAAATCAAGGCTTCAAGAAATCGCGGAGTGTATGACGAACAGGAGCACGGAAATGTTTCAAGCCAAGCAAAAGGCGGTTGAAACATTCACCCGTAATGAAAACCTCCGGACCGCGATGCAAGGTGTTCAGTTCCTCTCAATCGACACCTCCCACATGGATCCAAAAACCCTACGAGCGCATAATAAGATGTGCAAAAAGATTATGAAACAATTTGCACACTTGTATGAATCGGACGACGAAGAGGAAGGCGGTGACGGAGGCGGCGAGGAAGGCGGTGACGGAGGCGGCGAGGAAGGTGGTGATGAAGATTCCGATGACGAGTAGTTTAGTTTATGTTTTATTTTATCATTGTGGTTTTTAATTCCTAGGACTAGTAATCGCAAGTTTAAATTATTGTATTTTTAATATCTAGGAACCGTATTGTAATTTTCAATTTTTAGGATCGTAATTTTATTTTTAATAAAAATGTAACGTTTTAGTTTTATTTCTAATGAATTAGTTTTTAATTAATAAATTGTAGTTTAGTTTAATTAAAAAGAAAAGTTAGTTTTTTTTTTAGAAAAATCAAAATTAAAAGAAAATGGTGGGGCCAAGGGGGGATGATGGCCGTTCTGGGGCGTTCTGAGTTTACCACTGCACGTGCTGACTGGACGTCGACGCTGATGTGGCGCCCAGAACGCCCCATGATGGGCGTCACCATTGCAAATGGTCTAATGGATCATATTCTAGCTAGCTAGGGTACGTTAACCTCTAGCTAGTCGGATTGGTAACGTTTGGCCAAACTACCATACATGTCGTCTTCGTGGTCCTGATCTTAATCCGTACTATTATTCTCGTGAATGAGTTATGATGCATATATCTTCATGGGTTATACAAGTCTTTAATATGTAAAGGGAAAGTAATTAAGAAGTAATACTAATAAATTAAATTAAATAGCTAACTTATATATTAGTTATTACTATCCAATGTCTCTATCATTACTTAATATAAACAAAAAACAAAAACAAAACAAAAACAAGGAAAACAAACCAAATGTAGTGATGTGATAAAATATCATTAAAAACTTACATCTTTATTAAACCATATATATGTTCGCTACAATATCACGAAGCTACAAATTTTACTTTACAGAATAACTTAATCTTAGTAAAGAAAATAACATCATTTATAATTGTCTTATTGTCTTATTTTAGAATACTACCATATTATCCGTGTAATGCAACGATAACAACTAACTTTTTAATATTTTTTTATGCAAGATAGTGTTTTCATCTATGTATAATAATGTAACATCTTTTTAAATAGGAAATTTTAAAATTTTGTTTGCAATTACAATATTAAGTGTAAGTGTATTATCTAAATTTGGAAAGAGTTTGAAAAAATATATGATAGACCAAACTCAAAATATCAGTTTAGGGCACCCACAATAGTAGGTTTTTTAAAGCTTTTTTTGAAACTTTGTATATGACCACTCTCAACAATGTTTTCGTCAATTCTTTCTTCTCCTGTGCCACATCATCACATCAAAAGCCGACGAAAGGAAGATAAAAGGGTGTCAATGGTGGTTTCATCACTTCAATTTTTGAGTCCTACATTTACCAATATACCTACATTTTAATACACTAAACAAAAAATTACAATACATTAAATAGAAGTTGCGCCCGCACGAAAACCTCACTCCCTTCTTCGGTTAGTCGACGAATGAAACGTGATGAGGCAACCGCACAAGCGGTGCCAATGGTGTCTCAACATAAGAAAGACAGAAGAAAGAACCGAAGAGATTGTTGGCATTGGTGTAAGAGGTTTTAATTTGTAGTTGAGTTTTAAAAAAAGGTTAGTGCGCGCAATTACGAACTATAATCTGATATTCATAGTATATATCGAAACCGTGACTTGTCTTATTACTTAATAATGCTTTCTTGTTTCTTTTTGCATATCTAATTTCGTTAGATGTGAACTGTATACAAATTTTTTAGAGTATTTTGAAACTATATATTTATTTTCAGGATAAATATGAACCATATATTTATTTCACATCTTTATTTCTTGCTTTAATAGCGTTATAATGATGATATACTATATCTACTGTGTATATACGTATATGACTTTTCCATACACTAGAACACCCATTATTATAAATATCAATCATTTGGACTATTAACTATTTTATCACAAATTTTCAGGGTGACTTAAGGGTAAGGCAAGTGAAGACAAAGTTTTAGGCCCTCAAATTTTGAAGAACCCAAATTTTTTATGACATGTGCTATATACTACGTATAAGATAACAATTACGTCAATCTTTTTACGTTTAAGAGCACCAATAATTTAAGTTGCGAATTGTAAGCCTCTTTTAAATGAGAAATGAATAACTTACCCAATTTTGCATATCTTTGGTTTCGAGTAGTTTTGGAGAGAAAAAAAATAAATTCTATTGGTTATGTCTTTTAATTAGTACATATATTTCATCAGTTGTCGTCTATGCTTTACATCCTAAATTCATTTTGTAGGTCTTTAGTATTATGAGATGTATTATAAAATCACTTTTTTGCTCTTATCATTCATCATGTATCATATTGATATCACATTGATCAATAATCTTCTTAAAACTAGCTCATGATTATAATGTTTTAGTTTTCGTCATGGTTGTTAATTATCTCATAAAATTCATCCATTATAGCTAGGAAGATCTATGATACAAATACAATTAAATTTTCAAGTATTAAATTATATGTGGAGGAAAAAACCCGAATTTAAATAGATGCATACGCATTCTAGATGCTAAATCAAATAGGAAATGTGTCGCTTTATGAGTTTGTAATTCGTTCATAAGACCACTCTCATCCGTGATTAAAACTGACTGAAGCCGACTGAGCTACATCAACTTTTTCAAAAACTGATTTAAACTGACGGACCCGTATTATCATTGACACCGTCACTTTAATTTTTGAGTCTCACATTTACCAATTTACCTTTATTTGTACACACGCGAAAAAAGAGTAAAGGAAAAAAAAAGGGGACTTCGTTGGTTTCCAACGGGCCGTGTAACAATACTCATGACACTTGATTTAGCTGGAAGATATTTTCCACAACGTAAATCGGTGAGAAATTATAAAAAAAAATAGACAACATTAATAGGAAGATTAAATAGACTAACAAAACTTTATGCTGAAAAGTAGGGGTGAGCGTGGTACCATACATGTACCGAACCGGACTGAACCGGTTGGTACCGGTTTGTTTTTTGACCTCAAATCAAATATCGAATACCGTATCACTTGTATCGGTTGGTACCGGTTCGATTTTGGTACTGGTACGGTAATATATGGTGTCATACCGGTTAATACCGAAATTATAAAAAAAGAAAATCAAAAAGTTGTTGACCCACTTTTTAAGATTGGTACTTTGTATTAACTTATATTTATGTACCAAGTTTTTAACGATGTCATGTATAATCTTCATATGTTCATTAACTTATTGCTATTTCTAATGATAGCAGTTGGCATCTTGAAATAATTTTTTGAACAAAATAGTATGTAGAGGTACATAATATATGCTTGTACCTCGTGACAAAAATGAGGCTATGGACTATGTTAAGTAGTGTTGTATGTAGTGAAATTGGACAGTGGATGATGAATTGGTGATGAGGTAATATATGTCTACTAATCTGTCCAATTTTGCCAATCTACCATTTCAGAATAATGCAATCAGTTGCCAACCAGAGAACTAAAGTTATTAGTTGCACAACCAGTGAACTAAAGTTGTTTTCTGCAAAGGTTTAGGCCCTGTTTTCCAGTTTTTCTTTCAACTAAATCCAATCAAAACATACAAGTAAACTTACATACATAACATGATAACCATAAAAATAACCCAAAAGACATTAACTTAAGAACGTTTCAAAGCTTTCCAAAATACATCTAAAGCAAGAAAGTATCGAAAATCAAAATAACAACCGTCTTCCAACAACCATCATAGGTTACAAACATACTAAAACACGATAGTTTGAAACGGAATATAATAAGGGGTGTTTGGATTAGCTTATTTATAAGCACTTATGTGCTTAAAAATAAGTATGTGATCAATTACTTATTTTTAAGTGCTTATTCCTTAGTAAATAAGCAGATAAGCAGTTTTCAAAAAAGTGTTTGGGTCTGCTTATCTGCTGTCAAAATAAGCAAATAAGCAGTTAAGTGCTTAATTAAGCTAATCCAAACACCCCCTAAGAAAGTTCCAAAAAAGAAAGTAACGACCCTCTTCCAAAAGTTATTAATCCTGGCAATTTGTTTCCCTTTTCCTTTTGCGTTTTGTTTGTTTACTGCCTCTTCAATTGCTATAATTAAGACATGAAACAAAGTAAGTTGGTACTCATTAGAATAACAGAATCCATTACATACAAAGCAAATTTATACTTCTTATTACCTATGGCAATGTCGTCATCGTTTAATGTCATCGATATCATCCAAAATTGGATTCCTCGACTTTCTCACCCAATCTTGTGTGCAAATCAAAGCCTCAACGATGGAAGGTGACAACTTAGTTCGACGGAAAATTTTAACATGTCATGAGTGGAATTCCACCTAGTAGGACAATCACCACACAAAAACCGCTTTGATCCATTTCCCGTATTTTCCATACACTTTTTAAATTTGGCGATTCTTTGTGATGAGATTCTGATATACATAATCGCCTTAGTCACACAATCGATATGATAGTTATGCTCCTTCAAACCATCTTTCACAATCAGATTTAGGATATGAGCCATACACCTAATGTGAAAATGTTTCTCACCGTCATACAAATTAGGCAACTTTCTCACCAAATACTCAAGTGCCTTATCATTACTACAAGCATTATCAACAGTCATAGTCATAACATTTTTTATCCCCCACCTATGTATACACTCTAACACGGCCTATATCATCTCCCTTATGACTATCAATGGGTTTAAAGTTAATAATCCGTTTATGCATTACCCAATCGTCATCTATTAAATGAGCCGTGAGAACCATATTGTTTCTCCTTTGACATGAAGATGTCCAAGTATCCGTAGTCAAGTGAACAGTATTTGTCGGTTTACTTAAATAACCCAATAACTTATTTCGTTCATCTATATAATACTTCCCAACATCCCTAGACATTTTGTGACGTGATGGCAAGATGAACTTTCCATTTAAAGAACTAGTGTATTCAACAAAAGCCTCATGTTCTACTATTTTAAATGGTAGTTCAGCAACAACAAACATGTTTAGTAAAGCCTTTTTAATTCTGCCCTCATCATGTTTCCATATCTGTGCACTACATTCCCCATTAGATTCTTTTATAAGCTCTATGGTACTCTGTTTTAACTTAGCAATATTTTCAGGATTTTTTTCACAAGCACGTAAGTGCTTATTGAGACTAGAAGTACCGTTTCTTGTCGTGTCAGCTCTTAAGATGTTGTCACAAAACTTACACTTACCATAATTACGCTTTACTCCATCTTCTTCTTCCAGAAACACTCGTTTATATGACTTCCAACACTTGGCTCTCTCCCTCCCTATACCCTCTTCATCTTCTACTTGCCCTTTTGGAGCTTTACTTTGCGAATCTTTTCCGTTGTTTGTGCGTTTTCTTTTACCATTTTTTGGACTGTTATCCACTTTATCGCTTTTCTCCTTATCTGAATCTGGATCAAAATCATCATCAACGACCTCATAAGGTGTTTCCTCAACAATTGTATCATCTCCCTACACAAAAACAAAATACAACAATAAGAAACGATTAATAATCAAAAAACACAATGTAAGCATATAAATGGTTTATACTCAAGTACAGTCAACAAATAAAAGACAAAAATATAATAATAATAAAAGACTATTCATTTTTGGCATTTTGGTTTTATCGGCCATGCCACTAAGTTTAGTCTACATATTAGTTTCAAGTATCTAAACATCCAATAAACAATTAATATTGTTTCACTGTACACTCTATAATATATACATTAACAACACAGAAAAGTACAAGCAAATGCGTTGACAATATAAAACTAAAACTAAGTTATAATCAAATCACTTACAAAATTAGAGTGTAAAAAATAAAGAAATTGAACTTACTTCCATTTTTTTTATATGATCGATGATGATGATGGTTGTTTATGAGAATGATGATTGTATTGGATTATAGTTTGTGTTGTTTGTTTATGATGAATAGATTGAATAGGGTTTACGGGTAATGGAATCACCACATGGAGGCAGTCAGTCAGGTTATTTTTTGAAATAATTAATAACTAAATTTGACATATGACAGTAGAAAATCAAAAGGCAACAAGTTCCAGAAGAAACAAACTCTTGGACTTCCGGGTTCGGTACCAACCCGGTAAATTACCGACACCGATTCGGTATCCCAGAAAGGCCTAAAATCAAAACCGAATCCCGGACCGTATATCTTCGGTCGGTACCGGTTCGGTACGGTACCTGTGCGGTATCAGTTCGAGTTTCGATATTTCGATGTGCATGCTCATCCCTACTGAAAAGTAAATAGTGTACTAACTCAATTATGGAAATTATCGAAACAAAAAGGCTTCATTTTTAGTATTGAGATGTGGATGTAAGGTAAAAATATTGAGATGTTTAATATTTATTATTATATGAGTATATCTAAATATTTGATAATATTATATTAAGAATTTAGTTTAGATTAAAATAGGATATACAAATATGTATTGACTTAATTAAACTATTAGTTAACAAACGAACAATTAACTGAATGTTCACGAACATTTAGCCGAATGTTCACGCACATATATGAACGAACGAGACATGTGTTCATTTTCGTTCGTATAATTAAACGAGCGTAAAAATTTGTTCATGTTCGTTCATATAACGAAACGGACGAACATAAACGAACTTCCCGTCGAACGGTTTGCGAATAGTTCGCCGAACGTTCGGTCGCTTATAGGCCTAAGCACAACACTTATATAATATAACAACTATAACATTATTAAGTCTAATATTCGTACTTTCTTTAGGTAATAGCTACAACTGTAAAAATAGTAATAAAATAGTAATAGTAAAAATGATTTGTTTCTTAGATTACTATCTTGAATTTTATGTAAATATTTATACAAAAATAAATGATTAATATATATATATATATATATATATTTATATATATATATATAATGTTACTTAATATAACACCTTATTTATTTATAGATAAATGAAAATGAAGTATATTTCACTTTAAGACTTATATTCTTTTAACATTTTTATATTTATTACGTAGCTTGCATAAAATTTAAACTTCATAAATAGTTTAAATTTGTTCAATTTATAAAATTATAATATTTTATGGGATGAAAAGGATGATATTTAAGATTCGGATGAAAAGGATGTAGTTAAAATATGAAACATGGAATTAAATTTGAAGTGGATAAATGGTTTAGAATTAAAAGAAATGAGGTTGTAAGTAATTTATTCATTTATTTATTGTTAATGAGTTGGTACAGTGTATATGTGAGTTTAAATAGGTTAGGAATAGTATTTTTTGACTATCATGTATGGGTTGCTTTGGTGTATTTGGAAGGCGAGAAATGAATTGGTCTTCACTAATAAGGAGATGTCCCATACAAGCATTGTGGATGAAGTCATATCAAACTCGTTTTTATGGCTTAAGCATAGAAGCAAGTTCTCGTGTTTCTTGGTATCTTGGAATTGTAATCCTTTTTCTTCTTTAAGGTAATTTGTAAGTGTATCATGTTCTTATTTCGCCCCTCTTAGTCACTTGCTAAGTTTGGGGTTTTTAATATTATTTGCCGTTTTCAAAAAATTTACCTTTAAGCAAATTGCTTGGTTCATCCTTGTATTTTGTAAAAAATGCACAAATCATCCATCGTAAAATTAAATAGCATAGGACATCCCTGTGTTCCTTATTTTCGATCGGGTGCCATCCTTTTGTACCTGGAAAGACAGATATACCCTTATCCCTACTTTGCTTTAGTTTCTTTAATTATTTTTCATTTGTTTACTTTATAATAATATTATTTATTTTTCAACTTTCAAGTAAAAAAGTCAAACACCACAACAAGGCATCATCGTTATTTCCCGTTCATCTCAAACAGCATCAACATCATCGTCCTAAATTATTCCTAACAACATCACCACTACCATTCATCGTAACACCAACAACATTCGTCTCATTATGATAACATCGGCAACATCATCATTTAACAACAACGACATTTACAAGTGATGAATTTTTAGATTAACATCAATAAATCATAAGATCATTGAATTTTATTAAATTAAATCTTACAAAGAGGTGTTCATATACATAAACAAATTAGTTAACCGCTGCAGCATTTCAATCATCGACCTCGAGACACCATCTCAGTCGTCGTCCCCCATTGCCATTTCAGTCACGGACCAACGCCATCACCAACCCCCACTTTGTCCCCTTTTTAACTCCAATCTCTCTCGTCACCTGCAAAATACGAAACAGACGGATCCTTTCATGTTTCTTCTAATCTATGGGTGATTGATGGATGCGACGGTGCTCGTTGCAGTGATACGGTGGTGGTGGTTGGTTGATTCAAAAGAAAATAAATGAAGGTACTTTTGACATAATTCTTGCGTTGATAAAAGGAAAGAAGTTAAGTAATAGGGAAAATCATTTTGATTTCTATGGTAGATGAATTTCATTGAGTAGTTAGATAGGGAAGAAGTGAGTGGGAAAGATGATCATAGATTAGGGTTTATGTTAACTATGTTGAAGAAAACGATAGATGGGGTTATTGCTTATTAAGAAAGAATAATAAAATTGAAAAGAATTAAACGAGATAATGTAAAAGCTGAGGGTATTTTGGTCAAAAAGATGACAAATAATCGAAAATAAGGAACACAAGGATGTCCTATGCTATTTAATCTTTTGAGGGATAATCCATGCTCTTTCGACAAAACACGAGGATGACTCATGCAATTTGCTCTTTACCTATGGTAAATGTATGTGCTTAAATTAAATTTAATGAGTTAGTATACATTTAGTGTAATAAAAAAGTAGTGCTCAGTACCGACACTAAATTTGGTGCTCCGCTAAATTACATTAAATGTTAATTTATGAAATATATAAAATGCATCATATTAATATGATGTGCTTATAATAAATTAGCGATTACTATAAAGTTTTAATAATCATATAAATTTTTTGATACTATATTGTTTAATTGTGTATTTAAAAAATTTAGTAGACCTGCTCTCGAATATAAAAATAAAAATACTACTTTAATAATAATTAATAATTAATATTAATAAAAGCAAAAACATACAAGCACGAGATCATTATTATGGTTGAAATGAACTATTAGTAGTTCATTACTGAATCACTGTAGTAAATAGTAATACTAAATAAAAATCATTATTGTTGAAACACGCCGAGTGAATCAAAAGGAAAGTGGGTGGGTTGGGTTGGGTGGGGTAATCAATCAATCAGGAAGATCGTCTCAGTAAACTGTGCAACTCATCATATAATTATCCCAAAAATAAAATTATAAAATTCTATATACACCCTTATTATTTTTACATTGCACGCTTGATTCAAGGATTCATTTTGTTTCCCTTCATCCGAGAACCCTCATCCGCCGGTGCCGGAAACTGCGGCGGCGATTACGGTGGCCATCCAGGAAAAATAATGGATCTACTATTTCACCCTAACCCTAATTACACTACAATCATCTTACTACCTTCTTAATTACCTTTCCAGCTTACCACTAATTTCATCTGATCGATTCAGAGGTACGTACTTTGACCTTGTTCTGTTTTCTTTTCCAGTTCTTGCATTTATTTATGTGGTATATATATTTTGTAATAGGAGACTAATTCAAAGAAATTTAATTTAATTGAATTCATTTATTATTTTTGGTCAAATATGGCAAGTTTCATGTGTTCACACTTTATTAGACTCAAACTTTCAAAGTCAGCTTTCTGTTATTCTAGCTAAAGTCATCACCTTTTAGATCTATCTATATTTGACTATTAGTTCTTGTTAGGGTTTTGGTTTGCATTTAGAATTTTTTAAAGTTTTGATTGTTTGTGTTTTTGGAATTGGGAAGAATATTTGAACATCAAGATGTCCTTTAGAAACATTGTGAGGGAAATGAGAGATGGAATCGGCAGCTTGTCAAGAAGAAGGATTGAATCGAAAAACTGGCGAAATTGTACTCGATCACATGTTGTTCCTGATGTAGCTTCATCAGAATCGATAACTGAAGGCCGGTGGGCTCATTTACCTCCTGAACTGCTTTTGGATATAATCCGTAGAGTTGAAGAGAGTGAGACGTCTTGGCCTGCTCGAACTGTTGTCGTGTATTGTGCGTCGGTTTGTAAGCCATGGAGAGATATTACGAAGGAGATCGTTAAGACTCCTGAAGAATGTGGAAGGTTGACGTTTCCTATATCTTTGAAGCAGGTTAGATTTGGAATTTGATACATGTTAGACATCATTATTGTTGCTGTTTTGATTGGATTGATGTATTTTTAATACTAAAGTTTTGATCTTTTTAACTTTTAAAATAGCCTGGTCCTCGTGATTCTCCAATTCAGTGTTACATTAAAAGAGATCGAGCGACTTCCACTTTTCGGTTGTACTTTGGGCTGGCTCCTTGTAAGTACGATGTCTTGTTTTTGAAGATGTATATTATGCTCAAGAACGTTGAAATTGCTTACAAACTTTGTACTTGAATGATTGTATGTAAACTGCATTCTGTCTGTGTGGTCCAAGTAATCATGTTTTAGCTTTCAACCCTCTCTGCTAACATATTTATATGATATATAAACAGCTGAAGACGAGAGTGATAAGTTATTGTTGGTGGCCAAGAAAACCAGAAGAGCAACGAGTACAGAATTCTTAATTTCTTTGGTGGCAGATGATTTTTCACGAGCCAGTTCTACTTACGTCGGGAAACTGAGGCAAGTACAAAACTCATTTTGTGTATCATGTATTCATGTTGCTCCTCTATTTCATGTAGTTCCTCTATTGCAACAATGCTTGTTATTAGAGGTGTCAGTTTCGACCCATTCTCTTTTGAATGGGTTGATTGTGGTTGTATTTGATCTCAAATGGGTGATGGGTCATATGGGTCCTAAAAAGTCTACTTGAAAGGGGAACAAGTTCAACCAGTTGAAAGACACCCAAAGTCTATTTTAAATGACTCAATCCAGTCCATTCCAATCCTTACTAAAAAATGATCCGTTTTAATCTGAACTCTTTTAGCTCATTATCCAACCCACCCATCTTGCCACCTCTATCGTCATCATTACAAACAAGTTGGTTTGTGTCCAGTGTCCACAAGATTCTTCTGTTTCTCAAACATTTGTTTTACAACTCAAACAGATATTTAAAAGTTAGGTCTTGAGTATCAAATCTTAATGATGAAATTCTTTTTTCAACAGGTCTAATTTTCTTGGAACCAAATTCACCATATATGATAGCCAACCTCCAAATGCTGAAGCCTTCCAAGCTAACCATAGCCGATCAAGTCGAAGATTTAATGCAAAGCAAGTATCTCCCCGACTACCAGCATATAATTACACTATTGCTACTATCTCGTATGAGCTCAACGTACTACGTACAAGAGGCCCTAGAAGAATGAATTGTTCAATGCATTATATACCCATCTCCTCAATTCAACAAGGAGGCACTGCACCCACCCCAATATCCTTTCCACAAGAGAAACCTCCTCTCTCATCACTTTCTGTAAAGAAAGCCGTCACCGTCTGCACAGACTCTTTGGTCCTTAAAAACAAATCCCCAAGATGGCATGAGCAATTACAATGTTGGTGTCTTAATTTCAAAGGGCGTGTTACAGTGGCTTCCGTGAAGAATTTTCAGTTAGTAGCTTCTGTTGATTCATCTCATAATGTGTCGGATGCAGAGCAAAATAAAGTAATTCTGCAGTTTGGGAAGATTGGACAAGATATATTCACAATGGATTATCGGTACCCATTGTCGGCTTACCAAGCCTTTGCAATCTGTCTCAGCAGCTTTGACACAAAACCAGCATGTGAATGACAACTTTAAACTCTATATTAATGTTATCTGTGAGATGATGGGTAGTGTCTCCGGTATAGCGAATGTAGTTATGTCAAACATGTCTTTTGGTACTTGAACTCTTGCAAATTATGAGTATATTTCTTGGCTTTAGATGTGTAATATGTTAGGATAGGATCTGTTTTTTTTATCAGCCTTTAGCGACTGGACTTGGTCTTTTGCTAGTAGTGGCTAAATGGGCGGGTTGGGAAATTAAGTAACTTGTAAAATAAAATTGTCCAAAATTCTGATTATATATATAGAGTGTCAGATACTCAGATGTGTTGAATATGCTAATGGAAGTTATTAGTAGTAGTTCTTTAGAATAATCTAAAGTAGTTACTATCCGAGGCTACTTTTGTCACTTAAGAAGTGTTATGAAGGACAAAATGACTTCAAATCATGTATAGAATTATAGGCAAGGAGTACCATACAACCTGGTATATTGAGTTATTTAGTACATTGATGTCTCTAATAACATTCACCAAATAAGAAATATTGTCGGAACAGATAACTAAATAAGGTTTCACTAACAAAGAAATATAATGACGAATTAGGTACAGAAAACGACTTGCAAGCAGAGCTTGAAGTCTCCTTGGGTCGGAACCTGAACAAAAAACAGGGTCTCTGAACCTTTTTTTTACCAAATTCCTACACTTTTTAAGAATGACAATATAAACTTCTACGATGAATCCATATTAGTAGCTCCTTCTAGTCTGCCTGACCATGATCCTGGCAAACTGAGTTCACTGCCACTGGGAAATCTGTACTGCCTGCTGCTGAGAATTTGTGATATACACAGTAAATTTCATTGCATAATGGTTCACACACAATGTTCAACGTTGTTGTAACAGTTGACATTACGATCTAAGAAGCTAACTAAGCACCTCAATTGTATGTTACATGTAACATTGCATAGTAAGAAAGTGTTTGGGTCATCTTTGTTTTAAATGTTATTTATCCAATATGTCACAATATGAAGATGTGTAGTTTACCTCTTTAGGCAATGAGTTGTCCACATTCAAGTCTGCACTTGAAGTTGAAGCTGCAAGTTTCATGGTTAGAAACTGAAAAGAGGAGGATAGTAACAAAATCAATTACTGTTTTGCTTGTAGTTGAAAATTATCCCAAAAAAAGGTAAAATAGAGCCATTTACCTCAACATCCCTTTGAAGGCATTGAACATAAGTAATGATTTCATCAAGAATTGCAGCCTTGTTGGTGATGTTGTTGCACCCTGGAACCAAATCTTGCAAAAATTGCATTTTCTTTTTAATTTTCTCCCTTCTAGCCTATATTATCACAAGACCAAATTACCATCAGATGAATTTAAATGTCTAGTGTAAGAATAAAGATTTGGTAACTCACTCTTTCAGCTAAGCTATGGCTATCAGTGGCTTGACCACGACGTGCCCTCACATGAACGTAATCAGACTTCGGATACATGTTTGGCTTCGAATTTCCATTGCAAGTGTTTCTCTTAGCTTTTGGTGGTTCAACTAATCCCGAATCACTTTCAGCACTCTGCTTCTGAGAGCCCAATTCTACAACATCAATCTAAATACCACATCAAATCCTTCCCCAATTCAATCATAGTAATATAGTTTTAATAGTTATAACAGTATACTTTCATTTTAGTCACATTGTTTCTAGCTATCATATTTGTTGAATAATCATTTACGTTAGAGTATTAAATAAATGCAAAATGCAACTTATCAAGTATCTGCTTAATATTAACTTATACGAGTAGTACTTAATTAAATTTCAATAGTTTACATTACAGTACATTAACAAACCTCAAGTTTTCTCTTCTTCAAGCTCTGATATTCTTTAATGACGTCTGTTACCTTCGATAACTCATCAACCGAAGAACTTGAGACGTTAGTGAATGAACTTCCAACAAATTCAGAGCACTGAAAATTATCAACTGCAGCAAACATGAGAGGATCAGATTCAAACGACCAATTAAAATTCGGTTCAACGTTCACTGGACCATGTTTAAAATAGGAATCCATTTGATGGTGTGAGGGTGGAGACTGATGTAAGATCTGCAATATTTCCTGCATTGCTATAGTAGTCTCAAGTCGTCAATATTATGAATTTACTAAATGTGGTTGAAAATGCAGGTTGGTTTGATCCGAAAGAGGAGAGATTTATTATATAGACGTATACAAGAAACGGACGAATGGGTGCCATGACCATGAACGACGACGGCCGGGACCACACGAAATGGTTTTAACCGACTGTGTTCAAATCGTTATCAAAATGTGATGGCATACTATTTCAATTCTCAGGCAACATCTAATAACTTGATTGAGAACCAAGTGATTGTGTCGTGTTGGATTTTTCTTCCTATAATATGATCTAGCTGTACTTGAAGGTTTTTTTCTTCTTCTTCTTCTTTCATGTCATTGAGTTGATTTTGACATTTCATACACGGATTTTTAACGATGACAAAATCGCATGTTCATAAATCATCAGTATATAGTTATTCACTAAGACGCGAATTCAAACCCTGACTTATAGATCACATGTATGGGGTTGGTCAATGCCCAATTGGTGTGGATTATTATTATTATTATTAATTTTAAATAGTAATTAGTAGTTCTTAACATCACAAGTTTTAATAAAGTCTTGTGACATTAATTTAATAAAAAATAGTATTAAGCAAAAGATTTTGCTAACCGTATCATTTAAAACGAATAAAAGTGTAATAATACTGCCCGTAGCAATTGATCTTCATTTGTGGTTACAACACTTTTTTTTCCTGACATGAAATCATGAAAAAGTGGGACGAAATTTAAGATTCATCAAATCTCTAGTCATCATGTTGATTTTGTCTTTTATTTTGTGTCATTATCAACTTCATTTAGTGATGCATTTAAACATTTGATTTGATGACAATAAAAATAAGGGTTCTGCTAAATAAAACGTTTATGCTTGTGGCTCTTATTAATATATCTGTACATACATATTTTAATTGTACGTTGAATCAATACTTATAGGTTAACATAAATGCAGGAGGAGGGATAGATAGTTATCATTTTAGTACAAGTTTTGAAGTATGTATAAGTGATTAACCAGAGCTCTAAGAACTTTATTTAATAAAATCCGTAAAACGATATCAAACGTATTGCTATTGCATTTGAAAATCTCATTAATTAAACATTGATAATCGGCAACGTGAATCACTCCATTTGTTCCACCCTTTAGATATTATGTGTAAGATAATATTCGTTATGAATCAGCATTTGGCAGCTCAAAAGTGTTACATCGATTTGGCAATTAAGCACAAGTATCATTTTTATCCTCTTACAGGAACACAAATTATTTTTATTTCGTGCTTTATAATTAAAAATCATGTACAGAGTATCACTTCTATTAAAACTTCACTGAACAAATTAAAAACGCATAATTATTCGAGAAAATTGCACGGATCATCCTTGTGTTTTGTTGAAAATGCATGGATCATCCCTAAGAAAAGTAAATAGCATTGGACATCCTTGTGTTTGATATTTTTGATAATTTGTCATCCTTTTAGACTTGAATAGACAAACATACCCTTATTCTTTTTTCCTCCCATAAATAAAAAGTTAATTTTTTATTTGTTTTAATCTTTTTTCTATTTCTTTTATAATAATCATTTTGTTTTGGTCTCGTGAAAAGTCAACAACCACACTTTATTTGCCTTTTCTCTTTTGGCTATTGTATCTAGTTCATCTTCTCAAATCTTAACCTTTACCACTTATTATGTATTTTCGTTCAAACAAAATGAACATATTAAATAAATTTACCACTAATATCCACTCTTACTGGCTAAACCTTGCAACCATTGACTGCTACCATCCACCATATAAACGCAATAAAATAAATAATTAGAATTGGCTATACAAAACAAAAAAAAAAAAAAACAAATCTTTGGATCTAGTACTTTTATGAAACTAGAAAATGAGAAAGAATGAAAAATAAAACCAATTTTCTTAAATTATTCTTAGGAATAAATCTGAACATCATGAACCCAAATGATTAAGAGATGTGATGATGGATGGATGCAAAAATTATGTTGTGACGGTGACGGATGGTTGTAGAGGTTGGTTGCGGCAGTGGTAGCGTAGTTGGATGGTTGTGTCGTGATCATAGTGGTAACGGAGTTCGATGGTTGTGGTGGTACTGATGGTGAATGTCTGCGATACACTGTACTGTACTGGTGGTGGATAGTTGCAGTGATAGTTACTTGATTCTAAAGAGAATATTTAGGGTTTATGTTTGAGTTGATGAAGTGATTAAGGAAAGTAAACAATTATTACGTAGTAATATTAATAATTATAAATATATAAGTGATTGTCATTAGTTTGAATAAACAGGTAAAAATAAATAAAATAGAAAAATTAATTTTCCAACTAATAAATATAAGAATAAGGGTATGTATGTTCATTCAAGTTTTAAAGGATGACTAGTGATCAAAATATAAAACACGATGCTATTTAATTTTCTTAGGGATGATTTGTGCATTTTTGACAAAACACGAGGATAACCCGTGCAATTGGCTCTAATTATTCTACTACCCGTTGATTATTAGGATAAAACTTCATAAATATTTTATATTTGATCCCACGTACAAAAGCTTTTATGAGAATGTAGCATAACTCAAATCTTTTCGATGGCCTCTAAGAAGTTTCGTGGGATATTTCTTTTGATGGAGAGTGCTTTTATCATATGGGAAATGCCAAAATGAGACATGTAGCATATATAATTCCAACAAAACTACAAAAGATCAACCTTTAAAAGTAAAATCTTCATAATAAAAAAGAAAATGACAATAGTAAATTTGTAATAATGCTCCATAAAAACAATATTTTAAGCTTTATTACGTATATCAAATACTTTGAAACACAACTTTTGTAAAGTAAGGATTTTGTTTGATTTGAAGAAGCGACAAAAATACACAAAAAAGGCCACTTTTTGTGGGACAAAATAATATTACTACAATTTAATTTTTGGACATGACATTTCCTACAAGTAATCCGGACCCATCCTACCACTATTAAAATTTGATTTTGCTAATAAAAGTAGCATCTACCTATAAAGATAAGAATTGCCCCACCACTTATTTTTATCTGTCACCTATTTTAAATATTTTTAGAGCCGTACATTCCTCTAAATTTTGATCACCTGGGTTCTTATAAAAAGAACAGAATGTTTATGTACCACACTTTCATGATCAATACAACAAAGACAAAGACGATACACTAGTTCGATACACATAGTTCTTGTCCGCGGCCATAGTCCTAGAGCGGGCAGTGCATGTCGTAACAACATGACATCATTCAAATACCTGGTCTGTATGATGTTTCACTCTGAGTGCTTTTTAAGGCACAAGTAAACTTGTTATAGACATATATGTATGACGACAAGCGTAAACCAAATATACAAAGAAAAATAAAACTTGTAAACATAACTTAGACACGGAGTACACTTATGACAAAACCTGAAGTTATATGTGCAGATGATTTTAATCTGAAGAAATGAATTAACAAACCAAATTATATATGTCTATAAACTAGTTCATGAAGTCAACTAACTTAACATTTACAGTTCTGTCTATTAGCAGGATGAATTATAATGGTTAATTTTGAAAAAGCAAATAATGTCATTAGCAAACTACTAATTCTACTAGAAGCGATATGCACAAATGATTACAAACCTCACAGATCTGGGCTTATGAGAAAACAAACTGCAAAACCTGCACACACACAAAAACATGGTAATTGTAGATCACATTAAAAAGGTCAATAACAACGCTTCTAAATGAATATACGATACTTCTTAATAAAGAAAAAATAAGGCTTACCTATACTCTTCTTTTATTAGCCAAAGAAGCTCTAGACATCAATGAAAACTTAGATAAAAATCGTGAAGCTCTAGAAGACGTCTTCTTCTCCACATGTAAACTATCTGAATCCTTTGGAGCATCATAAACCGGTACATCAGATTCTTCTACATAATCTTCATGTTGTATTTCTCTCAAAAGCCGAAGCATTTCATGTGCTCTTGCTTTCCCGTTATCATTTCCATTAATGGAAATAGAAACGACTGCAGGGATCACTCCTTCATCCATCACCAACCGACAATATTGAATACTTTGAGAGCATAACGAAAGAAGAATCTCCAATGCCTGTTCTTGCTCATCACAACTTTCACTCTCGAGAATTTTAGCAATAAAAGATACGCACCCATTGGTCTCAGCGATTATACTTTTATTATCTTGATTTCCACATAGATTTGTCAGTATTGCTAGACAGTATCTTGAAAGTAAATCATCTTCAGAAAGTGAAACCAGTTTCGGGATTAGGTCTGAAGAAACAATAAGTGAACAAACATTTCTGGTAAAAGTCAAATTATATAGAATCTTAAGGGCGGGCGTTTGAATTTCTGTGATATGGGTATCGAGAATCTTGAAGAGATGAGTAAGAGAACTGGAGGATGCAATTTCTGATAGACAGTTTTGGTGGGTTGACAATTCTTCTGTAATAGCAAGGGCTTCTTCTATCACTTCTGAATCAAGAAACTCTGCTATTAAAAGGTATGCGTCTTTGCTTAAGTATTTTATACTTCTGCAAAGAAGAAAAACGAAAGGTTTCTTAAAATCAGCATATAAAATGACAAATGACCACGTATTTTAACAACCATGTAGAGGCGGAAAGACCACGTATTTAAACAACCAGCATATAAAATGACAAAGGACCACGTATTTTAACAACCATGTAGAGGCGGAAAGATGGGCAGTCAGTTAAGGGTTTGGGTTGTAACGGAGCGAATTTAGAACGGGTCAAAACAATTTAAATAGAAAATTTTTGGAGGTTGTACTTACTAAAAATTATCATTGGACTGCTTTCAACCCGTTTGACTTTAAACTTATATTATTAGGCCAGCCCCACAGAGGGTTAAAATCCACCCATTAATAAGGAATGGATTAAATTCGACCTATGAACACTTTTGATAATAAATTAGTCCCCAATACAGAATAAAATAATATATATATATATATATATATATATATTGAATACTTGTTACACCCGAAAAGAAAAGATGTTAACAAACCTGCATTTGCTAACCAAAATCAGCATCAACAGACATCCGATCCTCTGAGCTTTTACATCATCTACATCACGTGCAACTGTCAAGAATCTGACAAGCGATCCAATCAGATTCTCAGATGACATCAATTTACAAGCTTCATCATCATTTTTCAAACGGGTCATTAAATCTTCCACAAACTTGCACTGAAACTCCCATGGAATTGTGTCATCAAGTTCTAGCGATAATCCAACCTCAAATTCACGACTATCCTCGATGATTTGGATATTATCTACAGACGTGAGAGATAAACTACTGTAATCAACTGGAAGTTGAAGACTGTACATAGAACTCAGACTATTAACTGAAGAGGAAGAATTCTCCCATGTGTTAGACAACTGAATAAATGGATCAGTAACTGTGATTCTGTGAGTTTCACACCATTTTGAAATAAGATCCTTCATGGCAGTATTCGGTATCAACGAAGTATTCAGTAAATGTTTCTTAGTTTTTGGGCATATATCATGACCTTCATCAAACCATCTCTGTATCCACATTCTTTCATATGTTTGACCCGAATCTATAACAACGGGGTCATACATTAACTTGAGAGATATCGGACACTTGAACTCTTCAGGTGGATCTTCTTCACGGTCAACATAAAAGTCAACCTTCTGGAAATTATAGTCTCGAGTTTGAACCACGCCATCGTTCTCTATGCGTCCAGATGTCATTGATCTAGTGTACTTATTTAGCAAATCCAAAAGTAATAATAGAATCTGTTTCTTTTGTTGTTTGCTGTTTCCTTCACCAATCTGATTGAGAAGTTTTTTTATGGCTCTTCGTTCGAATAGAAGAGATCTATGGGAAGTAATTTGAAGCTTTTGAGCAGCTATCCGAATATACTCGATGCTGTTTTCTTTTTCTAAATGGTGACCACTTCTGTATCCTTCAAGTATCGCTCTAACTGCTTTCCCAGCCTCTTCTTCAGATGTATTTAAAGTAAATTTTACCACCCTTAGCTCCGAAATTACATGAGTGATCTGCAGGTAATACTTTCTAATCAAATATGTATCAACAAATGGAAATTTATTAAAAAAAAAAACTTGATTGAAGTTTGAAGTCGTAAACAGTTCGGTGCGCAACTCCTCAAGGATCAAAAGTTATGCTCATAAGAAGGCGTGCATTTTCCAACGTGTTTGCCATGATCTCATTGTTCGACACATGTGTTGGCTAGTTGTTTTAGGTGTCAATAGAGACCGTAGAGGTTGCAAAATGGGCATGTCAGGTAACTGGTCAAAATGGCTGATTTTTATACGGCTCAATCCAGTTTGGGACTTTGGAGTGACCCAAAACGGTTTTTCCAAAACTTTTTTATAAAGTCGTATGTCAAATATGACTAGCAAATATTAAATTATTTCACTAACAATCTAATGTTTTTAAGAAGATGATTTAGGAGGTTTTATGAATGGAAAATACATTTTGGGTGATTATGAACATGCTTGACCCATCCCTGTTTACTTTCATTAATAATGACCCGTTTCATAAGTTCATCGATATGTTACAAGACTCACCAACATGTTGGCTAGTTGTACATTCAAATTTTTTTTATCAGCATCAGATGATTGGACTAACCTTTGATGCAAGCATCATAGGAACCATATTTTGGATCTGACTCAGCCCTTGTTCCAACAAATTTTTTGATTTTTTACATCTTGACAGAATCGTATTCCCTGTCAGTGCCTGAACATATCCAACATAAACCAAGATCAGGAATCTTATTTGTCCATACTATTGAAAATGAAAACATCTCTCGTGTCAAAATGAGAAAATCCCAGTTCACTTATCATCTAAAACGCCTAATTTATTTGGCACACATACCAAGTAGAGCTTACTCGACTCACTGCAATCACGAATTAACATTTTGGCTTTCTCAATGGCACCAGTTAACAGACAAAGCGACTGAATCCCGGATGAACATCGAGGCCTGGCTGCTTCTATTTCCGGAAATATCTTATCAACCCGATCAACCAACTTCATTAATTCTATGCACATAAGACTGTGCACCTGATATCACCAATATATCACAAACATATGAAACTCTGAGCCTGATCATATAATGGTATGTCATAAAACTTACAACAAATTACTATAAATTTGTGCAAACCTTGATGTCACGATGTGAAGGCAGTTTCTCAACAACTTCAGCAACATCAGTGCCCATTTTCTGTAAGAAGGTTGAAAACGTAAGTTGCTGGTTCATTAAAGAAGTTTATAATAACTGAAATCAGGGCATCAATGGAGTGTCAAAGTGAATTGATCATTTGATTGTGATTTATGAACATACAACAAAACATGTACCGATAAACAATTACAAAAAACGATCGATAACCCAATTGCAAAGTAATAATTTGCAACATGTAAGTTTATTATAAGACCTTTCTCTATCTTAATTGTGAAAGTGTATAACTAAGCATAAATATTCAAACATCAAAGTTTATAAGCACAAGACACATGCATCATCAAATTAAATATTGGTGTATCTTACCTTGTAATTGTGATCACTGAAAGGATTCTGCTTAACTAAATACACTCAAAAACAGCTACCAATAGCTAGCACCACCACAATTCTACGGAGTAGAATTATACCCAAAAGGTAAAATGAAATTTTTTTCAAGAACAATGTTTTGGGAAAGATGAAACTAATCCACTTTTACAAATCAATTCCTAAAAAAAATCTAATCTTTTGAAGGTAATCTTGTTCTATTTATTCAAACTAATCCAGAAAAGGCTTTCTTGATCACAAGAAGCCTGCAAAATCAGAATAAAATAATCACTTTTTTTCTTATCAAATACGGAGTATCCCAATTTGTTTATTCATTTCTTTCAGCAAACCAAAACCCTCAATTCACATGGTCAAATTAAACCGTCCGCTCCAAAAAAAAGAGTCAACAATTCAAGATGAAGAAGCCAAGAAACATCAATAAAGATTGTTGTATAGCTAAAGGTACCCAGAAAAAGAGGGTAAAGAATAGATTTTTGGAGCAAAACCACAGCACAAGAAGTTGAAAAAGTTCACAAAGAGACTAAAGATAGAGGCTTTTCGTGGGGTATAGCAATTAATATTGGAATATTAAAGGAATTGAAGATGGTATGCTATGATATTGGGTCTACCACCTTGAGCTACAAAATACTTGGTAAAACAGAGGAAAAGCATCGAGGATTTGAGGTTGATAGAGCACCCAAAGTTAGAAAATAATGTTACTGCTGACTTATTTGGTCAAAAGATTTAGCACCCAAGAGAACAATCCAAAGCCTATACAGACAAACCACATTTTTGTATATTGGGCTCATTGAATTTGAATTTACGGCTCTTAAAAACTTTGACATGATTTGTTTATAAAGTCAAAACTCACGCATATCTATATCTATAATCTATAATACATTATACTCTATTTTTGTAAATCTTAAAACTAAAACTCAACATTTTCAAATTTAAAATATTTAATTTTTACCTTAACCTCTCATTCTTTCTAATATCTAACTCTACATACCAAGTTATCGATTCACTATCATAAAGAACGCATCATGAAATAATGATTAAAATATAAAACTATCGTTGAGTTATGATAAATATATATTCTACACCGTTGCATAGCGAGGGTATTATGCTAGTATAGAATATATACATCAATCTACGGGTATATACATTTGTCCATTCAAGACTTAGACCGAACCTTGTGACTGTAAGCAGGGGCGGAGCTAGAATTTATATATTGGGGGCAAAAAAAATTAAAATAATTTCTTCATCTTTGAAAGGCAAAACCTATAAAATATTATAAATATCCTTACGACTGCCCCATGCCCCTCTAATCCACCCCTGACTGCAAGGACACCATAATACCACTAAATCAAAGGTCTTCAACAAAAAAAACATGGACATGATTTATGTTTAGTTCTACTTAGATTATGCACATACTTCATTATATTATACTTCATTATATTAGCATGGACCTCATATTTCCATATGTTTTGATTAAGGTTACACTTTTAAAACTAAATCTTTCGTGTAGTAAACCAAAACGTACTTGAACTTACCTGTATCAAATCAAATACGTAGTATAAGATGATTTGACCGACCCTACTCCTGCTACGACATTTGCACATTTAGATGCTACTACCGTACTATCAAGAGGATTAGCCGCCAAAGGTATCTATCCAGCAGTAGATCCTTTAGATGCAACGTCATATTAAGGAGTCAATTGTTGATACTCATTTTAATCATTTTACCTTCGTAAGCTAATAAGTTGATCATAAGCTTCTAAAACAATAACCTAAAAGCCAATAAACATCGTAAAAAAGAAATAAGCTACCCAATAAATCTTCTTTTAACCATTCTTAAAATAATTAAAATGGTCAATGTAATGTTATAGACTTATAGTGTTTGTATTTGCATGCTTTTAAATGTTATTCTATTATTTATCATCGTCTTATCTTATCTTATCTTATTAACATACAAAACTGGAGTTAATGGTGCCTAATTATACTTATGTGGCACCAATCAACTCCCTCCACGTATACAAAAAGCTGATTTGTAATCTCCACAATTTTTTCTAGACTTCTTGTGACATGTCATCATGCTTACATGTAATAATTTTCAAAATTCTTAAACAATAACACCTGTAATTAATGCCACTAAATTATTTCCCCTTTTAGTTCTCTCCATAACTATTTTTTTTGAAAAAAATATATGCATATTAAAGACTATGACTCAATTCTTTCTGTATCACATTCTCATAATATTTTGCAAATCGATGACCATCAACTCTATTCCATATTTAATGACAACGTAATTGTCTTACATCACTTTCAAAATTTAATTCAATATTTTTATGTTATATATATTTACTTTGGTTTCTCATCTGCATATATATTTAGCTGTCAATCTAAAATTCCTTCCCAAACACAATTTTTTCTAGACTTCTTGTGCATGTCATCATGCTTACGTGTAATAATTTTCAAATCTGGTAAACAATAATACATGTAGTTAATGACATTAAATTATTTCCCCTTTTAATTCTCTCCATAACTATTTTTTTTGAAAAAAAATATATGCATATTAAAAATTATGACTCAATTCTTTCTGTATCACATTCTCATAATATTTTACAAATCGATGACCATCAACTCTATTCCATATTTAATGACAATGTAATTGCCTTACATTACTTTCAAAACTTAACTCACTATTTTTTATTATACTAGCCGATAACCCGCGCAATGCGGCGGGAATATATTTGAAATTCGTGAAAAAAGCGGTGAAAGAGCAGTTGAAAAATTGATATAAAATATACGGCTTAAATCAAGCAAATAATAATAATAATACGAAGTAATATGATGAACACCACTATAACAAATTAAAAAAATATTGCGTGTCTAAGATGTGTGCATTATAAATGTCATATTCATATGATTACGTGAAAAAATTATATAACAGATAAATGAAAATAAATTTAAACTTCAAATAGCAAAATCCAAACGCACATTAATAGATTGGTATATTTTTCATGAGTACAAATGCGTTTATATAGTATTAATTTTACTATGTTTTTTTTTTTGTGTAGTGATTTTGCAATTGATTGAGTAGTGAATGTTTTGATGTAATTGATTTTGTAGAGTTATTGTATAGTTGACTTGCCAAAATAGAATGAGTCATTTGTGTTAACATTATTTTTTTATTTAAGATTAAATAGAAGGGTATTATGGGGATTTCCCATATGACATAAGGTCAACACATGGGAATGCTTAATAAAGGGGTAGAGATATATTTACTTTGGTTTCTCATCTGTATGTATTTAGCTGTCAATCTAAAATTTCTTCCCAAACATAATTTTTTATAGACTTCTTGTGACATGTCATCATGATTACATGTAATAATTTTCAAAATTTTGTAACAATAATACATATAATTAATGGCATTAAATTATTTCCCCTTTTAATTCTCTTCATAACTAATTTTTTTGAAAAAAATATATGCATATTAAAGATTATGACTCAAATCTGTATGTATCACATTCTCATAATATTTTATAAATCGATGACCATCAACTCTATTCCATATTTCATGATAATGTAATTGCCTTACATTACTTTCAAAACTTAATTCAATATTTTTTATTATATATATTTACTTTGGTTTCTCATCTGTACGTATTTAGCTGCCAATCTAAAATTCCTTCCCAAACACAATTTTTTCTAGACTTCTTGGGACATATCATCATTCTTACATGTAATAATTTTCAAAAATTGTTAAACAATAATACCCATTAAATTATTTCCCCTTTTAATTCTCTCCATAACTAATTTTTTTGAAAAAAATATATGCATATAAAAGATTATGACTCAATTCTTTCTGTATCACATTCTCATAATATTTTGCAAATCGATGACCATCAACTCTATTCCATATTTAATGACAACGTAATTGCCTTACATTACTTTCAAAACTTAATTCAATATTTTTTTATTATACATATTTAATTTGGTTTCTCATTTTTATGTATTTAGCTGCCAATCTAAAAGTCCTTCCCAAACACAATTGAAAGTTATTACTTTGTAAATTCATCATATAAGTTTTGTTCGTTTATGCGTAATTTGAATAATACGGTTTTTGATTTTTGTGTATCTCGGGTTGTATTTGTACAATTCATTTGAATAATATGGAGGAAGAATGGCTCATTCAAGGTTTGAATTTTCAATAAAAGTTACTAAAAACTCTCTAGGTTATATTCGATCAGATAGTGAGATGATCTTATACGAGACTCAGTGCTTCTTATTTGCGACGAAACACCTATGGTGCATAAACATTCGTTAGAAGTATTTGACTAATAGTTGGCGCATCTACTTCAAACATTGATGAAGTTAAAAACTTTAATGTTTGAATACTCAACATTGGAGATGGTAGGATTAATGAACCCAGTGATAGTGAAACGAAAATCGAGATTCCGTGTAATATATCAATCGTTAATCAAGATAAATCGAGATACTGTATCATACTGTCGTGATCGCATGGGTTTTTACACTAGTCTACTAATACATTCAGAGTGTATATTTTTGTGTTATCTTAAAAAATTCATACTATACATAAGTAACAAAACAAAATCCTAACGACCAATTTTATTTTTCACAAATATGAAACACGTGGTTTAAAAAACATAATCATTATATTTTTTTTTTTAATTCCCTAAACTTTTCACACATTTATAGGTATTATCCATACATAAAGGATTTATAAAACTTTAGTTAATTATATATGTTTATCTGGAGGTGAACAATTAGAATGAGACATTAAAAAAATGAATTATAATTATTATAAACTATAAAATTAGGATGGAGAAAGTAGATATTTACTCTATTAATGTTTTTTCCCCCTTCAAATGATATGTTCATGCGCATTTTTTTAGTTTATTATAATTTCAAGTACAAGTACCTTGTTGATCATTTACTTCGTTATTTAATTTGCGTAGACTAGTCCAATATGAATTTGTTGTACGACTTGTATATCATTTCCTTACTACGGAGTATAAGTTTTACTCTTTCAATAGACTGAATATACACACTTATATGTTAATAATATTTATACCATTATTTTTGCTAAGTGCATTAAACTTGTCCATCATGAGATTCTATTGGACGAATGATAAATACAACAAATATTTTAATTCATACACCAACTTTATGCATTGTAATGTTGTACTGTACAACTCTACAATACATACTTTTGATGTATGAATCAAAAAGTATATTGTATATATCAACACTCATTCCATTGAACACATAAAAAGTGTACAATTTTGTTTGATATATATAACTCTTACGGTCTTGTTTAAGACTTTCAAAATTAAATTTAAATTATTAATTAAATACAAACATTCCATCTTTGCAATGCATTCATTCTATATTTACTTATAATCATGATAATATTAATTAAAAATTTATTATATGTATAGAAACTTGATATTTAATTAATACTTTGATTATTATTTTAGAAGGGTAAAACAATATCCTAAGGATTATGTTTATCAAATCCTAGCCGTTAGGGCTACATTTAAGCTTTCTAAAATTACATCGATTCCAATATTAAAACTAATAGTTTCCATAAATGGATACTTCTACCTATTTATAAAAGGAAAGTGAGTATTAAAAAAATGGAATGTTCACACTTTATAATCGATTCACATTAGTTTATAAACTTAAGAAGTCTTAACCTTAGCACTAAGGGATACGGTTAGCATTGTCATTGTTTAATTAACAAAAATAATGGTGTAATACTTTTTCTCATTATGCAATGAAGTACGGTAGTAACTAGGGACCATTATGCGTAGCTCAATGGCTCAATCGGCAATTGATGCCTTTATCTTTGTCACAAATAACATATGGTATGAAATTATAGTTACACTTACTGAGCGAGTTAAATATTACATTATGAATAGAAAACCTAAATCCGGGTTGATCTTACTAGTTATCCTTTTATTAAAACTAACAAAGTCATAAAACTATTAATTTGATAAGAAACAACCCCAATTATTAAATGTGTCCAAAAGACAAAGGTCCTATTAAGGAAAGAACAAATATAATAATATTAACAAATAATATATGAAAGAGAATTGATTTGTGATAAAGACATAACGAGTAAATGAGTAATGTAGATAAAATGATAGATACCTTGTCCTTCTAGTCAACAAGTAGCTTATATGATGGGCGATGCAGCGGAATAAAATATTTAAATTAGTTTATGAAATGATTTGGTATATATGCAACATTAAAGTCACTGCTCCGTATGTTGTCAAATTTAGATATTCGAATGATTTAAGGAGCTATATATGGACATAAACTTTATGTTCATAGGTCATTTATTTTATCGAGGAAGATAATAGAAGTACCTAAAATGTTTATAATCTTTACCTTAGAATTAGATGTATATAAAACATCTATTTTTTTCATATCGAGTTAAATGATTAATTAAAGATACAACACATTGATCAAACGGGTGTTTGAAAGTTTATTTAGACATTATATATGATATATACAAAATATAATTTAATATGACAACCTTTTTTTCTTCTAAAATTACAGTTTTACCCTTAAATATTTGCATACCTTAATTTAAGGTTGTATTTATACATTAGGAGTAATCAAGTAAGTTTAGTTAATTATACCAATATATTTTATTGGGAGTGATTAATTCGAACAACCAAAAAAAAAAACATGAACTATATATTTGGGACGGAGGAAGTGGTAATTTACTGCATCCATCTCATTATAAGTGACCACATTAAATTTGAAGAAAGTTCTACATAATTCCACTAACTTTATTTTTCACCAATAAAATATCATCTTATATACCAAAGTCTTTTTCGATTGTTTGAAATACAAATTGAACACTTATAATGGGACAATCCAAATTATTATTATTATTATTATTATTATTATTATTGTTGTTGTTGTTGTTAATTTGTCAAGTGACAATAGAATGATTGGTTTTGTCTTAGTGACATATACTCATTTATATCAAGGTAATAGTGTATACTTAGAGCAATTGATATACCGCTTATTTAAAAGATTGTACATAATGATTTAACAAAAATGACACCTACGTTATATAAAACATCTACTTTTTTCATATCGAGTTAAATGATTAATTAAAGATACAACACATTAATTAAACGGGTATTTGAAAGTTTATTTAGACATTATATATGATTTGTACAAAACTATATATAATTTAATATGATAACTTTTTTTGCTAAGATTACAGTTTTACTCTTAAATATTTGTATATCTTAATTTAAGGTCGTACTTATACATTAGGAGTAATGAAGTAAGTTTAGCTATTTATACCAATATATTGTTTTGGAAGTGGATAACTAATTCGAACAACCAAAAAAAGAAACATGGACTATATATCTGAGACGGAAGAAGTGGTAATTTACTCCATCCGTCCCATTATAAGTGACATCATTAAATTTGAACAAAGTTTTAGAGAATTCTAACTTTAATTTCACAAATAAAATATCATCCTTATCTACCAAAGTCTTCTTTCAATTGTTTGAAATACAAAGTGAAAACTTATAATGGGACAACTCAAAATATAAATATGAACATTTGTTATGAGACGGAGGAAGTATATTTTTTTGTTTTTGAATGGTAAAATATGACACTCTCAAAATTTTAGACTAAAATGATTTTATAGTTATTTAGATTATTTTGTTATATAAAAAGAAAAAAGAATAAAAATTTATTGCACTATTCATTTAATAGTAACTAACATTCACCTTCCTGGTGAATGTTAGAGTCTTCAATGTTTTAAAATCCGATTTTTGAGTTGACGCGGTCTAAGTGTCAGGTTCGGTTTAACTGGTTATACCACCGGGTCACTTGGTTTGGACTTTTTTGTTATTTGTAATAGTTATATTTCATATATGTTACACATCATAATTGATGAGTCTTTATGTAAGTTTAGTAGTCTAATACTTTCTAACAAAGATATGTACATCGATAATTTTAACATTTAATGAAATATTAGTGTAATATTAAAACTTTACAGGGATATGGGCGAAATAATCCTTTATTTTCCAGTTAATTGGTCAATGAAAAAAATTAAAAAAGAAAAATATGTTAACCCGTCGGGTTCCGGGTCACCGGTTCGACCGGAAAACCCGTCGGGCCAACCCGAGTTGAAAAGTATTGAAAACCCACTCCTAGTTGACCCGGTTAGATGGCCGGGTCACGGGTCAACCCGGATTTCAAACCATTGCTTGTAGATTTGTAGTAACTATTATTAACTTGTATATTTTAATAACAATAACAATAAATTAATGAGTAGATTCAATTTTTTTATTTGGTCACACTTCATATCGACAAATCACATTACTCCCTTTTTTTCTTCTTCGTTTACCTTTTCAAATAATGGGTAGTAAACTAGTAATTGACCATTGGAACCTTGTTTTTGAACTTGTTTTCATGGTTTTTTAATTTTTATTTTTCGTACAATAAAAAAAGCACCGATCGATCTCTATATCTGTAATAAAAAAAAAAGTAGGATTTGGTCCACTCAATTCCACAAATCAGAAAACTCAGTGTACGTTTATTCGTAGAATTCAACGCCATTCAATATAATTGGAATATAAAGTTCATTATGTAGGGTGTTTGGTTCATGAATAAAATGTTTTGTCAAGTGATCAAAAATTTAAGGATAAAAAGGGTTAAATGTATTATATAGTAGTATAGATTTGTACCAATTGGGTCGGGTGGTTAGAGTTCTACACTTTTACCAATTCCGCAGACTAATCCGTAGTCAGAAGCTCCCAAAGTTTGACTTTTTTTTATATTGACTTCAACATATCCGTTCACTATGTTGTTTTTTCAACCCATGTTGCAATTTATCATCGTATAATTCATGTGCTCTTTTTTTATTTAATCTAAATTACAAGGATGATAACATCTATCATACTAAATGTTTCACAATCTACGTAATATTTCATGCTCGTGCGGTATGTGAAACCTGTAGCTCTTGGTAGGAAAAAAAATTGTTTAATGACATTTTTTTTTGTTATCTTTCGTAATATCTTATTGCTAGTTAACACTTACTCCATTTAAGTATGAGGGTGTGCTTGGTATGGGGTAATATAGAGTGGGGAATGGTAGTGACAATCATTAATTAGGCTTGGTATGTTACAAGGAAAGGAATGATTGGAGATTAGTGGGCAATGAGGCATTACCCTCAAAATTGGGTGTAATGAATATGGGGTAATGAGAATATATAACTGCCACCTCAATCACCGCTTCACTTTTTTAAAATTTTATTCCGTATTTTTTTTTTAAATAAAATAAACCCAAATGCTTCTCTTCTTCAGTTAATCCTTCCTACTGGATTTAGCAAAAGGTTCCTCAAGACTGTTATAACAAAAAGTTGGAGTATCAAAAAGAGATTAAAAAAAAAAAGTGAACAGAAACAAAGAAAAATACTCATGTTCAATTCTTCTTTTTTATTTATCAATGTTATTTATTTATTTTTTTATCTAAGTTAATTTTTTGTTTAATCGAGGTTCACAAGTAAAGAACTCTGAAACCCTTATTAAATTATTCATTCGTAACGCAATCTCTTTCAAATATTTTCAATTCAAGTTGTGTTTTTATTAAGATGTACAGTAACAAATAATGTTTTGGAGTTTACCAAGCACTAGTAATGGAATGATAATACTCCTTGATTACTTATCTCCATTCTTTAATATTCCCATTGCTATTACCATTGTCATTCCTTAAAATTAACCAAGCACCCCCTGAACTTCTTTTTTCTTATCATACAAACATAATTTATTCATCATATATATTTTTCTTTACGAGACAACTCTTCTTCATTTGTCGAGTATTCAACTGTTAATTGGGTTCGATCGTACGCTCCATCAGTTGTTTACCAAATGCACACCCAACACTCTCCCATATTTACCAAATGCACACCCAGCACTCTCCCATACTTCGCTTATGTTTTATAGTACTCCGCGACTCCACATATCACGCATTCATTTCTTATTCTGGTTTAAAAAAATCACTTAAAATTTGTAAAAAAGAAGAAGCAAATGGGATCAAATAAAATAACATGTTATATGAAGAATAAAAACAAATTGCGTAATTACCCAAACACAAAGCACAAATGTTGAAAACTTGGAAAGATTTATCACCTTTACATCAAAGCACACCAAAATTGTTTTGGTCTATGAGCAAAAAAACACTGTAAGATATGCACGGGCATATCTTGTGACCATTTGGGGCTGGCGTCCCTGCTAAAATCTCTATTATCCAAAATCATTGATCAACAATACAAATTTAATAATCAATAAAGTTTCTATGGATTGATGTCCTAATATTCTCAATAAATCTCATGTTCAAATCTCACTAGTAGCAGATATAAGGGTAGTGAGTGAAAGGATCGGAAACGATCACAAGGATATCCGAGTTAGATCGAGTACATCTTACTACAATACTCGACATTCACTAGTAACCCTGATAGATGAAACCTACTCCATTTATCCGATTATGGATGAGCAAATTTCATATAAAATTTATAATTCTTACCTAATACCCATAACATGTACGGGTTACTAACAAAACTAACTTGAATTCTTTCTAACAACTTGCTAAATTAGAGAGTAATTAATTGACCAAATTTTCTATTTTGGAAACATTACTTTGGCAAAAAGTGGTTGAAGTTGCTAAATCAATAAAAAGCAAGTCCACTCATCTATATTAAACTCCGTAAATGGCCCAATAACTTGAGGTGGATGATCACGATACGCAATTTAATAAAATTTAGCTATTATATTTATTTAATATTTAATAGAAACGAGAATGACAGTAGATTAAACAATGTTTCAGAAGCTTGCTTGGCCATGTCTTGACCCCATCCACCTATCATATCCAACTTCAACCAGATTGGTCTAACGACAATAGCCCATATCCAACCATATATACAGACAAGGACCCGTTTTTTCACACTTGAGCCTTCATCAATTATCTTTTTTTCTTTTTTTTCCTTTTATCATGTTACGATGCTTCCTCTTCTAATTCTCCTTCTCCTTCTCACTCTAACTTTTTTTTTTTGCTATTTAACCTCCAAAATCTTTATACTTAATCCCTAAAAATCTCCTTTCTATGCATTTAGCCCCTATTTCTTCCTCAATTACACTTAAAAAGAGTTGATGCAACATTTATTGTTTGTTTCTCACGTACTTTATTTGTCAATAATAATTTTTCAATTCCAAAATTGTTTATGTTACTAATTATTTTTATTACAACTTATAATAATTACACATTTAAGTTAACAATATTAATTTATTGGCTACTTACAAATTAATAATGTTAACTAACGAGCATATTTTAACCCGCGCGTTGCGGCGGAACAAAACTAATATTATTAGTTTATTATATAATTTGGTATATATGAAAACTAAAAGTGAGTGTCAAATTCGAGTATTCGAATAGTTTAAGAAGTAATGTATGAACATAATATTTATGTTTAATGATCAATTACTTTATGACGAGACAATAAAAGTACATATATAGTCTTTACTTTAGAATTAGATGTTATAGTTTTTATTTATTGATTACAATATTACTAAAAATTGCTTAAGATTTATATAAGTAGTGAAATTATATGATTTTGAATCATCATATTTATAATATCGGTTGTCCAATGACATTAGAATTATCATTTTTATAGTAAATCTAGTTGTCGAACTAATCATTATATAGGTACACCTTCTATAATACAATTGTGACTTACTGCATCATTTACTGTAAGTGAATCTATAATCCGGGATCAACATAGTTGCCGTTTTATCAATAAACTAAAATTATTTATCAAATATTAATGACAGTTAACGTTAAATAAAATTAAATTTTAAATGTATTTTTTTGGTTATTTCTAGTTAATCAATAAATTAAAAGACATCACATTAATCAGTCGATTGTAAAGTAAAACACTACAAAATTTTAACCAAAATAAATTATTGACTTAGTCATCTAAAGTGAATATTATACAACTTTGGGTATATAAAAAAATATTATACATGTACCTTGAAGTGGAATCTGAAAAATTATAATTTTAATAAACAATGTTAGCTATATAAAGTTATTATTACTATTTGTCACACCCCGCCAAACGGTAATTACGATTAGTTTAATGTTTTGCGGAAGCTTAGTGACGTGGCGGGGCTGCGAACAGTAACACGATCCAACAGATACATTCATACATCAGAGCATAGGGTTATCGCAGAACGGTAATTATTAAGATGCCAACCATATCAAGTTTTACAAAAGGTTACAACTCGTAAAGTTGTAACAGTAATAGTAGTGTTGAAAACAGTATTTCATAAAATACATAACAGCAAAAGTAGATTTCATAGGTATGACCGCAGTAATTGCGGTTATACGGAGGAAATCCAAGTGTCCCAAAAGTAGTGGCATCCTAAACAAGTCCAGGGTAGTCCGTCCTGATATGCATGCAGATCTTACTTACGCTGCTAATTCCCTGAAAAACATAGAATAAAACGTCAACATGATTGTTGAGTGAATTCACAAGTTTATGTATAGTGTAGGAAACACAAGTTAATAAATAACATTTCCCAATTCAAGTTTTGTAAGCAGGAAACACAGGTTAACTTATATAAGGATTAACATTTCCAAGCAGTTCAGTAGGAATACCCTTCCTAAATAGTAGTTTCGTAAGTGGGAATATTTAGACGGTGATCCCTCAAAAGGTGAGCTAAACCTGTCGAGTAAGGTAACGCAACCTAACCCTATAACCAATCCACGACCCAAATCTGTTGTTGTTGCCAATAGGACTAGTAAGTATACGCTCCCAAATCCGTAGGAGGGTCGTCACGGCGATAGTACTATCCGTATACTCAGTGGCTAGAGTCACCTAGCTAATGGTTATAGTCTGTAGCCATAAGGACTTTTATGCACTACATCGTAAGCCTAGGTCCTTACCAAGATCAGTTTGTCTAATTCCCAAAACAGTATGAAAACAGTTTCATGAACAGCAGTTCAAGTAGTTGTATGAAATACCCTTTCATAAACAGTTCAGTAAATACATACAGTATTTAAATCAGTTCAGTATTTGCATGCAGTAGCAAACCGTTTCTATGTTCTCACCCCGGGTTTTAAAAGCAATAAAACAGTGAAAAGGGGTTTGTGAACTCACGTAGTAGTAGTGGCGGATGTGAAAGCTAGCAAGTAGTGTCGAGTAGCCCAACGAGTCAACCTATACACAATATTGTATTAACAATCAGTGATCGATAGCTTCGAATCACGTTAATAGTTTGTTGTTGAATTTGTTGGTGACGTTGTTTTGGTGTTATCGTTTGTACATATATTCTTGTCATATATATATGTATTTGTTCAATATACTCGCTGTATATTAATAATAAAGTGTACGTTTGTTAAACGTATGTCTCAGTTTTGTTTGTATAAATATACATTTTACAAATTGTCGTATACTTATATATATTTGTCTCACATACATTGAGTTTGAATACGTGGTTTTCGTATTAAAACTTATAGTTTTCATATGTTAGGAATTGTCGCGCAATTTAGTCGTGTCCTTATTAATGACTTTGGTTCGCAATTTACGTTATTATAACGTATTACTTGAAAATATATATATAGGTTTTATATATATATTTTTATGTTTAAGCGCGTTCATTGCATATAAAAACTAGTACGTGTAACTTAATCCCGTAATGAATTGTGAACATTCGTTTTCGTTTTTCCTTATACCCAAATGTTTGTCTCGTCCTATTTATAAAAGTTTATACACGTTTAAAATGTATTAAAACTTCCGTTTCGTTATCAAAATATATTTTCATAAATTGTCCCAATCGTTGTATTCGTCGTCATTCTAATGTTTAACATTTGTCGGTTTACGTTTATCGTCCGTGTCTCGTCTATATTGACTTGGTCAAACGTGCTCGGTTTGACCCGAAACTTTTACACAAGTCTTAGAATGGTTAATATAGCCTAGAAAAATTTTCGGTTCGTTTAGTGGTTGACCCGAAGTGTCGTTTTCACAAAAACATCAAAACAGTCCCCGGTTTGAGTTTTCCAGATTTTGCTCCAACGAAACCCTCGTTTTCTCTAACATCTAGTCCGAATCAAGTCCCACAAAAATTACCAAATGTTCTCCTATGTCTCTAGATCATTTCTTTATTTTTTTCCGAGACTTTTAGTGTTCATCTTCCATTTTTAACAAAAATCAAGAAATGTTATATACAGATTCCGGCCAAAACAGTGATATGTTCACAAATCGCGTTTTCTGGGAAAACCGGTGTACTTCTGGTCCAAGTGCTCAACACGAAAATTGTAGATCACGAAATTTCCAAGATTTCATGTTTAGAAAGTTTACGCTAGTTTCGAGTGTATGATTTTATAAAAATTCGAGAAAGTGACTGTTTTCAGTGGCAGATTTTGTATATATATGTATGTGTATTAAAAACGAGTTTTAACACATGGTTGGGACATTACTTTGTTAAATAAGCAACTAAACATGTTAATAAACATTATGTAAGTAAAATACTTGAGTTGTGAAGTTCTTACAATAGTCGGTTTGAAAAACCGAGAAGATGAAAACGTAGCTAACGATGAGGTGAGCGTTTTTGTCCAAACGAGCCTAGCGATCCAAGGACTTTTGATGGTGTTTTTATGGTGTTCTTGAGGGTGTTTGGGGCTGGTTTTCCAGCTTTTTAGAGAGAGAGAGAGGTGAGATAGAGAGAGAGAGGAGAGGTGAGGGAGATGGAGTAAAGAGTGATGGTGGTAATTGTGTGTGTAAGTTATCAAAGGAAGAAAAGGAAAAAAAACATGTTTCCCCCTCCCCATTTTTCTGCAGATTTCGTGGGTCCCATGCCCCAATGGGTGTGTAAAACTTGTTCCCAAAGTTGCGTTACGCCTCGTGTTCGTTTACCCGGTCGTTTAACGTTTTAATTAGTCGTTATACGTTTTAATATGTATGTTTCGTTAACGATTTAAAATGCGACATTTTAAGTGAAAGTTTGTTCAAATAACATATTTTAGGTATCTAAAATAATATTTGAGTTGTCGTTTGGTCACGATCGCGAATCGTGCATTTATCCGAATTGCGTAACGTTTTAAAAACGTTATTTTCGTACGCGTGTAATCGCGATGTTTTAACTTGAAGTATTTTATCAAAATACTTAATAATGAGTTATAAAAATATAACTTGAGTTTATTTCACGTGTCGGGCGCGTTTCACGCGTTTTTGTCGCGTACCGAGTGTTTTATAACATTTTAAATACGCGTAATATATTCTCGTAATATATTAAAGTAAATAATGTTTGTTTGGATAATTCCACATTTTGTTTTATGGTAATGGGCTTTGCTAGACTTACATCACATCCTAGGTTTAGATTAAAACAATCGCAGGGAATTAGCGTAAGAAATGCATGTTAGTAGTATATATATATACCTAATTTGGAGAGTTGTCACATTCTCCCCCCGTTAGGGAAATCTCGTCCCGAGATTTAATTCATGCCGTGAGTCGTGGTCACGGTTTCAAACAGTCGAGGATACTTCTTACGCATTTCATCCTCTCGTTCCCAGGTGAACTCTGGGCCATGTTTTGAGTTCCAACGAACTTTAACTAGCTTGATTTGTTTGTGTCGAAGTTTCTGTGTTTTCGTGTCCATAACTTCGATAGGTTCCTCCACAAAGTTTAATTTTGAGTCAATGAAGACTTCGTCCGGAGGGATGATATGTGTTTCATCAGAAAGACACTTTTTCAAGTTAGATATGTGAAAGGTGTCGTGGATACTACTAAGCTCTTGCGGTAGCTTGAGCTTGTAGGCGACAGGACCAATCCTTGCAAGGATTTCGAATGGTCCGATGTACCGTGGGTTCAGTTTACCTCGTTTACCAAATCGTACGACCCCTTTCCAGGGTGCAACTTTGAGTAGGACTTTGTCACCTACTTGAAATTCTAAAGGTTTCCGTCTGTTATCGGCATAACTCTTTTGTCGGTCACGCGCTATTTTCAATCGATTAAGCACTTGAGATATCTTGTCCGTAGTTTCTTGGATTATCTCCGGACCTGATAATTGTCTGTCGCCCAACTCTGCCCAACAGAGTGGCGATCGGCACTTGCGTCCATACAATGCCTCGAAAGGTGCCATCTGTATACTGGTGTGGTAACTGCTATTATATGAAAATTCTGCTAGAGGTAGGTGTGTATCCCAATTACCTCCAAAGTCTATCACACACGCTCTCAATAGATCTTCGAGCGTTTGTATCGTTCGCTCGCTCTGGCCGTCAGTTTGTGGGTGGTAAGCAGTGCTCATGTCGAGTCTAGTACCCAATGCATGTTGAAGTGTTTGCCAGAAACGAGAAGTGAATCGTGCATCTCTATCAGAGATGATGGATAATGGCACCCCATGTCGAGAAACGACCTCCTTCAAATAGATTCTAGTCAGCTTCTCCATTTTGTCTGTTTCCTTGATAGCAAGGAAGTGGGCTGATTTCGTCAATCGATCGACAATCACCCATATGGTGTCAACTCCGGATGTTGTTTTCGGTAACTTCGTGATGAAGTCCATCGTGATGTATTCCCATTTCCATTTGGGCATTTCGGGTTGTTGCAAAAGCCCAGACGGCTTTTGATATTCAACTTTGACTTTTGCACAAGTCAAGCACTTACTAACGTATGTGGCAATGTCTCGTTTCATACCAGGCCACCAGTAAAATCCTTTCAAGTCGTGATACATCTTATCTGCACCAGGATGTATCGAGTAGTTGGACTTATGTGCTTCGTCCAAAATCAATCGGCGTAATTCGTCTACGCATGGTACCCAAATTCGGTTCATGAAGTACAATACTCCATTGTCTTTGGTTTCAAGCTGTTTCTCCATTCCCTTCAAGGATTCTTCCTTAAGGCGTTCGGGAATGAAGGCTGATTGTTGAGCGTCACGAATTTGAGTAATGAGATTCGAGTGGATTGTCAAACCTAAAGCTCGAACTCTTCGAGGGTTGACTCGTTCCTTACGACTCAAGGCATCAGCTACAACGTTTGCTTTGCCCGGGTGATACTTAATCTCACAGTCGTAATCGTTCAGTAATTCGACCCAACGACGTTGTCTCATGTTGAGTTCTTTCCGGTCGAATATATGTTGGAGACTTTTGTGATCCGTGAAGATAGTGCACTTTGTACCGTATAGGTAGTGTCTCCAAATCTTAAGTGCAAAAACGACGGCTCCTAGCTCTAAGTCATGCGTCGTATAGTTCTTTTCGTGAACTTTCAATTGTCGAGACGCGTAAGCAATGACTTTGTCGTTTTGCATCAATACACAACCCAATCCCTGGTGTGATGCATCATAATAGACAACAAAGTTTTCTACTCCTTCAGGTAGTGATAGGATTGGTGCGGTGCTCAATTTCTGTTTCAACAATTGGAAAGCAATCTCTTGCTTCTCGCCCCAATCAAATTTCTTATCCTTTTGAGTTAGAGCGGTAAGTGGTTGGGCTATTTTCGAGAAGTTCTCGATGAATCGTCGGTAATAGCCGGCTAGCCCAAGAAATTGTCGTATCTCGGATGGTGTTTTTGGGGCTTCCCAGTTCTTAATTGCCTCGATTTTGGATGGGTCCACATGAATTCCTTTGTTATTGATCACATGACCAAGGAAATGAACCTCGCGCATCCAAAATTCACACTTAGAGAACTTGGCGTAAAGCTTCTCTTTCTCCAGTAATTCAAGAATCAATCTCAGATGTTGCTCGTGATCCCCCTTCGTTCGGGAGTATATCAATATGTCATCGATAAACACAATCACGAACTTATCAAGATAAGGTTTGCATACTCTATTCATGAGGTCCATGAACACTGCTGGTGCGTTTGTCAGTCCGAATGGCATGACTAGGAACTCGTAATGGCCGTACCGAGTCCTAAACGCAGTCTTAGGAATATCCTCATCCCGAACCTTCAGTTGATGGTAACCAGATCGCAAGTCGATCTTCGAATAATAACTTGACCCTTGTAGCTGGTCAAACAAGTCATCTATGCGAGGTAGTGGATATCGATTCTTAATAGTTACTTTGTTTAGTTCCCGATAATCGATACACATTCGCATTGATCCATCCTTTTTCTTGACGAACAAAACCGGAGCTCCCCAAGGTGAAAAGCTCGGTCGGATGAATCCTAGGTCTAAGAGTTCCTGTAGTTGTGCGGATAACTCTTGCATTTCTGATGGAGCAAGACGGTAAGGCGCACGTGCAATTGGCGCTGCTCCAGGTACTAGGTCGATATGAAATTCAACCTGTCGTGGGGGTGGTAATCCTGGTAACTCATCAGGAAACACTCCCGGGTAGTCACGTACGATAGGTACGTCGTCTATACATCGCTCCTCGGATTTCTTTTCTACAACATGTGCTAAGAATGCTTGGTATCCCTTTCGGAGATATTTACGGGCTTTCAAGCATGTAATCATTTTTGTGGCACTTTTTCGTTTCTCACCTTTGACCATAAGAGTTTCTCCTGTCGGTAGTGGCAAGCGTACTAACTTATCGTAACATACTATTTCAGCGTGATTCTTCGACAACCAATCCATGCCGACTACAACGTCGAAACTTCCCAACTTAACCGGTAGCAAGTCTATTTCGAAGAGATGACCTTCTAATTCCAAGGTGCATCCCGGTACTATTTCTCCTGATTCGATTAACTCACCATCGGCTAGTTCAATAGTATATTTGTTATCTAGCTTACGTGATTCGAGTTCTAATAGTGGTCTAAACTCGTTAGACACAAAACTTAAATCAGCACCTGAATCGATTAACACAGAGGCATAATGGTTGTTTACAAGAAACGTACCAGTGACGGTGTTAGGGTCCTGGCGTGCCTCCTGTGCTCCGATCACAAATGCTCGTCCTTGAGCCGGCTGATTGTTGATGTTGTTGGCTCGGTTGTTGTTACCACGGTTGTTGGTGTTATTGCGGTTTTGGTTGTTGAGTCGAGGGCAACGGTTCCGATAGTGCCTCATGTCGCCACATTCAAAACACCCTTGGTTCCGGCGTTCGGTGTTCTCCCTAGTGGTAGGGTTAGCCCTGCAGTTTTGGGTTTTGTGACCCCAAACTCTACAGTTGTTGCAATACCAACATTCACCGTCGTGATGTTTGCCACATTTGTCACATTTAGGTTTGTTGCCCAAGTATGGTTTGGATTCCATAGTGGTGGCAGCATAGGACTTTGGGTTCCCAAATCCCTTCTTATTCGTTTGACCCTGACGGTCACTTCCTCTGTCATTCCACTTACGCTTGGTACCTCCAGAACTACCAGCTTCAGTACTGCTCGGCTCAACCTTGCCCGACGCAGTTTTCTTGGTCAGTGTTCCCATCCTGACTGCCTCATCGGTCAGACTTTGCGCTAAAACAACAGCGCTCCTGAATGTGTCAGGTTTGGAGGATGTAACCAAACTCCTGATTTGCGGTGCTAGACCATAGACATAACGCTCGATGCGCTTGTACTCAGGTGTCACCATATGTGGCACTAGACGTGCTAGTTCCTGAAACTTGGTTGTATAACCAGTGACATCGGCACCAATCATAGTGATGTTCCACAGCTCAGTTTCGACTTTCTGCATCTCGCTACGGGGACAGAATCCTCCAACATCATGTTTTTCAGTACTTCCCATGACATGGAGTAGGCAGCTGGTCGTCCCAATGATTGGACTTGACTGTTCCACCAAGTGAGAGCTTTGTCAGCAAGAGTGCAGGTGGCATATTTCACCATACAGTCTGGTGAACAGTTACTAATGTCCAACACTGACTCTGTCTTTTCTATCCAGTGGATAATCCCAATAGCACCCTCGGTGCCACGAAAAGTAACTGGCTTACAAGCCTGGAATGTCTTGTATGAACACCCTCGGCGAGTATTCGCAGGTGTCTCAGTATTAACAGGGGTAGACCCGCTGTTATTCATTCCATTCTCACGATTTCGGCTTGCTTCGTACTCAGCAATACCTTCAGCTATTCGTCGTGCTATCATTTGTTCAGTAGTTTCATTGTTGTTGGGTGGGGGAACGGTTTCAGGAATGGAAGAAGGAGTCGTTCGTCGACTGTTCTTAGTCATCCGTCGTTTTGGTGGCATGATTCCGTTCTGCGATGAAATAAATTGCAGAAGTCAATGCCAAGGTATTGAATGTGATGAACAAGATTTCACATTTTTAACAAGGGAACATTTTGAAGAATTGAGAGACAAGATTTTGTATCACATGTCACATGACTTTGAAACGCCCATATGTAGTTAGTACAATATAATCACGTTGGCCAGGCGTCATTATATAATGCTAAATACATATTTCCTTTCATCATCATTCAACACAATCGAGTTTAAAGAAAGTTCAAGATAGGAATCAATAGTCAAGGTGTGGTGTGTTTCATGGTTTCCAAGGAATGGTCAAATGTCATTGGTTGGCTACCGTTTCTAACACACGTATATACATGTAGATATACTACTAAAATCGTTGTCAAATGAAATGAATATGAAATACATCCAAACATAAGTTATATTATATCCAAAGGTGTAGCGCTGATACATCAGTTTTATACAAAACAAGATGGGATCCCAAATACTCCCCATCAGCGGTTTGCGCTATACAAAAGTCAATGGGTTTTCCTATACATATACCCATTCTAACAACTGTTTTTCCCGTTTAGTACATGTCCAGTACATACATAAATCTACCATCTGATACTAGTCTATACTACACGTGATGGATTTACTAACATATCCATCATCCAAAAAGTGGCCGGTTTGATGCCCCCTAGGCACAAACCGCCGTACACAAGTCTAATGAAAATAAGGTAGAAACAATCCCACAGCTGTCCTCAGCACAGCTATCATCACACAAGCTCCAATCATCATCCCTGCTGTCCTCGCACGCCTCTCTAGTACTCTGACACGAGCACGTGCAGTCTCGGCTATCTCCCTGGCAGCAACCACGTTGCTCAACAAGAAGTGGCAACGCTCATGAATGTCTGCCATGTCTCCATCCAGACGGGAGACATCGCTCTGTAGCTCGGCAAGGTGAGCACCCCTGCTACCAGAAATGCGAAACAATGTGCGAATCACAGCCACAATGGTAGGGAGAGTCAACTCTACGGGCTCTCCAGTAGTAGGCAGTGGTGCGGAGGATCGGGAGGACTCCCCGGTCTCAAAAGTAGCAGGAAAACCCTCTAACGACCTCCACCGCCCCAACATAGGAGTCATCCACTCCAAGTGAGCAAGCCTAGGTACCCTCTGTGGCGGCTCATCACAGTGCATCACCCTCTCCTCTGCCATCGGCGCCTTATCACGGGGCGCAAGTGGTCCTCTAGGGAAATCTCGGACACACATCCGTGGTGTCCTCCTAGGTACCGGTCCTCTGGAAGGTCCAGCAGTCGTATGGCGTGTCGCCATAAAGGTAGACCCTAACATACGAGTGGTAGGGTCAGTGGGGGTAGTAGCAAGTGGGACCACATGAGCAGTGGGTGGTGGGGTGATGTAAGCATCACTAGTGTCATCCGATAAGGCTCTCAGCTGAACCGGTGGACACGCAACTCCGGTGCTAGCGTCGCTATGGTAGGAATCCTCGGTCGGCTCCTCATCAGAAGCATACAAATAGATCGGACTGTGCCTCGACATGCTGAGACAAAGAAGTCGTAGGTGACGTGTCAGTCGTATGTTAGCTGTATGCAAAATGTGTATGCATGCAATGAATGTTTTAGCCAAGGCTATAGTCTAGGTCTCTAAGGTTTTAGGTCGCTTAAAGACTTCTAGTTCGCTATAACCAATGGCTCTGATACCAAGTCTGTCACACCCCGCCAAACGGTAATTACGATTAGTTTAATGTTTTGCGGAAGCTTAGTGACGTGGCGGGGCTGCGAACAGTAACACGATCCAACAGATACATTCATACATCAGAGCATAGGGTTATCGCAGAACGGTAATTATTAAGATGCCAACCATATCAAGTTTTACAAAAGGTTACAACTCGTAAAGTTGTAACAGTAATAGTAGTGTTGAAAACAGTATTTCATAAAATACATAACAGCAAAAGTAGATTTCATAGGTATGACCGCAGTAATTGCGGTTATACGGAGGAAATCCAAGTGTCCCAAAAGTAGTGGCATCCTAAACAAGTCCAGGGTAGTCCGTCCTGATATGCATGCAGATCTTACTTACGCTGCTAATTCCCTGAAAAACATAGAATAAAACGTCAACATGATTGTTGAGTGAATTCACAAGTTTATGTATAGTGTAGGAAACACAAGTTAATAAATAACATTTCCCAATTCAAGTTTTGTAAGCAGGAAACACAGGTTAACTTATATAAGGATTAACATTTCCAAGCAGTTCAGTAGGAATACCCTTCCTAAATAGTAGTTTCGTAAGTGGGAATATTTAGACGGTGATCCCTCAAAAGGTGAGCTAAACCTGTCGAGTAAGGTAACGCAACCTAACCCTATAACCAATCCACGACCCAAATCTGTTGTTGTTGCCAATAGGACTAGTAAGTATACGCTCCCAAATCCGTAGGAGGGTCGTCACGGCGATAGTACTATCCGTATACTCAGTGGCTAGAGTCACCTAGCTAATGGTTATAGTCTGTAGCCATAAGGACTTTTATGCACTACATCGTAAGCCTAGGTCCTTACCAAGATCAGTTTGTCTAATTCCCAAAACAGTATGAAAACAGTTTCATGAACAGCAGTTCAAGTAGTTGTATGAAATACCCTTTCATAAACAGTTCAGTAAATACATACAGTATTTAAATCAGTTCAGTATTTGCATGCAGTAGCAAACCGTTTCTATGTTCTCACCCCGGGTTTTAAAAGCAATAAAACAGTGAAAAGGGGTTTGTGAACTCACGTAGTAGTAGTGGCGGATGTGAAAGCTAGCAAGTAGTGTCGAGTAGCCCAACGAGTCAACCTATACACAATATTGTATTAACAATCAGTGATCGATAGCTTCGAATCACGTTAATAGTTTGTTGTTGAATTTGTTGGTGACGTTGTTTTGGTGTTATCGTTTGTACATATATTCTTGTCATATATATATGTATTTGTTCAATATACTCGCTGTATATTAATAATAAAGTGTACGTTTGTTAAACGTATGTCTCAGTTTTGTTTGTATAAATATACATTTTACAAATTGTCGTATACTTATATATATTTGTCTCACATACATTGAGTTTGAATACGTGGTTTTCGTATTAAAACTTATAGTTTTCATATGTTAGGAATTGTCGCGCAATTTAGTCGTGTCCTTATTAATGACTTTGGTTCGCAATTTACGTTATTATAACGTATTACTTGAAAATATATATATAGGTTTTATATATATATTTTTATGTTTAAGCGCGTTCATTGCATATAAAAACTAGTACGTGTAACTTAATCCCGTAATGAATTGTGAACATTCGTTTTCGTTTTTCCTTATACCCAAATGTTTGTCTCGTCCTATTTATAAAAGTTTATACACGTTTAAAATGTATTAAAACTTCCGTTTCGTTATCAAAATATATTTTCATAAATTGTCCCAATCGTTGTATTCGTCGTCATTCTAATGTTTAACATTTGTCGGTTTACGTTTATCGTCCGTGTCTCGTCTATATTGACTTGGTCAAACGTGCTCGGTTTGACCCGAAACTTTTACACAAGTCTTAGAATGGTTAATATAGCCTAGAAAAATTTTCGGTTCGTTTAGTGGTTGACCCGAAGTGTCGTTTTCACAAAAACATCAAAACAGTCCCCGGTTTGAGTTTTCCAGATTTTGCTCCAACGAAACCCTCGTTTTCTCTAACATCTAGTCCGAATCAAGTCCCACAAAAATTACCAAATGTTCTCCTATGTCTCTAGATCATTTCTTTATTTTTTTCCGAGACTTTTAGTGTTCATCTTCCATTTTTAACAAAAATCAAGAAATGTTATATACAGATTCCGGCCAAAACAGTGATATGTTCACAAATCGCGTTTTCTGGGAAAACCGGTGTACTTCTGGTCCAAGTGCTCAACACGAAAATTGTAGATCACGAAATTTCCAAGATTTCATGTTTAGAAAGTTTACGCTAGTTTCGAGTGTATGATTTTATAAAAATTCGAGAAAGTGACTGTTTTCAGTGGCAGATTTTGTATATATATGTATGTGTATTAAAAACGAGTTTTAACACATGGTTGGGACATTACTTTGTTAAATAAGCAACTAAACATGTTAATAAACATTATGTAAGTAAAATACTTGAGTTGTGAAGTTCTTACAATAGTCGGTTTGAAAAACCGAGAAGATGAAAACGTAGCTAACGATGAGGTGAGCGTTTTTGTCCAAACGAGCCTAGCGATCCAAGGACTTTTGATGGTGTTTTTATGGTGTTCTTGAGGGTGTTTGGGGCTGGTTTTCCAGCTTTTTAGAGAGAGAGAGAGGTGAGATAGAGAGAGAGAGGAGAGGTGAGGGAGATGGAGTAAAGAGTGATGGTGGTAATTGTGTGTGTAAGTTATCAAAGGAAGAAAAGGAAAAAAAACATGTTTCCCCCTCCCCATTTTTCTGCAGATTTCGTGGGTCCCATGCCCCAATGGGTGTGTAAAACTTGTTCCCAAAGTTGCGTTACGCCTCGTGTTCGTTTACCCGGTCGTTTAACGTTTTAATTAGTCGTTATACGTTTTAATATGTATGTTTCGTTAACGATTTAAAATGCGACATTTTAAGTGAAAGTTTGTTCAAATAACATATTTTAGGTATCTAAAATAATATTTGAGTTGTCGTTTGGTCACGATCGCGAATCGTGCATTTATCCGAATTGCGTAACGTTTTAAAAACGTTATTTTCGTACGCGTGTAATCGCGATGTTTTAACTTGAAGTATTTTATCAAAATACTTAATAATGAGTTATAAAAATATAACTTGAGTTTATTTCACGTGTCGGGCGCGTTTCACGCGTTTTTGTCGCGTACCGAGTGTTTTATAACATTTTAAATACGCGTAATATATTCTCGTAATATATTAAAGTAAATAATGTTTGTTTGGATAATTCCACATTTTGTTTTATGGTAATGGGCTTTGCTAGACTTACATCACATCCTAGGTTTAGATTAAAACAATCGCAGGGAATTAGCGTAAGAAATGCATGTTAGTAGTATATATATATACCTAATTTGGAGAGTTGTCACACTATTATTGTAATTATTAGCCCAAAACAAATTAATTGATATTGATAATATTACATTCATAATTCATATCCATAATAATATTATTAGATTTTGAAAAGCAAAGTGAAACTCATACATAAAAGTTAATTTTATCATGTAAGATGTTGTAATTTTTGTAGATATATAAAGCTATTTCTTCAATATGAAGCTATAAATTTACATAAGTTTTATGGTCCATGTTGTCTATTTTACGATTCAAACTATGAACACTCGTTGTCTACACTTCCACTAATTTGATTAAAATTATACCATAACCATATATGTTAGTTACCTTCAGATAAAAGTTTCTAAAATTATTAACTTTATTTTTTTAATTAATCCAATGACATTAGAATTGTTGTTTTGCAATCGAACTGATAGTCAACCTAATCATTATATAGGTATTAGGTATCCTCTATATAATACCATCGTAACTTAATAGTGTAACATGTGATTAATCATGTTTCCTTTTGTTAATAAAATGATAAACAATGATCAAATATAAATAACACACAACTTAAAAAAAACACATCTAAACTTCATTTTATTTTGTAATATAGAGTTAAGTGATTGATGAGAATACAATGCAATTATTAAAACATATAATTATTAGAACTTATAAATGAAATATAGTGATCTATGAAACACTCAAAATTTCAAACTAAAAAAATATAATAATTATTTGTATAACTTTAACGTTTTTAAAAAAATATTCATAACTATTTGTATAAATTTAATGTTTGTTTAAAAAAAAATATTACTATTCATATAATAGTAACTTCCATTTACTTTCCTAGTAAATGTAGGAGTTTCTAATATACTGCGTTTTTTTTATTTTATTTGAGTAAGATTTAAATGGGTACGATAATTTTGAATGAGAATGAATGAATCAATCAAAATGCGTTATGTGTCACAAAACCTCATTTTCTCATGTTTTTCAAATGTAAATCTCTCTCACAATAAGTCAAAAAATCATAAAAATTGTACTATAAAAATCAGCATTTTATTATCTTCGACTATAGATATGACAAGATATACTTTCGACAAAAAAAATATTCCGTTTATCGGTAGTTTTGAAAACAACTAACATATGTAATACATGCAAGTAACACATGTGTTACCGTCCAGTAACACATGTGTTACCTTCCAGTAACACATGTGTTACCTTCCAGTAACACATGTGATACCGACGAGTAACACATGTGATACCAACTATTAACACATGTAATACCAGCAAGTAAAATTTTGTACAATTTATAAAACCCAAAAAGTAAAATTCGTCGAAAGTATACCTCGTGAGATGACAAATCGAAGAGAAAAAAATGTTGTTTTTACAGTGTACTTTTTATAATTTTTTAACTTACCCTTTATGAGATATTTGATTTTTTAACAACGTGGGGAGAAAATGAGTTTTATTACACGTGGCAAATTCTGATTGGTTCTCCAATTCTCATTCAAACCCTACTCTGTGAAAGTAGACCTAAAATTTAACGTGTTGGACTAATCCGAATTTTTTTAAAAGAGACTATTTTCTTCAACACAATGTTGAGCCTTCAAACCCTTTATGCAATAATAGCCTTTAACGCCGAATGGAAGTGATATTTCCAGTGTTGAACGAAGAAAAACGCTGAAAATTAATCACCACTTCATTTGCTCTTAGCAAATAATAAGGTACTTCCGTGTTTGGGATAATTAGAAAGATGAAACAATCTTTAGGAAGTAAAGCAAGCTATAAGTTTTCGCTACTTAGAAGTTTTCACAAATAGAATATGAAAGCAATGTTTCACTATGAACATCAATTCCATATATTCTATCAATATTCATAATATTAAATTCTCAATTGAAACCACATACCTCTTATCAATACAGCTGGTCTTTTGTCTGCTGATATTGGTTGATCGATCATTCCCTAAAAACTTGGACAATTTTGTATGGTCCATTGTCTTTTCCTTTATTTAGATTCTTCGAAAATGATGTTTATGAAGGCTAGATAAAGCATGATCATTACTCGTTAGCTTACTTAATTCAGGTCCGACTAATCCAAGTGCAAGGATAAAAATTTGAAGACAAGGTACGTCACATAATCAGTACTCTTTAAAGCTGAATGATTCATAATCTTTTAGGCATATCGCATAACACAGTATATATATATATATATATATATATATATATATATATATATATATATATATATATCAGGCTGGCAATGACAGGAACGGGTCAACGAATCTTGGAACATGACTTTTCAAGCAATTTCTGATATGATAAGGATTCCGAATACAGGAAAGATTGATGTTATATTTTATGAGATATGCTCAATAATAAAAAAAGATGTAGCACATATAAATAAATATTATAAATATATGATAGATATGGCACATACACTTTTCAAGAGAGAATTATTTATATGAATAATGTCGTTTTACACACTTTTACTAGTTTTTTAAAAGGCGTGTGCATGTAATTGTGAGTTTGTTTCCACATTTTAAGTATGATAGGTGACAATCGAAATGTAAATCTGTTCAAACCACTTGGTTTTGAACTCGAGAACACAGTTTTTACGGACAAATATATATGACTTTGTGTTGAAAGATTGCATTTATTGAGTTACTGTTATAGAAAGAAAAGTAACATCAAAGTTATTTACCTTTTGTGGATTATGGCCCATTGTCAAACCCACTATTAACCCAACTCAACATATATGCGTTATTACAACTTTCTTTTGTTGGGTTGCTAATTATGGGTTTTCATGTTAACTTTAAATAACAAAGACCAACATAAATGGAATTTATTTATAAATTTCCTTGTCACTTCATCCAATATCAGTTGTTTGGGATATTAATATATGGTGGGCAAGAGATAAAATGGCTTCCACTACCAAAAAGATGGTGCTTCAAAGTCCAAACTGCTTCCAATTAGGATCTGTGGTGCCAAGATATTATGTCAACTTGGATCATGACATAGATTCCTGATAATATCCTACTTTTAATCAACAAATGTGGTCCACATCAAAATAGAATAATAAAAGGTGGAAGTTGGATGAATTAAGCCATTAACATAAGTAGAAACTTGTAGAGGTTGGAAGTAGTATACTTACAAAAACGTAAACCAAAGTAATACAAAACAAATGACCACGACGTTTAAGCTGAAGCTTTACCACAAATAGGAGAGTTTACTACGATAGATAAGCTAAATAAAAGTTTAGACTTTAATATTCTCTATTTTGTGGGTCTCATTTTCATTACTCGCCACATGAAAATGGAACAGGACCAACAACTACATGATCCTGTTAAAGGGCGCACAAAATGGAAGTTGTAATGGCAATGGATGAATAAAGATTTAAAATTTAAGTTCACATCCATTTTAATTTTGGAAGTCGGTCAAAATAAAACATTTTCTTTGAAAGAGATAACCTCATCACGTAAATCATCACAAGAGCCGACTGCAATCTAACAGGGTCCAAGGTTAGAGTTATGCAGTAAGCTTGTCTCTTTCAAACAACAAATAGACAATTAGTGATCTTTCATATTCAAGAATAGACATAAGACTACATAACTTCTAGTAGATTAAACTATTGTGCTAATCAAGTAGATAGCTAAAAAGAGTAATGATCCACCTACATTATTAATGGGATTACATGTAAGAATGATATGTTTGTTTACAACTTACAAGACATGTATATGTTAGTATGTACGTTTGTTTATTTTCCTTGTTTTCTTCAACAAATAATTAGAAAGTAGCTTTAATAAGGGCCCAAGCCCAAACCCATACCCAATTACCCAAACCCAATATGATTTAGGGACCATAGTCACATTAAGTATGCTCCCAAACCTTATGTTTAGCAACAAAAGACATCTCCCATAGCAATCTCATGCTTATAATTACAAATATGAAACTAGTCATCAGCCACTGTCTTGCACTGTTGCACAACAAGAACAAATGCCCATAAACATAAGGGGAAAACAGAATAATATACATCCATATATTAGTTCCACTACCAATGTGCCCTCAAAGAGATTCAAACAGGCAAATACAATACCTATAACATATTAATATAGTTACGACCCGTACAGATTTTTCTTAGATACCGATCCTCCTACTTTATGAGCTATTATGCTTCATATGTGGTTTTGAAAAATAAGACGACGTGTTCATAGTTTTTCCCTCTTGCAACTTATACTCACCCAACTGGACAAACCCCACCACCTTTTTCCTCCTATATATAACCAACTTCACCGAATAACATCCTTCAAACCATCCCTTGACTTCTAATCCTCTTCCTTGACTGCATCAGTTTTTTTGTACAAAGTTTATAACTTTTTTTCTAAGTATCACAAATGGCATCAACCTCACTCTATTCAAGTAGCTCAAGTTCATCTTGGACTCCCCAACAAAACAAACTATTTGAAAGAGCACTTGCAGTGTACGATAGAGACACCCCTGATCGTTGGCAGAAGATTGCAAGGGCAGTGGGTGGCAAATCAGCAGATGAAGTGAAGAGGCATTATGAAGTTCTGATTGAAGACCTTAGGCATATCGAGTCTGGCAATGTCCCTTTCCCTAACTATCGACATTAGTTTGATTAAATGCCAATCATGAGGACGGTAAGTCAATAATTTGATACAGTAAATCACTAAACAAAAAGATCATGCTATTATGCAGATCTAATCATCTGCATTCTATAAAACAAATATGCCATCTTCCTCATACTATGTGTGCGAGTCTACTGTAATGAATTCCGTTAACTAGTATTGTCCCTTGATAACAGATATTGTAATTGCAATGCATTGATATGTCCAAGTTTTATTATATAATAATCTGCGATTTCATATTTTATCGTAAAATTGTAATTCAGCTAGCCATGTAGCTAAAGTACTGATTGCCATGGACTAGTCAAGCGTAAATGCACAATGTATGTAGGCCTCAAAAGCATTCTCCAGTTTAAATAAATTTACTAACAGTGTTCTGTACACCTGTGATTGCTTGAGTCTTGACACTAGGAAACCATTATAACGGAGCATTTGATGCAACAATAGATTAGAATCATAAGAAACAAGCAGCCATAATTCAATGTTAATAATATAGTATGAACATGTAAAAAGAATCAAAGTATGGTAAACGCAAGCTAACAAACTTTTATTCAGAAGTCCTACTATACCCAGCCACTTAACTGTCATATAGATGACATTGCAATTACAAAAGTAACAACTGAATCCCTGAAGCTGGTGACAGTAAGACTAACGGGCGATGGCTTGTGCAACTTTCATTAATTGGTCAAAATAATTGTATGTATCATGATAAAATTAAATGGGTAAGTTAAGTATAAATGGGTCGGGCACCGGCCATAAGAATATTAGTACTAACATCACATACTTGAATGACATTGTTTATCAATAAATATCAAAATGTTAACATTGTGAAAGGTGAAAAGATAGATAGACCGTTAATTGTAGATGGTGTAAAAGTAAACAAATTACTACTAATATGTCTTGAAGATGTATCTTATCTTATCTTCTTAAATTATATATAAGAAACACCCTATGATGTTATTAAATTTATCAATTCGTCAATAAATTCTTTAATTTTGTCCAATTAGCTAGAATGTAGGATATAATGATATCATAAATAATATAATAATAATCAAATTTAGGATGAGAGTTATTTAACTATATTTAGGATTCCTATAATATAATAATAATTTAATATAGGATGAGAGCTATTTTAACTATATTTAGGATTCTTATTTTGTTCTTAACAATAATTGTATATAAATTATTATTTTATTTCCCCCTTTTTCAATTATATCGTTACTTTTAATCACCAAATTAACCAATCAAAATATTCAATACTAAAAAATTATAATTTTACCTTACATAATCCGTGTGTATACACGTGTTTAAATGCTAGTATTATATATATAAATATCATATGTATGTTAGTGACCAATGTTATATTTATCATTTCAGTTTTTCATGGCAGTAATTAGCAGATGCATCATATACCTAAATTATACAGTAATTAAGCCTAAATAATATTAGTATATACAGTAACCTTATACAACTTTACCCATTTAACCATTTTCCCTTGTGACTATTTTTATATTTTATTGGCTCGTACTGTTACGAATTACGAATTAACTTTGAGATACAAACTGAACTTACAGAGTTAGAAGTTCGAATAAATGTAGTGACGGATTAATCGGCTTATAAAACTCAACATTTCGATTTGATGTTATATCTTTTTTCTTTTTTAAATCTAGAAGACTATAAATATATGTGTTTTATTCTTGAACATATTACCCTTTTTGGAACATAAAACATGTTAAACATGAGTAGTAAAATACAGCAAAACCAATGCCAAGTATAGAGTGGAACAAAAGGAATAAAGAAGAGTAAAGATATTCATATTAGACTAACGTTTAAAAAATAAAATCAAAAAAGAACATAAACAATTTGACTGGCAAAAGCGAAAATTAAATAAAAAAAAGGCTGCTACTAATAAAACTAAAGCTAAAAAAACAAACAAGATCTAAACATCTTCCTAACGTAAAGAATTTTGAACAAGAAAAAGGTCGGCCGTCCCCACATTTCCACGTCATCATGGGTGGGACTTCACGATACGCCACGTCACAAAATAATTTAATATATCTTCTTCCTGTTTTTCATCTAGTAAAGTCGTGAACGAGGCCAGGTCTGTCAGTGACGTTAAGCCGCCACGAAAGGAACGGCGAATCTCTGTCGTCCACGTCATCCATAAACCTATATTCATTCGATGTGACGGCAGCAGGCGAATAGCATGATGGGGTTTTATAGTTAGATTGCGAGTAATCATTAGCCCATTGGTTCCCGTTGTTCATCATGTACTGCTGGTGATATCCCTCCGTCATGTCGCTGCCACCGGATGTCGCCACCGCGGCTGCCGCCGCATTCGCTCGTCTCTCCTCTTTCTTGTATCTAATTCCACACGCATTGCACAATGACTGCAAATGATCGAATGCAACAATTAGAATTCATTTTTTTTTTTTTTTTTTGTAAATTTAAACGTTTGAGAATCGATTATCTGATTTATACGTTTTCAGTATAAGATCATTAACTTTAGTATCAATGATCCGTGTACCAAAAACAAAATTTTAAATCCAGTAAATAACAATAATTTGAAGGGTTAGAATGTAATCATTATTTGAAAAAGTATAGTTACCACCACCTAATTTGCAAAGTGAATTGCACAAATGTAATCACATAATTTATATATATGAAAAGTACCTTAGGGCCGCGAGGTCCATTTCTCCAAAGTGGAGTAGAAGTGGTGTCGCAATTAGCGCACCGTCTGGAAAATAGACTATCATTAGTGGTTGAACCGTTTCCACCGCCATTACCACCACGACTAGCTTTATGAGCAGATGGTGTAGGTGAATGGTTTGAGGATTGCAAAATGTTCCACCAATTAGACCCACGCCGTTTTTCATGGTGCGGTTTTTCGTAGTCGTTAGATAAACGAGTAGAAGGTGTGCCTAAAGACAAAGTGCAATCAACATTAGTAGGAGAAGAACCATAAGGACACATTTCTTGGTCATATGGCATTGGGAATATGGATGAAAATGTGTTTGGTTGATAATGGTATAGACCACATGAACATGGACCCATCATGGTTGAACCAGTGCACCTATTCATGGTTGGTTGTGGTTATGTTAAGGTTGTTGTTTTGAGTATGTTGTTGGTACTAAGTAGATTTGTGGGGCCAATGAAGATGGGGGTAAGTAGGGGTTGCAAATTGCAATGAAAGGAGTGGTGGGTTGGGGGTGTTTATATAGGTATACACAAGTGGGACCCTTAGAAGTGGAGATGACAGGAGTGAATATTCCACATATGTTTTTTTGTCGTCTTGTCTTGTTCCTTGTCATTTGCAAATCGCAATGGTGTAGATTATTATTAGTTCAAGTCTTTAAGACTGACGAATATATATCAGAAGTGCATGTGGTATAGTATTGATAAGATCATCTAGTCTAAGTTCTATATATCATCTAATATGAGATATTTATTTGGTAATTCTTTTATAAAAAATTCTATATTCACTAAATAGCTACATGATTTAAAATTTCTATGATTCTTCGTATTGAATTGTGAATTTAGATTATTTTTTTAAAATTGATTATGTAGCCGTTCAATATGTTAAAATTATGAGAGGTGATTTGAACATCACTAAATTTAACTACACACCATTAATTATGCATCAAACTGTTATATTATATAATACTTTAAAACGTATTTGATGGTGTATGGTTAAAAGTTGTTAAAATTATAAAGATATGAGTACTTAAGAATGATTGAAGTTTAATGTTCAGTAATAGTTACTCCTACCATTCATCCTACATGTTTTTCACTTGAAACTTGAATTCATATATATACAAAATCCTTAGCCTATATTCAAACGGTACTTTATTTGTAATTGAGTAATACATTTAATATCTCAAATCATTTTTTAATTAACTTGATTATACATATATGTTTGAAACAAAATAGTAACAATTTATTTATTTAAAAATTAGTTATAAGGCACGTATAAAACTTTTTAAAATACGGAGCACTCGTAATATCGTTGGATAAAACAAATATACAAGTGATATTTTAATGTAATAATAATAATCATCATCATGGGAAATAAAAAAGAGAGATTCAAAATGGGTATGATTGAGAGAGGGTTTTGAGGGGGTTGTTTTTTTAGGGAATGGTCAAAAGAAGCCACGTGACCAGGGGGAACAGTCTTCCATGGATCTACTTCTCCGATCACGAGGCGCATAATCCAACTCTTTCTTTCTCTCAATTACCATTATGCCCCTAATTAACCCATTTATTACTTTCCTTAAGTAAAGAATATTCATTAGCACTTCCAACATAAGTTTTAATCACCTTTTGTCAAAATGTGTGTTGTAGTAACGCTAGATTTAAAAACCATCTTGGATTACTTTACTTAATTACGTTGGTCTAAAATATGGATTAGTTTATAACGTTAGCTTCATCTACTTCGTCATGAAAAATGATACATTTGTCTAAAATGTGGAATTGTTTTTTATAACGACCCTTACTAATAATTTGAGGGTTGAACCGTTGAACCGGATAAGGATCATGGGCCAAGGCTGAACCGGGGGAGTCGCGGCTAACACGTACTCGAGTATATAGAGCAGTGTAGTCACGTGACTGGGAAATGAAGTGGCTAAGTTTGGGTATGGGGGTGGGGGGTCCAGACCAGGGTGTGGTAAGTGGGTCAGACTCAAAGAGTCATATAGTGAAAAAGAAAAAGAGGGAATCAAGAGATTTTGTTATGATTATTAAAGAAAGAAAGGGGATGATAGCAATGGGAGATACTACTGCAATCATCAAAGCAACCTATTTTCCTCTGGGTTTTGTACAAAATCTTTGACCCAAATTATTACTTACTACGAGTTGTTTAAAACACCAACATGGAAAATATCAATAATTTTACACTCTTGCTCTCAAAAACATACACATATTGTCCTACAATCATTTAACACCACCATATACACTCCAATACCATAAGACCAAAAAAGTACTATAAAACTACATTATTGGTATGAAACTCTCAGTTGCTTAGAATATCCTTTTCTTGCAAAGCCAGAACTTCTTTTAATCCCAGTTCTTTAGAATATCCTTGTGGTAATAAGTACACTATGTGCCATAATTCGACTTACACAAAAAATAAAGTATCGAAAGCTTATTGATGTAACTTGATGTACACGTCTCGCACGAGTATTAAAACCTATCTACCACCAATACACAATATCATTTCATCATGTTTGAAATATAAGCATAAAGACATGCATAGTAAGTTAATTTGTACACAAGTACACAAAAAAGACTTACAAGTATAATCCATATTTAATTAACATGTTAACAATATTTATGCACAAATTTACAATTAAATTGCAATTTAAGTTGTAATTTTGAAGAACTTGCAGAACAATAGTAACTATTTGAATGGATTTGTACAAGGTAAGGTAGAAAATATGAGTCAAAGAGGTTGGTCAAAAAGAGGATGTTGTATTACTTGGGGTGTAATCTAGGGACAAATATAGGGCAGGAACAAGTAAGAGAGAACAGACAAAAGTGACAAGGGCCCACATTGACAGGCACAGTGATAGTCCCCATCCCCAAAGAACAAACACAACTCCTTTGGAATATCAATCGAATCGACAAAAAGATTCAAACAAAACATCAAAATACTTGGAGATCGAGCGAGAGAATCAGATCGTATCGAGATTCGTGACCGATGTGCCTTCAATTGTTTTTATGCACTTTTCTTTTACATATTTTATATATCTATTTCACTTTTATTATCTTCGAACAAAAAATACGCACTGTAAAAAAAACATAGTTAGCTTTTTTAATTTTTGACAAGATTACAGTTTAACCTAGACTTTTTACTTACAATTTTGTCTTACATGTATACAGTTTAATCTCAACTTTTTACTTACATACATGTCTTGCGTGTATATTTTTTGACAAGATGATAGTTTAACATCAAGTCCTAGATGGCTTGTTTCTTTGATTTCTAATAAGGATCTTACTTATAACTCTACCGTTTAAAACTACAAAAATAAATATAAAAAAGGGTGGGAAAGTTACAAAATCAAATTTGAATTAGCTTTAATTTGCTTCTTAATTAAAGAAACAAATAAACATTATACCGTCTATTGATATTGATTTACGTAATGATGAATAATTATTGGTCCAATTTGGAAAGTGATTTGCATGCATGCATGCAATTAGTAAAACGTAAATCAACGATTAGAGATGGATGGCACGTGTAGTAGTTTAGTGATGTTGATTTTGAGTTAATAATATAAGAGATTAGAGAAATGCATGGTATATGATGATTAGCGCATGCAATCTTTCGTAATTCGTTCCCAGCCGCAATGCGGGACCTACAATATCCAACTCACCAACATCTATTCATCATTATTAACATTATTATTCTTTTACTTTCGTTTCTGGAATGATGTGTCCAGTTGACCAACATATATGCCTACCTATTTGGTTTTCCTTTATTTCGCAATAATCTTAAGTACGTATAGTTTTAGACTTTTAGCTAAGCCCATTGGAAGGAACATGCAACATAAAAACAGAAATTACGGCTTCAATTCTCATTGTTTCCATGTTCTTTTAATTGTAGTTTGTACAATTTACATTTGTTATGTTAAAGTAATTGGTATTAATTAAATTCTATTCTACATTGTACTCTACTACATACAAATATACAATTAGGTTCATACAGAAGTAGAATTTATGTTCAGTTCTAATCAAGATACAACTAGCATTCACGATTACTAACGACTTGTTCTACTATATTCTTATTATTACATACGAAAAACATGTTAATATATGTACACTTTTTTTACATGTTAGGTATACCCAGGGGCGGAGCTAGAAAATTTCGTATAGGGGGGCAATTTTTTTTTTTTCTTTTTGTTATCATTTTGAGAGGTAAAACTTCAAAACTATCATTAATGACCTTAAAATTTTTATTTTTTTCCACAATTCTAGAATGTTAGGGGAGAGGCGACTGCCCCCATGCCCCCCTCTAGCTCTGCCCTTGGGTATACCATATAACTAAATTATGAATATAACAATAAATTTTAAGACGTTAATCATGGTCGTCTATGAAATTTGAAGTCCATGATAAAACGGTCTTAGGGAAATAAGACCCAAAAGCAATTGTCAAATAAGATGATTTATAGGTTCAATAAAAATGATTCTTAAATATTCACTTTAAGTAATTTATTTCATTATCTATCAGTACTAACCCAAAATTCCAGTTGTTAGTCCTTTAAGTCTTTTAATCAAATTCTAAAATATGAATTCATATTTTAAATTTGAGACATACAGTGGATCTGTATATTTGTTTAAAATATATATTTAGTCTAAATATAGTTACTAATCATAGTTCTCTTACTTCAAAATATAAGGAATTTTGATTTCTTATGTGATCATCATATAAATTATGTATCACAATATTTGAAGGGCCCCGTAATTTGAAGGATCTGAACAGTCGATTACCTCGCTTAATAACCAAAGTAGGTAAGATGTTAAGAGTTGCTACACATTAATTAATTAAGATGTTCGAATTAGGAATTTTAAGAGAAGCTTCCTCGTATGGATGAGAGTTTAGAAGTACTAAAAAACATAGACATCAAAAGGATAAAAACAACAACTAGAATTGATGAATAAATGTTTGATTGTTTCTCTATCTAGAATACCAAATTCAAGAGAGAGAGAGAGATTGCTTTTGGGGGCCAAGCCAATGTGAGATGGGTTAAAGAAGGTTGGCAAATGAGTTTAAAGAAAAAGGGAGGTTTGATGAAGAAGACAAGAGAGAGATGAGAAAGTGGAAAATGGGGTTTTATGGGAGAAGCCCCTAAACAAGAGTCTTGTGTACTTTGGGAAAAGTTAAAGATTTTGAACCAAGACAACTCCTACTTCTTATTGTCTCCTCTATGGGGATCTTATTTTCTCTTTTTATTTCTTTCAATTCTTTGCTTCTTTTAATCCTTTTTATTATTTATAGTGTTTATTAACATTTTCCTTCCTGTTTCTATAACTACGGGTACGTACATCTAGGCTCTACCCTTTAATATAATTTGATGTTGAGAAACTTATTAATTGAAAAAACTAACAAATGCGACGTTTCCCTCATCCCTTAAGTAAAATTGAAAGTCTTGGCTTGATATTCTGTTTTCAAAATTATCCACATATTGCTAAAATATCTAATGCTACCAAAATCTTGTGGACTTAGATTTAGTATAGTCTATCTGTTACACATGTAAGTAATGTGATCAGAGGTGAATTTAGAAGGGTTCGGTGCCGCCCCTCAATAATTTAATATTACATAAAAAAAATATGGAGTAATTTAAAGTTAGTAGTTGCAACTTAAAAATTTTGTTCCTCAAAATGATTGGAAAAGATTAAAACATTCTTTTTGCCCCACATATAAAATATTCTAGCTCTGCCCTTAAATGAAATTTTCAAAAGTATGAAAATAAACAAAATCGGTCTTTGACATGGACCCTAAATAGTATATCAGAAAATTATTAAATGAATTGTTGAAAGACTGAAGTCTCATTTGAAAAAATATGTATTTATTATTAAGAAAAATAATTTGTAATTTTTCTTAGAAGGGTTGGAGACTTGGAGGCGACTGTCCCCTTAATTATTTAGTTGGAGTAGTTGTGACGCTTGGATGGTATATTATTCAAGGAATTTTAGTTACATATATTTTACTTGTAACGCATAAAGTTTCTATAATTAGCATCATTATTCAATTTAAATCTCTTTTTTGTAAAACTGATTGAGTCTACATAAAACTGTTTGGTTTAGGGTTATACACTTCGGAACACAGTGAATATCGTAAGGTACGTAATTCAATAGCAAAATGATATGTTATCAACATCATATATTTTATGCTATGCAATGTCTATACTTTTCATTTTTGTTTTTCTAAAATAACGACAGAACTTTATATATATAAGTAATAAATTACAATCATAAATGTGAAAACATATAAAAAGTTGACAGAATGAACATTTTGTGTGGAAAGAAAAATAAATAAGTTATGATTAACTACTTAACTATGCGTGTAAACGAACCGAACGAACACGAATGGAGTTTGTTCATGTTTGTTCATTAAGGTTTTGACGAACAAACGAACGAACACGAACGGATAAACGAACGAAATTTGTTGTTCATGTTCGTTCATTAAGAAAATTTGTTTGTTCACAAACACAAACGAACGTACACGAACCAACACATAATTTAATACCTTGAACGAACCTCAACAAACAAAAACGACCGTATATATACACATCTATACAGATATATTATAGAACTTGAAATATTGCAATGCATATTCAACATTACAAAATGATCACAATATGAAGATACACTAACTTGGTCTGATCGTATGTAAGAGCAACATATATGAAACTATTGGTGGGAGACAGTGGAGGTGTGTTTAGAGTGGATAGAAATGTGAGGTGAAAATATCTATATGTTTAATATTTTTAAATGAAAATATCTAAATATTTAATAATATTATACTTAGAATTTAGTTTATATCAAAATATGATATACAAATACGTATTAATTTAATTAAACTATTAGTTAATAAACGAACATGTAACCGAACGTTCACGAACATGTTATCGAACGTTCATGAACGTAAATGAATGAACGAGACTTGTGTTCATGTTCGTTCATATAATTAAATGAACGTAAAAATTTGTTCATGTTCGTTCATATAACGAAACGAACGAACATAAACGAACTTTCCGTCGAACGGTTCACAAATAGTTCGACAAACGTTCAGTTCGCTTACAAGCCTATACTTAACTAAGGGAAATTAAAAAAAATGCCACTTTTTTTTCAAGTTTACTTCGTTTTGCCATCCGGAAAAAAAAAGTGACGATATGCCCCTAGAAATCGCAAATCGCAAATTTGCGATTTGCGATCCCGCGTCTTGCTTTTGCGATCCGTTCACCGAGCGAGCCGTAGCCGGGATGTACGTGCCATCGCAAAGCGCAAATTTGCGATTTGCGATTTGCCAATGCCTTGCGATCCCGCGTCTTGCTTTTGCGATCCGTTCACCGAGCGAGCCGTACGTGCCATCGCAAAGCGCAAATCGCAAATTTGCGATTTGCGATTTGCCAATGCCCTGCGATCCCGCGTTTTGCTTTTGCGATCCGTTCACCGAGCGAGCCGTAGCCGGGATGTACGTGCCATCGCAAATCGCAAATTTACGATTTGCAATTTGCCAATGCCCGAGACAGTTAAATCGTTCACGTCTCGTTCACTACTCGGTTACGGGCCAATATCTCGGGCATTGGCAAATCGCAAATCGCAAATTTGCGATTTGCGATGGCACGTACATCCCGGCTATGAGCTCGATCGGTGAACGGATCGCAAAAGCAAGACGCGGGATCGCAAATCGCAAATTTGCGATTTGCGATTTCTATGGGCATATCGTCACTTTTTTTTTCAGAGGGCAAAACGAAGTAAACTTGAAAAAAAAGTGGCATTTTTTTTAATTTCCCCTTAACTAATACTCGTAACTAGTAAGCAAATGATGGGCTCGGGTACGGGCTCATGTTTTGTGATCTAAAATATAGGCCCAATGTATAAAAGCCTTTTCCGAGACTCCATAATATAACGAACACCATGTGAAGAGACTCACATAGTCAAGGGACCATTTCTGCACATTCTAGAAAGTGAAGCAAGTTACTAGTTTTGCCGCCAGTTAGGTCCACAAATTTTTATCCTTCCATTCTCGATTGTGAGGGATGCATTAGAAAATTAAGGATTTACAGGAAATAGCTACAATTAACATCAATGGCGAACCCTAAATTTCAGGTACGCTGCTATTATATACCTGTAATTTGAGTCTCCCTACTCATGAGTCATGAACATTTATCCAGAAAGGCAGAAAATGATTAATTATCAAACCCTAGGTTTTGTCGACTTTGAATTTTTAGCTGATTTTTTGTTGTTGTTAAAAATGTTGAAGGATGCGAAGATAATATTAGGTTCATCTTCGATGGCTCGTAGGGAAATATTAAAGGAGATGGGATATGATTTTACAATCATGGTGAGTTACTAGTATTAATTTATTATTTGTTAATTAATTCTGTATAATTAAAATTGATTAATTTTAAAATTCGTGGTTTTAGACTGCAGATATTGATGAGAAGAGTATTAGGAGGGAAAAGGCAGAGGATTTGGTAGTGGCTTTAGCTGATGCCAAGGTACATTCTTGTGCTTCTTCTTTTATTTCAATTTTTTTTATATGCTCATTACAGGAATTAATGCTATAATGATTTCTGATTAATGCATTCTTACGTATTGATGCATACGTGAAAAGAGGTTATTGCAGTAGTTTTTTGTTGAACTTGTAGTAATTATCTTGTATATGATAAATGAGTAATGTAAGCCAAGGCCAAAACTTGTTACTATAATAATTCGTGTAATTATAAGTTTGTTAACTTCTTCATGTGAAATTTTGAAGCATTATTATATAAAAGTGATCCTATTGCAGATAGGGGCGGACCAGAAATAAGTTCAAGTGGAGCAGACTCATATAGACTCGTTAGCTAAAAAAAATTATCTTTACCAATTTGACTCATTATTGATTGAACACAACCTGAATTGACCAAATATACAAATATCCTATCTATCAAGAATTTCAGTATATGCTGTACTTTCTTCATTGTTTTTGGTTTTGATTACAAAATAAACTATAACTGGTGAAATATGTTATGTTTGGTCTTCAATTTTTGGTTGGTCCACATATTGCCATGTTAAATTGGGATTTTGGGGCAGTTGCGGGTTGCCTGCACTGGCCCCATCGTGTCTGTGTCCCTGATTACAATGAATCATGGTTATTTTTCCAAAAAAACAATTTTGGCTTACCGGGGTGATTTTTCATATTTCTGTACTTAATCTATTTCATAATTGTCAGGCTGATGCCATCATTTCAAGGCTTGGAATTACTGGCTATAAGGAGGAAAATACACACCCCACACTGCTCATAACAGCCGATACAGTATGCATCACTCTTTTATTTTGTTTCATTAATCTATGTTTATAGAAGGCATATGAAGAATAACAAGAAATATGATGCATGCTAAGAACTTAACATTTCAAGAATACTAAGCACTAAGTAGTTCATCATGAATGCATTGGTCAGTGTTTCTTACCGACATTTAATTTAATGTGGAGGTGGTGGTGTATGAAGGAATGATCCGAGAAAAACCATCAAGCAAGGAAGAAGCACGCCATTTCGTCAAAGGTCTGCTTAGTCAGCTTGTTACTAACTACTTACTCTCTATAAATGTTTATTTGTTATGATAATTATTAAAAATCGTGTGTGGTACTTGATCTTTCATAGGATATTCAGGTGGTTGTGCAACCGTTGTAGGATCTGTAGTAATAACTAACCTTACCACAGGGATCAAGAAACGTGGATGGGATAGGTCGGAGGTATTTCTTTTTTTGCATCATCCTATTCTGCATTTTAATAACCAAAATAAAGATCAAGAACGATGTATTGATAGTTGATGAAAAGCCTGTAAAAAATGGCTTGCTTAATAAGAATGCAAACTTTTATATACCTTAACCTCTCTAGAATTGTAATTACATTTAGTTGATTGTTGTTGTGGTGATGCAGGTTTATTTCCATGATATACCAGATGAGGTCATTGATAAACTGGTAAGGTGAAAGTTAACATATCTTACACTTTTATTCCACGACATTTGTGTTATAACAGGAATAATCTACACGAAATAATTGACTGTTACGTAAATCTCCTAAATTCCTTCATTACTGACAAGTTAGAGGAAAGCAAATATCTCATATTTTTTGTAACTATTTTCCATTTCAAAAGTTTCCTGGAAAATAAATGTGGTGATTTTTCATGGTATGGTACAAGTTTAGTTCGTTTGTGTACCAACAGGAGCACATCTATCTTGTTTTTGATGTTGGTTACTGTCTGCGGCAGGTAGAGGATGGTGTAACACTTAATGTTGCTGGAGGACTGATGCTCGAACATCCACTAACGGCTCCCTTTGTTGACACTGTGGTTAGTTTCTCCCTGTTAACCTCGATCAACATATATACTTCATACGCATATATGCTTCATAAAGTATACAGCTTTTATAATCCATTTCTTTTACTGTAGATTGGGACTGCTGATGGAGTAATGGGACTCTCTAAATCTCTTACCGAGAAGTTACTTGAGGAATCTCTCGAGCCATCGTAGCTGCACAAGTTTAACCCATTCAAAAACTACTATTTGAACAGCCATTTGTTTATTAGCTCGTGGCGTATTACCATGAAATTTGAATACACGCTAGTTTAATGCCTTGCCATCTTCGAATGCACTTTCAAAATCGTTTCAATGACACTTAAAAGCATCCGGAGATCCAAAGTGTGAAATTTGTGAATGCATTCAAGTTGGAAGATTCTTTTTGAAAATTCATTTATATATTCTTAAATTAATCAATCAATATCAATATCAATATCAAAGGAAATTTATATACCGATGGTATAAATTAGAATAGCTTTTGTTTGTGATAAGGAAAGTATGGTTTGGATGATTATTAATAGGATTTTGCTATTCACCCGTGATACATGTTAAAAACCATTACTAAAGTGAAATTATTCTTAATTAAATTGTAATGCATTTAATCATTTGTACAATGTGATGTAATTTTTTCATTGGAAATAGTTTAAGGGCTCTTTTGTTTGGGCCTATTATGTGTTAAAAAGTGTTATTTGTATTCTTTATTGAGCTAAAGACCATTAAGATGTTTTGATAGTTTTTCCTAATTAAGTATTAACTTAGCTGAAAAACCCCTTATTTAATAAGCTATTTATAATTGCTTAAAATTTCTAACTGAGAAAAACAAATTCCCTAACTATCTATACATTAGTGTCTCGCATAAATGGATTTCATATGTTTCGTTTATGTGATAAATAACATTTTTTTCCTTTTTGGTTTATGTATTTTAGTCTTCTTTTTATTCATGACAATATATTCATTGATGTTATTATTGGTTTATAAAACGTTGTATCGAGAACCTCTTGTAATTTTCCTTTTTTTTAAGTGGAGTCGTTTGTAGCCCAATGTCGTATTCATCTAATTTGTATCACGCTAAAAAATGGTTAAATATGTGTATTCAGATGTTTGCAATTCTTATTTATCAAACGATCTTAATATTATGTATTCAGATTTCAGCTGGTAGCTCTTATTATTCAAAATTGATTTTTAGATTTAATTTTTAGTATTAAAAAAACAAAAGACCCTAACACTTAATAGTAAGTAGCCACAGATTATATAACTTCCTCCGTTTCCCTTTAGCACATATAATTATAAGCCTCCAATTAAATATTATTTACCAATAAGATAATATTTCTATATACTGATTTTTTTTATTAATTGTAACGTGAAGGTGAACATTTATTTAAAATAAATTATAGTAATATTATATATGAACAGTTGAGACCGATTAGGTAAAATTTTGTTTGTTTATTCACATGTTATGTGATGAACGGGACCCAATAATATATGGCTTTGCCACGATAAGTCTATTAAACTAGAGGATATTGTCTTTTTATAGAAGGGTAAAAATGTCATTCACCGCGTGCGTTTCCGCGTTTAGTAAACGAATTTTACTATTGGAATGATAAGCTGTGGGTAAGGCACAAGTACCCAGTTTCTGGAAGGGCAAAACTGGAAATTCGAATAAAATCAAACTCCAATAAACAAACGAGTTACTCCTCCGTTTCTGATCATCGCACCTAAATTCGGATTCTTAAAAAAAAAAAAAAACAATTTACTCAGGCATGACTCTAGGATTGATAAACGCGAATCCAATCGTACGTGAAAAGAAAGAAAGAATCAGTCGAGCAACAACAACAACAACAGATGTTGATAATCATCATCATCATGAAGCTGACGTTCTTGATCCTCTCGATATTTATGATATCCTTTTTTTTGTCAACCTTTTAATCTAGTTTTAGCTCCGTTTCGTGTTTTTGATTTTTACTTTATCAAATTGCTGTTATTCTGTGAAATTTGAAGTTGTGATTGGTGATCTTTGACGATTAGATAGATTATGTGAGGGATATAAGAGATCCGGAGCATCCGTATTCGCTGGAGCAGCTCAGTGTTCTTTCTGAGGAATCTATCACCGTCGATGAGAAGCTCGGCAGAATACTGTGAGTTTTTTATATTTTTAATTATAATTATTAGATAATTATAGAAGTTATGTATCGGCTAATATTGAATATATAATTATCTTATTAGTAAAAGTCGTTTTAGTTGAATTATTATGAGGATTTTTTCAAGCAGCTCAGTGTTCTTGTAAAAGCATGGGGTTGTGAGTCTAGATTAATTGCGAAAGATGCTTACGGCATGTAAAGTAGGATGTTGTTAGATCAAAAAAAGGACTAAACTGTAAACAATTAAACTTGGAGGGCCAAAAATGTAACTTACTTCTGACACCACCAATTACCAAACATTCATTTAAAAGGACCCTCTGACGGTCCCACCAACCGGTCTTGTGGCCAACTTGTACCAAATATTCTTATTCTTATTCTTATAATTAACTACATGGATGTTATTCCTCCGTTATTAAAGTACATATTGTCACTTATTCAATAATATATTAAAAACGAATAAATTCAAGTTATCACTAGTTTATGGTTCTGTACATAATATATTTTTGGGCAATGACTTTATAAAGGGTACTTGATAATGTTGTGGTATATGTTGGTAACAATATGGGATATAGTCTTTTATCAATGTGGGCGCATTATTGATACCTTACTCGTTGTTAGGATAACATTCACTCCAACAATTCAGCACTGCAGTATGGCAACTGTAATTGGTCTATGCCTCAGAGTTAAACTCAAGGATTGTTTCCCTCCTCATTTCAAGGTCAGCCATCTCAACCTTTGATCCAGCCTGAATTACTCAGTCAAAATTTCTTACGTTTCTATTGTTAACGAAATTTAAAGTGTTTGACTGTCAGTCAACCCCAACTGACATTATACTATACGTCTAGTTAAATGTTACGTCTTGTAGAGGATGGAGGGAGTATGGACAAGACTAAGTATCTGATCAGTCTCTAGAATATCAGTTCATCTCCCATTGTCAATGATACAGTCCTTCATTGTTAATCTTGTACCCTTCGATGATGGAATATTGCAGGTGGACATCAAAGTGGCTCCTGGATCTCATGCAGATGAAGAATCAGGTAAGAGCCTGTGCCTCCTATAGTTAAAAGTCATGTGCTTACTATGAATGTTATCTAGAAAATGTCAGCAACATACAACTCTCTTAGTCTCTGTATCTGAAAAATAAGAAGTCCTTTGCAGAGGCCGAGAAGTAAACTTGAGTATGTTTCATGTCACTGCACCATAAATGGGACTAGTTTGATGGAACTTCTGAACTGAAGCTGTTAAGACTTTACATTTTTATCGTCAAGCCTAGAGGTGGCTAGTTTTGAGCCATTAACTTATGATTGGGTCTGTTTGGGTTATTCTTTTACTTCTAATGGGTCAAACAGGTCATATTTGTTAATTATTAGCTCAAACAGAAACAGGACCAGTGGGTCAAAGTGTATATCTACTGCATAAATGATAAAACCCTTTTAATCACTTTATTCAAAACTTATATTATTATTTGAAAGTATCAATTTTCTGCAATTATAGTTTACAATAATTATTCAAAAAGACAGATTTTGTTGTTGGGAAAATACAGTTTTTGCCCATTCCCAACCGGAATTATTCCTAAACCACACCACCTACATCCCATTCGTTTTTTTAAAGGTGCGGACACACTTGGTGCTTGACAGTTAGGTTGACGAGCAATTTGAGGCAAGCAATTTCTTTGGTTTGATTGCAGTGAACAAGCAATTGAATGACAAGGAGAGAGTTGCGGCTGCCATGGAGAATCCTAACCTTCGGCAACTTGTTGATGAGTGCCTTCACTCAAGCGAGCTGTAATCCCCATGCCTACTCTAGTGTACAGTAAACTTACTTTGTGGCCCATGTTTCCGATGGTAATCAGTCTGGTTTTTTTGTATCAACGATATGTCTCCTTTTTGAAATATCCGAGTAATTCTCCTGTTCATAATCGTCTAAAATCCTGTTTGTTCAATTAATTATCAAAAATGTTTGGTCTTCTTCATGATCTGGTGTTTTATAGTGTTATAGTGTTCAGCATTATGTGGCACATGAGCCATGAGATGAGTAAATGTGTTGTGTAACATTTGAATCTATGTCTGGCTAAAAAATGATGTGGGTCACATGGGTTGAATGGGTAAAAGCTTACGTATTCCAGTACTTACACCATCATAAATTGCTTTATTTCATTTGTGTGATTTTTGTAATAATATTTCCTATACATTAATTTATATAAAGTTAAGACACATGCTGGCGAGTCAAAACCCAAACCGACCAACCAGATATGACTCGTTTTTAATAATCTATTGTTTCAACCCGTTATCTAGTCTGTCTATTTTGCCATCTCTAATATTGTGTTTAATGTCCATTATTTATGAGTTTCCATGAATTTGTCAATGAATGACAAAGATACATCGGGCGTTGATATACAATCTTGTATTTGTACATAATACAATAATATGATAATATGCATATGAATAACTTTATTTTAGAAAATTTGGTGAAAAATTATGATCCTAATTAAACTTATTATTTGCATTTTTATCTACAATGTGTAATTGATTTTTTTATATGATCTCCATGTCCTCCTAAGTTGCAACTTTGAATGTGAAGCATGCACGTACTTATCACCAATTTTTTACTTAAAGTTGTATTCCATCTTATACCAATTTTTTTATGATATGTTTTGTTACATAAATCAAATCACATCCCAGAGTAATATAAGCACCAAGTAGTGAACATGTATATATAATTTAATAAATTATTATTTTTATTAAATTTAATATAAGTCCCGTCTCTCTCTGGCATTCTGCCAACTAATATCTGAGTTACAAGATTCAAAAAGTCAACCACTTGTGGAATCTATTTATATCCAGTTTCCCACTGAACACGACCTTCATTCAGATGAACAAATAGAATAAAAAAATATATGGGTGATCTGATGAACAGAAGCTTCAGGTTTGATTCAACGAGATCATTCTCTTTCGACGCTAATAAGTTCACCAAATCTAACACGTCTCGCCTCACATCAGAGATAGGTTCTTCACAATCTGCCAGATTCACAAGCTACGAAAAGCTATCTGATTCTATGCGTTTCGCTGATGCTGTTAAATCTAAAGATAGTCGTCGTCATAGCGGCCGTATTACTAGGAAAGCAGCTTGGAAATTTGTAACCAAAATATTCTCCTTGAAGAAAGCTGGTAATGATTCTTCCTACACACGGCAACCAAATCTGAACCGCCGATGGCCTGTTCAAGGATGGTGATAGATTGAACTGAACCAGATCGATGATTATTCCGTAGAATACTGTAAGATGAATTGGATTACGAGGGCCTATCAAATCTATATTTGTAAGTTCTAGGATCCAAGTTATGTTATCATGAGGTCATGCTAATTAGTCTGAGTCAACATTTATAATGATAGGTTGAATTGTGTAGGTAATCTCTTCTATTCGTTGTATATTGATAATTAATATTTAATAATTGTTATTTAGAATTCACGGGTAAAGACTAACAAGGATTTGACTCCGCAAACTTTAATTATTTAGAACTTGAATTACAAAACTCTTGTGGCATGTATCTATCTTTGTTTTCCCGTGTAATGGTGTATGACTTGAACATACTGTAGTATGTGTATGTTACATAATTACTTTGATGTGCTTTGTTGAAAATACAGGCAACACCGACTGGCACATATCATATAGCTAGACGCCTGAAACATGAGCGGTAAATTAAAATTACCTGCACCAAGAACTCGTTCTAATAAGGGGTGTTAGCGATTGCTAAATATGCAATTATCTGTTTATTGCTTATTTTAACGGTACATAATCAAGACGCTCATATCCTTATAAAAACAATTTATATGATTATTTAATAAGCATGCTAACACTTCTTTATTATTCATGCAGTCATGCAGATAATCACTTATAAATGAGCAATCAAAACACCCCCTAAAGCTTTGTCCTTGACTATAACGGGATTGATGTTAAGATATTTTTGGAACGTCCCAATCTACGAAATCAAGTTAGGGTGCACGCTGGAAATCGGTCTCTTAAGATATTTCAGGAATGTCCCCATCTACGAAATCAAACTAGGGTGCACGCTGGAAATCGGTCTCTTAAGATAATCAGTCTATCCGATTTTTGAATTTTGAAAATCAAGTCATCTGCAATTATAAGTGTGTTAAGATCAAATTTGCAAGAAATTTTGGACATGGAAGCAAAATAAACCGATCACTTATCTCACACATATTTGGCAATATCATGAGTTCATGACATCTGCCTAACAATAGTTTTGCCGATGACGCTAAAAAATATTTCATAACAAATACAATTTATATGTACATCATACAGTCTTATGATCAGTCAATAATAATATGCTCTAAAACGAAGAAAAAAAAATTAATACTAGAGATGACCTTCAAGGGACTAATACACCACAAGTTGAGGGCATGTAGATCTGGGTGGGTTCGAACCACCAGCTTCCTAGAAAGGCAAATGATTAACACTGCCTTCCTAGTCGCTCTTACCGGTTTCCGAGCTCACAGATCTTTTCACTAACCAAATTTTGAGTAACCATTTCTATTTTACTTACCAAAACGATTATCAACCCGGACCAGCATATTTCAAATTTGCTGACCAAGATTGTCGACCGGTTCAAATTTGTGCTAACCAAGTTTGCAGACCAGTTAATGTAATCAGTGGGTTCGAACCACCAGCTTCCTAGAAAGGCAAATGATCAACACTGCCATCCTAGTCGCTCTTACCACTTTCCAAGCTCACATATCTTTTCACTAACCAAATTTTTAGTAACCATTTCTATTTTATTTACCAGAAACTATTTGAACACGGACCAACATTCTGCCACAAATTTAAAATATTAGCTAACCAAATTTGTAGATCAGTTCGTGTTAAGTCTCTATATGAACTATGAGCATCCAGGATGGTGGATTTTCATTTTGGCATCAAAGTCCATCCACGTAGTTTCCATTATTGGCCACAGCCTCCACAAAGCTGCAGCATTGACACAGTTAACCAAATCCAAGACCACCATTTTATTTATCACATGTAAGCCATTCTTTAATTTTAAAATTTTAGATCTAAAATACAGAAAATTTTCTTAATAACCAAAATTTCTTTTACGTTAACCTGAACTACATAGTTGTCTCAAGAAGGTAACATTTGATGTGTGCACAGCACAATCATTTATCAAAAGGCGGAAACTTAGGTTATTTAAAACCATCCATTCTTTTCTAAAGTAAAAAACAAATTACAGAGTCTAAAAGAGTTTCAGCAAGGTGATTTCAGATAATTATAATTTTGTTGTAGATACATAATGAAATTCAACAAGGATGTTTGTAAAGGTTTAATAATGACTTGTAAATACAACAATAACCAACTTGTTGTAAATGTAGATGCTCATATGCATAGCAAGCTTACAAAGATGATCTGTTCACTTTACAAGCACGAAGATAAAGAATTACAAAAAATAAAAATGTGAATATAGAATATCATCTCAGAAGATCAATATCAGACATATGTACGGGAATATAGGTCAAGAAAGCTAAAGCTGAAGATCAGATGTATTAAAAGAGAAACAGCTACAGAAACAAAAATGCATATAGAATCTGAACTCCATCAATTCGACATCATGTATGATTCTGCTGATAACAAAAACGCATTTACAGTAACAAAGAACTGTGAATGATAATGAGGATTAGTTACTCACTTGGTTTATGTTTGATTGGAAGTCAACTTGCATAAGTACAAAGCTTGATACCGGAAGCAATGAATATCTCCCATTACTCCTTCAATGAGCCTGTTTATGTAATCAAATTGCTTAACTTTCAAAGACAATTCATTGACTAACATAATGTTGATACCAACAGCCTTTTGAAGTCTCGGAGTAATTCGATAAATCAGACAAGATCACAGAATTCTTTGAAAAGTACATGCTGCTACAGAAGAGATGCAAAACAGACCTTGATAACAGGATACCGCAATCATCGAAAGATCGGACATAACACCCTCCGATAAGTATGTATCTCGAAGGTTAGAAATCACCATTACTTCTGTATAATTTACAGTGCAACTTTAAACCATTCTTGGAAATCGACCAAAAGCGGCACAATATTAGAAAGAATGGACAACTTACATCCAGGAACACAATCAACAACACACAAGGGAGGAATCAGGGAAACTGCCACATGGATCCTCCCTAAATATAACATGATATCTTCTTATTAATAATTCGGAGACCTGCCAGACAAGCTCACCCATCAGGGCAAAGGCCGGGTAAGTATCAAATAGATACACATACAAAACAAAGCAGAGAATAAAATATCCAAGAGCACAAACCAGACAAGGTAAGAACCCAATTCCAGGTCGACACAGGTCCAAGAAAACCGATAAGAACACAGAGACATCTGTCATCTTGGCAAATCTCAACTTATCACTGCACCATCGAACATCTTCAAGTCCACGCCTTTCCATATATTAGCCACAAAACTTCAGCTTCTTTACGACCATTTCTATTGACCACCCTTGGTAACTCCTTGCCTGTTGTATTATACAATCCACACTCCATAGCAATGATCACTATACATCTTCATGTCGGAACCACTTAAAAATTTGGGCAGAAGATGCTATACATCAACTCTGTCAGAAGACCTAGAGAATAACTATATGAACAAAATACATGAAATAACAACTCAATATCCAAATGATAGAACTCAATCTCGATCATTACTTACAAGCTAAAAAGTACAAGGAATGGAGTTTCATTATCATACAACACAATGAGATGATCACAACATTTTATAATCACTAGCTGGGTAACATGATAGAATGAAATTATTGACAAATAAAAAAAAAAACTTGCACTATTCACAAATGAAAGTGGTATCTGACCCTATTGGTACCAACAAAAGCTATAATATTGATTAAAAACTTGCAAACAACATCACTATCACTATGTAGAACTCTTCTATAATGATGGAAATAATGTCAATCTTATAATTTATGGGAGTATACCATACAGAACATTGTTTTATTCACTTAATGAGTACATATATATTGTAGTAATGCCAATTAGTATCTATGACTTGTTTGTGCATCAAAATTGTTAAATGACAGCATATCATTGTAGATTTATGAATTACGATGACTAATGTATAATGTATTATTCTATGTTACGAAAGTAAATTGTACACAGATCTCGGTTTGTTATATGGAGAAATTTGGTACCTTTGCACTGTCCTTGTTGAATATTCCAAGTGTTAGCAGGCAGGGTAATGATGTTGATGCAGAATCCTTGTGGCACACACACATTCCAACAACAAAACAATCACAAACACACACGGCCACACACCACACATGGGAGGAAAACCCGGCCAAAAACAGCGCCGTGCGATCCCCTCCCAAACACCAAAAAATCTCTCTTTTTTATCAGGATCAGGTGTGACCTGCCATGCGAGCACACCCAACATGGCAAAGGCCAATTAACAGACAACTATATACATACCGTTCCTGTGTAAAACGCTAATTAACCTTTACATATCTACGGTACAAACCTGATAGCAGACTTCATACTGCAACTCTTTATCAGTAGTACATCATTAAAAACATCAAGATTCCACAACAAACATATCAAATTCACCTCTGTGATTTAGAATTCGTGAACTTGATTGGCCTATACGGTAAGTTGTTAGGGAAAAGAGCTCCATCCAGCCTTATGTTCACAAAGCCGCCTGATGAGCAGCAGAACCGATATAAATGACGTTTAGCCATATAAACCCTAAAATCATCGATTCAACAATGATAATCTATTCGGCAATCAATTAAATTACGGTTATAGAATAACCGCCTATTCAACAATAATAATAAAATCACAACAATCCCTAAAATAATCGATTCAACAATGATAATCTATTCAGCAATTAACTAAATTACGGTTAATCAATCAAATCGAATAACCACCTATCCAACAATAATAACATAATCGATCTTCAAATTAACATATAACCATTACAAATCGAAGCTAAAGATTAATTCAAAGGAATAAATCCTTACCTCCAAAGCCGAAATCTAGAATCGGAGAGCTGATGATAATACAAACACCATCGATCATCGATGCGATCGAAGAACGTTTGTGGTTGGAGGTGTTGTATCGGGCGATGCGATCTATCATTGTATGGTGATGATTAGGTATTTATAAGCAAATGAACGGCTGAGATGATTGGGATTATTGTGATGGCGGTTTGTTTGCGGGCCCATAGCAGACTCCTAGACAAATTCTTCTTTGATGAGCTGGCTATCTATAGGCGCCAGCTAGTTATAAGTCGCCACGTGTTATAACCCTCCGTTAAGTCAGAATTTTATAAAGTTTTCTTGTTTTGCAATTCAAAGAAATTTCAGAAAACCGAACTGAATTGAGTTAACCGAATCAAACTTTTTTTGCTTTTTTTTAATTCTGTTAACCGAATCAAATGAAAATTGGTTTTCCAGTTCCGTTAATGATTTTAAAGTAGATAGAGTAAATTACATTACCAGTGTGTGTCACGGTGTCTATATTACGGTCTCAGTCCCTGGTTGCTATATTACGGTCTTAGTATTTACGTCAGGTATTACGGAGATATCATCCCTTTGACTCAGATCTTCGCTTCTTTACGGATCCCTAGTACACATAAATGACTAAACTACCCTTTTTCTTTAAATTTTAATCATTTAATAAACTATTTATTTTTCATTTCACCAGATGTTAAAATATTGATTGGTTCCTATTAAACTTTTTTCATTTTTACTAACATGCTAAAAATTCATCATCATATACATATAAGAAAGATTATCAGCATGTGTGCACAGGAGGTCCGTTCCACTCGGGCAAAATTTACGACAAATACGCCGGCCACCCTTTTATCCACTCATCTATTATGTTTTCACTTTCTTCTTTGCACCGGACAAGCCATCAAGTGTTGACTTCTTCCTTTTTAAACCACCACCAAATCGGTGAAAATCGAAATCACCACCATTGCAGGCAAGCCTAATTGAAACGTCCAAACCTTCGGCTAGTTCCTACATCACCTCATATGAGTTAATTTCTGTTTCTGTTCTGATCGTATGAAATTAACCGCTTTGTGTCGTTTTGTCGGTGTTCGCCGGAGTTTGGACGAACTTATCGTGGGAGAACACAACTTGGGGAAGTAGGTTGCCCGTGTGGATTTCTGGTTTAGTCCAATCTTCGGTTTAAGTATTTGTATATGTTAATTGAAATCAAAACAGAAATGGTTTGAATGAGTTTTGAGTGTTTGGATCTGGTCATGATTTAAGTGTTTGGATCCAATGTCGAGTTTTTGAATGTGTAATGCAGTAGTGTGGAAATTTATGATTTAAGTTTATTTTTCTTTAAAAGAAAATTTGTATTTGTGTTATTAATTTTAAGTCTAAATCAAATCCAAATATTAATAAAAGAAAACTTTGTTAGCCTAATTTTGCTTCAATCTTGATCCCTATCAACCAATTAAATGCTTTAATTTCACAAAACTTATAATCAACCAATAAAATCTATTTGTTTACCTAAAATTTCTCTTTTCAAAAAATTCTCTAATAACTTAATTAAATAAAAATACTTTTACGTTCAAATAACAACTATTAAATCAAATAACAACAATAATTAATAAATCAATATAAAGTTATTGTTATATCTTTAAAAATGTCTAACAACTTAATCAAATATAGATCTAACTAATTTTTATGCCTGTGCGATGCACGACTTATAATTATAGGAAGATGAAAAAGATTGAGGATACGTACTTATATAGTCAAGTATACATAAATAACTGAACTAAGCACCTACGTATTGATATATTACAGTTTAGAATGAATGTAGACCCTAACACTATACAAACAACATGATGTCTGATTCATCGAAGTGATTCTACGAATTAATAATGAGTGATCGTGATAATACCTTAATATTATCAAATATCAAACTTTCATGAAATGACATATCAAAACCGTATTAATTTTAACCTGTTCGACGCACGAGATGATTCATGTTCAACAATTCTCGATATTAATTTGCAAAAATAATTTATCTTATTTAAACAACGCAAAACAACAATGAGCATGTTGATAAACCACGTGAATGATGAGTAAAATATATAATTAATCAAAACAAAGAACTTTATATAAAAAAATATTTAATTAGAAGATAAACTAATCATCTAAAAAGCAAAGAGTAAGCAATGAAGTTTTTTCTTCATGCTCACCTACTGATGAGCTGCTCTCCATTACTTGTTCATTAAACTAATCAAATTTATCATGAAAACATGTAGAGGGTAATAAGATCGGAATGCATATAAATCTTTAATTTTTGAAGGAATTATTAATTATATAGAAATAGTTATTAGGAATAGATATCAAGTGAAACAAAAACGCCTATTATTTATTTGCTGGAATCTACGTGTTATAAAAAAAATAAGAGTTTAATAGCTAAAAAATAGGTGGGTTTAGAATTTTTACAATTTGAATGACACATATGATTTTTTAGGAAGCTAAGGTGATGACACCTAGGATTTTTGCTTTGTTGTCAAAAGAATAAATATGACACGTAGAAAAGGGGCTAACCTCTATTACTTAGATAGGTAGATTGATTGATTAAATTAAATTTGAAATAATGATGTTACAAAGGTGTTTTTTATATTTAAATAATTAAATGTCATTACATAATAAAAGTTATATACGAATAAATTAATACTCTCTACATTTTACATATTGACAAATGCATGGAAGCTTATTTTAGAAAATATTTTATTATATAGCTCGTGTTTATACACTGATTTTTTCTAGTATAAATTAATAGACGGTTAATTGGTTAACCAATTAACTGAACCCAAAAACTGGTTAACCGTTTATTAGTTAAACATGTTTTTCAGTTTCGATTTAGGTTCAAGAATATGCCGAACCGAGATTTCTATTTTTGGTTAGCCGAATCTCCGGTTAACCTTTCATGAACACTCCAAAAGTAAGATTCCCTGCTGGGACTAGTCTAAGAAACTTTCTGACCATCCAAATAACAACACTTAGACTACTACCTTAGCAATAGTAGTAGTCTTGAAAAAAATAGATCGGAAGATTCGAAAAGTTTTCAGTCATAAGGCTTTCCATATATAGATTAAGCCTAATAAGGCCTTTGGTAAAATTAACATTATAACATCTACGATATTATAATTAAACAATTAATTTCATGTATATATATGGGTTTGAGATCTAGCATAATAGTATAAATATATATATACTATAATAATAATAATAATTTATATTATCATACGTACATATGTAATAAAGTTTATAGATAGAACTATGACATATATACTCCAACCAAGTGAATGGTCTCATGACAATATTAATGGGTAACAAGTATAAAAAAAGCTAAAACTAGCGGTCTCCTATCGATCAGTTTTATGATCAATATGGGAGAGGTAAATTGGTAATTCATGATCAATTAACATAACTACATAAGGATAGAGATTGAACACATGACTTTCGTATTTATGTAGTATGTCCCTTATCACTAAGCTACCATCGCAAAAATAATATGTGCAAGTATATTCCAATAAATAGTATTATTATAAATTTCCACCAAATAAACATCTAAGTTTTATATCAGATTCAAATAGCTTTGAACAAAGGTTTGTTCTTCACTTTTAGGTATATCTTGTTAGGTTTGTTCTTCACTTTTAGGTATATCTTGTTGTCTATCACTCGACGTGAGGACATACTTTAGGTAATATGAAAAAGAATTAGTAATGTATTGTCATCCCCGCAATGGTAGGAAGTCATGTTACAATCTTTGTCCCTATGTTTTTAACTACGAGTTACACGATTTATCTCTCTCATGTTGATCATGGAACCGGTCGATTGGGGTCGGTTAACATTTTTTATAATATATGTAACTCTCTTTCTAACATGTTGACACTCATTATTTCCTATGATTCAAGAGGTCACAAGTTCTATATATTAGATGACCAAACCGGCAAACCCAATCTATCATCTAATACTATATATAGCGAGCGTCTATTAAAAAAAGAAAGTAGCTCCAGTAAGAAAAAAATGATATATGATGTTGGTAGTAAACTAGTAATAAATGTATTGTATAAGACTATAGTTACTAGCATAAGTTATGTGCAACAATAGATAAAGTATTTAAGTATATGTGTAAAAAACTAAAAATAGATACTTAGTTATATAATTACCCTTCAACTTGTATTGTACAAACCTTTAGTCCCCCTGCTATTTCTTGTTGTGCATAATCATTGCACGATTTGAAGCACATAAATATTCCCGTTATATATTATGAATTTATGATTGCCGTTATGAGTTGAAGCGATGTATCCTACATTCATAGTTTAGGGACGTTTGTGCAACTTACACAAATTTAACACATACCGAAGAATGCATCATGAATTAACGTTATTAGTTGCAGATGAGAAGAAAAAATGGGAACCAGGGAGAAAGAAAAAGATATAGAACGTCTTATACCACTAGCCAGATTACGTGGTGGTGGATTCTACGATGGTGATTCCAACTCTTCATCGCCGACGGAATCTTCTCCGGGATCTTCTTCCAGCTCTCCCTCTCAACATTCCGGCAAAGAGGTCTCCCATTTTGTGCTTCTCTCTTCCTGTGGTTTGTAATTTTCACACGTTCTGCAGATTTTGTTATTTCTAATAATTGATGTGGTTGCATTTTATTCATGCATGATCTGTATAGTCTTCATGTTTTTAAATGTCATCATTATTATTTAAATGATTGTCTTTGAAAGCTAAGGATAATGGAATATTTAAATGTCAACATACTTTATTTATTTTTTTACATTAAAGGTCATTGTTCTTGTAGAAGTATGGTAATTGGATTTGTAAATGTGTTTAAAATCATTATCTGAAAACCTTTAGAATTTGAAAAGCTGAAAGTAACAGGTTTAACAAGTCCAATGACAATATGACATGTATATGAAATTCTTTGAGCTTCACTTTAAGAACTGGAAAAAGATGCAGCATCAGTTGATGTGGATTTTACTTATCTTGAAGAATAAATTTCGGTACGCACATTATAAGGCTATTTCAAGTGCTAAAAATGGGAATCTCGGAGTGGAAAGTGAGCAGGATCGATGGAAATTTGATTCGGCGAAAAGTTCCAAAAACAACTGAACCTTAAATTATTCATACGTTTTGCTCAGTTTTAACAGAAAAATTAGTTGTCTACCTACATAAGCACACACCTTATATGTGCTGTTAAGGCTTATAGCAAGAACGGTTTAGAAGTATTTCTTCTTTCTATGTGCAGGCATTTGTCAAGGTCATTCGCAGTTGGGCTTCGAAAAAATTCATGACTGGATGGTTTGTTCTCAATATTTCACTAATTTTTTACTCTAATCGTATTTTCATTGCAAGTTTGTATAAAATGAATTTGAACATATTGTCTGTCTCTAAAAGCTGTTTATTTTGCAGTGTCATTCTATTTCCCATAGCTATTACATTCTACGTGACTTGGTGGTTTATTCATTTTGTGGATGGATTCTTCTCCCCAATCTATTATGTTCTGGGAATTAATACATTTGGTTAGTCCATCCACTTCAGTTCTAATTTTCGGCCATTTTGTTAAGGCAGAGAAATAACAACTGTGACACAATACAATAGTCAAGACTTAAGAACATAAATCATTAACAGATGGAAGTCTGCAATATGTTGATAAACTAGCATTATGCAATGACCAATATCTTCCTCTCAGGTCTTGGATTCGTGATCTCCATTGCGTTCATCTTTTTGGTTGGTGTGCTCATGTCATCATGGTTAGGCACATCTCTACTCAGCTTAGGGGAGTTTATAATACAAAAAATGCCTTTCATGAGCTATATTTACACTGCCTCCAAACAAATTAGTTCAGCAATTTCACCAGGTGATGGTTCACAAGCATTCAAAGAAGTGGCGATCATAAGACATCCAAGTGTAGGAGAATATGCAATTGGATTCATAACTTCAAGTGTTATCCTGCGTAAAAATACAGGGGCTGAAGAGTTATACTGCATCTATGTGCCAACTAACCATCTATATCTTGGAGACATAGTTCTTGTTAATTCAAAAGATGTTATGAAACCTAACATCTCAGTTCGAGAAGGTATAGGTAAGGATGTTAAATCAGACCATGTAATTACAATGTAATACACCAATAGCTATACATAAGCCTAATTGATTTTGTGACCAACGTACAGAGATTGTGATATCGGGAGGTATGTCGGTACCACAGATAATAACCACAACGGATTCACAAACAACTTTAGCTCCAAGAAGTGGGAAGTATGCTGTTCCACAAGTATGACACAAAGCGCATTGAAAACACAAAGATGGATTACATGGTGATACAAACAAGCCCCTTGGTAGCTTAGTGATGCTTTTGATGTATTGTTAGTTGTAACTTGTAATTAATGACATTGTATTGTTTGTAAATCAAAAGAGAAACAATAAATTAAATAAATAAAAGGCATTTTGATTGTCTTTTCCTATACTATTTTCTTGAATTTGGTTTATAACACTTCGTATTAAAGATTTTTTGTTAGCAATAGCCTTTAAACATTTCATAAGCTCAATGTAGTAGCACCAACACATTAGCAAAATAGACATCATTTATAGGCTAAGAGAGTAGAATAAATAAAGTCAACGACCTCGACTCTGAATGTTTCTGTTAAAGTCGTAGCACTGCATTAACGAGATAATACATAACACTTCTTTTCTGCCCATTCTCTTTGAAATTCTGTTTTACCAAATGGTCTATTACATGGAACCTCCTAACAATATTCTGACTCTAGATCCAAAATTCCCATATCTCACCAAAAGAGAGCATTACAACAGCCCAAAACTTCCAAAAAGAGGATCAGGTCCCATGTATGGCAAATAACGAGAAACAAGAAGGGCAAATAGGAAAGAAGTGTTTTAGGTGTTGACAGTTGACAGCATCCCTCCACTAGCCGTGGGTATGACCACCTCCCAACCAGGGCCTTTCAGTGGAAGTGCACTCGCCAAGTAATCTGGCTTCCCATCTGCCTTTGCAGGCCCAGCAGCAATCAGATCGCTTCTATCCAACACCCTCTCAAGGTCCTCGTCACTGATATCCGTTTGTATCATTTTGTCTTCTGGATCATCATTGTCTCTCAGAAGTGACAGCATGTCCTCTTCCTAGAAATATCAATCAAACCCCAATAAATAATCACAATTCATAAAACAGATTTCCAATAGAACACAACTATGTATCTACAGAATTATGTACCTCCATGACTTCATTGTTTGATTTTGCTACTCTTTCCTGTTGAAATTGACCTCTACCGATCACCACATGCTCAAGCTTCAACTTACGGAAAGCTCTTTTCAGAATTCGGCCCTGAATAGATTATTCAACATCATATCATCTATTTTAATCAAAGAAGATAAATAAATACAATAAATAAATACCTCAACAGACTGGGCAGTTGCAAGCCTGTACACGTGAACAGGTTTTGTTTGGCCAATTCTATGGCATCTATCCATTGCCTGCAAGTCCATCTGAGGGTTCTGGAGTACAAATGCGTTGAAAATGTTAAAATGTTATAAGGGTATCGAGTGAATCGAGTGAACATTAGATAAATTTAAAATGCTTTACCCAGTCACTGTCATATAATATGCAGGTATCAGCTGAGGTGAGATTGATTCCTAGCCCACCGGCCCTTGTGCTCAGAAGAAATATTCTATAACTACTATTCACATCATTGAAGTCCTTGATCTGTTAATTATTTTAAATTAAGAACTTTAGTATACTTCTGTAGTTTAGTCTACGTATGATTTGAACAGTGAAATCTTAGTAGAAAACAGTTTGAAAAAATTTCAATTAACAAGAAACACTAAGAAAGTTATGTAGGTAATTATATTAATGTACTTGTTGTCTTCTCTCCTCCAGTTTCACACTGCCATCTATTCTGCATACTTCCATACCCTTCTCGCTGAAGTAGTAATGCATTATATCCAAGATTTTAGTCCACTGGGAGAAAATCAGAACCTGTTTGCCAAAATCAAGCATCAGTAGAAAATTTTTAACCACACGCACATACAGATAGTAAAGTAACTATCACGAAAAAAAGTCTTTAGGAGGGGGAATGTTTCATGTCTTGCAATCTACTAATTCAAAATATATTTTCAAAACACATGCATATATTCTTTTTCATGTTTTCAAGAATGCATCTCAAGTTCTCAACACCTATGAATTTCAAGATTGAGACAATTAAAGGTACAAATACAGAAGTGGTGGCATACTTTGTGTTTGCGAGCAAACAGCTTTTCCAGTAATCTTTCCAGCAACTGAAATTTCCCACATTGTCCAACTATCTGTTCTAAAGGTGGATAAAAACCTGTTCAAAAAAATAGATCCATGTTATAAGATCTCCCAAAAAGCCAATCAAATATAAGTATAGGCATGAAATGGCACATACAGGAACCCTCAAAAGCCGCCTCTAAGAGGTCAGGATGGTTGCAATTTTTCCGGAGCTGAATCATCAAATTATTCAGCTGTCCTTTCGTGCCACGACCTGCATAATTTCACAGTAACAAAGTTTGAATATTGGATTCATCACGTCATACTCTGACAGATTTCGTTAATGTTTCTTGCACTCAACACACAATACAGAGTATTCTTGATGTGGCATGATGGGTGGTTGGTTAACAGGTCAAATCAGGTAATTTTATAGTAAGGGTCAGGCAAGATGGGGAATGGGGAACAACTAGTCAAACACTACTTTTATACCTTTTTAGAATTATTAATGAAAGATTTCGATTATAAGAACTACTATTAAAAGAACATTTATGAACTAATTAAAGAGATTCTTATAACTTTGTTACAACTTGGATGGCTTTCAATCTACTTGACCCACTTTTTTTAGCTAAAATATCCAACTACTAAATGTTTTATCTCAAGTCAATTTAATATTATCATAAGAACTTGATATTTCTTAGAAAACTTAGAAACAAGTGACTCTCACGTCTTAGGTGTGAATCTTCTATAAAAATTTCCTATAGAATATTGGTATTTGTAATCCAGAATACAGCAGAATATATATATATGTGTAATATATTTTTGATTCCATGTTCCATGTTTTGTCATATCATATGTGCATTACCAGTGTCCACTTTCTCTCGCAGATACGCTTCCAGGGACTTGTTAACTAGATGATCTTGGAAGTTTCTTTGATGGTCAGTAAGAGTAGCATATAAAATTATCTCTTTCTTACGAGGAAGCATATGCTCAACATCCTCTTTCATCCTCCTCAGCAGAAAAGGACGCAATATTGCATGCAATTTAGCTACCACCTGTTAATTTCATATCCACCTTGTTAGAAAAGTTCTACAAATGAGAGTTGGGAATGAAGTATCTAAGCTTGTACATACTTGTGCTTTTCTCCCTTCTTCCGCCTCCTCATTGTTGGACTTTCCAGAGAAATCAAACCTATAATACAGATAATATTATTGAGTAAAAATGAAAGGATATCAGCAAACATTCTTCACATCTTCTTTGATGCACTAACGACAAACGCATATTAAAAGTCATGCAAAAATAAACTATGCCATTTTCATCAGGAAAAGTAGTCATGTAAGAAGTAGTATGTTATCATAGTGTGCATATTAACTTGGTTTTTTTGTGAACAATGATATAGCATCAAACCACATTCACATTCTTCACTTATAAATATCAAAGTGTGTAACTGGAAACAGGTGCCAAAACAAGCAATCTCCTTCATGATAAGCTTGCAAAACAGCAAAAGTTATTTATACATGGTGATATGTATAGCACATTAAGGAACATCACACACGTATCATACAAATTTTAGATATAAAGAGTTTTCAACCAGATGCATTTACCATGACTCAAATTCTTCGTGGGAGGAGAATATATCAGGCAAGATGAAGTTCAGCAATGACCAAAGTTCTGCAAGATTGTTTTGCAGAGGTGTACCAGTCAACAAAAGCTTGTTATCAACACGCAACCACTTTAATTCCCTCAATAATTTGCACTTCGAATTTTTCAATCTGTGACCCTGTGAATCATGAGAAATAGTGAGTAATAAAGATACCAAAATATGTTTTATGTGGCTAACAACAAACATGACAATCAATAAAAAAGCAGCTGATTAAAAGCACCTCATCAACCACAAGATACTTAAAATTGTAGTGCCTCAAGTACTTTTTAGCATCGTTCATCGCTACTTCATATGAAGTAATTACAATGGGAAATTTAGGGCCTACTGCCTTTGGCATGTGCTTTCTCCTTATTTCATCCCTGTCCTTCCCATAGCCATGGTAGATAACTGCATTCATAGAGGGCGCAAACCTTCACAAAAAGAAAAAGATAAGAGTTCAACATTTTATTTATGAAAAAACCAATAAAATAGCAACTGCATAGACCAAAAGAAACGATACCTTGATATCTCATTTAACCAGTTTGCCAGAGTAGACAAAGGGGCAATAACCAAGTAGGGGCCATCTAAGCCCTTCCCTTTAAGGTGTGCAAGAAAACCAATGGTTTGGATTGTCTTGCCAAGACCCATCTGGTCAGCAAGAATCCCATTAAGCCCATTTTGCCAAAGTGAGATTAACCATTTGACACCTTTAAGTTGATAAGATTTTAACTTTCCACCAGTCAACAAGGGAACAAGCTCAGCCTGCTCCTTTTCAGTTCTTTCTTCCTTACTGAGATTCAAATCATCAGAGGGAGTGCCTTCTTCAGATCGAGTAAGCATGGCTGCAACAGCTGTCTTCGCCCTCCTCTGTAGACACAAACCGATATCATCAGAAGACGTAGCATATTAATAAACTAAACCTATTGAATATAACCAAGATATAACATTGTGTGTCCAAGAAACTATGATAAATAAAAGGACATAAGTATCAATCCATTCATCTCAGTATCTACCAACCAACATAGCTTGTATACCCCAAACTATTATAAGCAATAACAGGTTAACTTATATAATATAAAATGCAATTATGTACATGAAATAAGACATTACTGTATTGTAACTTGACGCAGATTTTCTCTTTCTACCACGACCTTTCTTCTTATCCTCCTCCTTGACATCCTTATCATCTTCAGCCACCCCATTCTACATTAACAACTCACAAAGTGTCACCAACTTATAATTGATACAAGCATTGAAAGAAGACATTAACTTATATTCGATACAAGCATTGAAAGAAGACATTAACACATACATTGGTAATGTCATCCATTTTCTCCAATAGAAACTCAGAGTAAAGCTGAGTCTGAGTAAGAAGCTCATCGAGTTTGGTAAACTGTGTTTCGCTCAAATCAGGTGCTTCCTTTTCCAAACTTTCTTCTTCCATTTTCCTTTGTTGTTCAAGCTTATTCTCCTCCTCTACCATTGTATCTGGTAGCAGACAAGACTCCCCATTCTCCACCTCAACAACTTTGTCCTTGCAAATATCCTTCAAAACAAATCAAAATAACAAATTAAAAAAACAATTGTAAGTTCAAAACAAAAGATCTACAAACTTCTACTACAAAATAGACACAACATTGCATCACACAATATGCTAATATGACATAGCAGAGCATACATTTATACAGAATGTAAAAAATTATGAAATATATGAAGCATAAACGGAAGGGCGAAATCGTAATAGCACACCTCTTCTTTAAGCACTGAGGTCGGTGAATCTGCAAGCGGTTCGTCCGTGACGTCATTTTTCGGCACCATTTCTCAACTCAAAACCCTAGAAAGCAAAAGGTCATCAAATACAATTAACTTTTCAAACAAAACAAAAAACACATATATACGTACATCAACACACAGAACTTTAACTAAAAACAAAATATCCTAAATTTTTAACCAAATCCTGAACAAATCAGACGTCATATTTCGAGTGGTTTCATATTCATACAAATCAACATTTTTATAATAAAATCAAGCATAATTTGTACATAAATTTGAAGCAGGTAAATAGTAAGTGAAACGTACTTCGATTAGTGCAGGACCGTTGTGGTGAGGGATTATGGAAGGTCTTCCGATAGAAATGGAGAGTGGGAAGAAATGGTTTTAATGGAGAGAAAGAAAAAAGAGGGAATTAATATTATTTTGTTTTTGTTGGTGGAATAATAATTATTTTTTAATTAAATGGACTTGTCTGATCGAGGGAATGGGCGGGAAAGTGTAATTGCTTTTTTGCCATGGAAAGAAGACACATTTACGAGTGGATGCCATTCTTGATTCATGCCAACAGTCACCATTTTTCAAATTGTATCACATTAATCGATGAACAGTGAAGGTACGGGTGATTGCATAACTTATTTTATTTTTTTATTTTTAAAAAAAAAGGTAAGCATGATAATTTATTAGTAGAAGAATTTATAAATTGTACGGTTCACAAAAAATATACTCAATCGAGTTGTTTCAATTTTTATTTGTGTTCTATTTAACAATATCAAACGTGATAAAGTTTCAAATGAGTAAAATAACTTTTGGTGAGAATGAATGAACTAACAAGAATGTGTCACGTGTCACAAAACTCAGTTTTTTAAACGTAAATATCTCTCAAACGGTAATGCGAAACCCCCAACCCTAAACCCCAAACCTTAAAGCCTAAACGCAACACTTTAACACATGTGTTGGTAAATTTGAAACCCACCAAAAAAGATGGAAAAAAACTCGTCGAAAGTATGTCTTGAGAGACGGCAAATCGAAGAGAAGAAAACACTGAATTTTATGGTGCAATTTCATAATTTTTCGATTTTTCATTTGTGAGATAATTGATGTTGAGGGTAAATGAATTTTGTACATGTGGATCGTTCTCTTTGTATACGTGGCACGATATCATTGGTTCCCTCATTCTCACACAAATTACTTTTTCATTTGAACCCCACCTTATAATGATAATATTAAAATTTTGCTCCTCACAAAACTATAAATAAACACAAAATAATTTTGTTTATGCTCACTTCATGTATATTTTCTAGCTCCGCCCATGTGCTATAAGATACATCAATTAATTTTTTATCTTAAATAAATATAATATAGGAAGATGTCATCAAATATTCGATTAATCAATTGAATTTTTTGATTTTATCAAATTGTCTAAATATAAGGAAAATATGACATCATAAAATTATGATTTTAAAATTTCCTAAATAATATTTTAGCAAATATAATAATGTTATATTTAGAACTCTTTCCTACATACAATTTTAAGAAGTTTTAACTTATATGTAATTTCTACTTATGTGTATAATTCATAATCGATAGAAATTATAGTAATTAATAATGACTTAAGGACTCATGTATACACGGGTTTAAAAGTTAGTTAGTATATATTCAATGCATACAATAAGATTGAACCAGGTATAACAGGATGATATATACGCATCGTAACATTAAGAGTTTACACTGGCATCTCCATTGGTGAGAACAAAAAGTCACAAAAGGGAAGTCATTTGAAGAGTTTATTAGAGATATTTCTTACCACAACAAAGAAAACTAATGGCAATAACAGTGGTTTGATTTTCTTCTTCAAGAATCACCACAAATCGTATTCCAACTGACATGAGCAATTTCAGTTTTGAAAGTTGGGCTGTTAAGAAGTTTGCGGTTACTAGTTCATTTCCCTGTTCCAATATGTTCAAATCAAGGAGCCATTTTCATCTTCTTCATTGGACAATTGCAATGTGTACCTCATTTTATATATCATGAGTTTCTATCTCATTTGTTTATTGTTTTTCATTTGGTCACACTATCAATTGTATAGGATCGATTTAACTCTAGTGCTCTTCTCAACTTTTGTTGAAATGTGCCACTTTATTTATATACTTGATGTTAGTATATACACACTAGTGTGATCAGATATTCCATCTAACAAAAATACTTGGATTTTACAAGATTTGTGGAGAATAGACTTTGCTTATAAGTGAATGGTGAAAACCTTTTTTGCATGGGTAGAAAGTGTTTTACATGAACATAATCGGTAGAACGGTGTGAATTGAAATGATGTAGTTAGCTATATATTTATGTAGTGGAGGTGTTCAGTCCGTCAGATTTCAACTTATTTGGTTTAGTTTATTCTATTTTAGAGAGCCTCTCCAAAACGTAGGATACCCAATCCAAATAAGAGTATGGTTTATTCGGCTGGATTTTAGTTTACCAAAAAAAGGGATTTCGAATTATAATTTAGATTATTGAGATAATTGGATTGTACAAATACCATGTTTCATCATTTTAATATTCGTATTCGGACAGATGAATCGTGTTATTTGAGACTATGAGTATTTAGAATTGTTTTATATAAGTATATATTAACAATGGACCATAATTGAAGATATTTAAAATCAAAACCGAACCGGATTTCACTCAAAAACCAAACTAAATCCAAATACACGAATTCAAATAATCCGTACAATAAATCAAACGGATATATTATACGGCTAAAGCTAATAATGAAGAACCCGATTTCATTTTTATCTCCAACAAATTTACAAGTAAGACAACTAAAATAATATGTTACACCATTCTGTTGTGTTTGATCTGTAGCAAATATTGACGAGTTCTCAATATAATTACAAGTACAATAATCAAAAAACACACCGACGAGATATTTACCCGCAGTATCCATGTAAGCTTTTCCAACCCTTTCCTAGCCACCCTTAAATGCAGCTAGTGATGTTCGAATTTGAAACGTCTTATTAAGATGTCGCATCGCCTTACCATTACACCACTTGCTTAAAATAATTAGCAAAAGGTTCGTGAAACCATACTTGATGGGCAAAGTCGTATCATAGCTCCGTTGATGAATGTACCACCACATTTACCAGGTGTAAAAAGTGAATGGAAACCCAGTATTATTTTATATAAAAATGCGTTAAAACAGCGTAACCCGCTCCAACTTAAACTTAAAACCACCAAAATGTCGTTCATACAAAGAAGAAAACATAAACCACTTGGCAACCAGTCTCAAGGAAACGTCTAGCAATCACATTACATGTTCAGACTTACTACCCTCTAACATGGAACGGGAAAAGCAATACAATCATCAATCTGATTACGTCCAAAAAAGAAAAACCAGAGGTCAAGAAAACAAACAGGATTAAACAAAGGGAACACAACCGAGCACATAGTGCATATCATAATTTGAGAAGTAGAAGCAGAACCACCTCAGTACCCATACTCACGCTAGAGTGACCTGTCAAATCACCTATACTCACGATCCTTTTAAGGCTCATAGCTATCATCGTCCATCTGATCATAACGATCATGATCACGGTCTTGAAGTTCATACCGGTCTTGATCATCTTGACGATCATAGTAGTTATAGGCTCCCACATCGCGTTCCGGGTCAGCCCGCTTATTGTTCCCGTGTCCAGGTTGATCATACCATTCCTCAGGATCAATATGGTCATAGCTTTTTTGCCTCTCACCATGCTTATCTCGCTCGTGTCTCTCAACCCGATCATAATCATACTCCTTATCACGAGATCGGCCCCGATCACGCTCCACAGGTTCAACATCACCCTCACGATCCTTGTCACGGTGGCGGTCACTGCGGTCACGGCCACTACGATCACGGCCACGATCACTGCGGTCCCGGTGTCGTTCGCGATCACGACCACTACGGTCCCTATCCTTATCCCTATCCCCTCTGTCAGACTTCCTGTCCCGGTCTCGGTGGTGCCTATCTTCCCGGTCCCTAGGCTTATCATGAGATCGCTCACGGGACTTCTCACGTTCCCTCTCCTTTACCCTTTCACGAGACTTCTCCCTCTCCCTGAAGCATTGCAATAATTAACAACCATCATCATTTGTTTACAAAAAACCCATCATTTGTAGAAAACTAGAAATAACATATATCACTAGGAGTAATACCTGTCCCGTTCTTCATGTGCTCTTGGTTCTGCGGATCGAGCTGCGCCCCCTGCTTGTTGTTGTTCTCTGACCATTATTTATAATAACAATAAATAAGTACATTGAATACAAGAACAAGCTAGCGTGATAAATGCAAAATAATATGTGAATATCTCTCCATTTTTTCGTTTATAATTAGAAATGATTATAAAACAATTCTAATCTGATGACATTGTCCTCTAGCCTCCTTTGAATGTTTGGCTTATGAATATCAGAAAATATATTGACAGGCTTCAGTCCACTATTCTGTTACAGTACATGATAACATGGAGTAGGACAGAAAAAGAGTTCGCTCACATCACATGTACCATGTAGCTAACAGAAGAATTGCAAATGCGATAAATATGGCAGTTAAACTCCGGCTTACGACTATTGAAACCAAACTTAAGTTGACATTATAATTGAACAGTGAATGCATTGAATGAAAACTAAAGTTTCTTTAACAAAAGTTGAACCCTTGTAATATCTCCTCTAACCAAAAAACATAAAAAAGAAGGATAAACATAAAGCAATGACTCTAAACCAAAAGAGTCCTGATAAAATAAAGATTCCCAACTTAAACGACTCCTATGTAGACAATGTTTCCTATTAGAAATATGTTTCATAATAACAATATTGACCAAATTGCGATAAGCTTCAAAACCCAAATAATAGTCCGCTTCCGAATTCCCAGTCCCCAAATGCAACTCTATCATGTCCAACATCATAACACAACGCAGCTTGTAGAATAAGAAGATTTACCTCCCAGAGTTTTTCTGGTTGACTTCTTCACCTCCAACCCTTGTAGTTCCCAGTCCACCGCCAAGTCTTCGCGGTCGCCAATTAGGAACTGTTCTACCACGTTCAACATCTACAAGCACCCTCCTATTATCAAGCTTCCTTCCATCAGCTTGTTTATATGCAGCTAAAAATCATGTAAAAAGATCTATCAGATAAGCAAATGATAATGTCATGAAAATGTTGAGTGGCAATTTGAAACCATCTGAACACATGGGTTAAAGTGGGTATATTTTCATCTGTAAAGGGCCAAACAGGTTAAACTAAAAGAGTTAACCATAAAAAAAAACAAGTCAACAGAATTTAAAGTCATTCAAAGTTTGTTTAAACACATGAAACCCCCTACTTGTTCTATTAGAATAGTTAAATTATAGTAATAATATATACTTAACAATTAGCACACTAAGTATTCCAAAAAGGTTTTAAAAATGATTATAAAGTGTTCATAGGGTGGCTGAAAATGACAACGACCCTTTTGATTCGTTACCCAGCCCACCCTCTTGCCACCTCTAATGAGAAGAGATAGACAAATAATAATTGCCAAAGAATACCCTTCATGTCACGTGTATGCATGTACTCGATGAATGCGTATCCTCTCGGTTTGTTTGTATCTTTATCAGCAATCAAACGAACCTGAAATTCTTAAATGTTAAAGCAAAAGCCAAAGGCATAGTAATATATTTTCTAATAGAATATATATTATGATATGCTTTCTCCAATCTAGCATGTGCAGTGTCGTTAAAAAAGTTAACAATTATAATATAATCCTAATGCACGGCAGACAGGCACTAAGCCTCAATAGCCGTGCTCACCTTTAATTAAAACGCTCCCCGGGCGAGATGCACCATCACCATCATTGCTAGAGTCGCACAGTAACTGTGGCTAAATTACCCTCCCCTTACCAGGGACTATTTTAAAAAAAATTACTACAAATTATGCTATATATGTATAGTACCAGGATATCTTCTCAACTTCTGAAACGTTTTTGAGAGCCTTTAAATGGAAAAGTAAAATCTCAGTAGCAAGAAATGCAAATACTGAACTTAGAAAAGAAAGGTAGAGATGCACTCCCAATATATATTTTACCCAAGTTGACAGTCTCCATTTGTTGCTGACAAATTGCCCAAAAGGCATATACATCACTGATCTGCTCAAGTAGGAGATGCTAGAACAAAGGAACATGATACCTTTTACCTTGAACCTTACTAACAGAATGGTGGCTATAGGCTACTAAATTACCCGAATTTTCAGATTCTCAATATTGCGATTTTAATTAATCATAGAAAACAGGGGAAACAAACAAATAGGCTAGTAGAGTGTGTAGGCAATAATACCTGAAGAACAATTACCAGTTTCACTGAACCTCCAACATATTTTATCCAGATCCCAGAACATTGTAAGATACACAAATTTCTCAAACTTACCATATTGTTGAATTGGTCTTATACTAGCATCAAATTTCACAAGTTGTACTAACCACCTATGTGTGATCATATGGTAATAAAAAGACGAACTTACAATACTCCAAGCTCATTGCTTCAAAATCACATGTGACTACCAACAATTTATAGGGACATTGAACATGGCATTGATAAATTATGTCCAATTATAAAGGATAAGCAGTTAGCAGACCAAACTTACGTCATATTTAACTATTTTTAGTTGTAAAAGCTGAAATTGACCCTCATAGTTCCCATATAAGCTCCGATGAATAAATCTCTGACTATACAGTTGAGTGATCCGGATAATTTTTGTTAATAATATATGACAAGATCTGTCAAAACAGATGCTAAAAACTTTTTTTTACGAGAAAAAGCAATATTTCTCAAATGATTATTTTTTGAACTTCACATTTTCATTTAAGTTAAGGCAGACAACATGATAAAGATGTTGTCCACATACCACAAAACCAAACCTCTTACCGAACAAAAGGCTATAACCTTGAGACCCTTTTCAGGGTACTCTACAAAACCTACCCGTTTGATGGGCCCATATGCCTCAAACTCCCTTTTAATTCTGCTCTCAGTTGTCTCATAATTCTGAAAGTAAACATTGATTAAGTTAGATAAACAAATCAGCTGAATAAAGCAAGTCTAAAAAACCAATAATGCAGGATATTAAATTACTCACGAGCCTAGCTACAAACAATGTCTTGTATGGATCTCCAGATATGTTTGGGTCACTGTTAGGATCATCTGCAAACAACACAAATATTCCACTCATTATTACCCCTAGAATCAATATACTAAAGAAGAAAGAAATGAAAGTTTTCTTACATTTCTCAAGCTCCTCAGCAGCCTTTCTTGCACCTTCTTCAAGCCGTAACTGGTGAATCCTAGCCTTCTTTTGGGCCTGAATCACAAGGATCAACAAGAAAACATAAAACTGTTAAGAACAAGCAACATGCCTAACCCACAAATCAAATCAATTTCTAAGGCATTGTTTTATACTTTAATTAGTTAAACAAAACTTATAGTAATTCATTTTAGAAACAAAAGACGACAATGCTAAACAATTAAATCCCCGTATTTTTATGTTGTTCTATTTCTAATATATTTGTATTTAGATGTCAAAAATACTTGTGAGTTGCATTACATTAACAAAAACAACTAAACCAACCAAAAGATAATCACATTAGACGAAATGCTATGCAAATATGTAGGATTCTAAATCAACATCTTACAGGAGTTTCACCCTTTTGAACAGGTGGAGCATATTCAGGATCAGTGGGCTCAGCAAAGTTGCTAACAAACTGCGCCATGCCTTTCAACAAAAAACAAAAACAATTAGAACCTCTGGAATAAAACCACTGATAACAGATTAATACAGTATAAGATGTACAACATATATAAAATACCTGTATATGGTGGACATTTTCTCTTCTCAGGTGGTGGCTTATACTCCAACGGAGGTCGTGGCTCAAAAAGCTTTAGCAGATTATTCGTTAATCCAGTTGGATGACTCTGCCCAATCTGCATGATGCACCGTGTCGTAAATCAGAATCACGTAATCACATGTAAAATATGCAAGACTTCAAAAACTAAAAAGCAACTCCACTCATACAGTCTAGCTAATTCACATGATTTCAATTTCACACCACCTCCACTTAATAACCTAGGCTAAATTGAGAGAAAACTAGTTCTCAATCGAAACCCTAACTACGATCCTATTTGTCAATTTTAATTACATCAAACTTAAGCTCATATAGATCAATCAAACAAACTTAGAGCAGGAGAGATTATACAAGCAATAAGTGTAACAATTAAAACAAAACCATATATAGGTTTAATTGATAAAGATATATACCAGCTTCATTTGCATAAGATTAGCACGATTCTGTTGTTTCGTACGAGCCTGAACAGCGGCGTTGTTGTTGTTGCGCATGAACGGATCATTGAAATCGCCCATGTTTTCCGATATCAGGTAACAGAGTTTTAGGGTTTCGATGTGAAATCAGCAAAACTGACAATCAAATTGATCAATTAACACTATTTGATTGGTGATTGCGGGAGCGGATATCGATCTCAATTAGTTGCGGCTACCAAATTTAGAACAAGGATTTTGATGAACGACGATGATATTGTTGTACGTGTACTGAGTCGAATCGATATCTGTAACTCGGTATTTGAGAACCACCGGTTTGGGCCTATGTAGGGAAGTGTCTAGACCAGGCCCATATATAAATGTCGGTACAGATAAAATAAAGGGTAAATTACATTTACTCCTTGTGATTTTTTATTTTCCCACTCTCAATTCTTTTATATTTTTTAATTATAATAGTCATCCTTATATTTTATACTTTTTCTCAAGTTAATCCTTTTACTTTTTTATTTACAATGATCATCCTTATATTTTGTACTTTTTTCCAAGTTAGTCCTTTTAATATATAAATGACTACACTAGCCATTTAAATTTCTTTTTTGATTTCGATAGTTTTTCCTATAATTTTTTTACGTATTTATACCCTAGCTTTTCCTATAATTTTTTTACTTATCTATACCCATTATAATTTATTTTCACTTATTCTTAAAAACTTATCAAAAGAAATATCGAAAAACCTTAAATATTAATCTTCTTAACTACACTTTTCATTAACCAAATATTAAATCTATCAACTAAAATTTTTTTGATGGGTTAAACATACACTTATCACGGGACAACCTAAAATAGTAATGTGGACATTTTAAATAAAAATATATTGTACTCCGTGTGCAATATTAAATAAAATATATTGTACGCAGTGTGTCCCACATTAATATTTTGGGTTGTCCCCATTATATGTGTATGTTTAACCAATCAAAAAATATTTTAGTTGGTAGATTTAATATTTGATTAATGAAAAGTGTAGTTAGTAAAGAATAAGTATATTTAATATTTTGGAGTTTTTCGATATTTCTTTTGATAAGTGTTATAAGGAAAAGTGCAAATTAACAAGGGGTATAGATAAGTATAAATTATTATAGGAAAAGGTATCAAAGTCAAAAAAGAAATTTAAAATGCTAATTTAGTCATTTATACATTAAAAGGACTAACTTGGAAAAAAAGCACAAAACATAAAGATGACCATTGTAATTAAAAAAGTAAAAGGACTAACTTGAGAAAAAGAACAAAACATAAGGATGACCATTATAATTAAAAAAGTAAAAGGACTGAGAGTGAGAAAATAAAAAACCACAAGGATGAAAAACGTAATTTACCCTAAAATAATATTATTTCCATAAACACTTGCCTCTAACTAGGCATGCACAAAAACCCCGAACCCGAACCGGGTTGAGTCAACGCAAGTCAAAACCGGTTTTTAAAAAACCGGGTCGGGTTTCAACCCGATTTGGTCACCCGAACATAAAACCCGACCCAACCCAGTTTAGGTCGGGTTGAAACCGGTTCGGGTTCAAAATACGGTTACAAATCGAGTTTTTTCGGGGTTTTAACCGGGGCGGGTCCAAAAACCAGGTTTTCACCGGGGTTTTTTCAGGTCGGGTTGAAATCCGATTTTCAGAAACCGGTTTCAACCCAGTTTCCCAACGGTAAAGTCTAAACCGGTTTGGACCCGCCAGGTTATAAAAAACCCGAACCGGGTTGGGTCAAGCCCGGGTTTGACCGGGTCGGTTTAGGGTTTTTTCGGGTCGGGTTTTAGAACCCAGTTTTTGTGCACCTCTACCTCTAACATTATGGCAATCCTTAGGCAACTTTGACAAAGATTCAAATCTCAAAAAAAATTCACAATATAATTTTCAGTATTTGCTTTTAAATAAATAAATTTTTGTTTCCATATCAACAAAAGTCAAAGTCAAACGTTATTACACGTAAAAATTATTTGTAAAGAAACTTGTTTTTAGTCATGGTCAGCTATATTTTCCATTGTCAACGTGTTAAGAGTCGTGGTGAGTTGAAAGTGCTGAGATACGATAAAGATTCCAATCCTACCAACTGAACAACCAATGTTGTTTATAAGGAAGTACTATTGTACGGATCTTACCATCCATTTCTTTTCGTTTAACTTATCGTTTATGTTCTTTTTAACGTTATGGAACTTTTTGGTTAAATTTTATTGTTTCTTTACAAAATCTATGCCTTTTTTTATTTTTATTGATCTCGTTTTTTGTTATAAATGATTAGGAAATATATTAATTGTTTGTATATTGCAGCTCAAAGCAAGAATAATAAGTTGTTGTAACTCATGTGGTTGAATAACAACTGATTGAGTTGGTAAACAAAATAGAATAAAAGTTAAAGTTATGGCTCCATTTTTATGACAATTGCTTATATTCCATCTATATACAAACAAAAGTGTAACTTGCTTAATGCATATACATCCAATATATAAATTAAATTAAACTGTCATGCATCGCAACGGTTTTAACACTAGTGTTTGATGATATGTAATTATCGCCATGATCAGGAATCCACGATGATACTCGTCACCCGATTCTAGGGGTGTTCTTTTGGTTAAATCAATTTAAACCGAACCTAATAGAAAAAATCAATCGGTTTTCGGTTTTGAAAAAATAAAACCGAACCATGCGAAACAAGTAAAAAATCAAACCGAAACGAATTACTATTCGGTTGTTACTATTCAAATTTTATGCTTTCGTATATAAATAATAAAAACATTAAAACAAAATAAAAATTTTGAATATTAAACAAAACTAATTGTCAAGTTTCATAAGTGTCTAACAATTTGCGAAACAAAATTAAAATATAGTTTATACTTTTGTGATAAATGATGAATAAAGTTAAAAATGATATCAATATATATAATAGTGGATGATTTACTCAATTAATTTGTATACATATTGAAAATATTAGCAAAGTATATTACAATTCGATTAATTTGAACTATTCAATTTTTAGAGTGGTAACCAAAACGAATCCAAAAACCAAAATAAATATTTGGTTTTGAACCAAACCGATCCAAAAAAATAAAATTATCCGAACCAAACAGTCCAAATCAAATTGGACACTTTGGTTTGTCCAAATAATGAACACCCCTACCCGATTCACTATAGATCTATTTTATCTGTTCATCATTAGTGGATACGGGGCGAAGTCATGTAGAAGGTAGGTGTAACACTTGATATGGGTTCATAACCAATACGCATTGTAATTTGTATTAAAAAATAACATTTTTAGTTGCATTTATTGTTGGTGCTACGATTTCGGAAAAAAATGAGATATCATTACTACGAGTCACTTAAAATCCTGAATTTGCCACTAAGTGGATATGGACATAGACGGTTTTAATGGATGTATAACATATATGAATATTGATGTGAATTATTAGTGAATCGGATGTGAATTTTAACTTGACATCCATAGACTAATCAATTATCACCCGAAATACATGTATACGAGTACACATATAAATATACATTTATATATAAGCTATATATTTATGAATTTTTTAGTAAATTATGGTGATTTCTTTCGTCATTTTCATAATATATTTTTGGTACATCGAAATGCCTACGTCCCTAGCTTTTATATAGCATCACTTTGCTAATTTTATGTGAACGGAAGTTAACAATCCCTTAAAGCATTGATATAAACGTCATTTGCAACGCAAGGAACAATAGAGAAGTGTCTTTACTTTTTCAATAACTATATGGGTGAGGTTATTGGAATAAGGGGTGAAAGTGAGGGAAGGGAGAGAAGCTAATGAGAAAGTGACAAGTGTTTTCTTATTTCTCTACCTTTTTATTCATTTCCCCTCCCATTTCTCATTTCTCCATCTTTTTATCCAATTCTCCCCCTTTCTTTATTTATTCACTTTTTTTCTAGTTCATCTTTTTTAATTTATTTATTTTTTGCTAAATTTTTTTATTATGCAGTAAAATTTAAACTTAAAAAAATTATTTTTTTAAACATATAAAATCTTCTATAACACTTTTGTTAAAACAATTAATAAATAATTAAATAAAATTTGTTTTAACATTTTTGTATAAAAAAACATTACTTTAAAATTTTTAAAAATTAGTTCTTAACCTTTTTTCTTATTTAGTTTTTTCTTTATTTATATCATTTTGAAATTTGTGATGCGCCATATATTATGGATAATGATGCACATAAAAATTAAAAACAAGATGCAATAAAACTAAATTATTATTGTGTTCATCAACATTATAACTATGATACACTGATTTTCTCTGGATATAATGCATCGAGTATTTAAATATCATGCATCAACTTTCAAAATACTATAAAACATCGTTATTAAATTAAAAAAATGGTGCATCATAGTTATAAAATATGGTTCTTTATAGTTATAAAACATGGTGCATCGAGTGTTTAAATATCATGCATTGAATTTTAAAATATACTATAAAACATCGTTATTAAACGAAAAGGTGGTGCATCATAGTTATAAAACATGGTGCATCATAGTTATAAAAATATGGTTCATCATAATTATAAAACATAGTGCATCAGTGTTTAAAATCGCATGCATCGACTTTCAAAATATACTATAAAATTTCGTTATTGAATTAAAAGGTGGTGCATCATAGTTATAAAAACATGGTGTATTATAATTATAAAATATGATGCATCATAGTTATAAATATGACGCTTCGACTTTTAGATATACGATAAACATCATTAGTGTATAAATCTTGGTGCATCATTGTCACACCCCTAAATTCGAGTTGCGGAAGCGAATCGGGTCGGGGCGCGACTAATCAATAAACAAAGCACGTAAGATAAAGTGAACGACTCTATATGCGTCGTTTACAAATTTCATTGATGATATAAAGGTTTTACAATGTTGTAATAGCTACACAAGCTCGTAAGCCAAATGTTAGAGATTCCAAGGCATAACTATATGTACAAAATGTAGAAATGCATGTGAATCTCCTGATGTCTGAATGCGACTCGAGCTAGCTAATCCTGAGCAGTCCTACTACTGTTGTGTACCTGAGAATACATGATAAAAGGTCAGCTAAAAGCTGGTGAGCTCACAGGTTTGTATAATGATGAAATATAAGTTATGAACCACAAGATTTAAGTATGATGATTTGCAATTAAGCAAATAAAATAATGATTGTATATTACTGTCATGAGGCCATAGTTTGAACTTAACTGAGGGTGTCAGGATCCACATTCAAGGACCTGAGCAAGGTTGCTGTCGCACCCCCAAATTCGGGTTGCGGAAGCGAATCGGGTCGGGGCGCGACTAATCAATAATCACAGCTCAAAGATATAATGAACGACTCTATATGCGTCGTTTTACAACTTGTATTAATAAAATCAAAGTTTACATCAAAATATAGTTTACATTAGCTCAGTTCCTGGATTGAGAGATTTACATAAATAATTAATCTATACAAAATATAATAATGTAGCTAAATCTCTGAATGTTTTGCATGATGACTCGAGCTAATGATATCCTGAATGACAATCCAACCTACTACTGAGTACCTGTGATACATGCTAAAATGGGTCAGCGAAACGTTGGTGAGCTCACAGGTTTGTATGTCAACACATATATCGTATGAACCGTAAGATTTAGTTGAATTTAAAATGCAATTAAGCAAAATAAAAGTTTTACAGCCATGAGCACATAGTCTGAGCTTAACTCGAGGTGTCAGGTCCACATTTAAGGTATCATGATCGAGGTGCCTCCCACGAGTACCTAATCTACACTCGTCTGAACAAATATTAGTACATCCGTTTACCCAGTTAGTGCATGCTAACCCGGACGAGGAGGGTCAATCCTATATGGTACCATATACTAATATTCACGCTACAACGTATTGCCAAACTATGTTGATGAGGGCTTTAAAAGATTAGTGAGATAACTCATGTAGTAGTTATATGTTTTCATACTTGCGTTCATATAGTTAAAATAAAACGAGCAATGATATCACACCCCTGAGTAAAACAGTAAAATAGGGGCTATGAGACTCACCTGAGTCTTGAAGTGTTTATCTATATAAACTTGAGTTGATTAGCCGAGTAGTGATGTCCGAAGACTTGTAACCTGAGGGTGTCCATGACACGCGATGGTTATTAATAGATTAGGTATTTTAAAAGACTACCTTTGTATTTGCTCCTCCAACTAGAATGTCCAAATGACTACGATTTGATTGATTAATCTTGAGTTTTGAAAATGTGTACGGCCCGTTGGTGATTTGTTTGTAATAATAATCCCACATTATTTTTTTGATTTTCAAAAGGTGTTATACTTAAAAGTATTTATAAACTTTAGGTGACGGGGGTCCGGGGGCAACGCCCCTGGTTAGCGGGGTCCCAGGGGTGGCAACCCCTGGCGGGGTCCAAGGGGCTGGCCCCTGGTTGGGGTAGCTCGAATTTTTTTTATTTCTACTATATTGCTTTGGTGAAAAACTCACCTAGACTTGAATTTGGGTGAAATCAAGTGATAATTTTTTTTGTCTCGATACTTAGTAAAATCTGTGTTTTCTTGGTTCTGTTTCATGCGACACAGCATGCGACATAAGGCTTGTGTCGCTAGATGCGACATAGTCTTTTGTGTCGCAGATCATGTCTGCGACATAAGTCTTTGCGTCGCTAAGTGCGACGTCCGCAATATAATGCGACATAAGGTGTTGTGTCGTTATGTGCGACAGGAATGTGTTATGCGACATAATCACTTGTGTCGCTATTTGCGACCTAAGTAAGGGTTTTGCGACATAAGCGCTTGTGTCGCTATATGCGACATAAGTAAGGGTTTTGCGACATAAGCGCTTGTGTCGCAGGTGGCCTGGAGCCTTTACGACACAACGAGCTGTTAGCCAGAATTTGAGCCAAAAACATGATTTCCGACGATCATTTGATCCGATACTTTTACCCAACCCATATTTGGACATTTCAAGCTTAAATAAACAACAAACAAGTGAAAATAATGGAAATCGGAGTGTATCGAGATTTGTCGGAAACTTACGAGTTAGCGCCGGAGAGTTTTGAAAAGATAGAAATGTAGATCGTGGTACCACGGTTCTTTTCTTCCAAAGGAGTAAAATGATTTGAACGAATTTGGTGGTGTTATTTTGTAAATTAAGGTGGTTGTGATGTGGTGGTGGAGGTGGAGAGAAAAAGAGAGAAAGAGTGAGAAACAGAGAATGATGAAAATGGGGGTGGGGAGGGGGAGTTAGGGCAGATTTTTGGGGAAAGAGGGGAGGGAATTTCCCAAATTTTTAACTCCCGCATTTGCGCTCCGTGAGGTGTTCGTTTCCCCGATCGTTTAATCGTATAAATAATTATTTTAAAATACTAATATTTATTAAAGTTTTTGTTGAAGTATTTCATCAAATACTTTAACTTGAGTTATAAAATATAATTTACTCTTGTTTCGATTGATCGCGCGTTTATTATTTTAATCGCGTGAATGTTGTTTGTACGATACGAATTTGAGTTGAAATATTATGTAAATAATAGTTTGGATAAAATATAATTATTAAATAATGTCATATTATTTAATAAAATTGTTCACCAACGTCCGTATTAATTGAACCGAATTGCATTCGATTTGAAACTTGTACGATTTAATCAAATCGCATACTTGTATATATTCAACAATATATATATTGATACATTACTTAGCCTAACACATAATTAATTACATGTATTATACTTGATTAGGTACTAATTACAAGTCCTAATTTGGCGGGTGTCACAGTTGCCTCCTGCATGTGCCTAATCTACACACGCATGAACAAATGATAATACGTCCGTTCGACCGCAGTCGTGGTAGCGCGACTACCCCAGACGGGGATTGTCAATCCCATATGGTAACATACACTAGCATTCACGCTCTAGCAATACTAACAAACTATATAGTGGAGGGCTTCATGATTAGGTAAAACAAACTCATGCAGTCAATATATCGATGTTTTGTACTTGTGTTCACATGTAAAAGTAAAACGGAGCATGTATTCCCACCCCTGGGTTGAAAAATAGGAAAATGAGGGGCTATGAGACTCACCTGAGTTTGATGCGTTTGCTAATAGCAAATAATGATGGTGTACAAGTAATACTGTCGTCTCAACGATCGTAACTTGTTGGGCGTCCTAAACGTGCAAGGTTATAGATGTAAGTAGGTATCTCTAAAGATCACCTATGCTAGTTGTTCATTCAACTAGTAATGTCCAAATGATTTGGTTTGATTGATTAGGTTTGAGTTTTTGAAAACATGTACGGCCCGTTGGTGACGGATTTTGTAATAATAATCTTAAAGTATTATTATTGTATGTTAGTTCGTTGTATACTATCAAAGTATATGTTTCGTATGTTGTTTCGTATATACGTATTGGAGTTTACACGTGTTCGACACTTAGTGTATAAACTAGTTTATGAGTTTCTGTTTTGTGCGTCACTTATTAGTTTTGGCGTTACTTAGGCGAGTGTCGCATAAATAATAAAATTTAGTATGGTTTGCGTCACTGAGTGAAGTGTCGCATAAGGTGAGGTCACTAGGTTGCGTCACTTATGGTGAGTGTCGCAAGTGTTCTATTGTAAAATAGGCGTCACTTCGGTTAAGTGTCGTTGGTGTGCGACATTCATTAATGGCGTCACTTCGGTGAAGTGACGCTAGTATGCGTCAGTCCATGATAGGCGTCACTTGGGGTAGTGTCGGGTAAAAGGGGCGTCACTTAGGTATGGCATCACTAGCGTAAGTGTCGTATGAAATTATTTTGTGCAATTGGGCGACACTTCGTGAGTGTCGCATAATGCTGGGACTTGATGCGTCACTTAAGTCTGATCAGTCCAAGCCTTTGCGGAAACATGTTCAAACGACCTCGGTTTGACCCGAAAATTTTACCCAACCCTTAAAATGGTAAAATAAGTTCACAAAAATTATCGATTCGTATCGGGGTTAACCCGAAGTGTCGGTTTTATAAAAGTACCAAAACAGCCCCTATGACCTATGTTTTCCAGATTTTTAACTCGATAAGCCTCTCATTTTCTTTAACTTTTGTTCCAAATCAAGCCTAAACAAAAATCACAAAAGTTCTCCTATATGTCTAGTTTATTTCTGCACTTTATGGTAACTTTATAAGTTCATTTACTATTTTAAACAAAAATGGAAATGGAAAGCGGTCAGATTTGGTCGATAAACGACCTCAGTCCATAAATCGGTTTCTACAACAAAATAGGTGGGTTTTCAAGTCAGGCCATAGAAGAACTTTTTGTAGAGGACATTCATACGAAGATTCTAGTATAATATTCATGTGTTGGTTCATTTTAGAACTCAAGTTATAGCCGAAATGGTGAGACCCATTTTCTGGACAGAAAAGTGATATTTGTATATATGTATGAAAAACGTGTTTTGAGTTTAGATTTGGACATTTTTTTGTTAAATGAGCAATAAAGAATGTTTATAAACATAATCCAAGTAAATATATAGAGAGAAATTGGTGGTTCTTACAAGAAATGAAGGTCTAGAGAGAGAGATGAGATGGATGATGCTTGTTTGAGTTCCTAGCTTCCTTTCCTAGCCTTTCTTCTCCAAACATGGTGGTGTTTGGTGGTGGATTATGATGGTGGTGTGGTGGACGAAGGTGGTGAAGGAGATGAGAGGGGAGAGAGTTTTCAGAGAGGGGGAATTGTAGAGAGAGAGAGAGGTGTGGTTTGAATGAGGGAAATGGGGAGGGTTTTGGGGGTTATGTTGGTCAAGGGAGGAGGGGGGGCAAGATCCCCATTTTGGGGTGGCTAGAGCCGGCCCAAGGGGACCCACACAAGGTGTGGTGTCTCCAATTTTTATTCCCTGAGTTTGCGTTCCGTGCGGTGTTCGTGTTCCCGGTCGTTTAAACGTTCGTTTTTATTTTATACGTTATACGTACATGTTTGAAATAACTTTCGATTTTTGATATTTTAAATTGAAGTATTACTCATAATACTTGGAAAATATTTATAAAAATGTTTGCTTGTGGTGTCGATATTGGTTTGCGGGTTTGTGTTACGATTTATAAATCGTGTGACGTTTAAACCAAACGTTTCGGTTCTCGATATAATTTTTAATATTTATAATGGAAGCATTCTTATCAAAATACTTCACTTGAAGTTATATAAATATAACTTCTGTTTGTTTCGATTGTTGGGCACGGATTGTGCGTTTTTTGTCGCGTTTGAGTGTTTTATACGACACGAGTTACTTATGAAATATTATCAAAATAATATTTAGAAAACAATAGCGGTATTAAATAATTTCGTATTATTTAATAAGATGTGTTCACCAACGTCCGTATTAGTGTATCGGGATCTGCCCGATATGGAAATGCACGCTTAAATTCAATCGCGTACACATATATATATATATTATATAACAATATATATAATATATAATGATACATACAATTAGCCTAATACATCACTAATTACATGTATTAACAAGTGATTAGGACCTAATAACTAGCCCTAATTTGTCGGGTGTCTCAATCATAGTTATAAAATATGGGGCATCATAATTTTAATTTTATAATGCATTGAAGTTATAACTTTGTTATATCAAAATTCATTTTATTCAAGATATGAATATGGTGCATCACATAATTTTTTTTATGATACGATATATAAAATTTTATTTACATATAACGTGAGGTAAAACAATTGAAAACGTGAAAAAAATTAAAAACAATGATAAACAATATGTGAAAAAGGGTTAAATGAAAAGGTTGAAAAAAAGCTGATAACAAGAATTTTTAAAAATGCAAAAAAAAGAAAAAAAGAAGAAAAAAGAAAAAAAAAATAAAAAAACGAAAATATAATAATGAGAAACAAAATTAATGTAAAAAAATAAAACACTAAAAAATTTTAGAAAAAAAAATGGAGGAGAAATAATAAGGTTAAAGAAATAAAAAAGGTGGAGAAATGGAGATGGACACATGGCAAAATTCTATTTGCTTCCTCCACTTCCTTCAAAATGAGACTTGCGATCAAGAACCAATATCTTACTATATTTTGCATGTTTTATTAACAAACTATGTTATCATAATTTTTAACATTTTTCTTAATATCCGATGATATCTATTAACCAGGTTCATCCATTGGATATGGATTGATGATTTACGAATATAACTATATATGGATACAGATGTAGATGAAAAATAATATATGGATGTGGATATACGTCAATCCGATCCACTGGTAAATAAAATTTTTAGAGCTCAATGAATATATAAACTTCTATAAATCAAAAATACTAAAGAAAATTAACTTTCGAAAATAAGTTCCAAACTTAAAAAATGAAAAAAGCATATATTTACCTTTTGAAAATTACGAGCAAATTCATAAATCAAAAATACTAAAGAAAATTAACTTTCGAAAATAAGTTCCAAACTTAAAAAATGAAAAAAGCATATATTTTCCTTTTGAAAATTACGAGCAAATTCCATAGATGGTCCTTGTGGTTTACATCGATTTACGAAAATCATCCATAAACATTTTTTTTTCACGTTTCAGTCCAATAAGTTTGCATTTTACTCAAAAATGATCCTCGTTCACTTGAATTGACTAAAATACCCTTAACTTTCATTGTATGCATTAACTTTCAAAACTTTTATTATATGTATTCAACTTTCGGTTATTGCTAATTGTATGTAATAAATAGACACAACAATAATTAGACACATTTACTAGAGAAGAAAAGGGGATTCCGTCAGTGACTATCTTATTTATAGTTTTCACTTTTTGATGGAGCTGAAATAGTTAAACATAAAAGTACCCTGAGATATCAAATGAATTACACTAATGCCATAAAATTTTGGGGCGCCATGGCCTCTCATGCCTCTTTAAAGCTCCGTCCATATCTTGTATAAATATTTAGTGGGACCGCTCTGTCTGTCCCTTAATTTGAGTAAAAAGGGGAGCTTATTGTGTCATAAGCAGGTCGTATAAGCTTCACTAAACAATTCACAGATTATTTTAAGAATTAGACCTCGATTGGTTTGCAGAATTTCATGAAATTCAACGGAATTGAAATCTAAACTTTATTGCATAAGGATATCTAGTTTAAAAATGAATTTAATGGAACATACTCAATTTCTTACTCAGAGAAATTCACATTCCATGAAATTCTAATAACTTTAATGAATTCTAACCATCATAAACATTTCACGAACCAAACACACCATTAGATTCATGGCTTACACTATTGCCAAAAAAACCCACACATACAAAACAATCTTCGGGCAGTGGGGATGGTGCAGAATTCTGCTCAGATCTTGCTTATAGTCGGGATTCATTAGTCGGGAAGTTCGCTTTGCTTGTTTCTTTTTTGGTCGTTTTCCCTTACGTTTTATTGGTCTTTTCCATGGTTATACAAATGTTGTACTTACCGGGTGTATAGTCACATTTATGTTTGAGTACTACATATTCCTAGCTACTTGCCTTTTTTTTTCTAAGGGAATAAATTCTTACACGTGTGTCTAAATAAGGGTCCAATTTACTTGATTGCTTGGAGGGTAATTTCTCAACTAAAATTGGTAGTTCCTATTGGCAAATCAACCTCACATGTAGCAGTGTATCAACAACAGTTTTGTTAGACTTTAACATCTCATGAACTATTACAGTGTTTATCCATAGGGTCCGGAACTACCTATCTCACTACTTGAATATTCCTCGCTCGACATCACCATTTTCTTGAATTTCATCATGTCATCATTGTAGGCTCTTGTGTCATAAGTTCTTGATTCACTTGTGTTTAATGTGGATCCTTGTTTCGTTGGCTTCTCATCCAAACTATCTAAAGACGCATTCCCTTCTAATGCTCGTGCGATCTGGTAATTCATGAGGAAATAGTGAAATACCATATCAAATAATCTATATTATACATTTGTCTTGTTTATATTTGTTTGAGCACACAAGTTACAGTTAACTAATTACCTGACTCATCTTAGGACGCCTTTTAGCAGAATGACGAACACTAGCTGCAGCACAAGAAGCCATGCACGCCATTTCATTATGATCATAGTTATTGTTCAAGCGTGGGTCCACAAGCTCACTGTAGTCCCCGTCTTCCTTCGCTTTGGCAATTAGTGGCCGCGCCTGTTTTTAAATTTAACCAAGTGACTAATTTTATCAATCATACTTCTAAATATATATTCAATCTAGAGGTGGCACTTAATGAATGGTTCATAAATTGAATTACTATTGAAGTACTATCTTATTGTTCGCAATAACTTTTTTTTAACTGTGGCCTAAAATTGGGTCAACCTCGCCTGACCTGACCCCTATATGAATTTCTCATTTTGACCCATTACCCAACCCGCCCATCTTGGCACCTCTAATAGAATCACCTAAGTTGAGAAATTTATTTAGGTCAGCTACTAACCCAATCTACCAAACTGTCATCCATGTACTCAGTTGCGGGATCAATCGGCTTCCTTCCAGTTAAAATTTCCAACAACATAACCCCAAATGAGAAAACATCCGACTTATCTGATAGCTTCCCACTTGACGCATACTCTGGAGCTAAGTACCTATCATTGATTCATTAGACTGAAAAGAATTATTTGCAACATCTAAAACTATTTGTAAAAATAATATTCTGAAGGATAAAAACTTACCCGAAAGTTCCCATCACACGAGTTGAGACATGAGTGTCATTTTCAGTTGTTAGTTTAGCCAATCCGAAATCAGCCACCTGAGTTCATTGCATTCATGATACGCCCATGAACTCTTAAAAGATGTCACAAAAGCTATAATATTTGTAGTACTTACCTTTGCTTCAAACTCATGGTCAAGGAGAATGTTAGCAGATTTAATATCCCGATGGATGATTCGGGGATGGCCTGCAAGTTTCCAAGAAAAAGTGTGGTGAAATTATAGACGTGGCAATTTTGACACATCTATTTATGATAAAACTAGCTAATAAAATGAGTAATTCAAACAGACCACCCAATGTCCATTTTTAATGTAGACAATCTCCTAAAACCGTTGCATTTAAAGGTTAGACTACTACTGCCATTAATAATGAATTCTTTTTTGCTATAATGTGTTTCTTAAGTTGGTTTCCGTTGACAAAATGGACTGACTAGTGTTTGCGTGTCAACCCAACCCAAACCCGAGCCAGTTTTATCCAAACTCAAGATAAACCAATTTCAATGTGAATCCAATTTGGGCCATTAGCCAACTTTCCCATTTCATTTGTATTAATTTAAGTAGGTAGAGATATAGAGATTATGTGTGTTTGTGTCGTACAATCTTCATGGAGATAAGCAAGTCCCTTAGCAGATCCAAGAGCGATGCGCATTCTAGTTTGCCAATCCATAACCACTTGACCCTTTCCTACAAATAAAAGTTCGATTTCATGATGCATTCGGACCATGCACGAATAATTCCTACAAAAACATAAAATTTTGTCTTCTGTAACTCATACCATTTTGATTTTGTCAACACGTATTAATATCCAGCCAAGAGTTGAACTCACCATGAAGATGGAACTCCAATGTGTTATTAGGAACGTACTCGTAAACAAGCATTCTCTGATCATCACTTATACAATATCCAACAAGCGAAACCAAATATCGGTGGTGGACCCTACTAATAATCTCAACCTCCGCCTGAAACTCCCGTTCACCTTGCCCGCTGCCCAATTTTAAACTTTTTACAGCAACCTCTTGCCCGTTAGGCAACACCCCTTTATGCACGAACCCAAACCCCCCTTGACCCAAAAGATTATACTCATTGAACCCTCCAGTGGCAGCTGCCAGGTCATCATACGAGAATGGGCTCTTGCTTGCTGCTAGCGGCATGTTTGGGGATGCCACTGACATTTTACCCCCAGAGGATACATTACTAGCGTTCATTGGTGGTGCCTGTGCCCAACCACCACCACCAACTCTGACCACATGGTCAGGTTTGTCATACGGTCCACCTGGACCTACTCCCGAGCTTTCTTCATGGATATGGTAAGGTTTTTTCTTCTTTTTATTGCATATAACACATACCATTACAAGAGCTAGAATCACGACTAAAGCAGCAGCTATTCCACCAATGATTATTGGTGTGTTTGTACTAGAATCAGATACTGAGTCTGAGCCAGTCGGTGACTTTGAGGCAGATTTTCGGCTTGAAGGGGTGGTGGGACCCGGTGCTGCTTTGTTAGAAGCGTTGCCACGGGCTGGGCCAATGTTAGGAGGGATGGGAGGTGATTCTAGTGATGGGATTGTGGTGGGTGGTGGTGGTGAAGAGACCGCAGGTGGGGGATTTTCTTTTTTCTTTTTAGGCGGTGATTTAGGAGCTGGAGAGACAGGTGATGGCGGTGAATCAGAAGTTGGCGATGGTGAAGCGTCGGAAGGAGGAGGCGGCGGTGGTGGTGCATCAGAATCAGAAGATGGTGAGTCATAATCAGAGTTGGAAGTTGGAGATGGGGTATCGGGGGCAGGAGCAGCCTCTGAGGCCGGAGCCATATGTCAGAATGAACTTTTTCCGGCCCTCGAATCAAGAACAGTTCGCACGAAAAATCCAATTCTCATTTGAAATTTCTTGTCACAATAGTTTGCCACCCCTGTAACAAACTCATACAGCCTTAGAAATTTATAAGTCATATACATATTGAAATAATATAACATGAATGCAACAACAACTAACGGATTTTAATATATGTAAATCTAATAGAATCAAGATTAAAACAGAGGATCACCCGATCTATCATTATGATCAAACTCCATATTTAATATAACATAAAGATATTGTAAATCAAAATGCTGAAAATTTTGATAAGAAAAACATCATTGTAAAAATTTATGCAAAAAATGCAAGTTTTCCTATCCATTATTTTAGCATGAAGATCTGCCTAGAAAGAATCTAAAACCTTTTCCATATGGATTCTAGGTAATTGCTTATAATGTGACAGAATTCAGGATAAATTATCGTTAAAATAGTAAAATGTTCAACCTTAATGAAGAATCTACGAAGGAATCGACAAAGGGGAGAGAAAGAGAGATCATTGTAATTTTAGAATTTCGAAAAGCCACCCGTATCTTCCCCCCTGTTACCATCCTACAAATATGGAGACTTCTCTCACTGGTAGGTTATTAGTTGTAAAATAACCTGACATTTGTCCTGTTTCAGTCTCATAACAAAAATTAAAACACCATCAGACTTAGCATCTCAATGCTACCCAAGACAAAAATACCCAGCAGGTTCAATAATATATGTGCACACAAAATATAAGCTGGTAAATATAAATATGTTACAACAAACTTGAATGATTCCATGGATTCTTTAAGAGAAAAAAACATGAACCATTGTTTCATAGATTCAGTATCATAGAGGTGCTTCTACTCATTTAGTTGCAAATAAGTCAATTTGGGTTATAATTGGAATATAACGGGTCACATAGGTAAATTTGAGAAGAGGGTAAAAGTCATCGAAAGTGGCAAAATATAGTCTTAATGCATATAGCTCCATATTGGTTTAACTTAATATTTTTTTTTCTTTTCTAATCATATAAAGCATTACTCTGCAAAGTTCAATTAAAAGAATGACAGAATGTTTATATGCACTTTCAAGTCGCTGAAGTTTGGTTTTAATGCAAACAACCTCCTAAACCTGGCCCGACCCGTATTACAAAAGGAGACATATTTTGACTTGTTTCGAAACCATCTCGATCACAGATTTGTCACCTCTAATTTACACCATAATGTGGAATTGAGAAGTACTGTACTATACTATATCTGTCAAAAAGCATGAAGAAATACTTTTCATTTTTTGGGAACTGATCTCTTAAACTTATCTACTCTATCAGCTTCTTCACACTCCAGGATACCCTAATAAAAGTTGTCTTCATATTCAGTCAATCATTCTAGGCTTTATAATGTTGTACGAAGTTTGTTGCTGAAACGTTATCTTGCAATTGAGAATCAATCGATAACAATTTTTGCTTCCAAAACCAAATACATCATAGGCTGGCATTTAACCGTGCATTTTAAGTGCAACCCTATGTCTTGGAAACACATAAACTAGAGTTCCTACGTTTTTGAGACAAAGAAGACTCTAGAACTTTTAATTAGGCAGCAGGCTAGATAGACTTTGGAAGCAATGGTCATTTCCTACAGCTGTTTCTTAGTGGCTTCAAATTGAAGGCATCGTGTTGCAGTACAATCCTTGTAGTTCTAGACATACGACGTTTGAAAATTATATGAAAGTAATAAAGGAAGACGATAGATAATTGAACCACAGCACAATAATTTTTCTATACTTTGGTAAGGAATTTCTACTTCTATTAAGTACACGAGTTTTTACAAAGTGATCACTTCACTGTTTACATTATTTTTGTCTGAATGATTAGATATCGGAAAATTGTGTAAGAAACCAGTTTAAAAAAAAAGCCAACTTCTTAGATCAGTGTAAATCACTCTATCACAAAAACAAAATTATATACGTAAACATATATATGTGCAAATTAAAACAACCAACAGAAATGCTAAGCACCTGATCCCTAAAATATTACTACTGTATTAACTGTCAACTAGGTTTACCTGCTAAGCTACGGAAACAATAAATTTAACTGAAGATATCTCTTAATCAAACAGAAACATGGTTTCCAGAATCACAGATAAAGCAGTGATTTGTAAAACTAACAAGAGGAGAATACAAATTCCAATGGGCGTTCTAAAGGCTACCCATTTTGAGCAGCAGTCAATCACTCCACCCCTAACCCAAGTCAAAATGATAAAATGACAATAAACATCACAAGAGAAACATTTACTTCATCATAGAAAAAGTATCCATGTAAAAACGACAAAATTAAACATCTCAAAGCACTTCAGTGATCCCCAGTTCTAATATGTACAAAACAGTCTTGGTAGAGGCAAAACTGTCCTCTAACTAATGGCAAAATGCAATCTTAAAAAGACATGCTGGAACTCTAGCCAGCTATAGAAGCAAGGCTATTAACATAAGGAAACAATTCTCGAGAGCCCTTTAGACACCATGGTCCTTCAACCTTTTGATCTTTCACGTGATAAGCATAGAGATGAAACCACCCGTCAGACATCCCCACAGTAACAGCAATAACATCGTCACATGAATTAGCCAAAACTACGCAATCCATCAATGCATCATCTTTAACTCTATCACCAGAAATATTAAAAGTAAAAGTTTTTTTCAGGGACATAATACTACCACCATAAACATCCAATAAGCATGATCTTGTGAGATGATGATATTGCGCTTTTACATAGCACATCTCTCCATTGATCTTTGACAGCGAACCGCCATGGCTAAAAGGGATCGTTTGAACCCCATAAATCTCATTCTTCAAATCAAAGGCTAATAACTCACCACCTGTCGTTTCCCAGTAAACAACTCCATCCACAAAAATCCCGTCACTTCTCACATCAGATTCATCCAAATCCACACATATCATATCAGATATCCTCCAAGATTGTGTCTTTGAATCATAAATATCAAAGTACACAACGGGTCCCTCATCGGGATCAGGAAGAGAGAATGGGCATACAGCCTTATAACATGGCTCGAAGTTAAGAGAAGATGGTTCAAATGCGAGCACAATTTTTGGTTTTTCACCATGGTAATAACTCGAAGGTGGAAGTTTGACCCACATACTGTTTGCAGGGTTACAAACAAAATATTCATTTGGATCACTTAAAGCTTGGCAAAGAAGCAACCCATTGCAAGAGCTTCTAATGGAAATCTGACGTGGAATGAAAGCTAAAGAGGGGTCTGGAACACCATAAGCAGAATTCTCAAGTGAGATAAAATAAGTAGTATTTCCAGCTCTATTCAGAAAGAAACCAGAGGTTTTTCTGAAGTATTGGGTTTGAATGTGTGCAAAGAACGGGCCTGATATCCATTGGTTCCATTCTTTTGAGACAAGCCGAGATCGAATTAAACATTTGGCAGGAAGGTAGCGAATGATGTGGTTCTTTGCCACCTCTCTAATATCTTCCTTTAATCCAACAAGAGCAGGGAAATCGAACAAATCCATATTTGAGTTCTGATAAATCATGTCCATCAAGGTGCGTTTCTTACCCTGTATTTTAAAAATGAGGAAGTTGAGTAGATATGATATAGACATTAAAAGCACAATATACAAGAAATAAAGAATTCGATTCTAGATGGCATTTATGTTGTATATTAGATTGGCTTAAGATGATCTCTTGTAATGTATCCCCTTGTTCATTTTTTATATAGATAAGTATTCATACTTTTCAAAAAAAAAAGAAAGAAAGAAAAAAGATGACACTTAGGTTACTGAAATGTCAAAATATCTTCTAAATTCCCATCAAACTAACTATAACTAATGCTCGGTTTGTAACTAGTATAAATGGTTCTGTTTCCTTAGTAAGTTTAGAGCAACCATTGATTTGGTTGATGAGTTTATGGTAGTTCTTGAATCCAAGTTACCTAAATTGTATTTAACCATTAACAATTTTCTCAACAAGAACAATGTTTTTTAATCCAGACACCAAGCACTTACCTTAGCCTGATAAGAAAATAGAGTAATTTATGCAAATTGCTAGCCTAACATTCTTAATAATCATTTATAATATTCACAATGATTTATGCTAATTGCAAGACGATATACATCAATCTAAGGGAAAGAAGACGACACGAGTTTGGCTTCTATAACAGTATAATTATTAGACAAAAATCAACTTTAAATTACCAATAAGCGATCGAAAAGGTTGTGACACATTTGATGAATTATATAGGGAAAATTATACCAAGTGATGAGTAAAGCCATCTGATCTAATAAAAATACCTATAAGACTACAAATCCTCCTTATGAACACTTGCTCAATACATACATAGTTACAAAACTCATCATCATTTTGACAAGTGTCGATAAGGAAGACTTATAGGAACAAGTTTAGGAGGACATGTAATTACTACAAACTGATGAAAATAACATATTCAGTAAAGAAATGATTAACTTCAAAGGCAAAACATGAGATAAGTGGTACCTTTTTTACCCTTTTAGGAGTTGGTTGCATTTCGAAATCAGAATCGAATGCACTTTCGTTGATTCCCATGTTTACTCCTTTAAGATCAAAATTGGTTGCACTTTCAATTCCCGTGACTCCTTTAAGATCAAAATCAACCTCTGTATCAATTTCCAAATCTCCTGTAGAATCAGAATTTGTTTCATTATAGGATTCCATTTCTCCTTCAGAATGAGAGTAAAATAATTCGCTTTCAGCCCCTCCGTCAGTTATAACAAGTGTATCAGATACTTCAGAGCAAAGAAGATCATAAGAACCATCATCCGAAAACTCCTGAAACGAAACAAAAAAGAAAAGAATAAAATACAGATGTGATTTAGTTACACCATTTCCTACTGTTTTTCAAGAAGTTACTGCATCACGTCACAATAATAACCGCTTTGTAGCATCCACATTAATCATACTTTAAACAAGACCAACACGATTGGGAATTTTCAATCACCTACACCAAGAACGACAGTATAACATATAAAGACCGATAAACCAATGTCAACAAAACCGTACCATGTTATTAGAAACAACAGCATCCATGTTCACATGTTCCGGTTCACTATCATACTCATTCATGTTGACTAATTCAAAAGATCCATCACTATGAACTTCCTCTTCTCCTTCCATCGTCAAGTTATTACTAGCCATTTAACCCTAATTAACAGCTGATGATCCAATAACAGTCTGTTTTAAACATCCAAACACACACACACAAACAACGTAAATAATTAATCAACAGAAAATTCGAACGAAAGCAATATATATATATATATATATATATCACCAGTATTGTACTATATATTCAATTATTTATCAAACCGCACGCATGAATGTCTTTGAAACAACGTGTAAAGTAAAAATAACAAATCATTTAGGGTTTTCTTTATTAATCAAGATGCAGAAATGAATGAATCAAAGGATATAACAAAGAACGTGATTTTGATTCATCATCAAGAAACAAACCCTACCGATATCATGCATACGGAGATTAACGAACAAACACAATTCCGTGTTATTATTATTATGAAATAACCGTGTAAACGTTAACAAGAAACGATTGATGATGCATTAATGTGATCCGAGAAATGAGGATTGAAATAACTTACTTAACGTTAAATTCGAATCGATCAGTAATAACACCTGGATATGATGATCGAATATTTTTGGGATATATATGAGAGCGTATGTATATATTGTATAGAAATATAATAAATGTGTTGGACCTTCCGCAACTTTTCGTTGCATGTAACGAGAAAAAATAGGTTTATTTGATCCAAAAATGTTTATGAAAGTCAAGGTAAACGCGTTAAAATAGCTAAATACTGTAACAAGTTGTGTTTTCCAATTTCAACCTTATTTTTAATTAATTAATTATTAATTATAGTTGATAAAATAAATAATAAATGATGATAAATTTAATAAAAAAAATAAATGATGATAAATTTAATATTAATATTAAAATAAAAAAATAAATGATGATAAATTTATTTAATATTAATATAAAAATTTCAACTAACTTTTCGTCTCTAAAATAACCTGTGATCATTTCCTATTTCCTACTTATTATTATCAGAAGATACGAAAATAAATTTAATTTAATGAAATACTCCGTATATAATTTATTTATTTGATAGAAATAAATTAAAAACAGATACGAGTACTTTTTATCAATGAAGTATAAAACTCCCCAAAACTACAAGTCTACAACACCGAACCAAAAGACCGGCAAAAAGTAAAGAAAAACTGACCAGTTGACCACCATTTGTTTTTTATGCATTAGTACTTGTACATTGAAAAAATAACTACTTTTGGACCCACAAGGGCCACTTCCACAGTCCACCAATCACATAAAAACATAAACCGGATCCTTTCTTCCTTACCCGTTTCCCTCATCTAAAACCCGACTCCATAACCGGAACTTTAATCCTCATTTCCCACACAATTATTTCACAAAACACCAACACGCATGTATTCGCATCGTAAATTCTACTTAAAGTCTTTAACAAAACAGACAAATAAGTAAGCTATTTTCCATTTTATAATCATTATGATCATGAACAAAGACATACAAAACACGTAGTTTCATATACAATCATGAATCGAATAATCAATTAAGTATTTCTAATTCATAATCATTCATTAATCCTAATCCAGAAGAGACGGAATTACCTTAATCACGATCACGCATGCAAGAATCTTCTCCTAATTGCTTCTGTCTCCGTTGTAAGTTCTTGACGAATTCTCTAGGGTTTCTGTGACTTTTGGTTGTATGTAAAGAATCGAAAATGTGACGACTTTTAAAGTATATATATAAGTAACAAAGGGCGTCAAATACGGTTAGGATCACAGTCAACCGAACAAGTCGTGATCTCCCCTATGACTCTGATTTGTTTCCCGTTTGAATATTTTACCATATCGCCCTTAAGGATTATTGTTTTTGTCAATTATTAGTAATTGGATAATAATCATTTTCAAATCAATCCCGATTCCAACACGCCATCTAAGTCAGTTTTTAGATATTTTGCGTGATTAAATGTCACAAAAGTGTTTTTTAACCAACGAGAAAGTGCCATTTAGTGATTAGATATGTTCCTTGGTGAGCAAGTATGTATCTGTGATAAAATGTAGATAGAGATATAAAATGGAAATGTTGTATTATATGTAAATACGTAATTAATGTATAGCTGGGGCAAAACACTTGGAGACCAAGTAATTAACTTCAATACATAATTGGGGATCAAGTAATTAACGGTATACCTTAATAAGTTCATGGAAATGGCTGCATTGTAGTTTTTTAAAACATGGTTTCATATCATAAAATTATTATTATTATTATTATTATTATTATATACTTAAAAAAATATTTGACCCCCAAAATATTATCGTTTTTATCAATAGATATATAATGTGGAATAATACCCCCGTAACACATAAAAATCAAAATTTAATAGCCCATATAAAATATAAAATAGCATAATGAGTCAAAAAATTGAAAAAAACAAAAATACTTCTAGACAATAAAATCTCTAATGTTATCGTATATTGATTTATATAAATGTAAATGAAATGATGCAGTTATCTGTTATCACGTCTATGTAGAAAAGGGGATATAGTTCTCATTTTGCAATTTTTATTTATTTACTAAATCTTTGATCATGTGCGATAAGAGTATATAAAATCCAATGATATGTTATATAAAATTTCAATCATATCAAACATAGCCAAAATATATATAAAACATAAAATTTAAAGCTTTACTCGATAAACGGCTTGAGAAAATGAAAGCATGTTCACAAATGCTAAAATATAAAAACTTTACTATAATCAAGGTTTTGTAATGGTGGCTTATTTATTTGTTGTCTCAACTCAACACTTCAAATCCACGATTATTATTAACTCGGTGAATGTTAACATATAGTTGGTCACGAGTTTTTATTGATTGTTGATGAAATAAACTCAAATGAGACAATGCTTATACTCGACTCTTGTATCAATCAATACAAAACATAGTTTCAATAGAAAACATCGTAAAATTATTATGGACTTGGAACCTCTATAATGTGTGTCTAAAACATATACAAATGTACTCAATTAATTTTAACACTTTTATATTCCACAAAACTTAAATGTTATCTTTTTATGATAAGTGGACAATTTTTTTTTTTTTTTAAAATGTTGTTGTGCCAACATTGATACGCTTTGAGATTTATATCCCAACATCCTAATTATCAAACTATTTGATTTGTAACATTGTATATGTTCAAATCATAAATTTGATGAACCTTTTTAATTAGCATCCCCATGAAGATCATCTTGTTTTATGTAGAATATCAAATAAAATATGGAAAAGTTGAATGGGTAAATTTCAATGAGTAAGCATGCCACTTTGGTAATAATGTCATCATTAGTGACATGTAATTTGTTAAACGGTTAACTGTTTTGTTATGTTTTAAAGTTTACACTTTTTATTTATTGTATTACTCGAATTTTGTACAATTTTTACTCTATTTATTGAATTTGTAAATATCGTTTATTGTACTTATATACTTTCATTTTTGAGTAAGACTAAAATTGAAAGTTTCCGTTTTTGTCAATGCCAAAAAAGGAAACTGTGCATACGATAGATGATATTTACAAGTTCAGTACATACAATAGAAGTTATCAAAGTTCAACTCATACAATAGTAAAAAGTGTAAAGTATAATACATAACGAAACAATAAACCCTTTGTTAAATAATATGATTAGTTAAATATTTTTAGTATTCAAATCAATAGAAATGGAAAGCCACGTGTCAGTATAATGGCACTTTTTAGTTACAAATTTTTTTTACCCTTTTTTGATAGGAAATGAAGAGTGTTTCATTTTGCTATAAAAACATGACAAAATTGCGTGGATCGTTCCTGTGGTTTGCCCAAAATAACTAACCGAGTCCTTGTATTATTTTTTTTTACTTGAGGCATCCCTAAACTTGCAAAAAGTTGCGTGGGTCGTCCCTGATCCTAATTTTCGTTAGTTCTAACGTTAAATGCGAGGGTATAATGGTCCTTTCATTATTTAAAGGATTGCGAACGTAATTTTGCAAACCACAAGGACCGTCCGTGTGAATTTTCAAATTTCATTTAATATTTTTTTATAGTAATTCTAGATATTTTTTTATTGTGTTTAATTAATTAATTTTTGAAAATTAAATTTATTTAATAACTAAAGATGTTCAATTTTTTTAATGGTATGTATTTTTCAAACAAAAATTGTATTATTGTATATATGCAATTCTTTTACTCCATATTTTTATATTGTAAATTTAATAGATTTCAAAGGTTATTTTTAGGGGTGAGCATTCATACCCAGATGAACTATCCGTGTAAATTTAAAATTAAGAAGCTAATTATATTGTTTATTTTTTTATCATATAAATGTTAAAATAATAAACAATATAATTAGCTTATTAATTTTAAATTTTTAGGGTGAACATTCGTACCCATAATAATGTTACAACACTTAAATGACAAACACGCATATAAATGTTAAAAAATAAATAATATAATTAGCTTATTAATTTTGAATTTACACGGATAGTTCCTATGGGTACGAATGCTCACCCCTAAAAATAATCTTTGAAATCTATTAAATTTACAATAAAAAATATGGAGTAAAAGAATTGCATATATACAATAATACAATTTTCTTTTGAAAAATACATACAATTAAAAAAATTGAACATCTTTAATTATTAAATAAATTTAATTTTCAAAAATTAATTAATTAAACACAATTAAAAAAACTATTTAGAATTACAACAAAAAAATATTAAATGAAATTTGAAAATTTACACGGACGGTTCCTGTGGTTTGCAAAATTACGTTCGCAGTCCTTTAACTAATGAAAGGACCATTATACCCTCGTATTTAACGTCAGAACTAACGAAAATTAGGACCAGGGATGACCCACACAACTTTTTGCAAGTTTAAGGATGCCTCAGGTAAAAAAAAACCACAGGGACTCGGTTAGTTATTTTAGGCAAATCACAGGAACGATCCACACAATTTTGTCTAAAAACATTGAAAACTTAGAATTCGTTCAAATGTAAGGGATGAAGTTTTCTCTTTTGAAGAGAGAGTTGAAATGGAAACTTAGAAAAACATCAAAAGTAGTTTTTAAATTTTTAGTTATAAAAGATAAAATAGAGATTTTTTTTTGTTTGGGAAAACTTATATTTGAACACGTATTATATTTTTCTAGATTAGTGGAAGAGTTTTCCGTAACTAAAGGCATCACTATAATTAATAAATATTTTAAGAGTAGTTGTATTAAAAATGTCGTACTTGAGTGTTATGGTGATGTACATGAGCAAACGAGAACTTTATTTTTTGTATATAAATAATAAATAAATACGGAGTATATAGATTTGATAGATAGAAAATAGATAGATTCCTTTTGAACGGTGCGTTACGCTCATAGTTAACAAGAAAGACAACACGACACATGTGACAATAAGTTGGTGAGTTGAAAAAAGAGAGAAAGGTTGTAGGCAAAAGATACAAGCAATTAAGGTATACTGTAGTACATTAACAAATAAGTCAAGAAGTTAAGCAGAATATGTGATTTTTTTTTGTTTTTTATCAACTGAATCTCTAAAATCTATGCGATTATATATAAAATTTACATGTTGCGTATATTATTTAATGAGTTCGAGGTCACAATGTGTTGGGCATGATTTGATTGATTTCATATGTTATACCGATTAATTAAAATGCAAGTTTGGTTTTGATGCTTGATAGATTTAGCAAAAGCTATTAAATGGTCCGTAAAACGGTCGAGTTTAAGCAATGATGCATCATCTTACACTTCAAGCATGCAAATTATCCTAACAAGATAATGATGCATGAAGAACCACTAGTAATATTTAACGTAGATAATTAGTGAATTTTGTCATTTATTCAAATATTATATCCTAGCACGGAACTGAATAAGAAGTAGAATTTCGAGTATAATTGATAAATCATCTTACACTTCAAACATGCTAATTATCATGACAACACAATGACACATGAAGAATCGGTAATGGTAAACAGAGAAAATTAGTAGATGGCGTGTCATTATTTGTTCCTTACTCTAAAGATTATATCCTAACACCGAATATGAATTTGGATTTCGAGTGTGGTCGGATATAGATCGATTTTGTTTTGACCATATAAACTAAAAAACAATTCATAGAATGGGCCTGGTGGGCTGGCATGACCTGCTAATCTGCTACATCAAAGAGTCATTAATCCAGCCGTATCGTAATGATATTGTTATCATGATGTTGAAGTATTAAGTCCTTAGATCATTCATAATTTTTTCTATTTATTTAGGAGAAAGGGCCCGAATTAGGGCATGATATTGTGGAATTCACACCAGGCAGTATCTTCATTCTTGCTGGTATGATTATTAATTTTTTGCATGAATAAAAGCGGTTTTTCACCCAACCCGATATCAGAACCGGGTATTAGTCAAAGAGGTAAAAAACCGGGTTGAGTCTAACCCGACCCGGGTTTTTTCGGGTTTTCAACCGGGCTTTTCACCGGGTTTTCAACCCTACCCAATTTCAACCCGGGTTCAATTTGATTTCGAATTCCCAAAAACCCTACCTGCGTACGTACCCGCCGGTACTCCTAAAAACTGAACCGGGTAGGGTCATATCCGAGTACAACCGGATAGGGTTTTTAGGTTTTCTCCGAGTAAGGTATATAACCGGTTTTTTTATGCACCTCTAATTCGTGGTATTTGGGTGTCGTTTTTTTTAAAAGAATAACAATAACGAACATGACTGTAATTATAGTTTAATTTTCAAATTTCACAACCTGAAAATTACTTTAACCTTTTAGTTTCTTTTTAATATCTGCACCAAATTCCACATGACGACGGTGTGGTATCGTCAATCTCAAAAACCTCACACAGTTTCTCAACACAGCACTGTTTATTCAGATTAACCAGAAATTTTATTTCACGTTCACAATTATTATTTTTATTAATTAAATACTCAAGTAGATATGAGGGATGACGATCCCCTATCGGTATCAACACCTACAACAACACATACATCATCATCATCATCGTCATCTGTATCGATCTCTAATACCAAAAAGGAAACCCTAGATTCTAGCACATTTAGACGAAGCCGGTATAAGTTTTGGGCATTCGCCGCCATTATTCTCCTCGCATTCTGGTCAATGTTCACCGGCACCGTCACTCTCCGTCTCTCCGTCGGAAACCTAAACCGCTTATCCGATGAAATCGCCGGCGGACCTCCTATTTACGACGATTTCGACGTCCTTGTACGTTTTTGCTTCCCTTACTGTGTGTTTGTGTGTGTCAATTTAGATTGATTGATACTTGATTTTGGATTTGAATTGAATAGGAAATTGAGGAAAGAGAGAAAGTGGTGAAGCATATGTGGGATGTATACGTTAATAGCCGTAGGATCAAATTACCACGATTCTGGCAGGAAGCGTTTGTGGCTGCTTATGAGGATTTAACAAGTGATGCACCTGAAACTAGAGAAGCTGCCATATCTGAGATAGCGAAGATGTCGTTGCATTCGTTTGAGCTCGATCCTCCTTCTGTCCGATCAACGGTGCGTATTGTATTAACAACACTAAATAATCTGATTATTTTAGTACAATAGTATTCTGACATAGTATGCATTGTCATGTAACTGTGACATTAGAAAGGGTATAACTTCGATTGAGTAACACGATAGTCTTTGCATTCTTTGAAATGGTTGCATTATTGTTAATGTGTAGGTTGTTGATACCAGTCATTGCGTTTTTACTTTACCTCTAGAGGTTCAAACAGTATCAGCTTTATATGCATAAACTTAGGGATACTTGAATTGACAATGCACACAGAAGCTGGTTAAGGACCTAATTAAGGATATACTAACTTGACCTGGAATATGTTTCTACGCACGTACCCTACTTTCTCTCGGAGAAGAACATCTTCGAAGATAGTAATTTACTAATTTAGTATATAAGACTATAAGAGGCACCTCTTGTCTGTATGTTTTTGTGTACATATTTGATTATGGCTCTTCATTAGAGCTTGATCTTTTTTATGTGGTTAATAAAATTTATCTTCTTTGCTGTTAAAATATATATATATATATATATATATATATATATATATATAGGGTAGTGATCTAGGGGGAAGTGCAAAAAATGGGGGAAGGTGGAAGTGAATCACTACCATTAATCATATGAATTCTATGATAATTAGTGTGGGGGTGCAACCATGTGATCACCTCTATAATAATCAAAACCCATTTACTTATTTACGCCCAAAACAAATTATTTCACAAACGGCAAGTCGAAAAATTATGAAAATTGCACCATAAAACTCAGCGTTTTCTCCTCTTCGATTTAAGATCCTTCAATGCATATTTTCGACGATTTTTTTTTTCCGTTTTTTGGTGGGATAATAGTATGCATTGTGATGCATCTTAACATAAGTTTCTGCTGATCTCATCGTTTCTGCTGTCTTCAGTATTAATAGTATGTACTGCGATGCATATTAACATTGTTTACAATGTAGTGATGTATTTCGATACATGTTAACATACGAGTTGATGATTGATAATAGTATATATTGTGATGCATCTTAATATAAGTTTAATTCGTATTGATGTATATATTGATACATGTTAACATACAAGCTGATGAATACTAATAGTATGCAATACGATGCATGTTAACATTGATTTACAATGTAGTGATGCATTTAACAACCACTACAATCAGAACAAATCCCCATTATTTAGCTATATTTGACTCGGTGTAAATCAGTTTTTAAATTGATGTACGCTAACATTTGTCTTCACAAGTATTAATATTATGCATTTTGATGCATACTGATTTGTAAAACCTATCAAAAAACGAAAAAAATAAAGTTGTCGAAAATATGCCTTGAGTGATCTTAAATCGAAGAGGATAAAACGCTGAATTTTATGATGCAATTTTCATAATTTTTTGACTTGTCGTTTGTGAGATAATTTGTTTTAGGGGTAAATGAGTTTTCTTTGTACACGTGGCATATTCTCATTGGTACCTCCATGCTGTCACTAAATTCCCATGAAGTGCATACCACAATAATATGATGCACCTTAATTTGATTAGATGAAATGAATGGTTAGAATAACACTTCCCCCCTTCCCTCAAAAAATGCATTTCCCTTTGGATCATTCCACTATATATATATATAAGAGGCACTTTTAGTCCTATAACCACAACATTGAATGCATACGTTTTGAGATACCGTCATCCATTTGAGTTCCTGAGTGTGAAGTTGTATTAACCAGGGTTGAAGATAATCAACAATGATATAATACCTCATTTTAATTATGGTTTCTACTGATTGATGTACACTTCATTAGATCAAGATATTGAAAATTCAAATCCTTTGAAACAAGGTAGTTAAATTGCTTGACGAAGGTGACCAACACTTATCTTGCCTTAGGCTAGAGAGAATAAAGGCTAGTCCCTGAGTGAAGGATGTAATCCGGAACAAATTCAAGATTGTGTCCGTGACATTTTATGACATACAAACATAGAACTAAGAGCATAATATAGAGAAAGTGCAAAAATAAATACCTGGATTCTAATAGCCGACAGGGTAACAGTTGATAATGATACATTATGAAAGAAATGAAGTCTTAAGCGATCTAAAAGCCTAAAATGTTTGTAGTTTTTCATTCTCTCAACAACCGAACTTTTGTGAAGAAGATGAGGGTCCATGGAGGAGAGGCAGGGGTTTTGTAATACATATTATGAAGTGGACCCAGACCTTCAGCTTCCATTAGATAGGCATCTTACAATAAAGTAAAAAATATGTAACACTAGATTTGATGGGTTCTAACCAGGAGACTGATTTACCCTCGCTGCCAGAGGGCGTCACTGGCATAGTTTTGCTTTTCACTGAAGCCGCCTCACTTGAGCATGTTACAGCTGACGTTGCCACGAGGGTCTGACCTGAGGGACTAGGCACCTATAACTACAATGCTTTAAACTTGACCTCTTTTTAGGCTAACGCTTATGCCTCTGCCTTCTTTATAAATTATCACTCCGTAGCTAGTTGGCCAACATATATATTGTAAAGTAACACCACTGGTACGAATATCTGTTTGTAAACATTCCGATTGCTTATTTATTTGCATTTTCTGTAAATGAAAAATCCATTAGCTGTTATTAATGGCAGAGTGGCCCTAGACGTGCAGTAAATTACTCAACTATCTTCTTAGTAGGAATAAAAAATACTGACCAGTTAAGCTAAGAGTCTTACAGAGCTGTTGTCTGACCTTTTGTAGATTGATAGTCCCAAAAGACTTACAAGCATGCCTAAAGTCTAAACCACTTGTGGGAAGTAAGATTTGGAAGGATGAATGTACCACCTCTCAGTCTTTGTAGCTTAAGGTGTATTTTGGATAAAATATAAATTAAGTTATTTATATTTATGGTGATAGTAGCGTAACTTACAACAGTTCACATTCAAGATCTAGGATTAAGGTCAAGCTTTTTAAAGCCTCACGGCTCGATACCTGTGTAAACAAAACTTGAGCTGATTGATGTTCAAAGCAATGAGGTATCAAGTTATGTGATAATAGTGGTGGTGGCTGTTTTGATCCAATTACTTATGAATCGGTCTATCTGCGTTGTTTTTAATCCTAGATGTGTCAAAAGAAAAAATCTACAACCAGGGTCAAATGGGATGAACATGTTGAAAATAACCTGAAGTGCATATGTAGTATAATCTCCAATATTTTTTTATTCGGAGACTTTGAGTCTTCTTGTAATAATAGTGTTTCTTCGATTGTATTGATAGCATTGGCTTTTCATAATAAATCTAAAATCAGACAGTCTTTTTGCCCCTTCTAGATAGTAATATTATTTTCCGTACTAACCAAAAATAATATAGATTATATTAGGAACGTAGTCCATAACCGGGTAAAGGAGGAGGGTGGTCATGGAAATGAAGGCATTACTATATGGCCTTGATATACATAATAAATTTATCCAACTGTCATTTATTCCCTGACCCTCTGCCACATCTTGAATCTTGATATATGGTATGTTCATACTTAAAACTGTGATTTTTTATACGCACTGTAAGACAATCGAGGCAGAATGGAGCTTATAAGTTACAGCAATCAAATCTAGAGAATTTTTGAGCATATATTCTGTAAAGATATAGATAAATCCTGATGTGATATGTTTATATGCTTTCAACAGAATTTACAAGAACTGAGTTTAAGGCATGCGCAGCAGAACAATGGTGGCCTTCCATTACAGTAGTTCATAACTTGAAGAAAACCGATGATCATATTTGCGAAGAGTATTGCCATTCTTTTATACAGGTTGAAGCTACTCATTAAATTGCTCATATCGTTTTGCAGTTAGTAAATGGTAGTTGTGAGAAATTATACCACAGTTTCATATGTTCTTTACACGACAGATACAGACACTCCAATTGTATTTATTTGTTAGGAACCAATTTCGGGATATCTTGTTTTCATCTTTGTGAATTCGTTTATTTTGTGATCAGATGAAATGAAGCAAAGAAATGTGTTTACACTCTACGTACAAATGGAGTATCTTTTACTAATCATGCTGCTTTATATATCGTGCAAAGAACTCGCCACAAGATCAGATTCAAGTTATGATTCTTTCCTTGGCTATTGGAGTACTAAATTACTAATCATGCTGATTTATAATACCGTGCTAGTTTTAGTGCTTATATGAAATGTATAAAATTGATATTTGTAGTAGTTTAATCACTAAACAAATACAAAAGCAGTCTCCATAAACAAAGACTTTGGTATGTTCTAATTTACAGAAAGAAATAGGTGATAAATGAAAAGAAATAAAGTAATGTCCCAATACATGCTCCTTTAATTCCTCTTTAATAATGACGTCACCACATGACATTCAATAAAGTTATTATAATGATGATAATTATATTATACTTACCAGACTTTTTCAAATAATTTTATTTCTACTCGATGAATTATAATAGAAATATTACATTTGAATGAATAGTTGGTTAAAAAAAATCATTTTTAATAAGTTAGAGATTATTTTTTAAATTTACTAAAATTAATGGATTTAATTGTTAAATTATTATTTAATTAAAATGATTCTTATATACCTATAATAATTTAAGATATTTATTTTTGTTTTTGTTAAGATTGTACTTTTATATATGGCTATTGTTGTTTCACAAGACATTTTTAACTAATATATGTACCTCTCTCTCTTTTATGTACACGACCTTTGATCTTTATATCTTTTCTCGATTACTATAACAACAAAACAAGACGATTGACTTGAAATAATTTAAGTCCGGTAAATGTACATTCTTGTAGCGTTTGAGTTGTATATTCATGCAACTATTATCGTTTATTTACCGACAAAGAAACAAGTCCGTCGATATATGCATGCCTCCTAGACTTTGTGTCGATCTTTTGACCAATATAAAACAATTCGTGAGGATAAAAGAAGATGTAGGCTCATAACAAGTATCGTTGAATTGCAAAAAATCCGTAACTTTATTCTAGCCGTAGGTACTCCTCAACCAAGAGGTTTTAGGTTCGCCAAAAGCAAACTGGAAAATGAAATAGATAACGACTAAAGTGATAATTCATTTATCTTTATGTGGTATCTAATCGGCTTTTAACTACTAATCAAGTCGTCACATTGATTGCTATAAGCACAATCTACTTACACAAACACTAAATATTTAATAACTTAACTAGTGATGATTTAAAGATTAACAAACATTGTACGCCAAATCTCCGAGAAAGCTTCCATGATCATACCATGATGATACCTAGTATTCAAAGACAAAAAACATTGCAAAAGTTGCTTCAAATCACTCTCTTCGTACATTTGATTTTCAACAATCATCTCCATCATCGATTTCTTGAAGTCTTCGTATGGATTATTCGATCTCTTCACTACCGCAAAGCTTTCTCTCACCTTTCCCTCCACTTTACATGGCATTAGCTTCTTAAACACCGACAATCTCACTGGTGATCCCCACTCAGGTGATACCTCATCACCTTCTATGTCCTCATATATCGATCGCACTCGCTCTGTTGAGAAGCTTTTATAAGACGAGACTTGGAATTTGGGTTGTTCTTCAAACTTTCCGATATCATCAACAGTGTAACCAGTGCTAAGTTGGTTGCTATAGGCACACTAAAACAAATATGCAAATTTTATGCATTTATTCTCTACACAACTTATGAAAATCAGAATAAACGTGTAATATATAATTATATTATACTAACTCCAACAATATTTTGGACCATTGGACCAATATGTGTAGCTAGAGGATCCATCACATTAGTTAACTTATTTTCTCCCCTTTCATTTATCTATTTTCATATATGACCAGTCTACAATATTATTATGAATTTAAGTTTTTGTAATTGTAATATTATATGTTTATTCACATTTACAAAGTTAAAGTGAGTGCAAGCAGTGAAGGATTCGGGATTTATAATGACCAGTAGCATGGATATCTTAATTTTTGTTAACTCGTAACGTAAAGAAAAAAATGCAACAAAAATGTGATTTTTATATGAAATTTACACTACGTATAGTGAGGACCCGTAGCAACTGCTACAACTACCTTCTATATGACTTCGCCCCTGAGTGCAAGACTAATTTGGACCTAATAGATATATCGTACTATTCTAGTAGTAATACAATATACTTTTATATGTAAGTGTGGCATTTGTGATTTCTCAATATTAAAAAGGTGTGTAAATAGTAGAAACACAAAAAAAATATATGTACAATTAATTTTACCTTTTCATTAATTCGGTTTTTCTTTTTGTGGCATGGTGGAACCGTCAGTAAGGGGATACGAAACCCTTGGTTGCCGACGGAACTGTAGGATTTCGACCGAGGGGTGTCAACAACACAGACTTTAGTGACTACGCGTTTTTGCAAGTACTCTCGGGACCTGGAACCACACCTAAAAGCAGAGCAGATGTGGCTCCTGAAGGAAGAACTGCACGGTGTTTGTTTGAAAGGTGGTGGTGAAGTCGTCGTGCATGGAAAGTCATTGGTGATCAGATTGTGGCGTTGACAAGGCGGCGAGTGGTGCTCCGGTTTTGAAGAAACGTTGTTCTGTCGACATGATCGAAATATACTAAGTATGAATTTCACCATGTCTAATTTAATGGGTGCAGGTTGCGTGTGTGAAATTAAGACGTGTTTTGTTTGTTACGAACATAAAAATATATAGAAGCGCGCTGTGGATACAATAATGCAATGCACTTATTTACGGAGTACCTATATATTCTTCATACAATATTTTATGCGGTTCTAAGTATTTATTTTAAAGAGTTTTTAACTTCTTTTTTATTTGTTTGATCGTCTCTTTCTCGTATGTAGCTAGACATTCGTTCAATCTAATCTAACAATGTGGTAACTAGAAAATTGAAAATAAGACTAGTATAGGTGAGATTTATAAAAACGTCGTTCAATATTATATATATATATATATATATATATATATATAATAAGAGTTAACTGCGTGGTTCGTATACGTGATTTACACAAATTTACCGTCGGTTATTATACTTCAGTTTTTGCATCATCAGTCCAAAAAACGTAAAAGTTTTGCTTGTTCGGTCCCTACTCCAACTAATATGACTAACATACTCTTAATTTTTAATTTTTTACGGAGTAGTAAATAGGACATCATGGATAACTTCAACATTTAAATTGGAGGATGGACAGAAACAACTTTTGTGTTTTTGAATTGTGTATGCAAAAGGTGAAGTACAGGGACCAAGGTTGAGGGCCCAAGGCTACAATTGTTTTTAAACCACAAGTCAACAAGGAGGAACCATGCAATTAACTTGTATATCATTAGTCATTAAGAATGAGTTTTATACTTGAAAGGAAAATGATAATCATGGGTTATGGTTGAGATTTCTGTAATCAAAATTATAAACAGAATTAATTATGAAGTATGAACATTACTTTTTAGGGTCTATTGTTTCGTTATGTATTAAAATTTACACTTTTTACTATTGTATAAGTGGAACTTTGAAAACTTCAATTGTATGTATTGAACTTGTAAATATAGTCTATTGTATATAAAATTTCCTTTTTGGGTAAGGCCCAAATAGGAAATTTCATTTTTTGGCATTACCCAAAAAGGAAATAATACATACAATAAATCATATTCACAGGTTCACTATATACAACATACAATAGTAAAAAGTGTAAAGTTTAATAATTAACGAAACAATAAACTTTACTTTTTGATATCAACTTGCCTTTTTAAAAATTTGTTTAAATATTTATTTATAATAATTGTGAGAAATAATTACGTATAAAACTATTTAAGTTGAACTAGCCGATAACCCGCGCAATGCGCGGAAATTTATTTGAAATTCGTGAAAAAAAGTGGTGAAAGAGTAGTTGAAAATTTGATATAAAATATACGGCTTAAATCAAGTAAATAATAATAATAATACGAAGTAATATGATGAACACCACTATAACAAATTAAAAAAACACTGCATGTTTAAGATGAGTGCATTGTAAATGTCATATTCATATGATTATGGGGAAATTTAAAAAAATGCCCTTTTTTTTACGAGTATATATCGTTTTGCCCTACGCGAAAAAAAATTAAGGATATACCCCTAGAAATCGCAAAAGCAAATTTGCTTTTGCGATCCCGTGTTTGCCATTTGCGACCCCGTTAACGTATACGAGTCGTTTTTACTTTTGGCCGGGAAGGTAAATCGCAAAATTTTTTTTTGCCATTTGCGATTGGCGAATGGCTTGAAAATTTTGCGAACCCGTGTATTTTCCTCGTGTCCACGCGTAGACGAAGCCAGAGGAAAGCCTTGGCAAATCGCAAAAGCAAATTTGCTTTTTGCGATTTGCCTATGCTCGAGCCGTGCGAGGTCGTACCGAGTCGCAATGTTTGCGACCCCGTTCACCTCGTGCCATGGCAAATCGCAAAAAGCAAATTTGCTTTTGCGATTTGCCTCCGCCTAATTTTTTTTTTTTTTTTTACATTTTGATATATATACCTACGTATTTGTTTTTTGCAATATAAACACATCTTTTTTATAATTTTTTATATATATACGTACGTATTTGTTTTTTATATTTTTTATATATCATATTCAGAGATTATATAATACACACACACACACACACACACACATTTTTATCATATAAATGTATTAATATTTTTTAATATACATATTATTTTTTATATATCATAATCATCATTATTTTTATCATATATATGTATATAATTTTTTAATACATTTGATTATTTATTATATATATATATATATATATATAAATTATTTTCGATAACTATATTTTTGGATAAGATTTTGCGTGATTTTCGGGATATAAGATTTTTGGATAACCTTTTCCAAGATTTTCGGGATATACGATTTTCGGATAAGCTTTTCCGTGATTTGCGGGATTTAAAATTGTTGGATAAGATATCTGGATAAGATATCTGGATAAGATTAATGGATAAGATTTTCTCTGATTTTCGTGATCTTCTGCCATTTATAAATAGTGTGACTATAAGGAGGAATACATTGTCAACTTTTTCACCAATTCTTATAAAATACAAAATTAAATTTATAGAATGGTTCAATCTGGTCACTTTTGGCAATTTCGATCTTCAAATGAAGAATCATTTACTGAAGAACTATATGCTGAAGTTCCTGAGTTGTTTTCAATTGCTTTTCGTCATGGTGGACATTTTCAGGGCGCACAAAGAATGTATTGGCAAGGTTTGTTGATGTTTATTGATTGTATAGATGTCGATGAATTTGACACCAAATTTCTGGACTACGTTTTGTCAGAGCTAGGTTATTGTGCTCCAGAGAGGTGGTTTTGTTACTTTAAAGAGCATGATAAAGACCTAGATGATGGTTTGCAATTGATAACTGATGATGCCGACCAACTGAAGCAGATTACTGACTACGCAAAAGTACATAGAGAAATTGAGGTGTATGTTACACGTAACGATCTGTCACATCCCTCAAATTCTGGGACAATGATGCTAGTAGCAATTTCTATGATTATGACTGGTGCTTCAAGTGCAAGAAGGTTATTCGATTAGTGATAAGTCAAATATTGCAATTCGTATGTATGTTTCAATCAATTGGATGGTTGCCAAATTATGTAATTTTTTAATCGTTATTTGTAATGCGATGTTTTACCATTGTGTTAAAGTGAACATATTCTAAACTTGTTGACCTAAATTAACCATGATAATTAAAAGTCCCTAGTAAAAAACAGGAATAGCATTGCAAAGTAGTACATCACATAGGTCTAACAAACTTAAGGGTGACTCAAATGAACACTTGGATAACTCTGAGTCGGTTGTGACGGCGTTGCTGCTTCGTCCTCGAAATGGGTATTTGTAGATTTTGTGGACGGTTGCTGTAAGGAAAAATTTAACCTTGATATTAATAATACAATGTAATATTTTAGTTTTTATATTCATATAGTACGAATTTACCTTTCGCGATCTTGATTTGGATTTTGATTTGGACCGTGAGTTGGATCTTGTTGTGGTTGTTGATTGGCTTTGCTCATCTGTTCTATCGTAAGGAGCCATACAAGTAATTCGACTATGGCCGTGTTCCTTGCAACGGCTACATTGTTTTGTGTATTTTCCTTTCTCCTCTCCTTTAGAAGGAATACGTGCACGCCCAGGTGGACGACCAGATTGCCGCTTCACAAGTATCGGCGGTAAGCAAATTTGTAGATTACCTGAATCGGCCCATTCTGAAGGATGAGGCAAAGGATTTATAGCCTCACTGTAGGCCGCTCGATATGTTTCTATCGTGAAATACCTCTCGGCATAGCATGTCACGCTGTCTATTTTAAAGTAGCGGGTCACTACCGATACGTGTCCGCAAGGTAAACCAGACAATTGCCATTGCATGCAAGTGCATGTTCTTGCTTCCAAGTTAACTGTCCCATTCTTGTTCCCATCAAGCACCTCACATATCATATTTGTCGATGGCTTGACCTTCCAGCGTAGCGACTTGCCAACCCTCTTGCCGATTTTGTGCTCCGCATATGGTGTCACAGGTGTTGTAACACCCGCGGCAGTGTTTCGATGATTGAAATACCATTGTTGTATTGAAGATCTAAAAAACTCCAAAAGCATTGTGACTGGGAGTTTTCTTGCATGCTTGGTCATGGCGTTAATGGACTCCGTACTGTTAGTTGTGAGGTAAGCATATCGTGTCTTTATTGAATGATTCCTTGACCATCTTTGTTTCCCCACGTCGGTAAGAACCTTAGCTGAAGCTGGTAAGTGCCTGGCAATGGCACCATAATGGTGATCGAAATCTGATTGACGGTATGCCTTACACATTTTCCAATAATGCCATTCGAAGTGCTTGACTTTTGAAAATTTGTTTTTCAAGTTTCCCAAAATATGACGACAACACAGGGCGTGAAATGCATATGGAAACACAGCAGAGATGCCGGATGCAATAGATGGAGCCCTATCAGAGATGAATGTCAGGTTGTCAATCCCACCAGCAGATTCTATGGCGTCACGTAAGTTCCCTAAGAACCACGTCCAAACGTCGGACGTCTCTTCCGCCCCAATTCCATAGGCTAGCGGCAAGATGCCGTTATTTGCGTCCATCGCGACGGCAATCAAGTTGGTACCCAAGTAACCCCCCTTCAAATGGGCGCCATCAACGATGATAATTGGGCGTGTATGGTTGACAAAAGAACGTATCTACAAGGGCGTAATAAAAATTATATAAAATATGTATATATAAATATACGTATAGGAACATAAGATGTAAACCAACAATCATAACTTACAGCTGCACCAATTGACATGTAGCACATTACAAATTTATTCTCTTCGTCTGTACGGAGATTTGTAATGCTCCCCGGGTTATGTAGCTTTAGGTTGTGGAGGTAAATAGGAAGTTTCGTAAACGATTCGGGTGGAGTACCTCGCAACAACTCTATAGCATAACATTTTGCTCTCCATGCTTGGTTGTATGTAAGGCTGATTTTAAAGCGTTCCGTCATATCAAGTTTGATCTCCTTACCTCTGTATACACGTCCTTCCAAACTCATAGCCTCTTTTAAGATGTTACCAAGCACTTTCTTGCTCGCAGAACGACTGTTGGCCAAGATTTGAGTATGAGAACAAGTGTGAACATCACGTAACTTCCTAACCTGGAAGTTGTTACAATCTTTGATGCACGCTGCACTTATCTTCCAATCACAGTTAGGCAATATACATTTTGCTGTGTACCTTTTCTTGTCTGACTTCTTCAGCTTAACCTGAAAACCTTCTTCGAGGCACTTAGTATGCAACTGAAGATGAAATTCATCTTTAGTTTCAAATGTTTGGCCCTCTCGAATCCGACAAGATGCCTCATACATGGTAACTGGTCGTTGTTTAACTTCTTCTTCTTCTTTTCCTACTGGCGAAGGCATATTCCAGAATATATCCTTTTCTGCTGGTTTTTGAGGTATTGGTATGTCGTAGGTATCTCTTGGATCAGGCTCATCCTCATCATCATCCTCATCATCAGTAACAATGTGATTAGAAAATGGATGGTCAGGATTCTTAGGTGGATTGACATTTTCTTCATCATAATGATCAAAATCATGAGGATGTGGATCCGGATCCTTCACATAGTATTCTGAGTTAGTGTGATCATATGGAACATCCTGATGATATTTATAAGCATGTTGGGGTTCTTCATGTACCTTAAAAGATGTGTGTTGGGTATGATGTGTTGGATATGCGTGATTTGATGTGTTGTGAGGAGCAGCATGATAATGAAATTGATATTGTGGTTGAAAAGGATATGGGAAATTTTGAAATGGTTGTTGAGATGACTGATATTAGTGTTGTTGATTGTATTCATTGGTGTGTAGTTGTTGAAATTGTTGTTGAAAACCGGAACTACTACTGCTAGGTTGATTGCTACCCTTACCCGATACATTTTGGACAATATCAACTATGTAAACTTCTATCGGAGTGTTGTTTATTGCATGGCACAAAAAATCTCCAAAATCATCAGCATCATCATTTATATCAATGACATACTGATTTACCTTGTATTTTAGACATACTCGTGTATCAAGAGGTAGACCTATTTTCTTTAAAAAAAAAATTCAACAAAACTTTGGCTGTCATTGGCTTTTCCGGTGCCACCGGAAGTTTCAATGGCACCCTAGTACATTCTATTGGCAAATACATCGGCATGTTGTGATATCGCTCATTTTGTACATGTCTATCTTTAGCGATATCATTGTTTTGCATTTATATTTGAGTAGATTTCATGAACTTTTGGTACTTATTTCATTCGGAAATGCATCTCAGGTTGAAGCTGGAAAATGGTCAATTCTGGGCTGGAATAAGCCTGATAGCCGTTCGGCTAAAAGGTCACCAGCCGATCGGCTGGAATGTATTAGATGATCGGCTAAAGTTAGCCGTTCGGCTACTTTAGTTCAAAATCACGACAGCAACTCACCTATGTTCGAGCTGAAGATGAAACCCATGATCAAACACCATACCCGTTCGGCTAGCATTGTTCAGCCGTTCGGCTAGCCTTGCTCAGCCGATCGGCTAAGTTGGCGGACCACTGTTTATCACTTTCCCTCTTAAACAAAACTTGGGTATCCGGAGTGTAATAGGGTGCTGTGCGAAAAATGGGTGCTGGGCAGTGGGAAAAAGAAGAAAAAAGGAGGAGAAAGGTGGTGGATAGAGGGGGGCATTCTTCAATAATTTTGAGAGGACACACTTACCATTTTTCTTGAGTTTTCTCTCAAGAACAAAAAAAAACTCAACCTCACCATTACTCACTCACACAAATATACTCCATATTTACTTGAAGATCATTTGAAGAAAACCAAGCTAGTGACAACCTCTCAAGAACAATTGCTCTATTTGTGTAACAACTTTGGTACAATTTCAATTTAATCTACTTTCAAGTTATTTATGGATTTGTTTAGTGATCATGAATTTTGCTTGATGATTGTGACCATGTGTGGCTAGTTACTTACATGCTTGCTTGGATGAACTAATTAGTTGATTAGGGGTGTATAACTTGGTGTTTAATTTATGCTTTGAGTTTGTGAATCATCCATGAATGTGTATGGATTTAGCTTGTTGTTGTTAGTAAACTTTTGGCATTTTCACTAAGCAATTATAGCGAAAAGTTTGTTGCTTATAAAAAATACCTAAAACGAGTTGTTTATCATTTGTGGAACAAAGCATTTGGTGATTGTAACAACAATTAGTCAAATACAAACAAATTAGCGATTTTAGCGAATGTTGATCGTGTGGATGAATCATAAACTCATTGAACTTCAACTTATGTTTAATCAAAGAACCTTATGTGATTGAGCTTAATCTCGAGAATTTAACCATTTGGTGATTTACTTATTGATATAGCGAACGTTTCCAACCTAGTGATTTGCTATTGATTTATTTGTCTATGAATGATTGAACAAAATTGCGAACCGTAATTTTGGAATGTGTTAAATTGGTTTAGCTAAATTGTGCAAGTGTGTAACCATGGTGAGCGTCCGTTACTAGATTAAATAATAGGTTTGTTAATTGATATTGGACAATAGGACTTAGCGGAAGTTGAGCTTATGTTTGATAAATATTACTTTGGCATAAATATAACCGGTTTTAACTTCACACCCCGAAATCACTAGTGAAATAGTCCAAACAAGTATTATTTTGAATATTCGAAAGTTCCAACTTATTACTTTGACTCTTAAGAGTCCACTTGCCTATTTTAACTAAAATTTGTAGTTTAAAGCAACGTGACAATTCGGTCACACAAAACCAACTTTTATTTCCACTTTCTAAATTGTTCACTCTTATCTTGATTACTTGAACTCAAGTTCCCTGTGTTCGAACCCAAACTTACCCAACTATACTACTACACGATAGGGTCCACTGCCCGGGTTGTGTTTTGGTCTAGCGCGGTATTTTCTTGTTTACTTTTCAACGATAAATTTAATAACTAGATTCAACACATCACGTTGTTAATGTATTCAAAACGATCTCCATAACAAATATAAATTTTGAACTTCTCCATAGTCAAAGTAAATAAAATAACGATGGATCAAAAGTTGTACCTTATATGTTTTTGGAACGTCCGGCTGAATGTTGTTCCAAGGACGAATGGATAATATTTTGTTTAGTTACGTTATGAAAAAAAATGAATCTTTAATACGTATTTAAAGGAAAAATCTAATAAAGGTACAGTTATCCAACAGAATAAAGAAAATCTACCGAAATGTCATGTAACCCTATCCAAAACGTTATCCACAATGGATAAGGAACAACGGAAAAATCTAAAGAAGTGTCAGAAAATCTAAGCGAGAATCTTATCTATAAGGGATAAGCTGGGGCGCCAGTCGCAAATTGCACGTCGCAAATCGCAAGTTGGTAGTCGCAAATCGCACATCAATCATTTGGAATAGCATTGGAAATTTCATAGAACACAACATTCTTATCACAAACTAGAATCTTTATTAGACTTAGAAATTTAATACACCACATCACAACAATTTTAGAATTATAATCCTACAATTTTAGAAATGACAAAAGATCGCTGAAGCATTAACATACCCACTGAAATCAAAAAGACAAACAAACTAGAATTATAATCCTACACATAACACAAATCAATCTTCAACAGAGGTTGTGTTACAAAAGAACAGACAAATGACTGTTAAATAAGTGAGATTTGCAGTACGTCTCAAAGTTTTTTGGGTGCCGTATGTTTCCCTTCTCGTAACGTTCATCGGTAGTAATGTGTGTTGCTATCATCACTCTCATACTCACCGAAATTCAATTCGGGTTCTTCATCCATGTATACAAAATATAACTCAATACATTGGCAATATTCTTTTGCATGTTTTACTACTGTACTCCATGCTTCATCCGACATAAGCATACGAGCACCTGTATTTTCAAGATTGCCGGCTTCACAATAGTATACGTCAGTAAAGGTGAAATTTATATTTTCCTTAAGATAGGAAAACAATTTACTGAGATCAAACTCAGTAACATCAAAATTTTTGATAGTTTGTTTCACCCCGTTTTCGTACGACTTATTATCATAACGAAGTTCCCCCCCAAAAAAAACCTTAAGATCAATCAGTTGCATTCTGATACCAAAAATATAATTGATTAGTCAATTTGATATTGAAATACTAGCCTAACTGTGACGAGACGTGAATGCAGACAGATCTAATGAGGTCAATTTAAAGGTAAATTTCATTCTAGATAAGGTTATCCTAGAAAATATATAAAAATCCACGAAATGTCAGAAAATCTTAGCCAAAATCTTATCGACTGGATAAGGCCAGTCACAAATTATAAGTGTAGGCCCCAGTACTCATTAATAATTGTTAATTTGAGTAATGTACTAATCATATACTAACATGGCGAAACATTTTAACATGGCGAAACATTGAAACATATACGAACATGGCGAAACATTTTAACATACTGCATACACAAAGTATCCAATATACTACATAAACCATCGTATCAACATAAGACCGATTAAGAAAATCCCAATCATGTTGGTGGAGGTGGTGGTGGTTGGGGAGGCTCCCAATCATAACGTGCCCTGAAGAATGTATCCATCATCCGCTTCCTATATTCCCGAGCGAACCACTGTCTATCCCCACTAACCATCCTCTCTTGTCTGTTGACATGCGTCTCCATATTTCTACACACCCATACTCCACAATCCCCTAAATCCCCATCCTGCTGAGGCACATCATCTAACATGTCTAATATAAACTCCGTCGTATCTTGTAGTTCCCTTTTCCTATGGGCATGCCTCCAATACTCAATGGCGTCCAAAAATCAAACCATGTTACGAGCCAATTCTTCAACAATACGATTACGCTCGTCATCCGTGCAGTGGCCCATCATGCTATCGTATCCAATCACAGCCCAATCTTGAAGATCCAACACAATTAATATCCAGTGGCTTTTGTTCGGAACTAGGACCGGAAATAGTATTTGTAAATGTTAAAAGAGTATTAGTCAAATGTACATATTAATTGACGTATATATACCAAAACTGATTTATATATATATATATACATATAGATATACATGTATCCATATTACTTACCATCAAAATTAGATATATGACTGGAAACGACAAAATAAATTTTTAAAAAGAATTGGAAATGTCCTTCCTATAAAACGGACAAACCAGCTAACATTTTTAGCTTTTCAAGTCATCAAACTTTCAACAATATTACTCATTCAACAACACTTATTTATCAAGAAACATAACGGAAACTTAAAAGCAAACATTACTTACCAAATCAATCGCCCACCATGGAGGAAACGGTACACAAGTCCCGTCTGCGAATCCCTTCAAGAACTTATAATTTTTCATTTTCTTCTGCTTCATGTCCTCCCTGTAGTTTGCAAAACACTGTATGAGCCCGATAAAACCTACAGGCATAATCGTCCAGCTCAACCGCTTATCCAGCTACGTTGGGCGTGTGTAGGTCCTGTATCTCCACCACAATAGTAGGCTCGCGCAACCGTCAATATGCTAAAAAGAAAAATATAACAGAACAAATTATCGAATACAATATAGTTTTGGAGTTGTATTAATATAACGTTATCAAATATAAGCAAAATATCTCAACTTACAGTGTTATCCAAGTATCCTTCGTCGATAGTTCCATACAACCGCCCCCAAAATTCTTTATCGAGACACATAGACGTCCTGCCTTGTCGAACAAACAAACACCGCACAGTGCCACCAGACATATATAAATCCCGAATAGTGGATGGACCGTGATAGTCCCCAGTGGAGCAGGGGGTGGAGTCGTCAAATAACCAGTCTCGTCCACACATATCGAGACCATGTCAATAAATGTGTCCTCGGGTACCTCATCCTCATCATCATCCGCATTCCTCCTTCTTGCCCTACGCTTCACCCTTTTGCCGCGCTTAACAGACACATCTTCCTCTACAACCCGATCCACAACCCGATCAACAACCGGCTCAACCGCCGGCTCAACCGCCGGCTCAACCACCGGCTCAACCACCGGCTCAACCACCGGCTCAACCACCGGCTCAACCACCGGCTCCACCACCGGCTCCACCACCGGCTCCACCACCGGCTCCACCAACGGCTGTACCACCGCCTCAACCACCGCCTCAACCACCGCCTCCACCACCGGCTCCACCACCGGCTCAACCACCGGCTCCACCAACGGCTACACCACCGGCTGCACCACCGGCTCAACCACCGCCTCCACCACATGACCAAACGTGTCATGATCGTCTCCCAAGTCAATAGGTGGTTCATCATACACCTGCACAGGTCTAGAGGCAAACATTTTAAAAATTGTCGGTGAAAGATATATATATACATTTACATACAAATATTAAAAAATAAAATACACACACCTTTTAAAATACGTGGGTGTAAGATACGGTGAGAGTACGGCTGGTCCACGTCGGTGTTCTCTCATACTGCGACGTAACATAAAGGGACCCGAGAGCTTCCTAGCAGTGGTGAGTGGCGTGTCAGATACATAACCATCATGGAAACCATCCTGGTCATCACCGTCAAACTGAAAAGTCAAAAAATCACGCGTTAAAAACAATTGTACGATAACTTCTCATACAGTATCATAATTGTAAACTAACAATAAATACCTCATTCGTCTCATTCATCCCAACTTGCTTCAACAACTTTTGTATAATCACATGTTGCTCATCGGCCTGCTTGTCTTGCGCATCAACCCGCTTAACCAGGGTTTCAATAAGCGTGGCCTGAGCATCCACCCTTTCGCGTAAGGAGCGCCACTTTGCCTCGGACGTCGACGGATAGGTCTGATGCACATCTATACCGGGAGCATCACCAAACGTGCCAGCATCATGAGATGGAGTGGGATCTGATGGCTCGCCATCCCCCTCTTGACTCTTCCGTGCCTTCTTCAATGGCCTCTCAGTAAGTTGTTGCTCGTCAAAGTACTTCCAACTATCAATCAACCATTGGTACTTCTTCTCATATTTATTCAGCTTCAAAGTTATTTTCGGAGTGTGCTCTGGTGTGGTATCCTTCTGCATAAAACGAGTCATCAATTTTTCATCAAACTACTTTTATAATAACTAATATATATATATATATATATATATGTGTGTATATATATATATATACATATACATATACACATACATATATACACTAAATCAACATACACATACATGTAAATAAAAATATATATGTCCGTTTACTTATACATATATATAATTTTTAAAACGGATATACCAGCTAATAATTTTTAAAAAAATTTGGAAATGTCCTTTTTGTAAAACGGATATACCAGCTAATAATTTAGCTTATCAAATGACCAACAATTCATCAACATCAACCAATGCAAAACACTATATTTATGTCCACAGACACGTACACATAAACATACACATAAACATAAAATCGCTTACCGCAATATGCAAAAAATGACCGAATTCTTTAAATTCAGTAACCTTTCTTTTTCGCTCCCAGTAGATCCCACGTGGTATTTGATCTCGCTTAGGCCTAGTAGCAATTGTCTCAACCTGACGATGAAAAGCTTCCCAAATCCAAACCTTGTAGACAATAAGCAAACGACAATCAAGCATTTAAATGTTTTAATATATTATAAATTAAATAAACAATAGTATGAAATAAATCTAACATTAATAATTAATATGCTGCTACCTTACACGCCCAGCCAAAACCACTCAACGTGTACTGCATACCGTCTTGAGTCAGCCGAGTCTCCAAACCCTTATCCAGCTGCTCATAAGTTCTCGCCCAAATAATATTACCCCAAGGGTACCGGTCAAAAACATCAAAATGCTCAACTATATGCATATGGTCATCCTCAATGTTATGCACACCCTGCTTTCCTAAAAACCCTTTATATATCAATATAAGCATACACACGCGCACACAATCCTCATCGCTAAATTTCTTCGGCCCACTAAACAAACCTTTATCGTGAAACTTATTAGAAAGGTCTGACACACGTACGCTGCGTTTCAGAATTTCCGGGAACAAACGCGCTCTAAATGCCGGTGTGGTCCGTCGAACCTCCTTGGGCATATGATCCGATATGTTTTCATTGGGCCCGAACCGTAAACCTGTCACCAGACAAAACTTCCTGCGTCCGAATCGTATAAAATGGTCATCCGTATCCGCCACCCTAAACCACAATTCATCCGCCTCCGCGCGGGGGTGCTTTAACCCTGGACGCTCCTTTCGTCGAAACTGCAGTATATGATGCACAAAACCAGGGTCATTTTCCGGAGCCTTCACATCCAACCAATGCCCTAAACAGTGGTCTCTAAATATCTTTTCTTGCTCGCTAGATAAGTGCAACTTGATATATCCAGTAACAGTGAGTTGACTTTTCAAAGTCAGCCTTCCATTAAAAATGTCCTGCACATTGATCAATCAAGCAAAACAAGTGTCGTTAATAAAAGCGATAAATAACAAACAATTGAGCTATAACTCTAGAAACTATAATTATACATATTATAATCTACTAACACAAATAATTTTGTACATGCAATAGCAGTCAATACGCTATTATATTTTGATGTAACCTTTTACCTAATATCACATGTCAATCATCTACCTTATCAATGTAAACATGTTTTGCCAAACCCATTAATGTAATCACACAAATATAATTATACATATTATAATTATATCATCAATGTATGTATTCTATAATTATATATATTATAGTTATACATATTATATAAGTATACTTATTATATAATTATACATATTATATAATTATACTTATTATATAATTATACATATTATATAATTATACAACACACCATTCAAAGATCCAAAACATATGTATCATCAAGCACAAATATAATTATACATATTATAATTATATCATCAATGTATGTATTATATAATTATACATATTATACTTATACGTATTATATAAGTATACTTATTATATAATTATACATATTATAGTTAAACTTCAATCACACAAATATAATTATACATATTATAATTATATCATCAATGTATGTATTATATAATTATACATATTATAGTTATACATATTATATAAGTATACTTATTATATAATTATACATATTATATAAGTATACTTATTATATAATTATACATATTATATAATTTCCTTATGTATAATGAGATACTTTAGCCGTTCAAAAATGAAATTTGTTGATATATTTACAACCTTTTGTGAATCCTTCCCCTACATTGATATATCCTTCTAGCCGATTAAAACTTAATATGACAAAAATTTATTAATTAAACTTTCACCTTTATCAAAATGCATGAAACATGTTGTCATGTTAACATCAAATAACCCGTGTGTATATACGGGTATAAAAGCTAGTACACAACACATAGTAAACAAATATGGTGCAATAACTTTAGTAAACATGAAAGCTAATTATACATATTATAGTTATACATATTATATAAGTATACTTATTATATAATTATACATATTATATAAGTATACTTATTATATAATTATACATATTATATAATTATACTTATTATATAATTATACATATTATACTTATTATATAATTATACATATTATATAATTATACAACACACCATTCAAAGATCCAAAACATATGTATCATCAAACACAAATATAATTATACATATTATAATTATATCATCAATATATGTATCATCAAAAATATGTATCATCAAATACCAAAATTCATGTATTAACCTATATCAAACGCAAACATTCATGTATTAACCTACCTAGCTATGTTTTCTAACACACAAACATTGCTTATACAAAATGCCACAATAAAATTCATGAAATATCGAAAATATATGTTGCACACCAAGTGTTCGACGAAATGCCACAATGAAAATTCGGGTTTAAACCTACTAAATTAAAAAACACGTGATACCTTTATCAAATATTAAACAAAAACAACATAATACCTGAGATGATTTCATCATTTATGTCGAAACCCGAAGACGATAGCCGTGGTGGTGGTGAAACCCGTGGCCGAACACCACATGGGGGTGAAACCCGTGGCCGAACAAACTGTGGCGGTGGTGTGGTGGTAGTGAAAGTCACGGACGGTGGTAGGGTGGTGGTGGTGCGACGAGCATCGGGAAGATGGTGGTGGTGGTGCAAGTCACGGTGGTAGTGCAAGTCACGGTGGTGGTGCAAGTCACAGGAAGATGAAGATGGTCGGGAAGATGGTGGTGGTGGTGCCGACGGATCGTAAATCGCAAAGCTTGCGGTTTACGATCGTGGTTGGATGGAAAGGGTTGGTTGGGTCGCAAATCGCAAAAGGCAAAAAATAATTTGCTTTTTGCGACCAAGGCAGACATGAGCAAAATTTTTTGCGACCAACGCAGACACGAGCAAAATACACGGGTTCGCAAAATTTTCAAGCCATTCGCAAATCGCAAATGGCAATTTTTTTTTTGCGATTTGCCTTCCCGGCCAAAAGTAAAAACGACTCGTATACGTTAACGGGGTCGCAAATGGCAAACACGGGATCGCAAAAGCAAATTTGCTTTTGCGATTTCTAGGGGTATATCCTCAATTTTTTTTCGCGTAGGGCAAAACGATATATACTCGTAAAAAAAAGGGCATTTTTTTAAATTTCCCTATGATTATGTGAAAAAATTATATAACAGATAAATGAAAATAAATTTAAACTTCAAATAACAAAATCCAAACGCACATGAATAGATTGGTATATTTTTTATAAGTACAAGTGCGTTTATACAATATTAATTTTACTATGTTTTTTTGTGTAGTGATTTTATAATTGATTGAATAGTGAATGTTTTGATGTAATTGATTTTGTAGAGTTATTGTATAGTTGACTTGTCAAAATAGAAAGAGTCATTTGTGTTAACATTATTTTTTTATATAAGATTAAATAGAAGGGTATTATGGGGATTTCCCATATGACATAAGGTCAACACATGAGAATGCTTAATAAAGGGGTAAAGATATGATAGGCTTTTTTACAAGTTTAAGGGGGTGTGGTTAGATTTTTCTAATCGAAAAGAGGAAATATAAAGAAGACGTACATGAAGAAGTAAAAAGGACAGATTCGATTGATAGAAAAACCAGTAGGTACAATAAAATGTAATGTTGTTTCAGGCCAACTTTTCATTGAAGGGTCGAACTGAGTGACTTGAAAATAAAGCTCAACCACCTAGCTACTTTCCTTGGTACATTCATGTCGTCTTCATCTCCATGTATCATCTTGCTTAATTACCCTACCTACATTTTAATTTCTTAATTAACAATCACAATTAGCACCCTCTAATTACTTCACATGAATTATATCGTGCCATACTTTTTTTTAGAGGATGTAGCCTAGCTTCAAGGTAATTAAGCATGTTCATGGAGTCGAAAAAGCATTATCGAGAGGGAATCAATCTGTACACCATCATTTTTTAACCGTAATCCATCGAACATATTTTATAGCATCGTATAATACTCGTATAACATTTAAATCACGTTTGGTGTAATATAAAAAATGATGATATATGAATTATCGACTTTAACTTCGTTTACTATTACTACAGTGTATAAAGTAAAAGGTAATGTTCTAAAAATCATGTAAAGCATCGTCGAACTTCTTATGAAAGATTCTCCTTTTCGTAGTTTCAAACTTTCAATGATGAAAAGAAGCGATGGAGGATGACATGACATATTTCTACTAATTAACATCTTATACGTAGTACTACTTATCTATACTAATATATAAAGCATTTTGTTTTTTATATTTAGAAATATTTAATATCTAAGACTCAACATACTATATTTAACTATTGTAATTATCATCTTATAACAAGCTTTATCATTTGCATATATTTTTTTCACTCTTCACTAATGTATCCCGAATACGAAAAAACTTGCATTATATTGAGTCGATCACCGTCATTGATATTCCATCGTTTAATAACAAACTATTCATAACAAAACTTCGTATTCCGCTGCATAGCGTGACTAATATCCAAGTATACATATGTAAATACACATATTTGTTTAATGTTAAAAAATCTCTCTCTATCTAGTAAAGTAGTAAATATAAGTTCCACTCGTATAGTCGTATAAAATGCGAATATCAGAAGCCCAATGTCATGATGGATAAAGCCCAATTGATAAACAGAGCCCGTTAAACTTTCAAAATGACGAAAAAGCCCTCAAGGTTTATCAAATCAAATTACATTTTCATTCCACCATGGCTCTCAGATAAACCCTGGTATCATCTCCAATCTCACCAAAATTATTAAAAAAATGATGAAAGCTTCATTCAGAGGAAGCTACGACGCCGATAATTCCGACGCCACTGGCTCCGTCGTACTCGACGCCGGCGGCATCAACTTACGAGCTTCCGTCACCGGCGATACTTTCACCAACCCTCCCTCCGTTAACGGCCTTACTCTATCCGTAGAAAACCCTGGAGCCTTCACCGTTGACTATAACGTCCCAAAACAGGTACGATTTAGTCATTTCAGTTCAATTTCAAATTCAGTTTCCATTTATTTAGCCAATTCTTATGTTAAATTCATTTTGTATGTGTAATTAGGATGTACGATTTCAATTCATGAACAGCGTTACGGTAAATGGGAAGCCGTTGAACTTTACGTATTCACATTCATTAGTTGAGAAGAGTACTGCGTTAGACGGTACATTTTTGTTGGATACTAATCATAAGGTTTCCGCGAATTACGGATTTAATTCGGGGAACTGTAAGGTGAAGTATTCTTATGTACATGGTGGTGTGATGACGGTTGAGCCGAGTTATGATTTTGGTGATAATTCATGGGATGTAGCTGTGTCTAGGAGAATTAGTGAGGATAGTGTAGTTAAGGCTTCTTATCAGTCGTCCTCTAAGGTTTTGGGGTTGGATTTGAAGAGGAATTCGTTTGCAAATGGAAGCTTTAAGGTAATCTATATCAGAACTTGCATTTTACTAGAGTTATTTGATGTAATTTCTGGAACATTGGTTTATATGACATAATTGATCGAGTTACCCATGATTGATTATGCAAATGAATTTACCGGGGTTGAAACAGTTGAACCTAGAATGAAAAAAATACCGTGTATAATTTGTGAATCAATTTAGTTTATGCTGACAATAGAGATGTTTATCATGTAATCTGATTTATTGTTGGTTATTAAAGAATACTACCTTTTGGAACTGATAATCTTGTTCACTGCACTGGTAAGAATATACTGGGGCACAACACTGCCAGTTAATGGTTATCCAATAAAGCAGAAAACTCTTTTTATCTCATCTATTTTAGTACGAGAATAAAGATGTGTTCAGTGTTCACCAAGTATCGTCAATTATGTGATCAAAGGATTCTTCAGGGTTGCTTGCTAATATGTACTGCTATGTTTCTTTATGCTTTTTGTATAGGAAGTGAGTATAAGAGAAAAAGATGATAATATACTTGACACTTGTTTTTTTTTTTTTATGTCATTTAGGTTTCTGCATCGGTCAATTTAGCCGAGGAGAAAAAGATACCAAAATTCACTGCCGAGAGTATCTGGGATTTCGAGATGTGATTGCTGCATGGCTGCAACCCAGGAACGAAAAAGTAAAAAGACAGGTCTGTTAGTAAGTTCCCTTGTTGCTGTTATGGAAAAGTAAGGTCAGGGTAGTTCTTTGTATATACATTTCCATTATTTCTCGTTTGGTTACTGTTGGTGCATTATTAAAGCTGAAATGGTCTTCCTTTTGTGGGGATTTACCTCTTATAACCATGCCTTTGAACTCATGTTTTCAGAGATTTTGTAGTAGAGTTTCTAGTCTACAAATTTTTTCCAGGAGCCATTATTTTATGAGAAATGATAAGTTCACTAAATATTCACAAAATCTTGTCTTCACAAAGTGGTGTACCAATGAGATGCAATGAGAGGAATAAGATGTTAGATGTGATAGGTTTATCTCATTTGCCATGTCATCTTTATACATACATACATATACATACATACATATACATATATATATATATATATATATATATATATATATATAAAAGAACGGTGAGAACACCTCATAAATGCACAACTAGCCAACAAAAATCATTAGATTCACAGTCATACATCTCAAATATGCAAAGAAAAACAAATGCACACTTCTAAAAATGTACATAAATCGAAAAAAACGATTGATGCACGATTATCTCTATAATTGTGCATTAATCGTTTTTTCGATTTTTGTGTATTTTTGAACGTTTGCATCTATTCTAATCAATTTTTCTACACATATTTGAGATGTATGAGTGTGAATCTAATGATTTTGTTGGCTAATTATGCATTTATGAAGTGTTCTTACCGTTCTTATTTTTGAAGTGTTCTCATTGGAACCTTACCCTATATATATATATATATGTATGTATATATGTATATATATATATGTATATGCAGCATTGTTCTTATTTTATAGATCCTTCTATAGCTCCATATGAATCTCTATTGAGAAATTGGAATTACTACATAAATCTAAATAGACGTATCTTATGTTTTGTAAACCACTGATGTGGAATAGTTCTGGCGTGTTAAGGTGCAGAAAAATGGGGACTTAGAAATCTTTGTTTCTATAAATGAGTATTTTGTTTTGAATGTAAAACTTGCTTAGATAATAACGAAGAAAAATTCCTTAGGCAATTTTCTTTTCACAAAAGACAATAAAATAATGCACCACTACCCTAGAAACAAAACAAAAAAAACATGCAACTAATTCCAAGTTAATCTCCTAAATGGCCATGTCGCCTTTGACAAGATCAATCCATGCAATGGTTGACCCTTGACTTGGAATTCTTTAACCTAACACTAAATAAAGCAAACCAACAGAAAACGACCCGTGACCTGTAAGCTATTGAACCGTAACCCACTGATCCGTAAACAATCACCCCCTTAATCGGTTTGTTCATACTACTCGTTCACAGTAGTGCCGACTCCTCTTCAATTAAATTTACCTCTTGCTTCTCCCATTTAGGACACTCATTATTGTAATGACCAAATTGACCACACTTGTAACATATAATGTGGCTTTTATCCCGGACACGTTCATCACCATCTCGACTCTTTCCGGAACCACAACCTTTTCTATGGCCACGTTTAAAGTTATCCCGATTTGAATCTCCATTGCCACAATGCTTACAACCATGTGATTTTTCATAACTAGCCAACAATAAATAGCCCTGAATGTCCTCCATTTTTGGGTTCCTTTTTAAACGCTCCTCGTATGCCTTTAATCTTCCAATGGCCCCGTCAAATAGCATCAAAGCCAACTCGAAACATTGCTTTATTGAAGCCACGATTTAAAGAAAAGACTTGGACATCTAATCGAGTAACCTTTTCATCAAATCCACTTATTCAAGCTCATGTCCTTGAGTCCTTGCTTTTGAGGCTAAACTGGTCAATTCTCTCACGAAATCATCAAGCGTTTAACCCTCCTTCATGCGTAAACCTTTTCTTTCTTTAAGGTTGCAAGCCGAGCAGTTCTTACTCAATCTACTCCCAAATATCGTGTTTTTAGACCATCCAACACTTGCTTTGGGTTGTTGTAACTCACCATCTGCAAATTGCAATACCATGTCTTCGGTATCGCTTGAAACAAAAAGGCAAGACCTTGTTTTGACTTCCTTGGATTCGGTTCTGCACCTAACGCTTTTTGTTCGACCATCTCCCATATGCCATGTGCATCCTTAATCGACTTGACTTTGACCGCCGACACCTAATAACTTGTTGGGGTCCAGACCGGAACTTGATACGACAACGAACCTCCTTCCTTAGCTGGTATAATCGCCATTCTATTCTTCCTTTTGAGTTTTGACAGCTTTAACCCTTTTCCAATCAGACATGTTCCAAGAGCCCTATTCCAATGACCTGGAAAGACAAGCTACTAGCTTTACCATCGTCTTGCACCTGCAGAACGAACCAAATCCAAAGCCACCTGCTTTGACAAATCCTTCCCGTTCGTTTTTTTAACACGAACAACCTGATCAAAAGTAGAAGATGCTTTCGTGACTCTTCAACCTTTGTTCAGATTCAGCTTACACCCCTTCACCCGAACGCGGCTATGATACCTAGTAACCTATAAAAAACAAGCAACACAGCAAAACGTAAGAGTATGAAAAATATCGGGGAGAAACTTTTGGAGCAATTTTTTGTTGTAAATTTCACCATACAAAGCAACGAATTTAAACATGAGGCTCTACCAACTAATAATCCTAAAAAAAGGAAATAATGCACCACTACTCCACTACTTACACACACAAAAAAACCCGTGCAGCTAACTCCTAGTTAATCTCCTCAATGACCACGTCACCTTTGACAAGATCAATCCATGCAACAGTTAACCCTTGACTTAGAATTATTTAACATGAGTCATGAAAGCAGCTTGTACTCTAGATCAGCCTATTCGTGTTGAAAAAAAAAAACGAACCGAAAGGATCGGTCAAAGATGCTGGCTTTGGATTTGGTTCGTTCTGTAGGTGCAAGAAGACGTAAAGCTTGTAGCTTGTTTTCTTGGTCATTGGAATAGTTCTCTTGGAACGGGTCTGATCGAAAAAGGGTTCAAGCTATCAAAAGGAAGCATAGAATGACGATGGTACCAGCTAAGGAAGGAGGCTCGATGTCGTATCAAGTTACGGTCTTGAACCCAACAAATTATCATGTGTGGCCATTCAAAGTCAAGTCGAACCGAGAGCGTTAGGTGCAGATGCAGCTCCAAAGAAGTCAAAACAAGCTCTTGCCCTTTTGTTTCAAGCGATACACGAAGACATGGTATCGGTGTTGCAAAAGCCGGGCGACTAGTCGGCTCCAGCGAGGGTCACGACTCGATCAAGTCCAAGTCGGTCAAAAAGGCCGGTCAATAGCGGTCAACGGCAGTCAACGGCGATCAACGGGTTAGAATTGTGTGGTCTATAGCTTGGATGTGTTTCTTCATTGTTTTTTGTTGCTAAATATGAGAGAAAAGGAACGAAAAAGTGGTTGAATAGAGTAGGGATGATGAGGATGAAGAAGATGGAAGATGATAATGAATGAGTTGAGTTTTGAAAATCATATCTGGAAATAAGGAATAGGAGAGAGGAAGTTGTCATTTTCAAGACAAAGTTAATGGAAATGTACATTTTTAGTCCCTTATCTTTCAAATATACAAGGTTTTCATCTATATTTACATATAATTTTGAAATTTATTATTTAATTGTAAAAAAAGTCAACAAAAGTCAAATCCGACTAGTCCCCGACTAGTCCTTCCGAGGTCCTGACCGACTCGCCCCTGACTTCTGACTTTTTCAACGTTGCATGGTATTGCAAATGGCGAGTTACACCGACCCATAGCAAGTATGAGATGGTCTAAAAACATGATATTTGGGAGTGGATCGGGTGAGACCGGCTCGACTTGCAACCTTAAAGAGGAAACTCGAAGGTTTGTGTGTGAAGGAGGGTGCGACGCCTGATGATTTTGTGACAAAGTTGATCGGTATAGCCTCAATAGTAGGGACTCTTGGATATGAGCTTGAAGAAGTGGGTTTGGTAAAAGGTTACACGATTCGATGCCTAAGTCTTTTCTTCAAATGGCGGCTTCAATAAAGCAATGTTTCGAGTTGGATTCGATGCTATTAGGCCGTTGGAAGATTGAAGGCTTCTGAGGAGCGTTTAAAAGGAACCGAGAGAATGGAGGACATTTAAGGTAGTTTATTGTAGGTTAGTCAAGAAAAATCGCATGGTTGTATACATTGTGGCAATGTAGGTTCAAATCGGGGTGACTTTGGAGAAGGTCGTGGGTCCGGGAAGAGTTAAGATGGTAATGAACGTGTCTGGGATAAAAGCCTCGTTAAATGTTACATGTGTGGTGAATTTGGTCACTACAACAATGAGTGTCCTAAATGGGAAAAGCAAGAGGCAAATTTAATCGAAGAGGAGCCGGCACTGCTGTGAACGAGTAGTGTGAACAAACCGATTAAAAGGGGTGATTGTTGGGTTAATCACTATCGTTTACAGGTCAGTGGGTTATGGTTCGGTAGCTTACGGGTCAGGGGTTGTTTTCTTTTGGTTTGCTTTCTTTTGGTTTGCTTTATTTAGTGTCATGTTAAAGAATTCCAAGTCAAGGGTTAAAAGTTGCATGGATTTATTGTGTCAAAGGTGATCATCTGGCCATTGAGGAGATTAACTAGGAGTTAGCTGCATGTCAATTTTGTTTGTTTCCAGAGTAGTGGTGCATTATTTCCTTGTTTTTATAATTATTAGTTGGTAGAACCTCATGTTTAAATTGGTGACTTTGCATGGTGAAATAGACAACAGATAATTGCTCCAAAAATTTGTCTCCATATTTTTCATATTCTTACGTTTTGCTGTTGCTTGTTTTTCTCCACAACCAAAACCTTTCTTCCTTTAAATTCGGCCCCATTCTTGTAAGTTGTAATCACTACTATGCATTAATTTCCCCCCCATAAACTGATAGCGCGTCAATTTCTGGCACCGTCGGATCTGCATTTTCTCCGATGGCTATAATGATACTCTGATCTGTTAGCCACCACTCGCCAAAGACAAGTGCCAGCCTTGTAATTAGCACTTCTAACCCCGTGATCCAACAGAGGATGTATAAAAAAGTGTTTGACATAGGCATATAGGTAAGTAATAAACTCTTCTTTTGTGGGGTATGCTGGATACTCTTTAGGAAATGGCAAGTGAGGAAGTTGGCAAAATTTCTTTGGTAAGTGAAGCTTCAAAGAATCATAAGATCTTAATCTCCATAGGGACGCTATACAGTTTTCTTTTTCAAGAATTCGAAAGGGTATTCCTCTTTGACTAAGGCATGTGGCTCCTGCTAGACCAGATGGTCCAACACCCACAATTAAAGGTCCAGGGCAAACTCGTGTTAAACCCGTGTTCATAGTTTGAGAGAAGTCAGAGAACATGTTTTGAACAGGGTATGTAGGGAGCAAACTCGTGTTTGAGCAATGCTACTAAATAGTTCTTTTCGGGTACCAACTTATGTCACGTCTTTTGTGTACATTGAATTTGTTTACACCATATTTTGTGCACGAGTTCAGTGAACTTACTATTTATAATGTGCTCACTGTTTTTGCTGTATGTATGTTTAAACTTTAAAGCATCCTCGTATGAGTAAATAACCTATTAAAAACCCAAATGTTTTGGAGTTCTCTGATTATTTTTTTACGTTTAGAAAAGACAAATACTAACACACCTCCTGCCACAAATATATAAATTAATCCACCGATATATACATTTGTCCATTTCAGGACTTGAATCCTCAACCTCATGGTTGAAAGTTCTCACCAACTATAGAAGCGTTATTGTCTGCTAGTGAAATACGTATGGATATTACACGTGATGAGTACCAGCAATCGATTAAGACGTATCGTTTGTGATTTGCAAATTCGAATTCTCAAAGTTATACGAGGAATGTATTAGGTCATGAGTTTGATACAATTGTCACAATATGTCATGATTGATGATGGTTTTGGTGTATGTGAATGTGTTTTGGTGGGAGTCTATGGCCCAACGAATGTAAAGATTATATTCATCAAGCTTGTCTTTTGTGTTTGAGGACTTAGAGATCATCTGTTTGGTTAAGACTTTTATATTCTAGGTTTTGACTTTTTGGATTACGGTTTTAGAAAGGTTGAACACTGAATCGAAAATACAGATGAACCGAAGTGTTTTGCTAATTGAAGTTCAATTTTTTAAGGTTAATTTTGATGTTGAGCTTTTGAAGTTGTCTCCAGAGTTATTTTAAGAGAAGCAGAAAGGAAGAAAATAACACTTCATTATATTTCGAGATTCTTTTTTTTTCTTCTTAAATAAAAAGTATATATAATAGATATTGGAGTAGAATTGTGTTAATAACTTAGATTCGTAGGGAGACAGAATTCACAAAATTTTGGTCATAAAAATACCCTTTTAGATTATATATTCATTCAACATAGCGGGATCGGTATTTTTTCGAATCAGAAAAACAACAATAAATATATTTCATTTTTTTTCATTTTATTTCATCTTCTTTAAAAGCGTCTTTCCTTAAGTTTACCGACTTCGCTTACTCACTAATGATAATCGAAATAGCGATGAAAAAAATGTGTTATCAGAATGGCCTCCAAAATTGGTAATGGTATTATTTATGGTTGCATCACATTGGTTCTTTTCGCTTTGCATACAAAGAAGAAAAAATCCAGACAAGCAAAAGTGATTGATTTAATCAATCCATACACATCAAACGATTTAAAAAGGGAAGTCTACCTAAACAATTTTAGCATGTGACATATAGTGTGATTCACATTTGGATAATTGCCTACCCTGTATATTTACTGCACTAAGGTTACGTTTGGTTCGTGAAATTAACGGAATTCGGTAAAATTGAAATCTCAATTCCATTCCTCAAAAATATTTGGTTCACAAATGAATTGAGGTGTGAGTCATCAAAATATTAAATTCTCTCTTTCAAAGGAATTCACTTTCCATGAAATTCCAATTCCTTTGATGAAATTCCAATTCCATCAAAAACATTCCGATAACCAAACCTAAGCATCATACTTAATATAAACACTATCTCTACATAACTTACTTGTGATATGGTTTAATTTTTTATTAAGGAAATTAGTTCAAACTGAAATAGACAATGTCTTTTCTTTGCTTAACGATGACAATCGAAATTTCCAGGCCCCGGCTTTTTAAGTTACTTGGCACGGCACAAGTGCATTTTCTGGGATGTTGCTGCTTCTTACTTAAAAAGGCCTTGGATACCCACGATGGATCCAACTGATGAAGAAGCAAGACATCCTAAAGGAGTTGCGGGAACATTTTTGTAATATTAATCTCTGTTAGGTAAACAAACTCAAATACAATAATCCCTGCACGAACATGGGAGCTGGCTACCCTGATAAATCAGGTCTATACATTCAAGTGTTTCAAAAACATGACCTCATTTTTCTTTTTACTCTAGCTGTTATGTTTTCAATTGCTAAGTAGCATACATAACCGAAATCTTAGGACAAATGAAGTTCTGAACACTTCCAAGTTTTAAGTACAGCATATGCTAATGAAAAAGAGAAGAAACATACCACCAAATGACACTATGACAGGATTCAGGCATTCAACCAAAAAGAAGATTTTAACTAACATAAAAATCAATATCCAGTATTCAGTCAAAGCCTCATATCTGACCTACGAAAATAACTCAGAACAACTATTTGCTTATAACCAAATAAATCAATCATTCAACAAGAAGATAAAATATTGAATACAACCTTTGTATCACTTACCTTATCAATAAGGTCAGGCCAGATAAAAACATCTTGAACCTATGAGTGAGAGCTATTGGCTTCCTGTTTGTTGAATCATTTCAACAAAATAATGTATATAGCGGTTTTATTCGATATCTGTCTATCTATCCCAAATGGCTTATGTCCTAGCTTCTTTTGCAGCCTCAGAGTCAGTACTAGCTAAACCAAGTTCCTTCTCAATTTTTGCCCAAGCAACCAAAAGATTAGGAGGGAACTTCTTCCTCATCGTCCTGATCATTCCTTTAGCATCCTTAGTTCTGGACTTTTTAGCCAACCCTTCAACTAAATACTTCAGCGTATTGAAATCAGGTATCTTGTTGACCTTTACGCTGTGTTTAAACACCTTATACCCAGTCTCAAACTGTTCATTCTTACACAAATAAAACAACAAAGTCCTAAATGTGGCAGCGTTCGGGTTACAACAATTTTCTTCCAACTTCTCATATACCTCCTTTGCTTCTTTCATCATCCCCTTCTTGCAATAACAAGTCATCAAATAATTATAACTTATGGTATCAGGTTTCAACCCGGCATTACTCATTTCCTCAATCATTCTCTGAATGTTCTCAGGCTCACCATCAACAGCATTCATTATCCTAACGTTATTGGCTGCAACATCAATCACACACCCTCTATTCACCATCTCATCCCACACCTTCTCAGCTTCAGTAACATTTCCTTTCTTATACAATGAATGTATAATTGACGTATAAGTAATCCCAGAAATCGGAACACCCTTTTCGTCCATTTCCTTCAATTTCTGCATTGCCAATTCAGGTTTACCAGCATCACAAAAAGATTTAACCAATATCCCATACGAATACTCATCCAGTTTAAACCCATACTTCACAGGCATTTCATCGAACAGTTGGGGTGCACGGTCAAAATTCTTAGAATTCACACAAGCAGTAAGTAAAGCATTAAACGATAAAGATGATCTAGGAGTTTTAAGCGTTTCCATCTGATAATAAGTACTTAAAGCTTTCTCAAACATACCAGCAATACCGTACGATTTAATGAGTGACGATAGAAATGATTCATCAGTGATTCGAGGATCACTTTTGTGTGATTCAATTAGGGTTTCAATCTCGGAAAACCGGTGAGATTTCGCAAGGCGGCGAACGGTGATCTGTTGAGCATGATGCGCGGATCCGGGTGAAGATGTAGAGTGGTTGTTTTTGACGGTTGAGTAGATATCTAGGGCTTTATCGGTATCGTGTTCGGTTCTGAGTTTCGATTTGGCTTTGGAAATGGTCATGGAAGCTGGGTTTGCGGTGGTGGCGGTAGTGGTAGTGGTGGTGGTGGTGGCGGTGGCGACGGCGGTTGAGAGATGGCGGGCGCGGCGGAGGATGGCGGAAGACGATGATGACGCCATGTTTAGGGTTTTGGGTTTAGCAAGGAGTGAGTGTGGTCTGTGGTGTAGTGCAGTGCAGTGCAGTGCGTAACCGCGTATGGCAGCTCAGGGTCCATATATTATTCATTTGGGCCTTTGTTGACCCATGGGTTTAAGTTTAACCCGCCTAACTTCTCGTAAACCTTTTTTCGTATACTTCTCGTAAGTCGTAAGCAATATGCCCATGTGGCAATCTCTAATAATTTACATTTAATATAATAATAATAATAATAATAATAATAAGTTTATTTAATATAAAATAAATAAATTACTACGTAATAGCTAGATAAATAGAATATGAATTGTATATAACTTTTTATCCTATTAATATTAACTAATTAATATTATATTAAGAATTATTATATGTAATTGTATATGATCTTACTGCTTACTCTGTTATACACTCCATGATATGTATCTTTTATAATGTATAAACTTGATTTGTATTAATATGCAATTCTTATACCACCACGTGAATACAAAACTATAAATACCACGAGTAAACTTTTAATCCACAATCTGGATGAAAAGAAAAGCTCGATACAATGATATATACATATGCGTTTTGTTGCAAGTTTTCTTCTTTAATTAATATTATGTATTTAATTTTCATTTAAATATGATATAATAAACTTCTAATATCATTAGTCGTGTAGTTCCTTTATTAGTTATGTTGTGGCAGATTTTATTAGCCTTTAAGATTAATGTTTATTTTATGATTACAAATCTTAGAAATTTTCATGATATTAGTTACCCTCCAAGATTATTAGAAACAAGTTATCCATAATAAGATAGTCATACTACATTATTTTTTTAATTGACATTTGATCTTGGAATGGTACGCCGTATAAATAAATAATTATTTCTACTATATAAAGTATCGTGCATCACAAGGTCTTAAATCTAGTATCTTAATACAAAATTAGTTTTTTATAATGTCACAAGTTCCATTTTTATATTACATTTATTTACTTATATTTAAGATTCACGATTAAGATATTTGATGATTTCATAATAAAGTTACTATCAAATCATCATCAAATCATGCATTTTAGATGATCACAATAATAATAATAATAATAATAATAATAATAATAATAATGATGATGATGATGATGAAAAAATTATATATATGGATTTGACTTTTACTCGTGTGCCTCAAACTTATCATGAAAAATTACTATTATTACTTAAAGTGTTATCACAATAATATTATATACTTAAAGCAAATAGTTTGGTGCAATCCCAATCATTAATTATTTTTTTATGCTGATCCAACGATTAAGATTAATTTTCAATGACTGTTACACTTAACACCCTTTCATATTTATTTATATCATAATTATGTTATTTATATTATAAATAATTAAAAAAATAAACGTAAAAAATAATAATTAACGGAATATATCAAATTAGATAAAGTTGAGCAACAAAAGAAAAACGTTTGAAATCCTCTAAATATTTTTATGTAATATACAATTTAATTATAAAAACACAGCAACATATATTACACAAGGAATAAAACCTCTAGAGTTTTATTTAAATTCTTTCATCTAAAAACAACCCCATAATAATAATTAAAGTATAAATGTCGATTTTTTAGTCTTCATCACCGTTTACCTAGACTAACTTTGTAGCTTATATGTATCCAATCTTTATTCCTAATCTTTTCGTAACTTAATCCCTCAATAAATATATTACCCTAAATATAACGCTACCTGCCTCATGGAATTGACTATTTCGAAGAAAATTGTGACAACTTTTGTATGTTACTATTATTATGTATCAAAAGTTTATTTGTTTGTAAAAAATTGTAATCTTTAAATATATATATATATATATATATATATATAAAGAATTTGAAATACCCCGCGTTATCGCGGGTTTTGTATCTAGTAATCTTAATACATAAATTTTAGTTACAGTTATTATATGCGTAGTTAACTTTTTATATATTTTTTTAGAGATTGGATGAAGATATGATCCTTGTTTTATAAGGATTGTCAACATTTGATTTTTAACGAGGTGTACTAGCCCATCACGTTGAGATCATCGGGCTGTCTTTGAGTTTTCGGAGGCCCGGGGCAAAAACATGAATACTTATCGAAATGTGGCCCTATATCGAGTTATAAGATGTTTTTGTTATTTTTTTGTGTTACGGTTCAATCATATTTGAACAATTTAGAACATATTTTTCTTCTTGCAATTAACAATCAAATTATATATACGTATACACACACATACATATACACAAATACACATAATTTGAGGCCCCTATAATTTGGAGGCCCTTGGCGATCGACCACCTCGCCCACCCTCGAAGACGGCCCTGGTTGAGATGCGGTGGATAAGCATTTTAAATTCGTAAATAGTTTAATTTCACATATGATGAAGAAAATAAATGTTAGTTTTATAAGCATACATATAGATAGTGTAACGGTATGAGAGGAACCAGTCAATCATATAAAAAAAGTTAGGCTTTTCAAAAGTTATGAAATATTCAACGATATTTGCTCTAAGTGGTTTTAAATAGGATTTCACACTTGAGTATTTATTTGACATATTTGTGTTATATATTTGTTTTACACTTGTACTAGGTGAGGTCCCGCAACAACGCGGGGTTTAAACATTTGATTTTATAAATTGTGTAATTAAAAAGTTAAGTCAAATGAAATAGTACTGTGAACTAGATTCTTATATAACATAATCGACAACCAATAACATCTAACATATACTCTATTTGTTTGGTACGGTGCAGGTTTTTAAATTTTTTTGAGTTAAGTTATTAAAAATACATGTCGGTTGTAAATTATATATTATCTAATTTGTAAACATTTTAGTTATAACAGTTACCCATTTTATAAAGGGGCGGATAGTCAAACATTAATTAATATAATATCCATATAATAAGATGGAAGTATAGAATTATTGTAACCCATAAAATAGTTTTTTAAAACTTAAATTAACTATGAATTCAATATAACTCAAATAGCTGTATTTTGTAATTCAAACATAAATTTCTATCCAAATCAAACATTGTTGTGATCATATATACAAATATGTATAAGCAATAATAATAGATTTTGAATAGCGATAATAAAAATTCATATTCGCCAACTTGATCTTTGTAGGCGTTAATTTTTAGCAAACCAATAAAACGCTCGATAACATATTTATTATCAAGTACATTTAAAACTTGTTATTATAAATTGAAAGATGTGTATATGAAAAGGATAAACAATATTTTAATATAAAAATGTACATTTAATTTAATACCATCAAAATTTATTAAAATTTCATGATCTTCAAGAAGGTCTTTATCATTTAATAGTTATATAGTAAAATCAAAGTTTTATTTTGATAATGCTTTAAACAAAACTTGAAAAAATATAAAATCTATGAATCACAAAAGAAAATAGAACAATGTTATTATGGTTGAATATGACCTATGTCTATTGTTTAGTTTAATGTATATTATTTAAGGGATAATTAGTTAAAATCATAGAATATCTTAGTTACATTATTTAAAGGATTATTAGTTAAAATCGTAAAATATTTTAGTTACGATTTTAACATATTCATGATATTACGGTTGTTTGTCTAAATGGATGAACAATTTTTATTTCATAATGTTGATAAAGAGTTCATGTAATTAATCAATATAGATAAATATTTCAAATACGATTGTTTATTTATAAATTACCACTTGAAATGTCATGATATTTAAACTATAAGGACTAAAAAAAATAGGAAAGTATTTAAAGTGTCAATTTCAATAGTTGTGGGTACACATTATATATATATATATATATATATATATATATATATCTACCTGTCGAAGTAATAGATGATAGTCTCTTTCCTATGTGTCATATTTATTCTTTTGACAACTAAACAAAAATCCTAAGTGTCATCACCTTAGCAAGATTGGTACGAAGGTTTTCAAGTGGTAATTTATAAATAAACAATCGTATTTGAAATATCTATTTTCTTGGTGGAAAGTAACATGGGTTATTCCTCACACTTTGAACCAATTCATGCAAGATTGGTACGAAGGTTTTCCACTTCCTCCCCTCCCCCCCCCCCCCCCCCACCCCCACCCCCCACACCCACTTCGCACTGTTTGGGCTCTCATATGTCCGTGTACATTATGGGTAACTAGTATCTAACCCGGGCGTTGCCCAGTTAAATGGTTGCCATACAACAAAAACGTTAATAACGTAAAGTTCATGTACATATAACTTTCTATGTGTTAACTACATTACGCGTAGTGAAATTCGCTAGTGCCATCCCCCGATACCTTAGTCTAATCAATTTGGGCCCGTGATATGCAGCTATATGAGACATCTAACTATTATTGAGATAATTGTTTGTCGCACCCCTAAATTCGGGTTGCGGAAGCGAATCGGGTCGGGGCGCGACTAATCAATATACACAGCACATAAGATATAATGAATGACCACTATATGCGTCGTTTTACATTGATATTGATAAAACCAAAGTTTACATCAAAATGTTGTTACATTAGCCCGGTTTGAAATTGAGAGATTTAAGTACATAATTAACCTATACAAAATATAATAATGCAGCTAAATCTCTGATTGTTTGCATGCTGACTCGAGCTAATAGTTCTTGATTGAGGAGTCCAACCTACTGCTGGTCACCTGTGATACATGCTAAAATTGGTCAGCGAAACGCTGGTGAGCTCACAGGTTTGTATGTCAACACATATTTGTATGAACCGCAAGATTTAATTGAATTTAAAATGCAATTAAGCAAAATAAAAGTTATACAGCCATGAGCACATAGTCTGAGCTTAACTTGGGTGTCAGGTCCAATTAAGGAAACCCAACTGAGTTGCCTCCTACGAGTGCCTAATCTACACTCCTCTTCCCAAATGCTAATACGTCCGTTTGACCAGTTAGTGCGTGCTAACCCGGACGAGGATTGTCAATCCTATATGATATCATATACCAACATTCACGCTACAGATGTATTACCAAACTATGTTGTGGAGGGCTTTGAAATGATTAGTGAAAACAACTCATGTAGTATTTGATTTGTATTGTACTTGCGTTCATATTGTAAAATAAAACGAGCAATGTAATCACACCCCTGATTGAAAAGCAGTAAAATAGGGGCCATGAGACTCACCTGAGCCTTTAGCATTTATTTAAATAAACTTGGATTGATTAGCTGCGAATCGATGTCCGAAGACTTGTAACCTGAGGGCGTCCAATACGCGCGATGGTTATTAATTGCATAGGTATCTTAAAAGACTACCTTTGTAGTTGTTTGTTCAACTAGAATGTCCAAATGATTACAACTTGGTTGACTGTCTAAGCGTTTGAAAATGTGTACGACCCGTTGGTGATTGTTTGTAATAATAATCTTGACGTTATCATATTGATTTCGAAGTGTTATACTTGAAAAACATGTCTTACAATGTTTTAGGAGTCATATTGTATAAGAGTTTGAGGTTGTATAAGTTCGACACTTGGTGTAAAAAGTATTTACAAGTTCCTGGATGACGGGGGTCTGGGGGCAGCGCCCCTGGTAGCGGGGTCCAAGGGGCAGAGCCCCTGGCTGGGGTCGAATTTGGGTGAAATCGCGTCAGCTTGGAAGGAAAGAACTACCGCGTCAGCTTGAAAAATTTTTATTTCTACTAAATTGCTTTGGTGAAAAACGCATCTGGACTTGAATTTGGGTGAAATCGAGTGATAAAATTTTAGGTCTCGACACTTAGTAAAATTTGTGTTTTCTTGGTTCTGTTTCATGCGACATAGCATGCGACATACGGCTTTGTGTCGCTAAGTGCGACATAGTCTGTTGTGTCGCAGATAATAAGGGCTTGTGTCGCTAAGGGCGACATCCGCAATTTAATGCGACGTAGGGCGTTGTGTCGCTATATGCGACATCCGTAATTTCTGCGATATAACTATTTGTGTCGCTATATGCGACATCCGTGATTAGTGCGACATAGTGGCTTATATCGATATATGCGATATAAGGTCTGATTTAGCGACATAAAGGCTTATGTCGCAGGTGGCCTGGAGCCTCTGCGACATAACGCGCTGTTGGCCGGAAAATGGGACGAAAATGTGTTTTTCGGCCTCTGTTTGACCTGAGACTTTTACCCAACCCATTTTGGACATTTTAAGCTTAAACAAACCATATACATGTAAAAATAAGTGAAATCGATGAGTTTCGAGAATTTGCCGGAAACTTACGAAGTGGCGAATCAAGATTCCGGAAAGGTAGAAGTGTAGATCGTGACGCGGTGGTTCTTTCCTTTCAAATGAGTAAGTCGGTTTGAGCGAGTTTGGTGATAGTTTTTCTTTGATTTAGGATGATGGTGGTTTTTGGTTTTGAGAGAAAAGAGATGGAGAGGATGGAAAGAGAGGTAAAGAAAATGAGGGAAAATGGGGAGGGAGAGGATTTTGGGCAGATTTTGGGGAGGGGGAAAAAGGGTTTTCTCCCAACTTTTTAGTCCCCGTGTTTGCGCTATGTGCGGTGTTCGTTTTCCCGGTCGTTTAAACGTTAAATAATGGTTTTATACGTTTTAATTAGAAGTTACAAAATGCGGGTATTTGTTCAAAATTATACTTGAAGTATTTCATCAATTACTTAATAATTGGGTTATAAATTGTAACTTTAACTTTATTTCGGTTGTTCGCGCGTTTAACATTTTATCGTGTTGACCTTGTTTGTACGATACGAAATAGTTATGAACTATTATTAAAATAATATTTGTGATATAATAGTGTCTTTAAATAATGTTACACTATTTAGTGAAAATGTTCACCAACGTCCGTATTTAATTGAACCGAATTACATTCGATTTGAAACTTGTGCGATTTAATTAAATCGCATAATTGTATATATTCCTCAATATATATTTCGATACATAAATTAGCCTAATACAAAACTAATTACATGTATTAACAATTGATTAGGCACTAATTACTAGTCCTAATTTGACGGGTGTCACATTGTTGCACACACACATATACACACACACATAGATAAGCAATTAAATATCAGCGTATATGTACTTGAGCATACTTGTTCAAATTGTAACACAATAAATAAGTTAATGTTCACACACTAATATTTGATCCGAAGAATCTTATCAGTTGATCAAAACATATATACTTCTTAAATTGATCATCAAATGAAAGAAAGACTTCACAATTCAACATTACAAATAGAAACTTTATCACATAGTAAGTAGAGATGAACTGATCGCAACAAATAAAGCACACAACAGATATGAACTTTAGAGATTTTGGCTGCCCATATGCCAAATATTGTTTGTAAACCATGTTGGCAAATTAAGTATTCATTTCTATGTTGTTTGTAAACCATGTTGGCAAATTAAGTATTCATTTCTACGACAATGGCCACATAACAATGGGCTCCACTTCAAGAATTCATAAATCAATCGCCTACAAATGGGGCATGGTAAGATTGCAGACTTGTATGTCACCATCGGTGTCATTCGGTCAGTGATGTACATGTATTGGTTGAGAGATTTAACCATCATGCAAAACCCCTGTTATACATATGCCGATATGCGCCCAATTTCCGGAATAATTATGTCAGGATGTATCACAATTAAATGTAGAATGTGAAGTATGTACGCTGATTTTCGTGGTTTAAATTGTAAAACATCAAAGCACATAGTAAATAGAAAGAGTTTACTTGCTAATGAATCCGCATTAAGGTAAAATAAATCAAAAACACACGATGGTCAAATATGCCAAAATGCAACCCCAATTTTAAATTATGACTCGATGAGAGACTACTATAATTGTGAACTATTATAATGGCAAAACCTGTGGATAATAATTTGAAAAAACAATAAGTAGAGTTAATTCAAGAGGGTGGTTGTGTTGGGACACTGGAAGTGCAACACAGAATACTCATCAGGAGAGACTCATGCATTTAAATAATCCAAAAAATACTTATAAATGAACGATTCGATGATTCAGGCTATTTTTCCCCTTGCGAACAGATAGGAAGTTACCCAAAGTGCGTTTTAACTGCATAAAACCTCCCAAACCAATTTATTCATAAAGAAAATTGTAACCACACTTGACATGCTGATAAGTGTTCTTCACTACCTTTTGTAACTGGACTAAGGTGAATTATGCCTTCTGACACTTGACATGCTGATAAGTGTTCTTCACTATCTATGGCTTCGGAAGAGTGAAACCACCTCGACCGGCTCTGACTATAGTAATTAACTAATCATCCCTATTCCCTATCCATGTCATCATACCTGTAGCTATGACCAGGCTTTTAGCTGCAATGTCTGTATGGAGTTTTGCTCCTACTACGGCTATTGACATGCCTTCTTCTTTACCTACCGAACAGTGCTGCCTCAATTCCCTGCAAAAAGAGCACAAAATCAGAGTACACCATATTGAGTTTTGAAAATTAATCATTTGATTATTACAAGTTGAGATAGCGCTAATTAGTTTTAATGCTTATATAATAAAATTACAACTGATAATCTGATTGCTTAGGCCTGAAATAATCAATCTCATACCAGCTGCAGCAAAGCTGATTAACTAAAGACCAAAATGACCTATGCACCAATCAATTATCCTAACATAATGAACGTTTACAGTTTACCCCCATTTTTCAAAATACTCTATCTTTTTAAGCAAAAACTCTTCTTCTAGGTAGAATTGTATTTATCATTAACCCCTTGAATAATCATATTTTGTGAAACACTCAAACATCCTATAATAACTTAAAGCAACAAAAGCACATCCAAAAATAGGGCTGACAATTCCCCACACGACCTAAAACCCGAAACGAAACCAACTTGAAAGTAAAAAGGGTTTGAGTTGAGATTTTTGACCGGACAAACCATCAACCCGCCCACCCACTATTTTTTGGGTTGGGTTGGGCCATCCAATGGGTTTTTAGGTTGACCCCCCACCCGCATATATTCTAAAGGTACTTTAAAATAGATTGACCCAATTTTCACATTTGACAGAAATCAGCCTGTTAACCCAAACTGACCCAACAACCTATTAAACTAATAATATAAATGGTCAACTTGGTCGTGTCCGGGTTAGTAGGTTTTTGGTTGGGTTGAAATACTCAACCCGTTCATCTAATCAGGTTGGGCTCGAGTCAATTAATTTAGACCCGTCAACACGAAAACCCGAACGGGTTAACCCTATCCTACCCAAATTGCCACCCATATCCAAACACCATCTTTCGTAGTCCCTCTCATTACAAGTGATATTTTGATTCTAAATATCCATTATCACATAATATCCATCAAAATACACAACAAAACACCTTCAGGTTGTTTCACATATGGCCTAATCTTTAGCATTTTAGTGTATATTATAGAGAATTAATAACAAAGGACATGAAAACCTGCCAATCCTTTTGAGATGCATGAAGTTGCAGTAACCACCCCAATTGCAGGATTTCTCTTCATATTGCCTGCAGGTAGAAATCAGTCACCGGTAAGAATTCAACCATGATGGGTCGATCTGCACAGAGTATTATGATTTTTGTGAAACATAAGTTTGAAATAACAAATATATTAAATAGAAATGAAACAATAGAATCTAACATGTTGGTGCATTTAAGTATAGGTTGCAACTGGTTACAACAGTAGAAGCCTTCTTCAATTAATCATGGGTTCTTTAGATGGAGGTGACTTCAAAGTGATCTACATGTCACAAACGCTACGAATACATAATACATTTAATTTGTTCGTGGCTCAACAGCAAGATTAGTATCCGTATATATACCTATTAATTACTTGAGCTAGTTTAATTCTAATTCCAATAAGAGACGATTGCAGCTACACTTTAATTCTCACAAGCTGTCTCAAGCGAAAAGAATGTATTCAATAACAAAATATTTCTCATTATACAAGCATATAGTATTAGTAATATTAGTTAGATCGACATGTAAGTTCCAAACGCTTTAAGATACCTGAAACTCTACCAGCACCTTATCTCGATCATAGATGGCTTCAGCAGTTTCAACCCCTAAAACCACCTTTATTTATATACTTTGCACCAAAGAATGAGGAAATAATGCTGCTTCAATTTATTATGAATATCATACCTTAATTAACTAATTAAAAAATAAAATAAAATAAAATAAAAACATATACTAATTGTAATCCTTGAGGTCCTTTGAATACAAGAACAAAATGCACCTATATGTGGAAAGAAAAGACCATGTTAAATCCCATAAAACAATAATAAGTTTCGCATCAGTTGACCAAAAGCGATAAATGTAATACACCTTTCTCGGTCATTTCATCAAGCACCTTTCCATCACTCACGGAATGACAACGCTTACCGTATGTAATCACCAAAACATTCGAATTAGTTTAGAAAAATATGATTGATAACATTGAATCATATATGTATGAATATTGAACAAAAGTACACATTAAATAGATTTAATGTATACTATATCTGACTTTTCACATCTGATAAATTCAAGAATTATTTCTTTGTGTGCTTACTTGAATATCCATCCTGTCCATAGAGGATTACTAAGGATTGTATTATTGTCTTGTCTGGTAAATGATATCACTGCATAAAACTGCATAAAGATTGTCAGTAATTAATCGTAGGCAAATAATACTGAGAATGAATTGGATACATAAAAATAAATTAGACTTTGACTTAAAGGAACTCAGAAGATTATCTGCTATTCAATTTGAAATAAGATAACCTGCAACTTACAAATTGAAAACTAACGAATACATGTTACAATTATCGAAACCATGACTAAACAATTAGAAATCAACATCAAGTTCATACGCTCTATTAAGGCTCCACACCTGCACTAATAATAAGAAACATGCAGTAGACCACAAATAGCTCACATGAAACGCGAACTATTAGTGATTGCTTCTCAAACCATCATAGTCTACTTTCATTGCAAGGCTCCAAGTGCCTGCAAAACATGTGAGAAGAAATGACACTTTAGACGGTTGGGCAAAGTTAGTCAAAGATGTAAAATGATCCTTATAAATTTGTCCAGTATCATTTATCCTAGAAAACTCGTCTATGATTGGCGATCACAATAACGTACCGTTATTTTCCATGAAGAATCCCAAACCTTCAACTTCCTAATTTAAGGGCTCGCTTGATATACCCCAGAGGACGTAGAACAAAAAACTGAAAAGGTCGATAGCTAAAAGTCACTCACCAAGCTAGACTCGTCATTTATACTTGGCAGAATTTAATAAAAGGTCCATTATCATTACCATGAACAACAACCACAGTTAGAAATATGCAAATTATATAGCATAACAGAAAACGGTCAAAACTTATTTGATATATTACTTACTTGGAAACTTAATGCTACCATTACCACATCCTTAATAAAAAACTGACATCCGTGTACTCCGTTGATTTCAATCACTCACTATCCCACCTCTGATCTAGATCCAAACCATAACACAAGTTTAATCCAATTTAGCATTAACTATAGACATAGATACAATGAGTAGTAGATATAAATTTATTTTTAAGTTGCAAAAGGGCAAAAATAAAACTTTGAATATATCTTAAACGACATGACTGCCATTATCACCCACCTGAAAAGATTGAGCATACTTTATAACAAACTGATGCAATAGAAAATGTAAAAGAAAACATTAACACAAGGTTATAGTTACTGCAAGAAAATGAATGACAGAAGAATCTAAATAACTTTTGCCTATACAAAAAAAATTAATCAAGCAATTCATCAAACAATTAGCGTGCATCAAGCGATTTAATTCAACTCCCTACTAATTCGAATACAACTAAGGGAAAAATCATTACCTTTTTCGAATTCAACTCTTGTGTTCCAATGAATCATTTCTTCTCTTTGTGTTATATACTTCTTCAGCCACCTTTAGAGCTTCATAGTCACCATGCGGTACCCTTACAATTACAGACAACCAAACCAACATAACTGATTGGTAGTATATATGACGGAATTGATTGGCAATTTTAGCTAAAATAAAATATGGCACAAATAAAAATTCGATAAACTGACGTAGCCAATTTTGTTGTCGATTGGGAGTGGGAAAGAAACTGTATAAGAAGAATTTTGAGTTTGAGCCTTCCGGAGATATAATACACTGAATTGAAATCAATAATTTCGGCGCCCAAAATTAACGGAGAAAGTGGGGCAGTTGGCACATCCCAAAAATCAACCACCGAGCAGTTGGGAGCAAAATAACCGAAATTTTGTAATATAGAACGGCTTAGATTTAAAGTCAACAAAATCTAACGGTGCCAGGTTGAAAGTCAACGAAATTTGTAACCGCCAAGGTGGTTTCACTCTTCCGGAGCCATAGCCATAGATATGGTAAATTTGGATATCCATAAACGAAGTGATCTTCAACGATAAAACTACATGTTGGGGCGTAGAAGAAATAAAAAAGGAAAACCTTCCTTTAGACTGTGGAGGCAAGTTTGTGTCTGTCATTTCAGTTTCACATTAGCCTCACTTGTAGCTTTTGTATTTTCTTTTGGGATAGATCTCTACTCAATTGGGTATAGTATGTCAGTTGACTCCAGATCTATTCTCGTTGTTGTTTATATAGTTTTTAACTCTTGTTAAAAATTTAATAAAATCTCATATTTTTCGGGGGAAAAATAAAAATAGAAAAATAGCACATTAAATTACATTATTATATTCATCCTTTCTTGATACTGAATTCTCGTATTCATTATAATCTTATAACGATGTTCATAGGAGTTCTTATAGTCTTGAGACAATGAGACGTTGACTTAAAACATATAGTCGACCAACATTAACTTTTGCTTAAATATATGTTGTAACACATTAATATCAATAACTTCATCGTTTAAATTACGGGTTACTGTTTCTATACGCAAAGACGGATCTAGAAGGGGCAGTTGCTCGAAGAAATCTGAAATCGCAAAAAAATAGAAAATCAGATTTTTAAAGGTAATTAGTGATATTTAAAATTTTTGCCTACTCGAAATGATAGGAAAAAGAAACAAAAAATCTTGACTACGCCACATAAATAAAATTATACCTCCACCCCGTGTATACATATCTATTTCCGAAATGATAAAAGCATACGGAGTATAGAGTAAAAAACAAAGTTCTCAACAAAAATCTTGACTCTAGAACACTTCTCATCAACGTCTAGTATGAGACGTTGTATCACTTTTTCCTTTTTTCCTCACACATATTGATTAAAAAATTAAAAATAAATGTTGAGAACACTGTAAACTCGATATCTTCCACTCCATTTTTTGAGCATCAATATACTCACAAGTCACAAGAACAACATAAAAATAGCGTCACAACTCCTGGTACTCTAATAAGTTGTTATTCTTATGTTTTGAATATTAGACTCGTGATTATAGATACATAGCCTATTTTTTCATTCAGTAACCATAATAAGTTCAATAATGGGCGTCATAGTGTTTTGTGGGGTATCAAGTTCCTATAAGTCAAAAGAAAACAAATCAATGAACCCTAAAGTTTTTTTTCAAAAGTGATCAGCTTAAAGATAATGTATACTACCATAAACAGCTAATGTACGGTTTGTGTTTTTTTTTTTTTTTTTTTCACATTAGTAGTCTTAATTATTGAACTTCATACTAATTTGGTGTAAAAACATCTAATGATGCCAACATAACATTGTCTTGTAAACATTACTACTTTTAGTTCTAAATTCGTTATCAGAATATTATCATCGTGAAGGTCGGTCTCCGACCACAGAAGTAGGTAACATCAAAACATTCTGGTTGCGTACATCACTGATCACCTAGAATTTAATTTCGTAAAGGGAAAAACCGCAACGTAATAGTAAGAGCAATGGATAAAGACATAATTGGACTCTATTAAAAGTCAACTGTCCCAGAATAATAAGCATATTTCCATTGCCACACGTCCTATGTTCAAGTAGAAACTGGAAACGATGCAAATTATTAAAGCCAGACATATTTTCAGATTGGAAAAATTCAACAGCATACAGAATCTTAGATGCATAACATCGTATTAAGAAAAAGCAAGTTGGCATAGGTTGATTCCTTCAATGGTCCTAGGCAAATGGAGATCCAGACTCACATAATTTTTTTCTGGATTTAATTATACAAATATAGATATAATAATAATTTACATCAAGCTAGTAACAATAAAAAAAATACTTATATAAGTAATTTAAGCTACTTACTACAAACAAGAGTTACCAAGTGCCTACTGTTTCCCCATGTCTTTTCCAGTGAAGTCACCGCTGCCGCCTCTGCCACCACGCCCAAATGATGAAACTGCAGTCGTAACATCAAGACTGCCGCCAATGGAAGTCATCAGGGCTGATAGACCGTTGGTGGTTCCACCACCAGCAGCCATACCCAACCCAAGAAAATCAAGAGTGGTATGCTTAGGCCCATATACAGATGGAGTCCCCATCATGAGCTCTTCCAAACCCGACCTTCCATCATAGCCCACTCCAAGCCCGAGTCCAATGGTTGCACCACCATCTGTGTCATCTCGGTCGAGGCCTAATCCCCTAAGAAGCGATGCACCGGATGCGGATGCACCCATTTGAGCAGCTTTCTGAAGTAATGCTGTTGCTGACATGGTTGGCTGAGGTGGCGGAGCATATTGCCGAAGCTCCGGTCCGGCTGTTCTGAAAATTGAAGAACCCTGATTGGTTGACAAACATAGTGATATGGGCTCTTGATTTGAAGATGGTAATGTAAGATCTGGCGTTTCTGTAGGTTGGGCCATGGATCGGATCAGGTCTTTAAACCCAGTTGGTTGAGATTGTGTTTGTAAACTTTTGGATGCAGTTGATGATGCAAATAAACTTGCAAACACGCTGCTGCTTGTGCTTCCTGTATTGGTTGAGCTGCAGCTACCGCTGCAGCTTCCGGTCAAACCCACCACCAATTGTGGCGGATCATCCAAAACGGGTCTAGAATCACGATTCAACTTCGGAACTTCTGGCAATTCTGCAAGCAAAACCAGCAATAGATATATTCCCTTTTTCTTTACCAAAATTTGCTTGTAAAAAAGTAACAGCAAATGACAAAAAACAAAACAGCAGGACAAAACAGAACTTGAACTTTATAAGATATAAATACGCTACTTGTTAAACCTTGTGCTGTTATACCCGGAGTTTTTGAAATACACAAAACTGAAGATGCAACAGGAACTACAGGAGTGGAGGTAGGTGGAGTTGGAGGTGGCGGCAGCTGTAATGTAGGCGGTGATGCGGCTGACGTTGATTGCGGTCCCGATTCTAAAGATTGAGGCTTTTGGTCTTCATCTTTCTTGGGTGGTTCATCTTCTGGCTGACCTTTAGCACTTTCCACAGCTAACGCATCACAAAATGCTCTGTGGGTTATAAAGCTATCCCTCCTACACACACACACCAAAAAATAAAAATAAAAGATCTTCAGCATCCAAACAATAATTCAACTTTGCTTACATGTTTAGCTAATAACGAAAGACTTACAGAGATATCTAACCTTGAAAACAAAGTTCCACAATCACATTTATACTCTCGGGTACCACATATCTTCAAATGAGCCTTCCAATCAGACTGAACCGCATATTTCTTTGAACACTGATCACATTTCCATTTTTTCTCACCATGCTTCCTACAGAAATGCTTCTTAATTCCTGTGAGGTCACCTAAAGCCCGTGAAGGATCATGATGAACACATGATGGCTCAGGACATACATAAACTCTCTTCCTAATCTCTTTACTTGTCCTCTGTTTAAGCTTCCAAGGCAAATTATGTCCTCTTCTATGAAGTTGCAAGTTTTGGTCTCTTTGAAACCCCTTATTGCAGATTTCACAAACAAATCGATTTGTAGCCATTAACGTCTTAGGTGATAAGGCAATCACCTCTGCATCTGGATCTATATTTTTTTAGGAAAAAAAAGCAACTTACTTGACAACTCAATTTCAACATAATAAGCCCCAACCCTAAGATTCTAATCTAACAAGTATAAGCTGAAATTATCTACACACTAATATATACGGAGTAGTATATTTCTTAAATACTAAAGGAACTAAAATAGTAACAAGCACTAACTAAGATTAATAAATTAAACATCATAATCACAATTAATTATATTATGAGCAATATTAACTAAATTAAAATGTTACCTGGCATGCCGGCTAAATTCCGTTTACGTTTCACCGGCTTTTCTGTTGTCGCCGCCGTCTGATTCCCCGGAGATGAAATACTAGCTTCGCCGGAAACGGCGGACTCGTTCACCGCCGACGAGTTATCCAACTCAGTAGTCATGATGACTCAATTATTTCTAGGGTTTTGCTTCAAACACTTTATTAATTTTTTTTCTAGGGTTAACAATCAATTAAGCTAAACAACTAACTGCATCTTTTTCGAATCAAAACATAAATTCAATCAGCAAACTAACAAAAGTCATATCACAAATTCAGCTCAGCTACTCAGCTCACAGTGAATTCAGTAATTAAGTTACCAACAGTTTTATAAAAACAAGGGTTTCGGTGATTCGGACATTAGCCCTAATATATAGCTATCTTGATCGAAAGAGATATCGATAAAAACAGATCACTAGAATCCGAAATTAAAGCGGAAATAAATAATATTGAAAATTAATAAGTATGATGGAAAGATCTTAGAAGAGAAAGTGAAAATTTAGAGAGAGAAGAAATCGCAAAAAGTCTTCGTTTATGAATTTATGAATAAAATATTGAATATTTTTGAAAAGGGCCAAATTGGGATAGACATTAAAACCAAAACATTTGGTCGTCTAACAATGGTTAGTTTTTAACTAGTGGTTTTAAGTAACCATAGTTAGATTAGAATAAGTGTTTGGGACCAATAAAAGTTCAACACGTGTTATGAGAATATTTTAGTAGACCAAAGTCTAAAATTTTGTCATAATTAATACATACAATTTACGTGACCAAACGAATTTATCTTCTTGTTAATACAGAATCAAAAAAATAAATATAAATAATAATTATTATGACAAAAGCTCATAAGGCTTTTTTCATTTAAGCTTCCAGAACAAATTACATAACTCCTTTTAAATTTATGTTGACTCTGTAAATTTCATTTAAAAGTGCAATAATTTGTACATATACAACTTAACAAGTGATCAACCGTATAATCAAAGGCGGTACCAAAGTAACTAGGTTTATATATGTATTAAGCTAAAATTTTTTATAATAAGTCCCCCTAGTAGAGTGGTTTGCTCCTTTCCCATCAAGCAAGTGGTTAAAAGTTCGAGACTACTTGCGAACTTTTTCCTTATTTTATGTTTTTTTTTTCCCGTCCATTATTTCCTTTCCAAATTTTTTTTGGTTCGGTTATATTTATGCTAACATAAATTTGAGTTTGTTTAGTTTATCGTAATACTTGAGAAAATAAATCCCAATCCAAAACCCAAAACATGACGTAACAATTATAAAATTCGCTCCCAATTTAAAAAAGTTATGGTACCGCCTCTACTAAAAGTTTCCATTAAACGTAAGAAAAAGGTATATTTTTATAAGGTGACACATTATGTTTATTATGTATTACATGACACTTCAACTCATAGTTGATTAATTTTTATTTTGATATATCCTAAATTCATTTGACTATTTAACTACTTTTGTGATTGATTAACAACTCAAAGCTCGCTTGTCAAGTCAAACTTATATAAACATAAGTAGTTAAATTTTATATAATATCTAAATTGTTATTAAGTCCATAAAGTTAATTTTATGTTAGTTAAGATCCACCCATTTTTATGTATGCTTGATCAAACAAACTTTAAAGATTTAACCAATCTCAAAAATAGTTAAGTGGTTGAATAACTAAATTAGTGAAAACACGTAAGATTTTGAAGATAACCCTACGTAACATAAAAATTGACATTTAGTGACTTATTGTGTGTTTTGTTAATCTTCTTTTCTTGTATTTAGTGGGTGTTCAACTTTCACTTAAAGTTATTTTATTATTGGATTCTTGATCAACACTTATTTAAATAATAGAAATGTCAAGAAAAAGGTTCAAAATGAGAACCAGAACTTATGAAAATAGAAAGTAATACACAATTGTTCAAATGAAAAAGAAAAAGAAAACGTCAATATGTAAATTAATTAACATATAAAACACTTAAAAAGACATATGTTTACAACTATTCAGTTCACATGTGAACAAACACTCCAAGTGTAATCGTTAAGTAATCTTGATAGGTTTAATAGATTATAATAAGTATATATTCCCTTTTGTTTAAAGGAATACATGCATAAAACCTATATATAGGTGATGTAATCAATGAGGCTAATACATTATCTATCTTTATAACTAAGGGAGCCGACTCTTAATTATTTGTTAAATATATACACATGCCACATCATACAAATCCTATGTGTCATCATCATATTAAAAAAAACTTGACGATGTGGATTTTTCTACACCCTTATTCCAAATAAGGTAATATTCAATTACAATTTATATTATAACTATTTTCATTTAATAAGATAATTAATAAAATTAAATTATATCATTTTAATTCAAAATAATATGTCATATAATAACACTTATAAGTTATAACTTTTTATCATAATCCAAACTCATGACATCCTTTAATCTATTTTTTTCTTCTAATTTCAATCTTTTAGTTTTTTCATCTTAATCTTAACTCTTATTCCTCTAGTTTTCTCTAACTTTCTCTTTTTTTAAAAATAAATAAATAAACTTTTAGTAAATTATGAGAACTTACTTTTAATGTAATTATATATTTCATTAAAGTTTTATTAATTTGAAATTCTTTTATTATCATCTTACAGATTAAGGGAATTCAATTTCTATTATTTAGTAAACTGAATACAAACTTTATGGATAGGCAGATCAATGTCATCATGTATTTTTTAAAGAGTTTTTTTTTTCTGTTTTTTTAATCTCACACAACTTAATTACAATTCAGTATGCGAATGGTAAGATGTGTACTTTTGTTAATTCTATATTACTTTTCAAATTCATATAATGTAGGTATATATTTGGTTGTTGTAGAATGATTTATATTTTGTGCATATATATGTACATTAGTTATTCAATAAAATGTCTAAATTGTTATAGTAATTTTTACAATTTATTTTTTCCAAGACTATTAACGTACACATTGTTTATCAATTGTTGCAAGGTTAACATATTATAACTATAGGAAACGGAAAGGTCACAATGACTACACAATTTTTGTTAGCTAGAAAAATGTCAATTTATAACACACACATCTTTTTAACCTTTCCATTTCATTGATATATTATGGGGAAAATATGTTGTTATTAATTCATTTTTGAGGGGTTAAAATTTTTAAAGTATCACTAATACCGATAAAAAAATACCTTTATAATCTAAAAGTTTTCACCATTTCATATATTATTTTGACATGTGATTCACATATTACGACATTATATAATGTTAGCTGTGCATCGTACGAGTTTAACACTAGTTATTAAATAAAATTAAAATTAATGGGTCGTTGATGGATTAATTAGGTGAGTCAATTCAATTTAGTGATAGTTGGAATTAGTCAAATAGGTTTGGTTGTTGTTAACAGTAGTGTATAACTTGTCTTATTCGTAGAAATATCAAAAGATGTATTATGTCTTGAATTTAGAAACATCATCAAAAGTTATATACTCGTAATAAATAAAGACTCTATATGAAAAAGTCTTATGTTGGCGTACCGTATCTCTTTTCTTCTACTATTTTTTATTGAATAATTTAGGCCACGCCAAAACTCTGTATACAAGGTTTATTAATTATTTACTTTTACATTCACCAATTCTTTTGCCATTCTTAGTTCACAAATTTATACAATCTTTCGTGCTTTGAGTGTGGTTAGAGCATGGTGGCAAAAGTCTCATGGTCATTCACCATCAAGAACACCGAGATCTCAGCGTTTTCCATCTCCTCTGCTGTTCTTTGTGGACGTTCTTGATCGGCGTCCATCCCATAATGCTATGTTTTTTTATTTTATTTTCCAATTTTCATTGAAAAGGAAACTAAAGAACACTGATGATGCGTTTAGTTGAAGAAAAGTAGAGCAATTTTCTAGAAAATGTTTATAAGAAAAGTGAAAAATTAGAAAATGCATTCAAATTGAATATTTTTCAAAAAGGTTTTCCAAGAAACTGGAAGACTCTTTTTTCCATACTTGTACTAGAGTTGGAAAACACTATTCCAAGTTTTTCACAATTTTCCTATATACAACTTCCTCTTTTTTTCTAAAACTTTCTAAAACATTCTCTTGATATCATTTTTCAAAATGGAAAACACATCAACTTTCGAACACATTTTATAAATTCTCAATATTTTTATAGAAAACAAAAACTCTTTTCATTTCTTATATCTTAGCGTTCTCCTATTCACCGGTTCTTAGCCTTGGTGTTTTTCAAAATATTGAGAGAACTAAGGCGGAGTTAATAAATTATATATTAGGGGAATTTTTTTTCTTCTTTTTTACTATTTACAGGGGTAAAAGTTTTAAATGTCACTAATCAACTTGAAAAAAATATTTTTTTTTACAATTTTAGAATTTCCTGTACTCCTTCCAGATCCACTCATGATAACAACATTGAACAAACGGTCAACCGTTCCTATCATTTTTATGCTTTTGAACCAAAATTCTTTTTTATTGTAAATCTAAAACAATCCTATTTTATATTCACCAACTAATAACCCTTTGATTTAACAACATTTCAGGTACGAATTAATTTGTAAAAGTGTTTTTAAACATACATAAGAAGTGGTGGATGTGTTTAAAACTTTAAATGATCGGATGCTATTGAGAAGTTCAATTATTTTCTTAAAGCGGCCTTGCGTCTACAAGTAGTAAGAATATTAATTAATAACGTGACTTTGTCGTTTTGTAGTTGCTTTCTATGTTTGATGCTTCTCAACTTTACGTGGTTGGCGTTTTGTTGTTATTTTGATGTACAATTTCTACGGTTCTTATTCATGGTTTCTTCTTAGTCCACTTTGTGTAATTTGTTAGCATGATTTTGTCTTCTAAGGTCAAAATTTTGAGTTATCATATAGGATGTATTATATATACACACTTAATAATTAACTTATACATTTAATAACTGCTATGCATTTTCGATCTCCTAATCTTACTCATCAATTATGCCACGCGTTAAGAATTAAGATAATATAATTTTATTAATATTCAGAAGAAATACTACACTCACATAATGGTTACAAAGAAAATTTCACAAAATGATGTCGAACATATGATGGACCAATCAAAAACACTTTTTGTTTCTTTACCTTGTTTCTCCCTTTTAACATTATCGGCCAACATCATTTTGTAAAACTTTTTATGTAAAATTTTTGTAATTCAATACGTGAAATTTAGATTTGTCAATCATTTTTAAAATGTTTTTAAACTTTAAAACACTCATCAAACACATTTTCGATATTTCATTCTATTATTATGCTTAATTGTTGTAATTATTACATTATTATGTATTTATATGAAATTGCAAAAAGCTAGGCTGTAAAGAAAAACGAAAATTTCAGAAACAGAGTCGAGCCACTCGATGCAAAACCGTATTGAAAACACGAAGCCGAATTGAAAAGTTTAATTAATTTATCATGGTTCGATTGCATTTTTCATTTTTAAATACCTACTAGCACGAGACGGATTCACACGTATAGACATTAGACAAAGCTTGAATATATTATTTCAGGAAAATTGTATTTGAGCCATCGATTATAATCATTTTATCACGCAAAACTAGTAGAAATTTAAAAATATCCAATCTCTTTTTATTTAAAATTTATTAATAATAAACTTATATACATATATAGAGTGACTCGAACCTTCGCCAAAAATTTTACAAACCTTGCCTACTTGGTAAGTGAACCCCCCAGCCATATTAGATTGTTGTTAGCTAAGTGAACATGCTCCAATAATTGTACATGTAGGTACAACTATCAAATAATTTTTTTTTAAAAAAGAAGAAAAAAAGCTATCAAATATATCCTTCTCTGCTCTATCTAATAAAGCTCCGTCCCTGCATTAATTCTTAATTAATTTCATTTCCTTATTATCATAAAAACTTAATCGCCAGAATTTATATTACTTTATTTCAAATCGTCTTGAATCACTTGCAGATCTAGAAACGGATACCCCAAACTGGGAGGACCATCTTGTTATGGCTGCCCGCGGCTCATCAGTCCCTGCCTACTGCGAGTCAGTTTCGGTTGATAACATAACAGTTAAAACATGAACATTTAGCTAGCTCTTATTCTTAGTCAGATTCATCAATTTATCAACCATACCTTTTTCGAATGCATAAGGAAGTTATATTAATATTAGCCATGCTAATTAACTACACACTAGCATCAACAAAGTTCAAGTTGCAAAGTCACACCTAACAGATGCAATTAGATAGTACCTTATTGACGGTAGGGCCCACCAACCCACCTCAACCGTGGGCCCCACCTTCCCTCGCCGCTTCCTCCTCCTCCCTCATCCTCCTTCTCATCTCTTCCTCTTGCCTTCTGGCTATTTCACCTTCCATTTCTGCCGGTTGCCGCACTCCTCGTCCGCCGTCCCATTCCCTTTCACGTTCTTCTTCAATCAGTCTTTCCTCATCCTCGGCACACAACGTGCATTCTGAGATAACTGTTTCTCTTTTAGCTGACAAAACCTCATCAATTAACGTTGTGTTGCTAACATCAAAAGACTTGGCCAACACGTCTTTATCCAACGCTTTTAGAATCGAGGTCTTTCCAGCTACATATTGAGTAGGGAAGTCTTCTAATGTCATTGTGAACCCCATGAATATAAATGACTCGTTATTGAACGACATTTGAGCCATCGGATAATATCTTGGCACCAAAAGCACATCACCTTCTTCAACTTTAATCCTTGTGTTCTTGCACTCCATTTCATTTGCAATTCCCGGACAAACCACTTGAACCATTCCTTGTCCTTTCAACACAATCGCTATTTCTGCACTTGTTGGGTTCCAATGTGGTCCCATCATTGATCCCTTTGATGAACAAAAATATCATGAAAAACTGAAAAGCAATAATATGATAACAAATTCTCGTGGCATATATAAGTTTTGATCGAACAGCTAATTACCTCGGTTAGATTCACCATAAACACACTGAAATCAGTGTCTTCCAATAAATCTAGTTGGTCTTCGGTCACCATTACACTCCATCCGTTGGGACTTTCGACATCATGTTTCGCCTCGAAGATATTGAATGCTTTCTTTTTGTTGTTCTTCTTTTTGTCTTTTTTCTTTTCGTGCTTTTTCTTTTTGTCCTTCTTTTTGTTTAAGACATTAAAGATGTCCTCATTATCCATTCCTAGGAAGGCTCGAATAACTCGAGAACCAATTCCCATCACGGAAGTGTTCGCATCGGACTGTCCTTGCACAATCAATGGTTGCCCTTCTGCTGCTTTTAGCTCTTCTATTACTTCCTGTGACACCTGAAAATAGACAACAATTTCATCTTTTCTGTCACTTTTGCTACGCGTTTTCAAATCTTAATTTAATTAATTATCTACCGTATATAATCATACAAAAAGAGAGATGGAGTTTACACTGAGGGTTGCCTCAAGGATTTTGTTGTCAAACCCTAGCACCAGATCATGTAGCCCGGCGTATACTTTTGTAATTTGGTTGTTCTGCAACATGTAGAATACATTGGAATTAGTGTATTGTAAATTATACAATGCTAATTTCTTAAGGGATTCAAATATGCTTATGGAGTTATAAATGTTTACAGTAAAGGGGTACATGTATGGTATCTCTTATTTCAAAGCGTTTACCTGCTTAACGGATAATCAGTTGTCAACCTGGTTATTCTAAAGTACGTGCTTATTTAATTTTTTCTTTTACAATAAGCAAATAAACAGTTTTCGGAAAACTGATTGTGATTGCTTAATTTTATGTTGTAAAGAAGCAAGCAGGAATCTCAAACAATAACTAAGATGGTTTATAAGTTGAAGTTCATACTTGTAGTTCGTGTTCTGAGTCGGTAAAGATGGCATAAACTTGAAGTTTGTCTAGGGACTCCAAGTTGTTTTGCAAGTAGAAGACGGTTTGGGGTTGTAGCCTGTAGATGTCACCCTTCTGTAACTCTATTTCTCGGAGTTTATAGTCATCTTCATTTAAGTCGATAGAACTCAACGTTCCGATGCCTGATGATATGATATGATGTTAACACAGTAAAACAAATCTTTTGTGATGGAGGAGTATATTTAGTGTGAGTTGCTCAAACTTCATGCTTATTAGTTATTACTATATAAGTATTTAAGAGTCATTGGTCATTATTTTTATGCATGCGCTAATTTTAACTAATAATTTATATGGAAATAAATACATTACAGTAAGTCATAGTTGAAATTACGGAGTAATATCGTATATGTATAATTTTAGTTTATTTAGGAAAGACGTATAGTACTATTCACTTACGATTGCTGTTGTACAAGTCACCATTGATCCCCAACTAATCAAGATTGAGGACTACTCCGACTCCACTAGCCTTAGTCCGACTTAAAAGTCCGTCAATAGTGGTCAACAAGCCAAAGTCGAGATTATTCGATAAATGTCGGGATTAGTGGGTTAAAAATGGGCAAAGTCAAACTTAGTAAACATTTTACATTGATCAAACTTAGAGAGCACCTTCAATGGGAGACTTTTTCTAAAAAACTTTTTTTCATTGGAGTAAAAGCTTAATTGATGAATAAGTTGAGATTTCTCAAGCTTTACATCAAAAGCTTTTTAGTTATATAAATTTCATATTAATCCCCTAATTTGGTTCAAAAAAGCTTTGTGAAAGCTTTTTTACATAGGAGGAAAAACTTTTTTGGGATTGAGGTGTCATGTAAAAACGCTTTTAAAAGCTTTTTTACATTGTGAATGCTCAGTATTTGAAGAATTGAACTACGTAGTATTATATTTATTTTTCTTACACAATTTTATTTATGTTTATAATTTATCTTTATGGTTCTATTCTACAATTACATATGAAATTTTTTAATTTATTATTTAAATTAAAAAAATACAATTCGATTGATCCTCGACTTGATAGATTAGTCTCTACAAGATCTCGGCCGACTAGTCCTTAGACTTGTGAATTGTGATTCCTACAGCCTCGCATACAATATTACAATGTGCATTAACGGTATAGAAACTAACTCAGATAGTGTACTCAGTACTCCGTTTTTAACATATTTCAATGTCATGCCTTCAATTTTGTGCATATATTAGACCCTAAAAAACTCATTCATTGCTAATATGATGCATTGTTTTAATAATTGGTATAGAGATTCAAGGTTTAGTAGTTAAGGATATACGATATATAGTACCTGAGTTGACGTATAAAATCATTTCTGTATAAAGATAAACAGGCAGAAACAGAGAGCAAGGATTCATGGTAATAAAATGGAGGTAATAACACCCATTGTTACTACCATCTCTAATTTTAACGGCTGAGATTTCACCAAACTCCGTCGTCACTAACGGCCACCTCTCATCTTTTCTCACCGTCGGTCCGTCACTCACCGGCACCGTACCACGGCGACCACCACCTAAAGCTGTTGTTGCAATTGCATGATGAAAATTGAGAAAAAAAGATACTACAAAACATGCATAGAGTACAAGACAACATAAAATGGGATGTGGTCTCATTTTCGTAATTGGTGGTCTTGTTGATGTTGTGAATGCATGTTGGGATGATGATGGTTAAATAAAGTGAGTGAAGTGTGACGTGGCATTGGGAGTTGAACACGTGGATGGATGATGGGCCCACATTGGCTTTTAATTCGTTGGTTGTGTTCGTCTTTTGTGTACAGTGGTTACTAGTCAGAGGTAATTTCTGAGAAGTTTCTTGGTTACCATGTGAACATCTCTTTTGGAGTGATCCATTTTTGCAAAAGGAAATGTACATCTCGAAGTAATTATTACAGTATTATTTTTACTATAATTAGATTAATTACAAAGCGATGAAATTACTGTGTAAAAACATTGGTTAGCAACTTAGCACTTAGCTTAGCATAGTAGCCCATCTTTTACGAGTTCGTATTTGATAACCATAGTTTAAGCCATTTGACTTTAGGGTACTTACTATTTAGTATTTAACCACTCTTTGTATTCACGGAGTAGTTGTTACTTTACTTCAGTTTCAAAATTATTGTTTATCATATAAGAAATACATAGTTAAATTAAAATATATTTATCACTGCATGCTAATAAGGAATTTTTTTTTTTTTCACTTTCAAACATTTGAATTTGCTAATTTGAACAAAAATAATTATTTTGAAACATAAAAAATAAAATAAAAACAAATAACTTGAAACGGAAAAGTAACCTTTTGTAATGGCACCAATTCGACGAATAGCATTGAAATGAAATTTTATCAACCTTTTTAATATTCCTAGTAATAATGTTATTCTGCCGAGCTACATTTGTATCCGACCAACGATCGAATTCCGTTAGCTTTATAAAAGCATTTTCTAAATTCCTTTGATTTCTCTTATTATTACTTTACTTTTTATATTGATCGTTGTTTTTAGAATGAGAGGTGATAAATACAACATCATACATCAATTTTGTGTTGTGATATGTTTGTACTATAAGCTTTAACAGTAACAGTTATGCAATTTGTTGTATGAAACAATTAGTTTATTATATCTATCGATTCCCTTTTAGAATTGAAAGCTAAACTGAAATTGAAAGTTTTTAACCAATCAACAATTACAATTTACAACTTGAAAGTAAGCAAGACTAGCTTTAGACTCTGTGTTTAAAATGTAAGGTGGTGATATAACAAAATAATACCGTTAAGCTATTTTAGGTTTCAAACATAAAATAAAATATCAGACCAAGACACAATACACGACTCTTTGTTAAAGAAATAACAAATCACAGTACTATTTGGTCTCTTTTATTCATGAACACAACAAACTTAACTTCCTATTTATTATCCAAACACACATTCCCATGTACGTTCCTCTTCTTTGGGATTCAATAAACTTGAATGCCACCACCTCCCCACGCCGCTCCCCTGCCCATATCCGGCACTTGCCACCCTTCTCGACCACCACCTCTTTGCCCCTCTTCCCATCTTCCTTGACCACTGCGTCCTTGACCTTCATCCCATCCTGCTTGGCCACCGCGTCCTTGTCCTTCGTCCCATCTTCCTTGGTCACCGCGTCCTTGCCCTTCTTGCCAATCTCCTCTGCCACCACCTTCTTCCTCTTGTCGTTCTCCTTGACCACCTCTTCCTTGTTCCTCTTGTCGTGGTTCACAATCACGTCTCCCTTGCCCACTTCCCCCTCCTCCTCCGCCTTCGGCACACGAAGTGCAGTCATAGATGATTTTTTCACTTTGATCCGATAGTACCAAGTCCAATGTAGTTTCCCTAACATTAAAAGACTTCGCCAACACCTTTCTATCTAACCTTTGTAGAATCGACGACCTTCCCCCTATATATTGAGGATTGTTTTCCTTTGAATTCCTCATGAATCCCATGAAAACAAACGAGTCATTATTGAATGATAACTGAGCCATTGGATGAGATTTTGGCACCACAAACACATCACCCTCTTGAACATTAAACCTCAAGTTCTCGCATCCTGTTTCACTTGCAATTCCCGGACAAACCACTTGAACCACTCCTTGTCCTTGCAACACAATCGCTACTTGATCTGTATCAGGGTTCCAATGTGGTCCCATCATCGATCCCTTAATTTCAACAATAAAACATAATAAAACCTTAAACCAACGAATCTCAAGGCATAAAACATGTTTCAACTGTAAAACTGACCTGTCTAAGATTCACCATGAACACACCATAGTCCGTGTGTTTCAACACATCTATATCTTTACTAGTCACGGTTACGCTCCATCCAGAGCAAGTTTCAACATCACGCCGCGCCTTATAAATATTGTATGACTTCTCCTCCTTCTTTTTCTTTTTGTTTTCGACGTTGAAGACATCCGTGTTCTTGGTTCCCAAAAAGGCTCTGATACTCCGTCGACCCAATGTACCAACATCCCACATAGAAGAACTACCTTCAGTCTGTCCTTCCACAATTAATGGTTGCCCTTCTCCCCCTGATCTTAGCTCTTCTATCACTTCCTCTGGCACCTGAAATTAGATAACAATAACTTTCTTATAAAAATGTGTAAATATTAGTCCACACGTAAAAAAAAAAAAAAAATATAAACCGTGACACACAATTTTTCACACCGGATTAATTAGTTGTACAGTATACAGTTTTATGCTAGCATTATATATATAATTGTTTCGTGCAATATATTTCAAAAAAGATGGAGAATTTACACCGAGGGTTGCTTGAAGAACTTCATTGTCAAACCCTAGTACCAAATCATGAATGCCAGTGTATACCGCGTCAAACTGTCGTTCTTTCTACAAACATGAAATAAATATCGTAGTAATTAGCATCTATCTATGGAACCTTGAATATAACGTATAATTCTAATTGTATATATATAGGGTTCAATTCATGATACTTGTAGCTCGGTCTCTGAATTGGGAAAAATGGCGTAAATCTCAAGTGTTTGGGACTCGTAGCCGTAGTTCTGTTGGTTAACGTTGTTTTGTATGTAAAAAACAGATTCGGGTTGTAGTGTGTAAATGTCTCCCCTCTTCAACGTCACTTGTTGGAGTTTATTTTCGTTGTCATTTTTCTGGACGTTGAACCAATTCAGCGTTCCACTGCCTAATCATGTTACCACGGTAATATAAATATAAATAAAATAAATATATAACGAAAAGTAACCAATAGATATGTCTTTTTTATTTTATTTTATTCAACCAATAATATGTGTCGTTCACAGCACAAATGATGTCCCAATTTACACTTTTTGACTATAAATTAAAGGTATAAATTTCTCGATTAATATTATTAGCTAAAAAAATTAGTGATGATTAATAAGATATCAAATTTTTTATAGATACCTGAGTTGACATATAAAAGCATTTCCGAATTAAGATAAACAGGCAGAAACAGAGAGCAAGGGTTCATGGTAATAAAATGGAGATGATAATATCCATTGTTACTTCCATCACTAATTTTAACGGCTGAGATTTCACCGAACTCCGTCGACACTAACTGCCACCGCTCATCTCTCCTCACCGTCGGTCCGTCACTCACCGGCATCGTACCACCATCACCACCACCTTGGCCTAAACCTTTGGTGGCAATTGCATGGGGAAAGTTAAGAAAGAAAGGTACTAGAAAGCATGCAGAGAGTACAAGCAAAAACGAAAAGGATTTATGATCCCTCATTTTGAATTTGTTTTGTAGGGGACATGCTGAAGGGTTTAAAAAGAGGGAATGTAGGGGTGACGTGGCATTGGGTGTTGAACAAGTGGATGCATCTTGGGTTAGAAGCGGTACTACGTAGATTGTATTCGTCTTTTTTCATGCAGTTGTCACGCACGCCGTCACGGGATGCATATGTGCGATGTCTATCCAACCTGGCTTATTTCGGGAATTGTGTTTTGGAAGGGTGTGGCATTATACAAGAAACAAATTTATTACCTTATTAACTTACTATTAGGATGCATTGCACGGTGATAATTAATTAATTACTACAAACCGGACCGGAAGCATAATCAAAATCGATTTGATTAAAGTCGAGTTGAGCAACTCAAACTGAGTTCTGGTTTATAAAATACAGGGCCCTAAAATATAAGTGACCTGTAAATTTCAATACGTGAGTTCTATCATATATATATTCTTTCAATTTAGTAGATATATGTTTATATGTCGAACTCAAAAGTATGTATCGGTTGATGAATAATATTTGAGTGTGCATGTGAACAACACACAACCATGATCGAGTCAAGTCGAATTCAACCGTCAACTACGACACAAATAGGTAATGAACCGATCACCGGTTGGAGATTTCAAAATATGTTGTGGTACGCCAAATTACTTGGAGTTATTTAATTGACCGTGATACTATTAAAAAGTATTTAGAAGAAGATCGTACTTTCAAAAGTATTTATTACAACATATTAGGTGTCCCTTTTAACATATACGATATATATGTTTTATGTTTTATTAAATAATCACTTCAAACGAATTTATTTTTTTTTTTATTTTTTTGAAATGCTAAGTTTCATTAGAATTTAGAAGCCGAAGAACATCAAACACATGCCAATTGACAAATGGAAATTTGGGCTTGGGCTTGGGCTAACTCATCTGAGATCACCATATAATCCACGCCAATCAGAGGATGGTCGACATTAAATTTCAAACATGTTCTTCCACATCTCTGGACAGGACAATGTTGTCATATAACATTCCGTATTAGACGCTGAATAATTAGTTTTTTTTTACACACACATTGTTTTAGAAAATCAAAACACAAGTTTGAGAAACACTGTAAATTCAATATCTTTCACTTCACTTTTTGAGGATCTGTGTTCTCACAAGAACACCTTAGATAAAGTGTCTTCACTACTCGTGATCTACTTTGTAACATCATATACTCCATGTTAGTTGACGAATATATAAATATATATTATTTTATAAATAATAAATATAAATAAATAAAACAGAAAACAACGAAAATGATACTCTTTTAGTGCAAGAATACACGATTTTTCTATTTAGGAATAGTTTGGTTTATATCGGAGTATGAAAGTATCGATCAACAAAAAGGGTCAAAATTCACGTAGTTGCCAAATGCCAAACACATTAGTCCTTTTAATTACATTTCCCCTTTCCCTAATTCTTAGAAGATTCTCCCTTAATAAAGAAATTAAAAAAGAAGAATTGAACAAGCTTGTAAAAATAAAGCAAATATAGATACACCGAAGTCGATATAGTCAATTTTTTCTTTTAACATGTTGTAGGTATGAGTAAGAAAATTAAGGCATGAGTGTACTCACATTCTTGTATGAATATCAATTACAGTACATTATTTAAAAAATTAAAATCAGATTTTATAACAAAAAAACATATATACAAAGAAAGCTGTTTTTCTTGAACGATGGATTCGTGCTAAAAATTAGAAAAGAAGCTACAATAAAATTACGTGAAAAGATGAAAAGAATGTGAGTCGCAAAGAAAAATGTAATTTACAAAATACTTAATCTCGACTCACAAGTTAATCACGTACTCAGACGTGATCACCCCTTGACATAAGTGATGATTCGTACATCACATCTTTTTAGCCGTACATCAACAAATATGTTTCAAAATGTTGTACTATACAAAAAAAGTAAAGTATATTAGTGATGTATGACTAAAAAATTGTGACCTACGAATCACCACCCGACATAATAATAATGGCTTGTTTTCAAGGAAAAAAACTACTACTAATACTAATAATTCAGTTATTATTAGCACCAAAAGGTAATCATGGGCAAAAGACCTGATCAAAAAACACCCTATAGTTTCTTTCCTTCGTCTAAAAGGAAACTTTAAGGCATCTTTCCAACCAAACACATTCTCATTATTGGTCAAGGAGAACCTTATTGTCACGCTAGTGTATGTTTTTTTAATCTCCTTATTTTTAATACATTACAATAATTGTGTTTCAAAATTCGATTTGTGATGTTTAATAATAGTATTATTTAATTATTTATATGATCGTTAATTAGTAAAATATACATGCTACCAAAAATTGTTAGGTTTAACTGTAAATTATCTTAATTATTTGATTGTTATTGGTAGATTTTCAGTCTTGAACAAAAAAGCTACATATAAAAAAGAGGAATATAATCTTTAAACGCAAAAAAATAACTAAAATCCAACAAAAATCGAAAACTTTCTTGTAGAAAACAACAAGGACACCAATGTTTTTTTCTTTACAAAAAGCAAAACCAAACTATAATCCATGGCCTCATAATATTGCATGGTTACTTGTCCCAATAGAAGATCAAAAGATACCCTTTACTTTTTAGTAAACTCCTTTTTTCCACAATCATATCGTTGTAATAACTTCTATAAAAGGAAATGTATCCGTAGTAACGAGGAAAAAAGGTATTTTAGTCATTTTTTAGATTGTAAAGTCGTCGTAGAGATGGATGGTGTAATTTATGAGATTAGTAGGTTTGTCCTCCCAATTGTGAGCTTTGAGTTAAAACCTAAGGTTAATTTCATTTATTTCGTGAGCTTAGTGTCTAATACGATTAAACTTTAATAGATGCGCAAACTGTAAAAATGACAAATTACATGGATGAAAAGTGTAATTTACCCGACACTTTAAATATATTATTATTTCCATCTATCTATGCTTTAGAAAATGGGCCTAAAACTTCCTTTCGCCTTTCTTTTGTTAGTGTTTTGCCTGAATGGCATGTTTTGTGTTGCATTTTTGACATGTCTTTCTCTACCTCCATCGAGAATGAATGATCTAAATCAATCAACAAGAATCTCACAACTCTCTCTATACGCACCTTTTGTGACCTACAAGTCTCTTCTTCTTTCATCTTTTCGTCCACGTCACTCTAAACTTTAAATTCAGGCCTCGTGTACTTCTCCATGTATTTCGAAACCTTAATTCCTAAGTTCTTGATGTCATCTTTTAATTTCGCGTATATATTCCCCATCTTCCACATACTGAATTATTATTATTATTTTAATCCCGACAATGCAATCCAACCTTTTATTTACTATATATGGATTGTCATTTTCATAAATATCATATCCAACAATTAGTAGACGGATAAATGGTACGGACATAGAGAAATCGCTTGTTTTTTATTGTCACAAATGATTAAGGAAAAATTTTCACCTAGATAAGTTAGAATCTAATCACTTGTAACCTCAAGGTGGTAGCCTAGTGGTGAAGGCTTGAGATTCTCAAAAGGAAATCCAACTTCAATCCTCACCAACTGCAACTTTAGGGCCATCTCTTAGGCGTGTAGCTCAGTTGGTTCTGGAGGAGAAGACTTTACAAAAAATGGTCATGTTTCCCAAAATAGGTTGACACTCTTCTGAACGGGCTGCTGAATTAGTCTGGAACGTATACTTATCATTGACGGTTATCAACATTTTGCAAGAATGTAATCATTTGTGTCCATTTTGACAATGATTGAAAGTAGAATATAGTTAACTTGTATATAATATGGGAAGCAAGTATTCGTTGAATTACAGTTACATATTGAGGATAACTCTAAAATGTACTTATTTATAGTGTGTAATGGACTAGTTATTCAATGCTATTGTATGCAATTTTTGATATCCTAAATACGTGTCGGTTGAATGAAGTACAACGTAGCATCATTACAAGGTGATACGTCACCAAAATATATACAATTGGAACAGATTGAAAGTTTATTACAAATAATAGAAGTCCGTGTACTTTCTTACATAGAATATCAAACTGTAAATAATTACGTTTCAAAGTACTTGACACCCTACATATTTTCTATACATTACTTCATGGACATGCAAAATATCATTAATATTGTATCTAACAATCTAGCTAAACTAATTGGAACATCACTAGTGTACACCCGTGCTATGCAACGTTAACTTAGAAAATTATTATAAAAGAATGATTATAAATTGAACGTTAAAATACGCCCAAAACAGATTTGTGATACAAAGAGATATAACTACAAGATTGCACTAAACTATCTTTCAAGTTTTATAACCCCAACTGAAATATATTTAACATTATAACTAATATTTTGAGCACTGCCAAATTCTTATATGGCATTCATCTCAATTGAAATGTAATTTATTAAAAATAAATAAATAAATAAATAAAACGGTAATAGAAAAAACATTGAACCCACACATAAAAGTTAATTATTATTATTAATTATAACTCCCTTCTGTTCCAATTTTATTGTCTACAGACAAAAAAACGCAATTTAAGAAAAAATGTACTGATTGTACTCTACAACCAATGGGATTTAATTACTCACCACATACAAATGTTGTAATTGATTGAAAAGTATAAGTGAATTATAAATTTAGGACATCTCAAAATGAAAAGGTGAACTATAAATTTGAGACGGAGAGAGTATATAACTACATTCCATCCTTGAATTAGAGTGGAATTATTTTGAAAAGGTAGGTGTATTTTAGTAGGATTATAATATCAAGCATGTATGGTGGAGGAAAAGAAAACTGAATTATATGATGATTTATGGTATACAACTCGAATCATAGAATCAAATCGTAAAAATCACACTTGAAGATCTAGGCCTCATATTAAAATACGTTCATTTCCACGTGAGAACAAATATGTTCACACCATGGTTACAAAATATTATTTAGTTGAATTATAATACCCCGATCAGTATATATGTAAAATAAAAATATGTAGTTTAAAAGTAACATATAATCAACATGATGATCGGATATTTAGGATACGTTTAGTTCACCGAATATTTTTTCATAATTAAAATTTATCAAAGATGTCGGAATTTCATAAAATGTGAACTCCATTAAGTGCATTTTTTTTATAAATTATAAATCAATTCATTCATTAACCGGTGAAATAAAATTGAGGGTTAAATTCCCTAGAATTCCACATCATACACCTGACCAATCATATATTACCCTAATAATTTTTTAATTTTTATATTGATATTACACAAATTAAATATACTCCGTATAACAACACATCAACTAAAACATCATTAAAACCAATTCTCAAATCTATCTATCTTATATATTAAAATAAAATTCTTGAGAACATAAGAACTATTAGATGAAAATCAACAATATAAATCTAATCCTTAATTTAGTTCACGACGTCATTAATCTCATTATTATATGACTAAAAGACTAATTTACCCTTCTATATTTACACTTTATACCCTTCAATATTTACAATATAATTCCTCAATTTTCCTTTAAGTATAAAGAATCCTCCAAAATATTATAAATTATTTCTTCTATGATTCAAATTATTCCTACAATCTTAATTATTTTTATTTTTCTGAAAAAACCCTCAATAAGTTATTTTTAATTCCAAAAAATGCATAATTTCATTTCATCGCCCAGTGATTTAATTTCTTATACGACCTACTATTTTGAATCCTTTTTATCAATTTCTAATTTACAATTCTTGAATCATGGATGCCAACAGGTCGGGTTCTGACGAATTTTATGTATTTCTACCCATACTATCGCATTTTTGATTCTTTTATCAATTTCTAATTTACAATGCTTGGATTATGGATGTCAACGGGTCAGTTTTCGGCGGGTTTTAGTGTATCTATACACATAGCGATTTAGAATATTCGTACTGATACCCGGACCAATACCCGTTGGGTACCCAACTAGTATTACCCGTCGGTTTTTCATATTTATTCGCGGTTTTCGGTTATCCTCATGTTTGTAACTTTGGTGGAAAAAAAATAGTTATTGAAAATACGACGCAAATTTGAAACACGAAAAAAAAAACGATACCGAATTACAAGATTTGAAATCTTAAAGCTAACAATTTAAATTTTTTATTAACTAATTCAAAGTTTCGGTATATAATATAGTATTATAATTAAAGAACAATACAAATACAAAAAAAGAAAGTGGTATCATGCATAATATTATCAATAATTGATTAATTAATTTACTCTTTTGCCACTAATTTCTCTATATCTCGATTTACATTCGTAAAAATCATTTACCATTTAATCTTCTAAGGCTGTGTTAACGTCATTCGGGTCAGTAGAGCCTGCATTTGAGTTGTAATGTTTTGTCATCTTTCGTCAAAGTTAAAAAGACAAAGTAATGCATTATAGGTTGTTGATTTAAATTACCATGAGTAACTTAGATGGACGAAAATCATCAATGCACTGCAAAGAGCGTTATCTTTTAAGTACAAAATAATATTTACTTGGAAAAACATATTCTTACGATTTTAAATAATATAGTATTATTAAATATCAATACAAATAACAAAGTGATATCATACACAATATCATCACTATTAATTAATTTATTTATTTGGACTCATCAATTCAAAATCTATCACAATTCAAATCATTAATACATTTTTCATTTAAAATCAAAACAATACACGATGTATTGTACACCAAAACCAAAACAATTATTAAATCCATATAACACATTCATATAAGACATATCGTAAAGTTAACCCACAAATTTTACGGGTCTTAAACTAGTAATAGTTATTATATACGGAGTATTTTTTAGATAATACCCATAAAGCCCTCAAAAACAGTTTTGAGAAGGTTGCGGTACTTTCCCTTCTAAAGTATGCGCATAGAGATTCTTTAGATAAAAAAGAACGTCCATGGAAAAAGGAAGGTTTTTACTTTTTACATAACTTTGTATATACTTTTCGTTTTAGTTACTTTTGTTAATAAATTTGAATCTTATATTATAGAAACGTACCTCACATATGTCTCATACATGACTACATGAGTGAGGCTTTTAAACTTTTGTATGGTCTCGTACTTTGTATTCTTAGTTGTTTTATTGTTTGGAACTTTCAAAATTGTTATCATATGTATTCAAATTTTAAAACTTGTTATATTATGTATCAAATGACTTGAAACCTGTAATTTCCTATTGTGAAGGTGATACTAGTTACACTAACCTAACACATGACGTGACATAGGTTAAACCGATTAGAAGAACCAAATTATCTGTTGGAGTAACGCCTCATCTTCTCAAAAAGGACCGTAAAGCATTTAACATGAGCACTGTGCACTAAAGATAACCTACGAGTTTTGAAGTGTTACAATGTTAGAATTAAAAATACATAAGAGCATGTGGAATTATTGCATGCCATCAACATTGTCGAAGGGTTATCAACCTGTGTTGAACGCTCTCAGGTAGTGTTAGTTGATAATCCATATCGAGGGCTCAACAGCATTGTAAACAACTATTAACCACTCTTTACACTCTAAGATCTCATTTAAAATTATTTAAAACGGGTCTTGTGATCTAACTAGATCGAATGATCGATATCCTCCTGTACCATGATGCCAAAAAGGAATAGTTCCTTCAGTGCAATAATTTAACATTATACCCTGCCTAAACTCAAAAAAATATTATCTCATTAAACCACGTTTTCTCTAATTATATTCGCTATATATTGAAACACGTTTAACTATATGCGATTCTCATTAAATTCACTGTATCTAAACAACAAATTAATTTCACGTTTACGTTTAGAAATAGCTCCTAGTAATCGTAGGAGGTCAACCCACTTAACTCTAAAAAGAAGCCAACCAAAAGAATCAACAAAAGCCAAAAGTAAACTTAATCTTTCCAGACCAAAATTTGTCAAACACAAAAGATGTCATCTAATAAACTTGTACCGTATGCAACAAAACATGTACATTACTTATGATTTTTCACTTTAATATCACACCCAAAAGCAAAAGTCGTTAAATTTTTATAAAAAAAAACAAACTTGACGATGAAGCTTCTATGATATTGTTCAATCAATCAATCTTCTCTTGATCTACCTTGTGTTGTCAATTCAGTGTCCCTAATTTCCATTAACATGGCCGTCCATACCCCACCACTTTCTCCGGTTACAAAACCTCATATTCATAGCCTCACATAACCCTCTTTTACTCATCACCCACAACACAGATAACATCACATTCCATTTCCATATTTACACAAAAAATTTACTTGTTGTATTACATTTGAGGAATGAAATTGCCCTTTGTTTCATCCCAAAACAATCTGAATTCACCTAATATCAAACAACAAGTTACTAGTGTTGCTAGTGGTGGTATCGTAAGTAATCGTTACGAACCGAAATCAGTACTCGACGTACGACGTAGCCCACCGAATTCGGGTGAGCATAATAATAGTAACGTTGTGTTTTCATCGTCGGATGATCAGCTGGTGTTAGATAATAATAATAATAATGAGAATGAGAATGGAATGATTCATCAGTTTGAAGAATGGGAATCACTTATGAAAGAATTAGGTCTTCATGATGATTCTACTAAATCTGCTTATCCACTTGATCTCCCTGAGCTGCCTCCAATTCACACGGAATCGGCTGCTCCTGCAACCGCTATGTTCTTTCATTCCGATTTCGAGAATTTGAATCCGAATCTAAACGGGCTAGATTTCATTGATGATGAGCAGAATAATAATAATAACGGGTATGATTACGTGGATGAGTTGATCCGAATAGCTGAGTGTTTTGAAACACGGTCTATTCAGCTAGCTCAAGTGATACTGGCGCGGCTCAATCAACGCCTACGAGCGCCAACCGGGAAGCCGCTTCAACGAGCCGCTTTTTATTTCAAAGAAGCGCTTCAGTCTCTGCTAACCGGTCCAACTCGGATGACTCAGTCGTCATCTTCATTAGAGATCGTACAAGGTATCAAAGCGTACAAAACGTTTTCGAATGTTTCTCCAATTCCAATGTTTTCGGACTTTACAGCTAATCAAGCCATGCTTGAAGCCGTGGATGGTGCAATGATCGTCCACGTCATCGATTTCGACATCGGTTTAGGAGGTCACTGGGCGTCTTTCATGAAAGAAATTGCAGAAAAATCAGAAGCGCGAAAAGTTCATTCTCCTGCTGTTAGAATAACCGCTATCGTTCCAGAAGAGTATGAAATGGAATCGAAACTGATCAGGGAAAATCTCTGGCAGTTCGCCCGTGGTTTGAAACTACGATTTGAAATTGAGTTTGTCTCGTTTAGAACTTTCGAATACTTATCATTTAAATCGGTTAAGTTTATGGAAGGAGAGAAGACTGCGGTTCTTCTCTCCTCAACGGTGTTTCATCGTTTGGGCGTCAATTTCGTAAATGACATGCGACGAGTTTCGCCACATGTCGTCGTTTGCGTTGACGGTGAAGGAGCGATAGGGGGAGAACCTTCGTTCTTTCGTCAAACGGTGATCGACGGTCTCGAATTTTATTCGACTGTGCTAGAATCACTGGAAGCAGCGAACGGTAGCGGCGGCGGAGGTAGTGATTGGATTAGGAAGATTGAGATGTTTGTGCTGCTGCCAAAGATAACGGCGGCAGTGGAAGCGTCGGGACGGCAGGTGCCGTCGTGGCGGGAAGTATTCGGTAGGGCGGGAATGAAGGCGGTGGGGATGAGTCAATTCGCTGACTTTCAAGCTGAGTGTTTACTGAAACGGGTACAGGTCAGGGGGTTTCACGTGGTCAAACGGCAAGCGGAGATGGTGCTTTGTTGGCATGATAGGCCACTTGTTGCCACGTCCGCATGGAGGTTTTAGTTGCATGAAGTAACGAAGTTAGTCGAATACTATCGGTAGAATTTTATTTTCTTTGTTTTTCTTTTCTACAGTTTTACTTTCCTTTTTGGCATATTATGATAAATAAAGTTAGAAATTTGGGGATTAGGGGTTACTTTTGTGTTGTACTGGTGCGTTAGATAAGTAAGTAAATTTAGTGTATTTACTAGCAAAGTAGTTACCACTAATCAAAGTAATGGATGAATCTTTAGAAGCTAATATTCATAGGTACTGTATCATTTAACATGATGCACTCAAACTAAACAGTTGCAAACAACAGTCAAATGACATATTGCCATTACCCTCGAAAAAAAGGGGGAAACGGCCCATATGCGCGAGCTTAAGCTGAGTAATGATGTTAACAACATTATTAGTTTTGTCAATGATTCCCAACGTCAGTTTGTTTTTTATACCGCCAAAAGAATTTCCTCCAAAATCTGTAGTTGTAGTACCTGTATTTCCTGACCGTAACATTGTTAATCCTCACCTTCGTCACCTGCCTGAGATTGAATATGTCCATCAAGTTTCAACACTGCCTCCGGTTCGCAAGGCTTGTTTAACTTATCCTGTTCAATCAATACAAACTATCAATGTTTCGCAGCACAACTAAAACAAACAAGAATGCTAACAGAAAGTTAGAGAGAACGTAGAGGTAGCAAACTGGGAGGCTTGGTAATTATTATTGTGGGTTGAAAGCAGTCGAGTCCATTTTTAATTTTATTCTCATATAGGGATTTTCTTTGAACAGTTAGATGTGTTCAATAAGATTATATAAACTATATTATTAGTTAAGAAACGGTTTTATAAGGTAGTAAATATGCATTGTAAAATACAGTTTGGAGTTTAGACAACTTTCATACCATTCCCACTTTAGCTAAATAAACTTATTTAACCCGATTGAGATGCAACCGAAGTACTACTTAAGTCTAGGTATCAGAATTCACAAAAAAATGATACTATATTTAACAAATGTATATGGGATCAGGAGTTTGCATAAACCTTCATAAAATTGTTTTCAGATGTAAGCTTCCTGCATTCCTCAGACAGCCTCTGCAACTCATCTTTGAGATTGCCATTCTCATTGCTGAGCACCTGAACTCTTGTGATTAGCTCTTCACACTCGGCCTGCCCATACGTTATTAAAGTACAACTATATTTCAGATATCCAAGTCCGCATTATTATATGTATCACTAACAGAATTTAGACTAAATGAACATAACTTTGTTTATATATATATATATATATACCAACATACATATATACTCCTTGAATAGCTACATTCTAAAATTGTTGCATACGTAAATCGGTTAACCAATATTATTATCATACATGTGCACAGCTAATTGATTTTAAAAAGCTATCAACACGAAGTATAAGTTACCTGTTTGCGCAATCTCGATTTTCGAGGCGACTCTCTGTTGGATTGCTTCCTTTTCTGTCTCTTCAGTTCTCACTCATCTTGCTGAATGATAGTTGCAGCAATCATTAAATGATATTTGCTGATATATATTAGGAAAGTTTTAAAACAAGTCCTAGACTTTTGCCAATATATGTCTAAACTTCAATCATACCCGAGTCCACTGATCAGAAATCATGGCTTCGCGTCCCATTATTGGTTGTGGAATCATTTGTGGAGATTCATCACAAGGATTTGGTTAGATTTCCACAGCTACATTTCCTGAAGAGGGATTCCACAAGTCTATCCCCAAATTCAGATTGCCAGCAGAAGCAGATAAATGATTGGCTGCCGATAAAATTTGAATCACACTTTATATCAAGAGTCAAAACATGCAGAGAACAGAAGGTCAGAGTGCGAATTACCATCAGAAGAACCATCATGCTCACCCTCCGCGCTGCTAATGTTGAAATTATATAGCCAACAACTATGAATAAAGTGGTAAATCAAATGTAAAAATACTATATATGTTAGGTCTATAAACCTTTGGGTGGTGGTACCGTCATTCCCTGAACTTGATGCCGCCTTCCCACCCTCTCCATTCCCGACAAGAAGCGGATTTCCATTTCCTAGAATACCCTTTTTCTTTCGACCCTTTTTCTTCCCATGACGGGCCTTCGGCTCCATTTCTACAATTGGCTGTGCAGTGCTTGGAGTCTACAAGAATAATAGCTTATAATCAAGAAAGTAATACTGAACACGTATATCAAAGGACTGATACGCTTCTTGGATCTAATATTAGTATGATAATAATTTTTTTACATAACTCAATAATGGAAATGTAAATGAAGATCACCATAGGCATGCCAGGGAGAGCATAAACTCCAGCTGGGGGGTATAGAGCAGGGTATGGAATTGGAGTACCATATGGTGGCATCATAGGAGGCTGAAGTAAGTTATATAAGCATTAATCAGTACATATATGAGAGACTGGAATAAGTTACATAAATGAGTATAGATGATTACCTGGAATCCCCATATGTATGGATGTGGAGTTGGAGGTGAAATGTTTGACCCATAAAACGGTGGCGTAACTGCACCACCATAATAAGTTTGATACAAAAACCTATATAAGAATCTATCACAATATTCACTGCTAACCAAATGTTTCATTAGTGTATCTGCATTGAGGTTGACCAATGAGCATATGGAGGTGGATTTGCTTCCTGAACATAAAGAGAAAAAATGATAGCTCGATAAGATAACTAACATGACACACGAATAAAAGTTGATATGCTGCTAAAAAAATAACAATAAGATAATTTGAGTCACCGTCGGTTTGGCATGCTTAGCAGCTAAGTTCCCTTCACTAGCTCCCATGAAAATTTACAGCTCAAAACTTTTAACACCTACAACAATTTCTGTTACATAAATAGATTCCAACAACCCAATTCGTGGTGCAATCGTTTGGAATTTGGATCTTTCTATAGTTGATTCTATGATATCCAACTTTTGGGAGTTCACTAGTTTGCAAAAAATAATTGTCCTTAATATATAATCTTGATATCGACAAACAATATTCGTTAGCTTTTGATACCTCATCTGCCGTAAACGAACTACCTTTCATTATTGTAATTTAAACCTTCTTTGGTTTAAAGTTACAAAATGAAATTGTTTTACTAGTTTTAGTGTGTAGCTAATTTGTTACTACATAATATACACAACCTCAAAACTAATTATCTAGCATCCAAATTTCATAAGGGCAACTAATGTAAATATAGAGTCCATCATACTTCATAGTTAGGTTGGATTTATAACTCATTTTTAACACATAATAATTTATTTTATAAAACATATAATACAATTTGGAGCCCTAATCGTACTAATGACCTGCATACTAACAAAACCCCTTATAGTAACACTTGACGATACCAAAAATACAACATTAACTGATAACATAAACACAAAATAAAAATTGAAAAAAAAAATTACCCGATGGAAATATAGTAATTACGGAGTATATATATAACTTACTATATACGAGATGATAATGATAATAATTTGCGCTGGTAGTAATCTGTAGCAAAAAATCAAGAATTCGTAATCGAAAGTGAACTGAAAAGAAAAAGGATGGTTGCTTCTGATAATCGCCGGGAAAGGTCGGCCGCCGTCAGCTAGCGGTGGTCCGGTAGGGAGGGTGAGATGGAAGGGTGCGAGGTTAAGAGATGCCACGTAAGGTGGAAAAATGGTTCCAGATGTCAATCGTAGAGTGGATGCATATGACGCGGCACCAAATTTTAATCCAATCGGCAAATTACGTACGAGTAATTTATTATTTCTGTTTTATTTTAGTTACATATATTAATAATATTTTAATATTAATCTTAACTATCTAATAAAAGAGAGTTGGTGCTGATGTTACTATGCTGACTTGGCGAATTGTTAAGCAATATCTTTGTTGATGTGCCACACTAAGATACAAGGAATTTTGTGGTCTTTTTAAATTTTCTTAATAAATCTGAAAATTAGTTTGGTTTAAATTTTTATGTAGTTTAAACCCGGTTTCTAGACATGCTAACTTTGGGCCGCACCTTTTTTGGAAATATAAAATTTGCTTTCACGCCTTTTATTTTTATTGGACACTTTACCACCGCCTAATCCATTAGTTTCTTTGCATCTAAAAGTAAATCAGCTGTATTTCTTTATGATTGTAGTAATAACAATGTTAGGGGTTTTATCAAGTGCTGAATCAATACGTTTTGAGCTTGAATCAAGACATACTAAATGTATTGTTGAAGATATTAAAAGCAATTTTATGGTTGTTGGTCATTACACCATTGTTAACCCTAATCAAGGACAACCCTTACCCGAATCCCATAAAATCACTCTCAAGGTAACTACTCTTATTAGTGATTTTAGTTTAATTGTTAAGTTTGTTTATTGCTTTATAATCTGGGGTATTTTATTATGATACATGTTTTGTTAAAAACCTTAATTGAATTGTATTGTATAACTATATTTGTTTGTAGATTGAAGTTATTATGAGTAGTTTCCCTTTATATTTATATGGTAGTATTAAAAAGTTTAGTGATTATATAAATTGGAATTTGGGATTGTGATTTATGCAAGCACTAAGTTCATGCAGGTGACATTGGCATTTGGGAACAGCTATCACTCTTCTGAAAATGTGCATTTAGGGCAATTTGCATTTCAGGTTGTTGTTTTTCGCTATTGAACACCAACCACCACTTAAGATCCCTATTGAATTCGATTGGAGGTCTGGTATAGCTGCTTAAGATTGGTCCAATGTTGCCAAGAAAAATTCAGTAGATGTAAGTTTATCTATTCATCGTTCTGATAAGATATTGTTATGCGTGTGTGTTTCTGATATGACGTGACTTATGTTTCAGTATTACGACATTCTGATATTCAAGTGAACCGATATGTGGCATCTTCAGTATATGTTTGATTGTGAACTTCTGTAATTGATTGATGCAGGTCCAACAACTATGAAAGTTAAAGTAACTGGATCAACTCCCGGACCTCATGGGTTTCACTTGGTAAGGATTTGTCTGGTTATATTTTGTCGTGTTTTATGTATACTTATATATATGTTCATTGAACGTTATTAAGTGGTGATCTTTTTGTTTTGTTGACATATAGCATGAGTTTAGTGATACTACAAATGGGTGCATATCCACAGGTTAGATTTTTTACTGTTTTCCAATCTACAATTTATAGATTTTGTTAAATAAGAAGATTTAGTTTGATAATTGATTTATTGGTGACACTGATCGACATTAGGACCCCATTTCAATCCTACACATGGTGCTCCCCATTTCAATCCTAATGGGAACACACATGGTGCTCCTAAAGATGAAAACCATCACTGCAAACATTTTTTTCCCTTCATATTTCAATCCTAATGGGAACACACATGGTGCTCCTAAAGATGAAAACCATCACTGCAAACATTTTTTTCCCTTCATATTTAGTTGTTGACATTAAGCTTTAAGTTTTACGGTCTTTTGTTTAAGATTATATTGTTGTTGAATATGATGCAGGTGTGCTGAGGCTACAATTGTTGATAACCAGGTTTGAGTCTAAAGCTTTGTTATGCTCTATGTTTCATAATGTTGTTTGAAGTGATTTGTGGATTTTTGAGTTGATGTTTGGTTACTGAGTATGTGCAGATACCATTGACCTGGCTTTAAGGTGAGATTACAACCTTTTGTGTTAGTCATCTAATTGTTAAGATTGTTGATAGCATTCTTATTGTTTTGATATGAATAATTTCATGCTTAAACATCGTTACCTATACAAAGTATTTTGCTATGCTGGTTGATTTTAGCTTGCTACTGTAGTTTCTGATTACAAAGTATTACATTGTTTCTTTGATGCTGGCCTATGTCTATTTAGTTGAAGCAATGGCCTATGTCATTAAACTACATACCTACTAATATGAAGACCTTAATTGGTGAGGCATCTTGCATTATTTGTTAGGAGAACCTAATGAATATTTAGTTATATCCACTTTTTGACTTCATAGAATTAGATAATACAGTAATAATCTTGACACCATTAGTTTTTTCTTTTTTTCTTATCCAAATAATCTATTTGTAAGCATTTCTTTTCTTGACCCGCGGCTTTGACCGAGCTAATAGCCATGCAATTACAACACTCATCACTCTTTGATCTGTCTCCCTGCTTACAGTGGCAATATTGACCCATTTCTTTGAATGGGTCGATCTATGTGATGCTTCATCACCTCTTTGATCTGTCTCACTGCTTACATTGGCAATATTGACCCATTTCTTTGAATGGGTCGATATGTGTGATGCTTCATTATAAGATTGCTGCAAAATTTCTAATAAAAGAAGTTGTGGTATGCTGCCATCTTCATGTAAGTTCTCTTATTAATTAGACATGTTCCTCCTTTAAGTTAGGCCCATTTATGATTTTTCTAAATCTTACCACATGTTAACCCTTTTATAGCTACATTTTATAACTTGACAATTAGTTATGTTTTACTTTGTTTGTGATTTTTTTTCCTAGCACAGGTATTGTGATCTTAGTGATCTTCACAAGCAAGAACAAAATATTTAATATGTTCTTGAAAAAAGCTGTAAAAAACTAAGATTTCATGTATTTTAATCATTTTTATCTTAGTTGTGTTAGTTTAACACACCGTTTTCACTTATGCACATTGCCACATTGGAATGATATGCACTTATGCACATTGCCACATTGGAATGATATGAAGTGTGATGTGAATACTAATAATGTCAAGTGAAGTGTTTTTTCAAATTGTTTATCGATAGTTTGGTATTCTAATCTAATAATATGTTGTTACTTTTCAGGATGTAAATAATTCTGGTACCTAAGAGGTTTTGATTCTATTGAAACACAAAAGAAGCTAAAACTTTTGTATTGAATTTTTATACTTTTTCACTTATTAAAAAAGGATTAATTATTCAAGGGTAAATAATAACAACAAAATTACTTTCTATAAACAATCATGTCCTTATTAGTCAACATAAATCTTATATATACGTTGTTAACTTTTGCTTCTAATGTTTATTGACGACTACGTAAATGCATCTATAGCCTTTTATTTTACTTAGAACGTAATCAATTGTAATTGTTTTCGTTGAAATCTTGAATAATGCTAAAGATATATCTAATAGTTTGTTAAAATCTACTAAGAGGCATGGAACAAGTGTTTATCCATAAATATACTTTAAACTGGAATTTTAAGTTTTCCATTTATAAATTAATTAAAGATATTAATTCTTTCGGGGTTTAACTTAATGATTTATATATATATAAATTTTGTATCAATTCTTGACATAGGGGTTTGATTAGAAAGTGATATATAAATGTATCTATTATCAATATTAATATATGGAATTAATGGCTTTGGTTGAATATTTTTTACATGTATCGCAATTGAAACATCATTGGCGTAGTTTGAAAATGCAAAGAATCAACGAGCTTTTTCATCACTTGAGTGGGTAATACAGTAGTTTTTTAACGAGTTAACACAAATATCAATAGTAGTTACTACAAAGTAAATAAATAAGTAAACATTTTATAGATTTTTATTTTCATAATAAATTTTAAATAATACCCGTGTTGTCACGGGTCATAGAACTAGTATTAAATTATTACGGAGTCTTATTTTCAGATAAACACGTTTTTACCTATCCACTTGTTCGTCTCTAGTCTATACTCTCTACGTTTAAATAGGGGATTTTGATTGATATCCAAGTATCCAATGGTCCAACCAATCTAAAAAAGTTTACAGATCTTGGCTAGATGAATAATAATCGGGCTCTATCTACAATGATTATGGGCCGGATCAAGCTGGGAATGATTATGGGCTGGATCATGATAAAGTTGCGAAAGAAAAGCCTCAAATTAGGAAAGAAAGGGCATATGTAATTTAATGCATTTTAAGACATATTTGTAGTGATAAAAATGCAATCAAAATTAATAAATATAAAATTCATTACGTCTATCTTTGTCCTCATTTGAATTCTTCCCCTCTTATCCTCTACCACAAATCAGAGTTTGTGATGTATACAAATCACTGATGATTCAAGAATGTTTTCAACAATTGCTGTAAGAGGTTAACTGAATAAAGAATTTAGTTGAATCCTCTGTCAAGTAAAACGATGGATCTACATGTTTTCGAGTAATAATAATAATAATTAATGATAATAAATAAAGTAATAATAAGGGGTTCGGTATTTTCCTTTTTACATAGTTTCAAATTGTGAGGGAGAGGGGACAGTCGGATAGAGATAGTTTGTTCGCTTGTAAATTTGCATATGATCCTACATCTTAAATATATCATCATAAATATAAATATAGTTATGAAAGCCTAGTCAATTTATAAAATCATTTATGTTTAGTATCCCCTACTTAACTAATGTTGTGTACATTGTACGTCAAGGGCAAAGATGGTCTTTTTAAGTTCTCTATCCAGGCCACCCCTGTTTTTGTTTAAGCAGGAATTAAGTAACAAATGAAGTAAAGTGTCTATAATAATGAACAATACTTATGACATTATGGAAGCTTTAAAATGTAACAAATGAACGTAAATCAACATCATTTAACTGGTCAAGGGCAAAGATGGTCTTTTTAAGTTCTCTATCCAGGCCACCCCTGTTTTTGTTTAAGCAGGAATTAAGTAACAAATGAAGTAAAGTGTCTATAATAATGAACAATACTTATGACATTATGGAAGCTTTAAAATGTAACAAATGAACGTAAATCAACATCATTTAACTGGATTTGTGATGGTCTTGCATCATGCCTTTTATAATAGGTTTAAGAAGGTCATATAGTTTATGTAAAAGATCTACATATGTATTTGATCAAAAACAAGACTTTATTTACACTTTCTATTTGTGATAGACTTCCTATTTCAGTGTATTCCTTATGTAAAACTTGTTATTTACACTACATCTACTTCCTATTTCAGTGTATTCCTTATGTAAAACTTGTTATTTACACTACATCTTCATTGTCCAACTAGTGTATATCCCGCGAATTCACGGGCTAGTCTATAAAATGTTTAAAAATTCGGAAATGACCAAATCATTTGATGAAATTAATATATATAAATTTGTTTTTTAGGAAGTTTTTATTGATTTGATTAGCGTTTATAATATATTTATCTTTATTCTTCTTAGAAGATTCGTTGTATAATTTAGTGTATATGTGACTATTGAAAATTAGAAAAGTAGAAAAAAATTTAATAATGAACGCATATATCAATCATTCAATGCATGAGCATGCATTCTACCTTATAATCAAATAACGGGTAACAATGTAATGTCATCAACTATGATAAAAAAGAAAAAAGAAAGAAAAAAAGTTTCTTAGTGATATGTTAAAGGGTATTATAGTTAGTTAGAGAATTAAAAGGGGGTGGAGAAATTAATTTCACGAGATATCCGTTCCTTGTATTTCTATTTCCATCTCATTTATAGAGGAATAGAATAACAACGTAAATTTTTCTTTGTGCTTTACTCGGAAAAAATGTTTGGGCTTAAAACAAAAGAGATATAAGAAGCCTAGATCACGTGCCAGTCATATACTCACGTTTGAACATAACTTTCTTGAAATCGTCCAATCAAATCCCTAGAAAATAGCTAATCTTTGATTAGGTGATTTTTTCGGCCGATTCTACCGATACTACTATATCTTCTCCAACCTTCAAGCTAGTTGTTCAAGTGTTCATCTCCTTTCTTCCCTTCTCTTTATCTAATTATTTTAACTCATGATTATTTGAACCTCTTTGTATACAAAAACCCCAAAATTAAGGAGTACTGTGAAAACCATATTTTTTTGTTGAACTTATACAATAAAAAGTTCTAATTTTAGTTCATGTGAATATACAAAAAGAAAAAAAGTTAATAAAATCTCTAACTCATTTTCATTTCTTTTCTTTTTTTCCCTTAATTCATTTCATTTCACTAAATTTATCTTTACCTAATATGTCCTTAATGATTTAATTAAGTGAGTTTTCTTTGTCTTTTTTCAACTATTTCATATTATTTCATTAAACTAAAATATAGATATTTAAGATACGCATATTAGATACTCCATTTAGTTGCTAACTTACTTTTAATGATTTGAATTGAAAGTTTTGTATATCAAAATAATTTAATGTCGTCCACACTACACAACGTCATAGTATATTAACAATTACATGATCAAATTGTTTTGTCTATATAATAAGAGAAAAGTGAATTTTTATTCGATTGTGGTGACAAATAAGAGTAAGAAGCTTCTTTCCCATCTCTTGTTAAAATCAATTGATAACATTAAAGATACTATGAAACTTAAAAAATATAATAAATAATGTTAGAGTTATGTAATAGGTACTACATATATAGTGATACACAATGACTTACTTTAATTTATAGAATATTGGATTTATAAAATATTGAAATTTAGAAATATTAATTTAGAAAATACTGGTTTTAGGAAATATTAATTCAAATTTTTAATTTTAATTATATGTATTTGAGCACAATTAACTCCTACCTACTGTAACCTTAGTCGTGAAATCGTATGACTTCTTATATTTTTAAGTTTAAGTACTAATATTAAATACTTTATAATTATTTAAATACTTATACTAAATACTTTATAAGTTTTCTCTAATTAATCATCAAGGGTAGTGATGTCTTTTGACTTTAACCAAATTTTCTATTTAGGTAGTCACATATAAATTAGGAGATCAATGGATATAACTAATTGCCCCTACTCATTTAATGGTCAAGATTAATCTAAAATGATCTATTTTAAAAAGGATAAGATAATTATGATTTTCTTTTAATATATAAGATAGAAGAGAGATTTACATTCCAAACATGACATGATATATTCTAAGGGTAATAAGTTTTATTCGTGCAGTGTGATGTTTTCGTCATATTTTAATTTTATCATTGAATTGAAATTTTGAGAAATATGAGGAAAGAGTGTGATAGATTCACTTCAATGTATTTTTAAGCCGAATACCCTTATAATACATTTGCGTGCCATATCATTCAATTTTATAAATAACTAGCTTATTACCCGTGCGATGTACAATTTTTTTAAGGGTTTTGTGTTTTTTTCCTTCTCATTTTCTTCTTGTAAGTTTTAAGTAATAGTGCAAGAAGTTCAAATGTTTTTCATAAAAAGAGCGAAGCTCTTCATATTTTCATAAATCATATATTGTAGTATAAAGTGTAAGAATTGCATAAATACATGTTAGCCAGAATAATACCAAAATTTATATTAGTGTGACAAAGTTGAACTGCATGTATGTTCATTGATATAAATCATGGTCATACACTGGAATCTGACAACAACATTATTTTTAGTGAGTATATATCCACGGAAAATATAGTGAATAACTAATTAGTGATTTCATTTGTGATTTTAAGAATTTACCTATCAAGATAAATGTCAAATATGGTGGTTTCTAGATGTTTCATTGCATTGGACATGTTATTGCAAACTCCCTATAGATAAACATATGAATAATGGAGTAAATTAGTAACAATCAATTTGTCGTTAAGAACCAAACAAAAATAAATTACCATATGTAAAACGAAACTAAAGATCATCCCTACGTAAAAATTGGACGACAAAATGGGATGTTTTTTCTTACTAATCTATAGTTGGTAAATAAATTGCAGAAGAAAAAAAAACATCTATATATAACTTTTTAAGAGAATCATGAAGAAATTAGAAGATAGAAAAACTAAACATCATCTACTTTTGCAGATTAGCCAAAAAAATCTAGAAAGAGTCACAAGTTAACATGTTGATCATTTTCGATGGGTGACAAGAATAGAGTAAATGGTAAATCAAATCTTATTAAACATGGATCACCAATAAATTTCAATAGGATGATGTTAAAATGTTTGAAAAAGTGCAAATATAGGAAACAGGTTAGTTAGATGCATAAATCGACATATTGATTCAATTTTTATGTATGTAAAGATATCTAAATGATAACCATTGTAACTCTACATGTTTTGGCGGGAAAAGGGAATCTATGGGTGGCGTGGCAGCTAATTACAGTATTTTTTTTAACTTGTTGAGATAGATTTAGATTTATGACAAACACAGCTCAAGTATCCGAAAGATATATAGTACGTGGGAATCAAAAGGGATCTTAACAAATTGGACGTGTAAGAACTAAGACGGTTGAACGAAATATCGTATATTCGTATACCAAATCATCAATTCAATACCTTTTATTAAATGATACGGAGTATTTACAAAAAGCGTGGAGGCCTTCTGCCCACATATTCTACCAACTTAATTTGAGTCTCCATATGGTCCACCTTGTTGTTCTCTTGTACTTGCACATCAGCATTCCCCACCATGCACATATACGGACTATTAGTTTCACTGTCCAGATCCACGTCTAAAAACATTATTGTTAATTTTTCTACAATATTACATGTATATTATTTTCATATTGGGTACTTTATCGAAACATTTGAAGATTGACGACGACAGTAAAATCTAATGTAATTAGCTCAAATCTGCAAACGTATATATCAAAGATTGTATTATAACAAAAACCTAAAGCTTACACATTTCAGGCCGTAAAGTTTATTACTTTTATGTCGATTTAAATAAAATAATAGATTGATAAAGTGAATACATTTAGTAAAAGAATTACAATAGGATGTATATACGTCGAAAAAATAGACACATATATGATAAATTATGAAAGTCGTTTCACAAACTTTGTTAAAAAGGTGCAAAAATTGAATTGGGAAAACAAAGCATTTGATAATAAATGCAAATTAATATGTAGTTCACAAAATGGATTTTTATACCCTTTTCATTTAACAAAGTAGTTATAAAGCATTTCATGTATTCATTTTGCAAGTGTGAACGTGTTTCTTATTAAGGTACGAAAGTGTTGTTGATAGGTATATTAACGATTTACTATAAGATTAAGGTGCTAAACTATTCTTAATTAGTATATTAAGAATTTATTTTGCTTTAAAGGAAAAAAAAACTAAGAATAATAGTGTTGAAAAAAATAAAATAAGATACATGTCATTTTATAGAGATAGATGTTCTTCTTAGATATATATTAACATAATAATACAAGATTTAGAGAAGAATATTTATATAGTGGGCATGTAAAGTATAAGCAAGTTCTTCAAATATTAATGTACATTTGTAATTTTGTGTTATAAAGTACATTATGATTAGATATAGATGTTATGTATCAAGGAGCATAAAATCTATTTGATAATAACTAATAATTATTTTTTAAAGTATATAATCTAAACTAATGATGGGTTAAGAAACTAATATTATTATATTTGTCTTCTTCTAAAAATGTTTTATAGAACTTTATAAGTTAAAGGGATTTTATAGAAATTTATATATATATATATATATATATATATATATATATATATATATATATATTAAATGAAGATAAAAATAAGGGTGGCTAACGATATCAAATTATAAGCAAATATTATAGTGTAAAGAATAGTTAAAGAAATAAATTTATATAGTTTTAATTATTTTCCACTTATCAATCATTTAGGCACTATGGTGTCAATTAGTTAAGCTATTTGAAAATTTAGAGTGCTTCTTGTATGTTTCATCCGTTCCAAAATAAGTGTCTCATTTTGACTTTATAAATTCATTATTTTTCAACTTTGCCCTTAAATATTTTTGATTGTGTTATATAATACTTGATGCAAAATATATGAATGGATTAAGTGTTAAATGTATTTTCATTGGTATAAATTTCATCAAATATTATATAACACAAACAAATATATTTAAAATCAAAGTAGAACAATAAAGACTTTTAAAAGTCTAGATGAGACATTTATTTTGGGACGAATGGAGCAAAAGTTAATGATGTTTCGGAATCTTTTCGTTATCTTGGACTCCCTCTGTCTTAATGAAAAGGGCTAAGTCCCTCGAAATGCAACGAACTTTACCCAAAAGTCTATTGTATGCGATCAACTTTCGAGGAGGCATAAGAATGCAACCAACTTTCAAAAATGGTGTTTTAATGTAATTTGCTGATGTGTCGCTCGTTGAAGGTGACACTTGGTGTACGGATGTGCCACGTGGCTTCCGGAGAGTTTGACAACTCATCGACACGTCAGCAAATTACATTAAAACACCATTTTTGAAAGTTGATTGCATTCTTATGCCTCCTCGAAAGTTGGTCGCATACAATAGACTTTTGGGCAAAGTTCGTTGCATTTCGAGGGACTTAGCCCTAATGAAAATGTTCATTTTAACTATGCATACAGTTTAGAATTATTCACTAACTACATTTTTCACCAAACAAATAACATGTCTACTGACCAAACTTTTTTAAATTGATTGTAACTTGAAAGTGAACACTTATTTAGGATAACACAAAATAGTAATCTGGACACTTTTGTCATGTGATCAAAAGAGTACTACTTAGTTCACTACTTTTAATATAAGAGCATCTCCAATGATAAAGTCATTCCAAAAGCTTTTTTATATGTCAACTAAGAGCATCTCCAATGAGGTTTTTTTAACGCTTTTCTCAAAGCTTTTTTTATCAAAATGTGTCATAGTTTTTTATATAAAGATTTAGAAAAAGCTTTTAGCCTAATGATAAAAAGCTTTATAGTACATGAACTCAAATAAATCAATATTAAACAATACAAAGAAAGAGTATTTGAGGTACCAATGACTTGAGAAATCTCAAGCTTTTCAAAAAAAATTGCACTACAAAATGAAAAGCTTTTCTAAAAGCTTTTTATAAAGCTTTTTCAAATAGTAAAAAGCTTTGAAAAAAACTTTACAAAAAACCTCATTGGAGATGCTCTAAGTTTTCCTTTAAAAAACTTTATACAAAAACTTTTGCTCCAATGTAAAAAGCTTTCCAATAGCTTTTTTAAATCACAATGAGGGGTTAATTGTATAAATACTTGAGCTAAAAAGCTTTACCTCCAAAGGTTGATAAATCTCAACCTTTTAATCAAAAAAGCTTTGCTCCCAATGATAAAAAGCTTTTCCAATAGCTTTTTCACTTAAAAAAACTTTGCATAAACCCTTTGTTGGAGTTGCTCTAAGAGCATCCCCAATGTAGAAAACCTTTACAAAAAAGCTTTTACTCCAATATTAAAAACCTTTTGGAAAGCTTTATTGAATCCAAGAAGGGGACTAATATGAAAATATTATAGCAAATAATATCAAAAAAGCTTTTCATCAAAAACTTTAGAAATCTCAACCTTTTGTTTAATAAAGTTTTTGCTCCAATGAAGAAAAAACTTTTCAAAAGTTGTTTTGCATAAAAAAGCTTTAAAAAAAGCCTTCATTGAAGATGCTCTAAGTAGTACGTAGTACATAATTTTATTTTCTTTTGTAACGGAGTACACTCACGACTAACGGGTGAGTGGGTGACATATATTTATGTATTCAATAATAAATACATGCATATGCTAAAATTTTTATAACTGAAGTAACAATCTTATAGTCGAAATGTAACTACACATACAAAGAAACACGAAATCATATCGGGAGTGTAGTCCGTAGTTATATGCTAAGAGGGCTCTCAACAATGATCGTCGCTTTCGGTCGGTTAAACCCGACGAAATCGACATTGATGGCATCCCGTCGTCGGTTCGGTCAGTCGATTTTTCCTGTCGGAAAACCGACGTCCATACTTTTTCTTTTTTCTTTTTGCGCCGTCGGTTCGGTCTATCGGTTTCCTGTCGGAAAACCGACGTCCGTCACTCTTTTTCGTTTTTTTGTGTGTGTGCATATTTAAAGGTAAATTGGTAAATGTGAGACTTAAAAATAAAGTGACGGTGTTACTGATGGCAGATTGGCAGGGGTACGTTAGTTTTCGAAAAAACTGATGTGACACTGATGTGATACTGATGGGACGCGTCGGTTTCAGTCGCCAGAGTATGATCTAATTAACTTTATAAGCTGTGTTTTGTCTGTAAAATGATATACAAATATATTTAAAAAAAAAGACGGTTACCGGTCTAGCTAGGAATATGACAATATCACTTGCATTTCATTTTTATTTTCTATCATTATATTATAAGAATATTTTTTCTAGAAAGGCAAGTATCCATACATCAAATACCACAAAAATTTATATTAATCTACAAATATATACAAATTGTCCCATTCCCAGGACTCAAACCTTCAACCTCTTGGTTGAAAGGTCACCACGATACCGCTATATTATAAGATTATATTATATTATAATAATATCATAATCTTATTTTCAAAAGATCACACCTTTTATTAGAGAGAGAGAAGTTTTAGACACGATAGATTATTTATATTTGTGTCAAAGTAAATTGTAGCTGGAATGAATATTTGTGATTATTTTCGTTAATCGAGTTAGGTTTACGTCATTTTTATTTAATTATTCATGTCGACATTATTTACCACAACGAGTGAAGATGCAAATCAACAACTTTTTTTTTCTTTCATATTTTCAACTTTTACTACATTAACCATATACAACTATATACATAAATGTACACGTCCTGATGCCAAGATTGATGGAGAATGCAACAAATAACACAACCTTTTTTACAAGATCTATATTTATACTTTGTATAATTAACGGACTCGTAGCTACACCAACTCCTACTTCCAGATTCACCCCTTAACATGTTTATAATAGGTACTCATAACGTAGTTGAGGTCATATATACTTAAACCAACCTAAAGATTTACTAGTTACCAGTGTACATATAATAATTATACTATAATTATATCATAATCATAATGAAGCAATAATGAATTAATTGGTCTTAAATTTGCTCGACATCCACTTATTTTTTAGCTGGCCTTTAATTTGCTCGTAATTGTAATCGGTTGTTAGCAATTATAGTTGACTGATTAGTCAGCAAGGGGACACTCAAGGTCACTTTCGAGTTTTCTTAAGCATATACATAGCATTAGGTATCTAAGCAAATCGAACATTCAATGAACAATTCGTAAACTGTTTGGTGGGAAGTTCATTTATATTTGTTCGTTTTGTTATATGAACAAACATGAACAAAATTTTACGTTCGTTTATTTATATGGACGAACATGAATATAAGTCTTGTTCTACGTTCGTCAGCATCTTTGTGAATGTTCGGTAACATTTTTGTTTGTTAACAAAAATTAATAGATGATATTTGTATACCTTATTTAATCTCATCTAAATTCTAAATATAATTGTATTAAACACTAAGGTATGATGTCTTATAAAACTTGTTAATATATTATAACTAAAAATCATATTGTGATCGTTTGGTAATGCTTTATATAATTTGTTATGTTTCACATTATATATATATGTGTGTGTATATCTATATATATGTATATATATTATGCTTGTTTGTGTTGGTGTGTATATATTATACCGTACTAATGAACAGATGTAGTAAATTATGTATTCGTTCGTTTGGATTCTAAAAATCTTAATGAACGAACATAAACATACTTCATTCGTGTTCGTTCCTTTCGTTTACAGACCTACATAACATTTATAAACTAAATCGATCATTTTCCTTCTTACATGAAATATTATTGTAGTAGTAATAATTTTTTAATGTCGTTTTTTTTTATTCGTAGCCCTTGCATGTATATATATACGTCGATCAATATATAGTGATTATTCACCTCTACCTATTCTTTCTTCATAAACGTTTGGAAGACGCTCATGGCGTTGAACCATATAGATCGATCGACGACCATATCTCTATGAACACCGGTAAAATAGATTATGATCGATGATATATATGTTTTTTTTAATTGTACGGGCGGCCTTGCTTGCGCTTGGGCTGTTTCGCCGTGGCTTGAGGTATAACGGTTCAGAGAGATCGACAAGCACCCCACACTGCCATGCCAACCGCATTTTGAATCAATTTTGGGGTGATCTTTGACCAGTAATACACTTTAATTTATAACTAGCTTTATAATGCACATGTATGATTTTTAGTTTCATATAACGTAGCGACCCAACATTTAACTTTATTATTAAGCTATGTACGTATATGCTTGAGAAAATAAAATTCTGTATACGATACTACAAGGTACACATCCAGTTAAGTAAAACCAATTGATTAACCTTTTTCCTAAGCTATTAAACTGACTTATGATTACTTGTGTACGTATCGTGTTGTTGTCAATAACTTTGAGACATTTATTACTTGGTACTGTTACAAGAATCAGACAAAAAATGCATACAAATACAAATACAAATACAATACAATACAAATATACTTTTTATAAGAAGATTTAGATTAAGTTACAACGAGTCCCCAATATGCAATCGAAATTACAAAGTAACACGTAAACCACACGTACACCTTATTATTATTATAAAAATATATGGAAATACTAAAAAGAAAAACCCTAAAGGACATTTATTATAACAGACCGTGCGCAACCTTTTTGATAATTTAAACGACTTCAACGAAGCACACCTTTTCCGAGCTTAAGTCGCAATCGACATAGTAGTTGGGAGACTATGAAGGACCACCGTCTCAACCGTTAAACCCGGACCAAACCCAAACAGAACACCCCAATCTAACCCTTCTCCGGTCGTCGTCGCACCATCTTCAGCCGATTTCTTTCTCATTTCATCAAGTATAAATATAACACATGCACTAGACATGTTCCCGTATTCACTGAGAACATGTCTAGTGGCTGTCATCTTATCCTCTTTGAGTCCAAGTTTGAGTTCCACTTGGTCCAGTATAGCCGGACCACCGGGGTGCGCGACCCAAAAGATAGAGTTCCAGTCACTAATTCCCAAGGGAGAAAATGCTTGTGTTAAAGCTTTCTCTATATTCTTCGAAATCAACCCCGGTACGTCTTTAAGTAGATGAAAAGTTAACCCAACTTCCCTCAAGTGTCCATCAATCGCACCTTCAGAGTCCGGTAAAATCGTTTGTGCAGCCGATATGATTTCAAACAATGGCCGCTCGATTGTCAAGTCTGGGTCAGACCCAACGATAACCGCAGATGCCCCATCCCCAAATAAAGCTTGACCAACAAGTGAATCAAGGTGAGTGTCGTTGGGTCCACGAAACGTGACAGCTGTAATCTCGGAACAAACGACAAGTACACGAGCACCTTTATTGTTCTCAGCGAGGTCCTTAGCTAGACGAAGAACCGTGCCACCAGCAAAACAACCTTGTTGGTACATCATAAAGCGTTTGACTGAAGGACGAAGACCGAGGAGTTTGGTGAGCTGGTAATCTGCTCCGGGCATGTCGACACCGGACGTGGTACAAAAGATGAGATGGGTAATTTTGGATTTTGGTTGGCCCCATTCTTTGATGGCTTTTGTTGCGGCTTCTTTACCGAGTTTTGGGACTTCGACGACTACAACATCTTGACGGGCGTCAAGTGATGGAGCCATGTATTCACAAAGGTTGGGGTTTTCTTTCAGATACTCCTCCGTAATGTGCATGTACCGCTTTCTTATCATAGATTTGTCACCTGCAAATTTCATGCATGTAACTAATTAAATTAATATTTAATATATATTTAAATAAACATGTAACATGCTTAATTAATAGTGATTTATACTAAGTAATTTTAATAGCCCATGTGGGTTTGGTATGTAAGTTCCCGGTTCAAACATATATGCGAGGTACGTGAAATTTAAGTATTTTAGAAAAGCATATTTAATCACGCTCAAAACTAACTTATGTAGGAAAAATCTCAAGATCTTGTAACTAAAATGTATTGCAAGAAGACTAATTACGTGAACGTCTTCAAACTCATATATATTTATGTCGATTTCAAAGATCCTATACCGAAAATATATAAAAGAAGTAAGAGCAAATGAAACGTACACATGCGCTTGAATTTCTCTTTGAGATCAACCATGTGTTCACTTTTAGTGATTCGAAAGTAGTAATCGGGATAATCAGCTTGATACACACAATTAGACGGATTTGCAGTGCCGATGGCAAGAATAGAGGCTGGACCTTGTGCCCGTTGAGCCTCTCTAATCGCAGAGATATTAATAGAGGATGCCATCAATCCGTGCTTGATCTCGATCCGGCCAACCAAATAGGCACTGTGATCGTGAATGTATAAAGTAAAATAAGTACCAAGTGATTGTGAATATTGGAGGTTTGAGTGTTCATTATATATATAGAGAGGGATAGTGTGGTAGGTTGGCTAAAACTTGGTACAAATTACAAGCCATATTTTTAAGTTATTGTTATTATGGGTGATTGTAATAGATGCCACATATATAATATAATTGTATGTTTTAGAGAAAATTTGGGTATTGAAGGTGCATGGGAGCTAGAAATTTTTTTGAACGGGGACAATTTTAAAAGTGTGTTAGATTTGAGTCATCAACTTGATTTTCCGCTTTAACCAAAAACTATTTTAATTGAATCAAAGTGAATTTGGTTCAACATCAAATTCAAGTTTATGATTACATGGACAACATATATATACTCATTAATAGGTGTAACATCCTCTCTATGGGTCTGGTATTTTCCTAAACTTTAAATATTATTTATTGTGTTAGGATAATTTGATATTATTCGGTAGTTGATAATATTAGTTTAAAAAGTTAAGTAAGTTATTATGTTAGATAAATAACTTATTTTGTTAAACTAATAAGGTTATAAGGAAAATATAATAAATGAATTGTGAAAGGATTTTTAAGTTCCAGACAATAGACTAAATTGGGATTAAAATAAATATTGTTGGGTCGGTTTAAATTGATGGAGCCGACTCACTTATTTTAACTTTCCCAAATAGGAAACTAATTCCTTTATACTTGAACACTAAAAGAAATAAATAATACGAAGTACTAAAACTAGTAACCAACAAAGAGAATTGAGACTTGGCTTAATTCAAGTCTTATAATTCCATAAGCATCAAAATCGTTAGCTTCATATTACTTGTAAGTATACTCATACTTGTACCTTTATAAAGTTAGTTTGTGGTTTAAATTGGTACTATTACTATATGAAGAAAATTATGAATTTTGATGGTTTGATTTATTAATCGATGATGATTGTGTTATTTGGTATGAACTGAATTTAATTTTGATAGTTTGTACCTTGAGATTTTGTTTTGAATAAATTAAAAAGGATATGAAGATTTGATTATGAAAAGTGTATAATAGATCCTATATGTGGTTACTTAACACCAATACATGTTAGAAACCTTAAACTAGCGAATTGGTGATGGAACTTGGCAAATATTTTGCTTTAAATTTCGTTTTCGGGATAAGTAGTAAAAGAGGGGTAAAGACCTACAAAGGAATTGAGAAGAACCACAAGGTCGGCGGCTCCCTCACGTTCCCAATGTTTTGACACTTTTGATTCTTTAATTCCTTAATCTATCCTAATGTGTGATATTAATTATAAATTGTAATTTATAATTAATAGAAAGTGATTTGAAATATGCTGTAAATTATAATTATTCCTAAGATAATGTGTTTATATAAATTTATATATTGTTATAAGTTAGTTGATTATTGAATACGGGTACTAACTTATAATTGAATTGTGTTCTCAGATAATCCAAGGGCTCAGCGAGATAAGACAGCTGAGTAAGTAACTGGGACGAATCAGGTGAGTGGATTTGAAACTCACAGTTTGATTTGGTTGTGATAGTTTGATTTCAATCAGTAATTATATGATTACTATTGATAGAATGTTTAGTTGGAATTTAGATGCCATTTGATTGGTTGTTTGATTTCTTTGGCCTTTGGGTTAGTATGTAAGATGCAGAGGTCAACTTGAATGAATGGTTGGACTTGGTTGTAATTATAGACGACATGAGATCTTAAAAACTTGATATGTTGGTTTAGAGATCTAGGTCGTATGTGATTAACAACAAGTTATCGGTGTTTGCTGTATAGGCCAATACAGTTTACATAAGTGTTCTGACAGGGCCACCCGGCACAGGGTCCTTAGGAACCACCGTTCCTCTTGACGATACTTGTTTATATTATTGATTGTGAACAAACTTGTTATGCTAAGTTGATTTGTAGTTGATTATTCATTCACTTAGCTTCGTGCTAATCCCAATCACTTTACTCCCTGCAGGTTAAGTTTTCTAGAAGGGCGGGCAGGAAGTATGTTTTGAAGAATTGCTTGACACGCATCTAACTCTGATATATTTTGATTAATGTAATGATATTGTAATTATATAACACCTAGTGTTTTGAATACTTAATAGTAAATAGTTTGGAACTGTTAGGCAATATGTTTGTTAATGTTAATGTTTAAAGTTTGAAAAAGTTTATGTACGTTTTCAGTAATGTATACAAATGAAGCAACTTTTAAATCTACGCTCCCGACAGGTAAAATCATATAATAATGGTTTACAGATAGAGGGGCGTTATAATAGGCATAAATTTTAAATCGAATATGCTTATGTATAACATGTTAATATAGCAAAAATGCAAGACATTATCATATGTAGATTATGAAGAAAAAGAAAAAATTGTAATCATTAAGATTTATAATTTAACAATTATGTTGATTTAAATTAGTATTACATTAATTATATGCAATGAAAAAAACAAAAAAGAATGATTGAACATAAAGGGGAAAAAATTAAATTAATGTAGTAAAGAGAGATTGAATTTTAGAACTCTTAAATACCAAGTTCACTGCCCAACCGCCAAGCTAAAAACGCTAATAATGATTGTTGAAACTGACATCTATTTATTAGGTATGAGGGCAATATGCAGATTATATCAAAATATATTAATTTTTTCTCGACTCGTAAAATATTTGTGGGGGAGGATGCCCACCCTGCCTCAGTGTAGTACCGCCCTTGGGAAGGTGGTAGAGTTCCATACAATTATACGTACTAATGGTGAATTAACTTCACATCAATTAGAGTGCTTGATAACTTGCGTAACCCGAAATAGGTCGTTTAGTTAATAGTGAGAGATAATAATTACGTAGCGAGTAAGATTTATATGAGGTGTTCAAATTAACTTTGGTTTAAAAATTTATTGGGTGTTATAATTTAAAAAATACTATTCTCTTCGTCCCGTATTAAGTGTCTCATTTTGACTTTTAAAAATCATTATTTTTTAAATTTAACCTTAAAATATTTTTTATTCTGTTATATAATACTTGATGCAAAATATATGAATGGATTAATTTTTAAATGTATATTCATTGTTATAAATTTCATCAAGTATTATATAGGGGTAAGTGCGTACAAATGTAATGAACTATGTTCTGACATTCATTCTATGTAACAACTACTCGGGGCTCTATTGTATACAATGTTTTGAAAACCGGTTAGACCGGTCCGGTCGAACCAGATATTTGAAGAAATCCGACCAGTGAAAAACCGGTTTTGAGGGAAAATTGACCGGTCAACGAACCAGACGAGTTGGTCAAAATCGGGCGGTCCAACCGGGAACCGGATTTTTTTTTTAGAAAAAAGGGTGACGTGTCCGGTTTTGGGGGCGGTTGGACCGGACCGGTTGAACCGGAACCGGACCCCCATCCGGTCCAGTTCGGTTTCCGGTTTTAAAAACATTGATTGTATGTAACAAACTTTTAATTTCGTTCATTGTATGGTAACGAACTTGTATTTTTCTTAATTTTTTCAGGTGTCGATTATATAAGGCGACATGTGGCGCCCTTAGAACCGTTGATCTGGCCAAAATACAAGTTCGTTACATACAATAAACGAAATTAGAAATTCGTTACATACAATGGAGCCCCGAGTAGTTGGTTACATAGAATGAATGTCAGATCATAGTTCATTACATTTGCGCGCACTAAACCCTATTATATAACACAAACAAATATATTTAAAGTCAAAGTTGAAAAAGAAAGACATTTAAAAGTCAAAATGAGACACTTATTTTGGGGCGGAGGGAGTAGTATTAATATAATACTCATTAATCACGAACTTGCTTTTCCAAAACATAATTAGTTTATGCACGCATAAGAAGACTGTAAGAAAAGGAAATATTCCCCTCTAGATATATATGGCTATATTTATTTTAATACTCATACGAGTTTATTGACCCGCAACTATGTAGAATTTATCAAGAAAATTTATAATGATTGCTTTCATCATAGAACTACTATTGTGTGAAATTCATCAAGTATAATGAAAGAGACTAGATATGTAATAGAAGATGATTTAATTTGACATGTTTATCCAATTAACCCTCTGATAGCATCAAATAAAGCTATATTTATTTAATAATATTTCTCTATTTTTATACATTTCTATTGCATTTATTTGATTTTAGATACTTATTTCATTAATATTTAAAATTAGGAGTTTTAAAAATGAAGTTTGAATCAAAAGAAACGGAAAATGTATGAAAAATGAGGAATTTGAGCTAAATTGAAAAATCTGCAAACAAGTTGAACTCTGGAGCTCAACCGCCGGTTAGGTGTTTGATGAAGCACGGGAAGAGTTGAATCTGATCATAAAACAGTTCACTACGTGAGCATGTGAGATCGTGCACGATCATAAGTCAATAAAGACGTGATCATGTATAGATCGCGACGCGATCCTTTGCCTGAATGGAGCCGCGATTGATGATAAATGGAGCCGTGATTGTTGTATAATGACGTCGCGATTTAAGGCAAACTGCCGATTGAACCTCTTAACCGCCGGTTGGGTAGGTCGGCAGATTTAATATTCAAACGAATTTTTACACCATATTTGAGAGAGACGAATTTTTTAAACCCTAATTCGCCTGAGAGCATTTTCTGTGTGTTTTGGGAACAATTTAGAGGCGTGAGATCAAGGGGTTTGACGCCATTCAAGCTTCTTTCACGTGATTTGCAATTCGTTTTAAGTAATCTCTTACCGTATTTAATTTTTACATGTCGACTACTTGGATATTGGTTTTGATTATATGTAATCTAGTCATGAACTAGACATTATGTGTATTTGCTTAGATGAAAAGACTTAGATGATGATTTATATATTTATTTACGTTTGGATTAATTATTTCTATGAAGTTTAATATGTTTGTCCATAGATTCATGATTGTTTGTGTTGAATAATTACTACTTAACGTGACTAATTGATCTAAGTCATAACAGACGTTCTCTTTGGTTAACTATTTATTTATAAATTTTTAACTTGTTAGATGATTATAGCTTGAAAGAGTGATCGGAGATAGATTAAGATCACTAAAAATTATTTAACTATAATGAGCATGTTAATTTTTCTTGAAATAGTAGGATAATTTTTAGACTATTGTTGATGCGAAGTTGCTACGATAAATCATAATATACAGAGACACTACTACAGAAAGAGATAAGTAGACAGGTTGAGAAGTCTACTAAGACCGGTTGCTCAACACGTCTACCTAAGACATGTCTACTTGATAAATCCTATGTAGATCGGTTAGAAAACCGGTCTTAATAAGGGTACTTAGACCGGTTGTTATCTGAGTTAACGGTGTTTTATAAAGATCAACCAGTCTAGATAAATCTTATAGACTGGTTATTAACTTGATTTGGAACCGGTCTAGATGAAGCATTTAGACATGTATGTCGTAGTGGATACAGATACAAAATCAAACCTGTAGCAGATTCAACATCCATATATGTGTAATCCAAAATTACAAATCACAAACTGGAAATTATAATCAAAATCAAAAATTCAATTATATTACTTAAACCAAACATTTACAGAACATAGAAAACCATAATCCAATAGCAATCTCTACAATAATTAACCAAAACTAACTACTATATATTATATTTGCAATCAAAGTGCCACAAAAATGCCTTTATCTACCATCCAACATCCATGTACCGTTATCTTTCATTCAACACGTCTCTACCTCTATCTCTCATCCATTACCGCCTCTACGACTTTCCTTTATACCTAAAAGCATTCAGATCAACATTTTCATTTTAATCTACAAAAAGTCTAAAAAATAAGTCTACTAATTTAAATGGCACAAGGGTTAGAAGGATAAGTAAATCATTAAAAAAAATCAACGAAGTTAAGATTTATACAAGTGGGTCAGAATATACCTGGCTAAATAGGACAAAATACATGCCACTTTCAACTATATTGTCTATCTCCTTTCCAGATAAGGGACGTTCATCCAAAGAGATCTATATGTTCAAAATATATAATAAATCATCATTTAACCAATGAATACGAAATGATATAATTAAATAAATAATTGAGGATTTAGTAAAACATCAAGGTAGTAGGTCTTTTGATGGTCATAAAAAAAGATGTGCGGCTGTATACGATTTGGACATCTTTGTATGTGATTTGGAATAACATGAATAATAAGGTGTTAAGGAAGGATCAAGCAATGGGAACGAATATGTTGTTGAAGTGTAATATGTGGTCTTTCGGTTGGCTGTCATCGAGAGAGAAGGATTTTGCTTGGGCGTGGGATCGTTGGAAAAGTTAAATTTGTGATGGTTTTAGGTTATATCCCTATTGGTTTTTTTCCCTCCTAAGAAAAACTAAACCAACAAATACTTACTTCTTTAATGTCATCACCCCGACAACGAGTTACGATATCATACATCTAGTTGAGCACATAATATCCGCATTCCCAACTACCCGGTTGTTGATTGCACTACATTTTAATACCATACGTATTAGATACATGTTAAAGATGCAACATGAAAATCAATTTGTTTCAATATATATACATGTGTGTATAGAGTTAGATTGTTTACCTTAACCACTTTCCATGAATCAAAAGGACCCCATGCCCTATAAAATAATAAACAAATGGTAATATTAAAATTTATAGAAATAATGTTAATTTAGAACACATTTAAAAGAAAAATTTCTTACGTATCCACACAGTCTGTCAGAAGATAATCTTTCGCCGTCTTTTTTTTTTTGATTATTTTGTTTCGTATTAAGAGAATCCACTATAATTCCTGTGTACCGTCTAGGAGATATAATAAACAACACCCAATGGCCACTGACAAAATAAAAAAATCATTAGTATAGACGATGAACATACATACATACATACATACACACACATATATATATATATATATATATATATATATATATATATATATATTGAAACAACTTAAAGATATAGATAATATACTTTTCAACATATGGTGCAAAGGTATCATGCTTATTGGAGCCGAATGCACTGGTTAAGTAGTTTGTACACCCGATTTGTTAGAAGTGATCATTGAGGCTTGAGTTAAATAAGGGTTCAATAACCCATAAGAGTGGTCACATGACATTTCCATCATCTTGTATAGCCCCCTAAAATACGACAATATATAAACACTATAATGCAAAGTAAAGTGAACTGATTATGTTAAGGGCATACGCTAAACATAAACGTTCTTACATCATGAAAGACAATATTATGCTGCTATCGAGGCAACCATACTTCCAAAGAGACATAATATCGTCAACATCAATCGTAAATGGGAAGTCATTTGGTGCCCCAAACATCCCCGGGGGAGCAGTAAGAGTGTGGCCTGTAGTAGCATCATCTATGCTGATCCAACGAGTATATGCTTCTTGAACACGTTTTCTGTTAAGAATGACATTTCCCAATAGAAGCAGATCGTTATACAAATCCTGTTTCTTTTATTTATGAGACTCGGATAATCCTTTCATTTGTGGGGCCACCTATGAATACAAAACATTTCCAATTTTGTATAATATAATTCTATTTTGATCCACATATAAAAACAAGAAGGTTTTATTTTAGCATTTACGTGTTTTTGGGTAGACACACTTTTCACAATTTTAGGTGGCGGTCTTGTTCTCTGTACATTAGGCACACATTTGGCTGATGGTCTTGCTTTCTGTATGGTAGGGACACTTTTGACAAGCGGTGGTGTTTGCTGTAAATCTATATTTTTTGATGTCGAAGCTGTCACCTATTAAAAGATTGCATTATATGACATGAACAAATCTTACTTAACACATAAAGGAAAAAAATGATCTACTATATAATGACTACACTTAGAATATAGGCAAATTAAAGTAACCTAATGTTTGTCTAGCAATTGACAACCTATACTTAATGATAACGAATATATGTCAAGATCACTTTCGTGCATAAACACAAGACATTGTGTAGGAGTACTCCTATTATATTCAATAGAATTTTATGTCTTTTTAGTTGTTTACAAGATTAGTTAACCTTGATAGGAGACTAATCTACATAAGCTTTATTCACCATATAATTAAACTAAATGAGCAAATAGGTATATACGATGACCGGATTTTAGGGAAAATTAAATAGTCTTAGTGAATACATGTTTATCTCTGATTGTTTACAAAATTCCAAATCTTCTTTTCTGTTTAATTAGCTTAGTAATTAGTTTTAATAGTTAGTCTTAACAAGAGTAATTAGACCGGTTATTATTTGAGTCCGCGGTGTTTTATAAAGTTCAAACCGGTCTGGATAAATCTTATAGACCGGTTATTAGCTTGATTGAGAACCGGTTTAGATGAAGCATTTAGACCTGTATGTATATATGTGCAAATTCAAAATCAAACCTGTAGCAGCAGATTCAAAATCGATATACATCTAATCCAAAATTACAAATCACAAACTGGAATTTATTAACAAAATACAAAATTCAATTACATTACTTTAACCAAACATTTACATTTACAACATTAACCAAATTAAACATCTTAAACATAAATAGAGAAAACCATAATCCAATAGCAATCACTACAATAATTAACCAAAACTAACTACTATATATTATATATGTAATCAAAGTGCCACAAAAAATACCTTTATGCTACCGTCCAATATCCATGTACCGCTATCTTTCCTCCAATACGTCTCTACCTCTATCTTTCATCCATTACCACCTCTACGACTTTCCTTTATACCTAAAAACATTTAGACCAACATTTTCATTTTAATCTTCAAAAAGTCTATAAAATAAGTCAACTACTTTAAATGTCACAAAATCTGACTTTTTCATGGTTTCAAGGAAAGTCAAATGGTAATTGCTATAACTTGAAGTATACCAATATTTGGAATGTGGATGTGATACGAATGTGTGGAATTGGTATATATGGAGTATTTCATATATGGAAAGATGGATGGGATATTATTAATTGGGCTAAGGTGAGCAAAGTGCAGCTGCAGCAAGATGTAGAGATTAGACTTCATGAAGATGCGAGCTTGGATTGAATTGCACTTAACTGGAAATTAAAGCAGGTTCGTAATTTATTTTTGCAAAGGGCTTTTAAATGTGTTCAAGTCCTTAATTATCTCCTACACTATCTATAAAAAAAACATTAAATTACAGTTCTAATAATGTACACACATTTAGCCCATGGCTTATTTGTAAAATTAAAAATATGAGGACCAATTGTGTGTGTGCTTGCTGCCCCTATCCTACCCATCTCATTGGCAATTGTATTTTTAATATGTATTAATTGGATGCATAGCACTATAAAATTTCAACACTTTATTAAATTATTAACTATTGTTCTAAGTATGTATGCTACGAGTAATATGTATGCTTCTGTATTTCCACTTTGCTCATAAGTTTATTCGCTTATGTTGTTATGAAATATTTTTTATGTTGGTGTGGGTGAAGGTTTTGTTGTTGGGGGTGGTGGTTCAAGTCGTGCTTTCACGATCGCCTCATGCTCTCTTATTTATTAAATGTGATTGTTTGATCTGATTGAAATAGACAATGCTACAGTTAACAATGAGGTTGTATATACACTACAAAATAAGTGCCATTTAGTGACTAAAACAAGTGTCAGTAAAAGTCAAGAAAACAGTCAGTAAAGCCATATTTGGCTTCTCCTGAGGAAAAAAGAGTCAGTTGAGCGTTTTTGTCCAATCGCTACATAAAAGTCTATAGTTACTCAAATATTTCAGTCAGCATAGTTCATAAAGCTTTATTGACTGAAGCTTTAGTCAGGAAAAGGCGTCCATGTAGTTTCAGTTGATATTACACAAATTCACTAGTTACTAATACTACAGTCGTTAAAAGTCTAAACTGAACAAAAAAAAATTGGATTTTTATTGATTTATTATTTATAATAGTATTCAACTCATATTAGAACACAATTTAACAAATGGTAATTTTATTTCTCTTTCTCAAACCAACATGTTTTACAAGATGCTTGCTATACAATATTTCTAAGAACACTACAGGAAAAAGTTCCAAAATGTATGCTCTAGATCAGGTATGCAATAAAACAGCTCCAAATGTGGTCAATAGCACCTACATAAAATTAAAAAAGATCATGTGAATATACAATTAGGCTAATCAGTAAAAAAATTAACGAAGTTTAAGCAAGGGGTCAATAATTTGATAAATGAGCAGATCAGTGTAATTAATTTTTAACCAATTTGACCCCGTTGGACTCGAAAATTTGTGACCGCTATAAGCATAATCTATGCTTTATATGCAAACGGGTCAGTTGAGTAAAACTCAGAAAGAAAAGGGACAAAATGGTTGATCTGTTCAAGCCCTTCAATGATCCCCGAAACTATTTTCAATTATGAAGTCTTTCTAAAATGAGTCATACTAAAAAATACAATCAAAGAATATTAAGAAGTCGTACCGAAAAATACAAAGAGTTGGTACATACCAAGAAGAGGAATAGTTGTGAAGAAATTGATAGTAGCATAATAGAGGTTCTCTGAGCAGGTACAGAAGATGCTTTGATATCCTAAAAACACTTAGCAATTTCATAACATGTTCAAAGAACTACATCACACTAGAAATGAGAGTTGAAATAAAACTCAAATAACTGAGCTTATGTCAGATTGTCACAGAGCAATTGAAATTTTGTCGAATTGCAATATAGAAATCTAGGGTCATCCAATGATCCACCTGCTAATCTTAATGCAGACATAAAACCTGCAAGTACTACCAATTCTTTCACCTACATTATAATAACACCAACTCCAGAAAAGAAAAACAATGACAAGTTCGAAGATTAAACTCAATTGCGTGCCTGTGCTATGCGAGAAAATCAATCGTCTTGCCTCTTGTAGCATAATCAAGATCTAAAACACAATCAAAATTCAGAATCATCCTTTATAAATCAACTTGTAAGGAAGTGAAACTGACCTGAATTGACATTTCTTGTCATAATTCTGCTAGTGAGCAGACATAACTCATTCATAAGTTCAAGTTATTCCTGGCAAATAGAAATACCATTACCAAGAGTAAATATAGGTTTGGCATGATACATGCAGATAAATAAAAATCATTTATAAAACAACATAGCTAAACCTGCACATGATTGCTCTCATTTGTGAGCGTATTATCATTTGTGCTAAGGTCTATAGTTATGGGCAACCACTGTGAAAGTACATCCAAGATATTGATAATCTATTAACCTTTACTAGTCCAAGCAATGTTCATATGATATAATACTCACAGATGGAACTAAGTTTTTGCTTGTACTAAACTACTTCTCCTATTACGATAATATAGGATAAATAAACCATACTGCACATAAATTTGTAACAGAAAATCACAGAAAATTTGTAATTATGTGTACATATCATTTTATAACTTGAGGACTGCAAATTAAATACATACCTCTGTTCTACAAATGATTGTGTTGCACTATATTCGCTGCTTACAGACCTGTGAATCAACAAAAAATACAAGAGTGCCATATCATCATAACAATACAAACATATTAAACTCGATTTTGAATCAATAAGTAATCGACTTTAACTGAAATTCTTAACTGAAATTCTGAATCAATTTGTAACAAATTGAACACAATTCATGCATCGATACGTATAGTAATGGCTTAAATTTGACTTCAAAATATATAAATAACGACTTTATTTTCTAGATCAATACATAATAACTTGAACTCGATTTGTAGATCAATAGGTAACTAGGTAATATATCGAATTTGAATCAGTGAGTAACAATTAGGAATCGATTTTTGAATCAATAGGTAACTAACTAATACGATTTCCAGAACAAGTCGCAATTACTTGAATTCGAATTCTGAATCAGTAGGTAATGAATTAAATTCGATCGTCGAATCGATACGGAATCATTACGTAATGAACTGAATTTCATTTCCGAATCGACGCTTAACGACTTGCATTAGTTATTCGAATCAATAGTTTATTCATTGAATTCGGTTTTTGAATCAATACACAACGATTCAAATTCAACTTCTAAATCAATTTCTGGAGAATCGAAATCAATATGTACCTCTATTTTAGATTGCAGTAGCGACGACTTGAAACGGAAACATTCGGAGGTAGACCTCGCGGCGGTGTTAATGTCCGACGGTGGCGGTGATAGCCGGCGATTGATTTTCTTGCGTATGGTCTAGGGTTTTAAATTTTTAACACTCTGTGTGTTAGGTAAGAGAGAGAGAGGGGGACTCTCAACTATACACAACAGAACTACTCCGTGATTGATACTCGTATAAATTTACTTTATATTTATAATTTCTATATTTACCTATTTATAAATTATTACTTTCTACATAATTACATAAGGTTTCTTTCGGGAGAAAAGGCTTTCATGAAACCTTTAACGACCGTTCTTTGTTTCAGTCATGAAAACCATCAGTCAGTAAATGGCATTTAGTTTGTAGTGATATTTTGGTCTCTGAATAAAGAACTTATCTTAGAATAATCATCAAATATGTAAATATGCAAGTGCTCAGATAAAAACGATATAAAAGATCAAACATGACTAAAATGAAATTTGCATATACACACCAAATAAGTTTTTGGCCACTCCGCTGTAACGTGCGGGTCAAGAAAACCTTGTTATGTGCAATTTTGAACCAAAACAACCAACATCCCTCATACAAGATGGAATGAAAATAATTATATAGCAAAAAGTTTAGAGTAATACCTAATTACTTCCACTTATGAATGTCTCAGTTTGATATTGAATGAAACAGGCTGGTAATGTATTTTGTGTTTGAAATGAACGAATTCTCGTAACGATTCTGAATAGATAAAGTCAGAGAAACAAATCAATTTTTATATGAGCAAGAACATGAATTCAATTAAATATAATAGCTATTTTGAAACATAATAGTAGATGCATTTATTGTATTACTAGTAATGTATAAAAGTATATAAGTGTATTACCCTACAAAAATGATGGTTGAATTCAAAATAAAAAAGATAGTGTAGTGTTTGTTGTAGAGAGCATATTAATGGTTCTTTTTTAAATAACAATTAATGAATGATCCGCTTAAACATTATAAATGTGTGAGTCTTCAAGATCGGATAATTTGACCAGGAACGGAAAATCTCAATAAGACCGGTTGACATCAAGACCGGTTCATCTATTATCAGACCGGTTGACACAATCAGACCGGTTCCTATTTTGACGTGTTGACACGTTAAGACCGGGCACCCATATTTTATTTGACGGAAAATGCTATGAAGACCTGTTTCATTTAATACCCGGTCTAAATGTGAGGGTCTAAATAACCAAAAAATGTAGTAGTGATAATTATAGCAATATCCATTTCATAAACATTTAGAATACGTGTCACACAACATCAATTACATTGTTCAGTAGTTAATTTTGAACCACCCAAAATAATAAACTCTTTTACTTTTATAGTCGGTTGATCTAATCGTACAAAATCAATAATTAAATCTTGCTATGAAGTGATAGCTGAGATTAGAACATAAAAACATCTCACTTAAATATATCCCGTAGTACAACACTTATGGTATACAAAAGGGCTAATGTACAAATTCGTTACCGTGCTTTGTGAAAATGTTCATGTAATTTACTAAACTTTAAAAATATTCAATGTACTTGTAAAAAGTGTCAGCACGCCTATTTTTGCTTAATTTTGGTTAAAAGTTTAGTGACCCAATTGCACTTTGTTAAGTACATTCTTACAAGTACAGTAACCCAATTGCACATTATCGAAAGTTTGGTAATCTAATTGAACATTTTTACAAGTACAGTAATCCAATTGCATATTTTAAAAAAGTACAATAATCCACATGAACATTTTCGCAAAGTACAGTAATGAATTTGTACACTAACCCTATACAAAACTATGACTGAAGTTTATTACCCAGCTACATGAACAAATGCACGAATCAATTTTGACATAGGAAAATGCCAACATAAAGCAATTTATGTCATTTGCTCAAGGTCGTTATTTTTATGGCGCATGTGAATTATTGAGAACTATGCTACAAGAGCACTATTAGATGATAGATTAGATTATAGGGTCAAGTTTGATTGTGGATTTAGTGTCCATTAAGATTTAATTAGGTTTTTATAATACTGGGTTCACTGTCCGTTAAGGTTTAATTAGGTTTTTATAATACTGTCGATCAATAATAATATGCTATACCTAAGGAGTTTGTATTCCTTTTCCTCCTAACTTGAAGAACTTTTCAATAACGAACCTCCACCTTTTGTATTCTTTTTCCTCCTAACTTCAAGAAAAAAACAATCTAAATAGATAAGAAAGAAGCAACAAATATGATAAGAGAAAGTAAGTAGCTTCCTATCATATCAAGACTTACGATAGCATGGAAGAATAAGGTTCTTTCGAAAGATGGATAAAACCTTATCCAAATGCAATTCATTCGACAAAGTGCCAATATATTCATGTACAAATGATTAATAAAAATGAATTTTCATATAGTTCAAAATAAACACCAAGCAAAGCAATAATCAATTTAGATAAAGCAAATTTAACACATTAAAATGTTTCGGTGTGCATCTGTTACATGTTGTATGGGTAAGATTTTAGCTCATGACCCAACAAAGCACGTTCAGTTACCTAATGCTAGCTAGAATGGGCCTGTGTTATTAGCTCAAGCTAACAAATAAGAAGACGAAGGTTAGAGAACTGCAATGAAATCTTCAAAGACCTCACACCCCAAATACATGTATACTTACAATATACCGTTTGAGGTGACTACAAACCTACAAATGTGAGGTTTACCTACCTTGTATTTTGAGACATATTGATTTTGAGCGAAAGATATTCTCTTCACAATCATCAAGATAAGCCCACCCTATTCTACTATTTCTCACATTATCTTGGTTCAAGAAAAAGGATAAATATTGTGATGATGTACACACATTTAACATAATGATATAACAAAGTTATATGTAATGTGTACGGGGATACACCTTTTTTATTTATAATTGGTACATAAATTATATGCAAAATACAGAAATGGTATGTATGCGTATATGTTTTATGTATGTTTGGACTTGCATAACGTGAGGGATGAATCTAATTCTCAAATTGATTATCGAGTTTTCATGTCGCAGGTTACCTGATTAATTATCATCACCATACTCATTTTATTATATATGTCAATGCTCACTTTTTTTTTTTTGCTTGCGTGTGTGTTCATTATATGAATAAGTTGCATATACTATGACCAAGTTTGTTCACTTTTATATCTGTTTTTCCATTTAGTGTTTGGCGGTTGTCATAAACTAGAAGTTGAACAACTGATGATGGTGTTCGTCTGTAGATGTATAAGTTCCCAAGATAACAATATTCATTGCCGTGAAATAATATACACACGTAGAACTTTAATGTATATAATGTCTATCGTAACAACTATTTATGTAGACCGAAATGGATCAGGTGGTTTCCTGTTTTTATAGATAGTAGAGTGAATTGCATGGTTCGTCACAATTTTTTTACACATAATTGCATCGTCAGCTCCTATACTTCACATTTGCACTGTCAGTCCAAAACCATACAAATTGTTACACGTTCGGTCATTTCTCCAATTAAAATGACTAAATTACCCTCACTCAATTCAATAAAAAAACTATGACACCAATTACAGTGCCATGGTGTAAAATTGGTTGAGCTCAAACACACACACAATATATATATATATATATATATATATATATATATATATATATAATATTTTAAGGAGGGTTGAGCCTAAAGCTTGTCTTTGTAATTCAATATAACATTGTAGACGAAATTACTAAATATACGAATAGCCCACCTGGTCGGTGTCGTTTAGATGACATGTGCCGTTGTTTTGGTTACTATTCACAAGGGGTAGTTTGGTAATTTTTTATTTTTTTAATGTCGTTTGTAAAAATATATATACACCCTCCGTCTCATATTTATAGTCCGGTATTTCTTTTATGGATGTCCCATTTTATTTTTCATTTTCATAAATTGATAAGAATAATGTGATAACGTTATTTTTCACCTCTACTATATATAGACAAAAAAGTAAAGGGTAAAACTGTCATATTACCAAAAAGTAAGAGAGTTAATTATGTTTTTCTTAAACTGCGTGTTTTTTATCTGGAGACCATAAAATTGGGACGAAGGGAGTAACTTTTTTTAACATCGTTTTGTACTATTCATTAGGGTAATATCCGTAACAATTTTGGTTGACACATATATTGATTCGATAGGTAACACTAAAATAATGACATTACATTGGCAAACTTTTACCATCAAAATACCAATCTAATCTCGCAACGAAGCGCGGGTAGCCACTTCCCTTGTTCTATGTGTACACACAAAACGATAAATAATAGATAAATTATTTAAACCATAAAGATTTTATTATAAAAATCGTACTTGTAATTATTGCTTAAGCATCTCATATGTCACGTATTCTTGAAAATGCGCCATCTTACCTATAATAATTTCATCAAATAGAAAACAATAAAATCGTTAAATGTTTTAAACATACAATCGGTAAAAACACCATGTCTGCGTCACTCTTTAAATTCAAATCAAACCAAGGTATATCCATAAGTATGTCGTTCACGATGATGAAGATTGTCTCAGCCAGCTATAAGCTAAAACTATCTTGCGGGTTCAATAAACCGTTATCACCTATAATCCTAAAAACACGTAATGCTTGTATCACATATGCTTCCTAATCTCTTATATTCATCATGAAGCATTAGCTAAACCGGGTATTCCTTATTGAGTTATTGCACACGAAAACCACATTTTGAAACAGTTCTTCAAAGCAAAAAAGACAACCTTATATAGAATTAGGATTTGGATAATGTTTTAATTAATAAATAAAAATTCTTTTATAGGGATTGTATTAAAGAAAATTATAATGATGTATTGATTCGTAGTAAACTCCGACATGCCAGGTGTATCGATTCGTTGACGAAACCACAAAAAAATAGTTGGAAGGTTCGATAGAGTAAGGGTTAATATCCTCACATATTTGGAGGAATAAACGATGATTCATTCAAAACTGACGTTTGAAATATTCGTACGGATATTTCACATTTTCGACATAGTAATCGTTCAATAAGGTTTGTTCCGCCATTAATCGGTCAAAAGCTATGAAACAAAAAAGATGAATTAAAAACGTTGCAAGCTAGCCATCCAATTTCGAACGCCGCTCGGGAACACCGTTGGAAAAGCCATTTCGATGCGGTAGAACGTTGTTCGACATCGTTCTCGACCCAAAATGTTGCAAATTTTTCTCCGACACTGTGTGTTCTAATACGACAAAAATTACACGTCATTCATTAATATTAATATTATTAGTATTTAATATTAGCAATGTAATAGTATATATATACTGTAATATATAATATATCTAGTTTTAACTTGTGGTTATATTCCTTGATTGTATATTGTTTTAACAAATATGACATTTATGAGTTATATTATAGTTTATCATATGATTGGTTAATTTTATACATACGTTCTAACTAAATTTGGATTTCTGTTTATAGCTATATAAACTAATACGTATATTCTAGAGATTGATTTTGTCAAAGCTAGTGTATTAACATAAAAACTAAATTTCTTTTCTATTATCGTTTCTTTATCATCTATATCTCTTGACACTTGAAAATAATGCACACATATATAATATAAGTTTGACTATATAGTATATTATAATAATAACAACATTAATATTTTAATATATATTCGCTCATTTTTCTCTGACTCCACTCCTAGATATTAGTATATTTTCAAGATGATGTACATTTGTGTTCAACTCTATATAGTTACCATGCAGATTAACAATTAAATGCATTTTCAACTTTTATGAGGTAAACAACAATGATCAAACAGTATATAAGGAGACAATACAAATACTTTATATAACATTTATATTAAATTACAACGAGTTCCAATATTCAATAGAAATTACAAACGAACACATAAACCACACATACACCTTATTGTAAATACTAACAAGACACCCTAAAGTGCATTTATTGTAATTGACCGCGAGAGACCCTTTTGAGATTTTGAAATGACTTCAACAAATCACACCTTTCCCGAGCTTAAGTCGCAATCGACATAGTGGTTGGGAGACTATGAAGGACCACCGTCTCAACTGTTAAACCTGGACCAAACCCAAACAGAACACCCCAATCTAATCCTTCTCCGGTGGTCCTCGCACCGCCTTTAGCCGATCTCTTTCTCATTTCATCCATTATAAAAAAAACACAGGCACTAATCATGTTCCCGTATTCACTGAGAACATGTCTACTGGTTCTGATTTTCTCCTCTTTGAGTCCAAGTTTGAGTTCCACTTGGTCCAGTATAGCTGGACCACCAGGGTGTACGACCCAAAAGATCGAGTTCCAGTCACTAATTCCTAAGGGGGAAAATGCTTGAGTTAAAGCATTCTCTATATTCTTTGATATCAACACCGGGACGTCTTTAAGTATATGAATAGTTAAACCAATTTCCCTCACATGTCCATCTATCGCACCTTCAGAGTTTGGTAAAATCGTTTGTGAAGCCGATATGATTTCAAACAACGGTCGCTCGGTTGTCAAGTCAGGATCAGACCCCACGATAACTGCAGCTGCTCCGTCCGCAAATAATGCTTGACCGACAAGTGAATCAATGTGAGTGTCGGTGGGTCCATGAAATGACATAGTTGTAATCTCCGAACAAACGATAAGTACACGAGCACCTTTATTGTTCTCAGCTATGTCTTTAGCTAGACGAAGAACCGTGCCACCAGCAAAACAACCTTGCTGGTATATCATAAAGCGTTTGACTGAAGGAGAGAGGCCGAGGAGCTTTGTGAGCTGGTAATCGGCTCCAGGCATGTCAACACCAGTTGTAGTACAAAAGATGAGATGGGTAATTTTGGATTTTGGTTGGCCCCATTCTTTGATGGCTTTTGTTGCTGCTTCTTTACCGAGTTTTGGGACTTCGACGACTACAACATCTTGACGGGTGTCAAGTGATGGAGCCATGTATTCACAAATGTTTGGGTTTTCTTTCAAAAACTCCTCCGTAATGTGCAGGTGCCGCTTTCTTATCATAGATTTGTCACCTGCGGATTTTATTCATGTAACTAATTAATATGTATATATATATATATGTATATATATGTATGTATGTATATAAACATATAACGTGTATAAGAAATGGTGATGCATACTAAGTTATTTTAACACCCTACATGTGGGTTTGGTATGTAAGTTGTGGGTTCACGTTATAAGGGTACTGCTACATATATGCGAGGTGTAAATGAAATTTCTTTTTAGAGAAGCAGATTTAATCACAAAATTAATTTATTTATGGAGGAAAAAAGCTAAATAAAATCTCAAGATCTTTTAACTAAAATATCTTGCAAGAAGACTCATCACGTGAACGTCTTCAAACTCATATATATTTATGTCGATTTCAAAAATTCAAAAGCTAAAAATAAATAAAGGAATTAAGAGTAAATGAAACGTACACATGCGTTGGAATTTCTCTTTCAGATCAACCATGTGTTCACTTTTAGTGATTCGAAAGTAGTAATCGGGATAATCAGCTTGATACACATAATTAGACGGAGTCGCAGTACCAATAGCAAGAATAGAGGCTGGACCTTGTGCTCGTTGAGCCTCTCTTATCTTGGAGATATTAATTGAGGATGCCATCAATCCGTGCTTGATCTGTGGCCAACAAAAAAAGGCGGTGTGATCGTTCGAAGTATAAAGCAAAATAAGTTCACTAAGTGATTGTGAATATTGGATGTATAGTATGCGTGTTCATTATATATAGAGAAGGATCGTGTGGTAGGTTGTCGAAAACTTGGTACAAATTACAAGTCATATTGTCTAAGTCATTGTTCAAGTAAGTTACTTTACTATTAAACTGTTCATTTGAATTTTGAACTATTTTTATATCTAAATTAGACTTTTTTACGTTGTAACATTTATGAGTTAAGCAAAATAATATTAGTGTTAATATTTATAAGTTAAGTAACATATATATGGTGATTTATTAAGTTCAGTAATTAAGTCAAACAAATTAGGAGTTTGGTAACTTAGTTGAACATTTTACAAGTAAATTAACCTATAAGTCTATTTACCCGGTTGTAATAGATGCCACGATGCATGTATTATTTAGTACTACTATATATTAAGCGACATATATAATATTTATTTATTGTAAGTTTTGATCTAATTTGGTTTGAAAGGTGGTAGGGTTCCATGCAATTACACGTACTAATGGTGAACTTACTTCATAATTAGAGTGCATGATAACTTGCATAACCCGAATTAGGTAGCGAGTAAGATTTATGAGGCGTTCAAAATATGATTAAAAAATTAATGGTGTTATAAGTTGAAAATTTCTAGCATAAATGTAACGCTCATTAATCACGGGACCTACTTTTCCAAACAATAATTAGTTTATGCATGCATAAGAAGACCGAGAATACGAAATCTTTCCATCTAGGCATGGCTAGATATAAATCAAATTGGTTTATATATATATATATATATATATATATATATATATATATTAATATACACATATGTATAATGATTGAATGTTATTTAGCACAAATAAACAACCAAATTGGATTTGAGAATATTGGTTGAATCAGTGAGAAAAAAACCTGTGAGGAAGGGAATGTTTAAGCTGGTTTCTGAAGACTGAGTCCTAGAAAGTTTATTAAAGAATTATTGAAGCTATTTAAATAAGTTTACATCGTAAACGATTCTATTTATATTATTTTATTTTATTTTTTGCGGTCAAATAAAACTTCTTTTTTGTAAGCGCTATAACTTTTAATTCTAATCTCAAGTCACTATGAAGCCAACAAAAAGGTGAGGTGCTAAACATACCGGAAATAAGATAAATTAGTGAAGATGGTTGACTTGATATATTTTGTTCTCACTTCTCATTTTACTCTCCTAGTTTCCTCCTCCAATTCAAATCATATTTTTAGTAAGAGAAACACTCACAAAATATTTATAAAGCTATTTCACAAAATGACATGGCATATGAAACCAACCAATCAAAATCATTTGTGATTTCTCTCTCTTATCTATCTCTCCCCTCTTTTAATAGGTCCAACTCAATTTGTAAACATATTTTCTCTAAATCTTTTGTGAAAAGTAATATATATATATATATATATACATATATATACATAGGAGTATATTATAATTATAAACCCTATATATACATATATATATATATATATATAGGGTTTATAATTATAACATTATACGAAAATAGGAGTATATTATAAGTGTAGCCGTTGTGTTTTGAAAACAAAATTAAATTGTTCATCGACCATATTGACCATTAGGTAGAGATAGAGATGACAATTTTAAACCCATTGGTTAATTATGGGTCAAGTTGGATAATATTTATGAGGGGTTGGTTTGTTTGGTCTCTGTCTATTTTTTTAGATGGGTCTTTATGAGTATCTAATATATCCTCCAATTATATAATAGTTAACCAATGGATCTAGACAAGTCTAACGGTAAAAAAAAAATGGAACACCCCATTTCATCCTTTTCATTTTTCACTCAAATAAAAAAAATGATGAAAACCGGATGGGTTGATCCGACTCGATACCCATTTAACCCGATCTCGTTTAGACTCATCCTCTCAAATGACTCATTTAAACCCGTAAGCATTTTGCCATTTATGGGTAGAGCCGTAGAGGGAGGCCCACTCGAATGCAAATAGCATGTGTTCTTTAGCCTTGCAAAATATCGAACTCAATCATCTCTCAAATCAAAATTCTCTTTATTATCTTGGGCCTGAAGTGGGTCCATTCGAATTGGGCTTTAAAAAGAAGTTATTCGAGTTGCAATCTCCGTTTATTCATGTTTGGTTGTTTGCTTCCTTGATATCTAAATTTATTGTTTTAAAACAACGGTAGAACTTCCATCTCCTTGGCCTCTTGCTATGTTTTTTGATACAATTTATCATTCTAGAAATATTTTCATATTAACAAGACAAGCTGAGAAGATACATATAAATGTGGCAGAGGGGAATGGGATCATGAAGTGGAATTCTTTTGCGAATAGTGTGTTATGACCATTGACCGCTCCTTTGTTGTGGTACTAAAATGAGTTATGTTAGACTTCTCCCAACAGTGATACAAACTGATGCATCACAATCTGACACATCAATTTGTGCCAAATTAACGTCACATCAGCGGATTTCACAACTAACACAAACTGACATTTCACTGCCAACAGTGAACATCACTTCACTTCTTTTCTTTATTTATTTAAAATACAATATTAAATACAAACAACTTTACTAAAATTAAAACATTACATTAAATAAAAATAAAATATTACATTTCCTAAAAAAAACGTTACAATTACTAGAAAAATCAAAATACATTTTGAAATTAAATAAACAACTAGTCGTCTACTCCGATCGTACGAACCTTTTCTTCATTTTCGTGTTCTTCTTCGTCCAAATCGGATACGTGGATAGTTGGATTGAACTCGAACCCGCTTCATGACCAAAAACCATTTTGTAATCCGACTCATAATTATCAACCACGGTTTTTCGCACTTATTTGAGAATTTTATTTCTCTTTACTTTTGAGACCCGACAGTATTTTTTATATAACATTTTCCACGATTTAAAGATAGTACTTTTGATAGAATTTTGGTCGATCGTGGACAACGTTTTTTGTTGTGCATTCGTGGCTTTTATATACGCTAGACGTTCTTGTTATTTCAAAGACCTTGAAGAAGTAGCCGCATCACTTGAACCCGAACTTTTTTGACTTTTCTTGATGAAGTACGATCGAGCGGGCGAAGAATTCGGTTTTTTTGGAACAACCGTTCCATGTTAGTCGCAAGAGGATTGGAAGTTGGCATGTCGTCACCAAGATTTATCGGTTCAAGATCGGGTTGGCTCGGCCGTCGGTTGGTCATGATCCCATCATTTTCACAAAACTTCGGATAATGTTTGACAACATTCCAACATTTTTTATATATGAATGCACGTTTTTGTTGCGACCTAAATAAGGAACGACGCGCTTCAACAATGTCTTGGTCACTTGTCCCGTTTTGACGAGGATTGGTAAGATGTTTGTGGATTGCGATGAAAATTTTGACATCCCTACGAATTTTATTCCACTTTCCTTGAAGTTGGATCAAACTACGTCGTTAAGGTGCCACCGAATTATAATCTTCTTTAAACTTTGTCCCAAAAAGCTTCGAAGTTTTGTGAAACCCCTTTCTTTGATGCAACAGACGGATAATATAACTGTCTACTCGTCGGACCATCTAACTTGAATCCTTTTTCCTTTTCCTTTCTTTCCTACGGGCTCGGGCTCGGGTTCGGGTTTGATACTTTTTAATCATATTAACATTTTCATTTGTTATAATATACAAAAAATATTTTATGGTATTCACATACATTAATAAGTTGAGTTGAGTACGTGAATTGTTACTTATAGGAACAAAATGGATCAAATCGATCAAGATCACAATAAATATATAATCAACTATGTCGTCTCATACACGAAGATGAACAATATCATGAAATAATTTAAATGTCGTTTCATTAAACTTGATTATTATGTTTGTAGTAATTTTGAATGATTATTACTAATAAGAGTTTCAATCTTTGTGCCATTTTCTTCAAATCAATGTCTATAAAAGGATTTAATTTGAGCCGTGATTTTAATATAAATAAAAATTTCAATTTTAATTTCAGGTTGTATAATTACTATGCTTAAATATAAAATTTACTTTAAATTCTCATGTATATCTTGATAATTCTATTTTTTTTTCTTCAGAAATTGTATGAACCTTTCATACATTTTAGTATTTTATAAGTGGTTATCATATAAACTTATTATTTTTAACCATCCAACGGAGGGGTATAACACTAGTATATAATATTTAAGTTTAAGATAAAATTTAAGATATATACACACATTATACAAAAATATGAGTATATTTAATTATAAGCGTAGCCGTCATATTTTCAAAACAAAATTAAATTGTTCACAAATCATTTGGTAAAGCCATAGAGGGTGGCCCACTCGAATTCCAACACCATAGGTATGATTAGCCTTGCAAAAGATCAAAGTCAATCATCTTTAATCAAAAATAGCTATATTTTCCTTGTTGGACCTGAAGAAGGTCCATTCGAACTGAGCCTTAAAAAGGAGGTATTATAAATGGAATCTTTGTTTACTCATGTTTGCCCCTTGCTAGTTTTGTGAATTTAATACTTTGTAGTACAACATATCATTCTGCAAAAAAAAAAAATATATAAAAAAAATCATATTAAGATGTTACATACACATGTGGCAAAGGGGAATGGGATTCATGAAATTTGTCTTGCAAAGTGTGTGTTATGAGCCGTGACCACTCATCCATTGGAGTACTAAAATGAGTGATCTGGAAGCTTGGAAGGGGGATAGAGGGTGTTGGGCTACCCCTAAACAGCCCAAGTGATATACATGATTAATCATTCCAGGCTCACTAATGTTCTTATATACCCAAATGTTAAACTAATTAGCTCTTTGTAACGAGTAATCAACCAATTAATATTCAAATCTTTGTATTCATATATACGCTTAGCTTCGTTGTGACTTTATGGATATATTAATATTAATATTAATATATATGAGTGAGGTTTGAAGTCAGAAATGAAAAATTTAATGAGAATGAAGAATCTAATAAAAATACGTCATGTGTCTCAAAACTCACTTTCCTCTACGTTTTTTAAAGTTTAAAAGCTAGATACATCAAGAATGACTCATTGAAAAATTATAAAAATGCAACATAAAAATCAGTATTTTTTTAATTTCGATTTGCCATCTCTCACAAGGTATAATTTCGATGATTTTTTATGGGTTTTACAAATTGTACAAATATTAGTACACATGTGTAACTCGTTGGAATCATATGTGGTGCTCGTATTTATCACATATGTTACTCGCTGGTATCACATGTATTATTTGATGTTACACATGTGATAATCGATTAGAAAACCCACCAAAAAATGAAAAAAAACTGTTCATCGAAAGTATACCTTATGAGATATCTAATCGAAGAGAAAAAAAATACTTATTTTTATGATTTTTCGTATTACTGAATGGGAGATATTTAATTTTTAAAAACGTGAGAGAAAGTGGGTTTAGTGACACGTTGTGCATTCATATTGTTCTACGTTCTCACGAAAAAGTTGTTATACTCATTTGAATCTCACCCTAAGATATATATATATATGTAGAGTTTGGATCAAATGAGAACACTTCAAAAATAAGAACGGTGAGAACACCTCATAAATGCATAACTAGCCAACAAAAATCATTAGATTCACAGTCATACATCTTAAATATGCAAAGAAAAATAAATGCACACTTCTAAAAATGCACAAAAATCGAAAAAAAGATTGATGCACGATTATCTCTATAATTGTGCATCACTCGTTTTTTCGATTTTTGTGTATTTCCGAGAGTTCGCATCAATTCTAATCAATTTTTCTACACATATTTGAGATATATGAGTGTGAATCTAATGATTTTATTGGCTAATTGTGCATTTGTGAAGTGTTCTTACCGTTCTTATTTTTGAAGTATTCTCATTGGAACCTTACCCTATATATATATAGTTTGTATTATACTCCATAAATTAACTGATCACCGTTTCTATTTAATGAGTGATCTAAGAGCACAAGGTGTAGTGATTTTATTTTTACAATGTTCCGGGGAAAATGATGTTGCTGATGATTTTGTGGTGTGATAGACAATATTCTGGACAATGTTATTTTTTAAACTGTAAAAAGTTGTATAAATTAATTTTTAAAATAAATAAATTAAATAAAAAAACATATAATTCATAAAAATAAATAAAAAATTACAAGTCTTAAAAATTAAAATGCATAATTTAAAAACAACAACTAAATTAAACTACTCTGCTGCATGCGCTTCATTCCACCATTGTTCACGATTCCTCCAAAGATGCTCCATAAGGTTGGCTCGAAGTCACTCATGTGCCTCCCGATCATGAAGTTCCCTTGTTTTCCTCTCATATGTGTTACACCTCTCTCGATATAAGAACCTTGTATCTTTTCAACAGGTACATAATATTATTCATTTTCGGCAATGTTGAAACCGTTGTCTTCAATTATCATGTTATGCAGTATGATACAAGCATACATGATTCGTTTTATAGCGTTCAGACTATAAGATCTTGTTGGTTATTGGAGTATATGCCACCTGCCTTGTAAAACAGTAAACTTGCGCTCAACATCTTTTCGAGCGGAAGCTCGTTTCCTACTGAAATAAACCCGCTTTTGATCAAGCACGCTTGAAAAGCCCTTAACGAACGCTGCCCATGACAGGTATATCTCATCAGCAAGATAGTACCTTCTATCATAATCCATATCGGCCACTGTATATGGAACTTGAGAGCAGAGTCATTTAACAAATTCAAAAACAAAGTAGACGTATTAAGAACATCTAAGTCGTTATTGGACCCCGCAACCCCAAAGCGTGCATACCATATTCACATGTCGTACGAGGCGATGACTTTTAGCATAATTCTGGGATACCCATGATCACCTCATGTGTATTACCCTTTCCATGTATTTGGGCATTGTGTGCGAGCCTAATGCATACAATCTATACTAACAAGAATGCCGGGAAAACCATGAAGCTCTTGATATTTATCATACAAACGATGTATGTCTTCGTTTGTTGGTTCTCTCATGTACGCATTTGAATATAAATCAATAACACACTTTGTTAAATTTTCTAAAATGTCAAAAGAAACTCTTTCCGACATTTGTAAGAATACATCAAAGGTATCCGGAGTTGTTCCGTATGCCAATTGACGAAGGGCGTGCAACGCCCAATTTTTTTTACCATTAAAATACTCTCGACAATATCCCACGACTCATACATAGGCACGTTAGATCGACACTTAACTTAAACGACTCAAATTAAACTTTAAAACAACATTTAAACAACCAATTTTTAAGAAGCTTATTGACATGACCCATTTTGACATCATAATTGGACCACTTAACAACTAGACAACTTAACAACGTCATTAAGCTTCATAAACAAGAGTTGGAGCGTTTTAGACAAGTAAGGTTCACAACGATAATTTAAAAGATAGGCAAACTTGCCAAAACCGCTTTGAGCAAGTATGATCCACACCAGTGCCTTGCAACCTCCATTTCGCCCTATGTTCACTTCTTTATCTAGAGCCACTTGTACCTAAAAACATCAAACAACTAAAAGGGTAAGCATTAAAGCTTAGTGAGTATACATGCAATTAAATGAATAATCCACATAACAACAACATATAGCAAATACCAACGATACACATTTACTTAGGCAAATAACTACTGAGCAATTGTAGAGATTTAAACTCTATGTGGATTCACAGTCAATAACTACATAATAGCTTGATACCATACCACAACGATATGCATATCAAGCTCAACATCATAATGCTAACCGTAGTTAGCTAAACTCTGAATCTCTACAAACTGCTCATTCCACATAATCCACATAAGCATCATATTATTCCACATACCAACATACTCTATCAACAAGTAATCATCTTAGGACGAAAGCAACAGAACGTACCATTACAACAACACGAATAATCAACAAGATATAAACTATACAACCATAATAATCCACTTGATTGTATGAACCTCTTGCTTGGAAGCAATCCGGAACACACAATCATTACCCATTTAACCCCCATATCACTCATCTTTGCCTTGATCACTCGAAAGCATGAGATATAGATATACAAGCACCACTTCTTTTTTGCACCTAAACAAACACAATATATCACATAAACATTCATATATATAAGACTACTCATGCATTTGATTAATTTATATTGATCACACTTTTTAACTTCGAATTTATGTATTTTACTACTGCTCCAAGTAGCTGTTTTGAGCCCCACTTTTGAACCATCTAAACCTTTTAAAAACAGCCATATATTATACCATTACGAAGGTACTATAACATAATTTAGTGTACAACTTTTACCTTTTCATAAAACACAATACATGTTATGTTATAGCTCTCTGAAAATAGCAAAAAGTCATCTTGTGTTGCTGAATTATCAGCAAACAGCACCAATGGGCTGTTTTACAACCCACTTTTGACCCACCTAAACATATCCTTTTTTAGCAAACTTTATATCGAATTAAAGGTATTCGACCATACTTTCATTCTCTACTTTCATATTTCTCCACAAAATTATACACACAAAGTTACAGCCCCTTAAAGTTTGCCAAAAACACTTATTTCACCTTTTTGCCCAAATAACCCCATGAATCAAAATTATAATATAGTCATCATACATATTGCAACCAACATACTAAGGATCATATAATGTCATTTACATTTTTTCTTACTTCATTTACCATTCTAAGTTTTGTATGATCAATTTCACCAATTTAAGCATAACTCAGTTTATTGTTTAATTACTCTCAACACCACTCTCATACTTACTAATAGCATCACAACAACTTCTTTAAACTAACACTTGGGTAAATTATTACTAGTTTGCAAGAATTTACATTACCCACTTTAGTACAAACTTCGACCCGTTTAACTTTCAGCGTTAAATTAACTACCACTTTATCAACTTAATCCAAACTTTACCACGATTATCCAAACACCACTTTATCTATCAAATTACTTTTCTTAATTCATCATTATTAGTTAACTCCCATTTATCCATCTTACTACATTAAATACACACTTTTATAACATTTTTAATATGTTTTATAAATCTGGACAGCAGCTATTCAACTCACTTTTCAACCAACTTAAGTTCAGATTTAGGAAATAAGGCCATAACCAACAGAAAGTAGACTCTCCCACCTTTCCAACGATATATGATACATAAAAAATGGAATTACGGTTTATCTTTTATAACCATTTCAAAGTGACCAATTTTTCTGCATATAAGCTGTCCAAAAACGAGTTTTAACAACAAAATCTTATATTCAACCCAACTTAATCTTTATTATCACCATTACAAACCTACAACCTTTTGGTATTCTTAGGTTCAATTCAGACAACTTTACATCCTTTAAATCATCTCAAAATCATCATCTATTACAACAACTTAATAAAACTTTACATGTGTTAACAAGATTTCATCTTTAACTGCAATTTATCAACTTCATCTTCTTCATGACTCCATTGATTACAAAGATTTTTAACCAACTCTATTTTAAACCAAATACTCAATTTTAACAATGCTCTAACAACTAATTTAGGATTTCTATCTTACTTCTATATAATATCAACAATAATAACGATTTCTATATCTAAGTAATCTTTATTCAAACAAAACCTACTTTAGACATAATCTTGTTTATATTCAAAATCAACAATTTAATTCAATAATCCTCGTTTAATCAAATTAAAGGTTTCTAGATGTTTAATATCATGCTAAGAACAAAACCCTAGGTTTAATTCATCCACTTCCATTATTTTATCCCAATATCACCACTTTCTTCAAATTATAGGTTAACATAATCAAGAACAACAATTTACCTTATGTTAGAGATGATTAATAGAGATGGAATTCAACTTTTCTAGGTTTAATTTGATGATTGAAGCTTGATTCTTCCTTCCTTCCCTCTTCTCATGCCATTTTCTTCTTCTTTTCTCTCTCTGGAAGTTTTTGGAGGAGTATAGATGTATGGATGTATGCATATGTTGATATGTATGTATGTGTATGTGATGAACGCCAAAATGTACTAGATTGTAGTACTAATTACCCTTTTGTTTGATAGATTTCTTATGTATTTTGTGTGAATAAGATACTTATTTAGTCTCGTGGCAATGCAAGAAACAGACGACGGTTTCAACTTCTACAGCAGAAGCTGAATATATTGCTGCTGCCAGTTGCTGCTCACAAATCATTTGGATTCAGCATCAAATGCGTGATTACGGGTTCCTTCTAACCTTTACTCCTATACACATTGATAACACTGCTGCAATCTCAATCACACGCAATCCCGTTCAACATTCCAAAACTAAACATATTGAAATACGTTTTCATTTCATACGGGATTGCTTTGAGAAACGTTTAATATACTTAATCCATATCGACACTTTAAAACAAAAGGCAGACATTTTCACGAAAGATTTTTCAAAATCTCGATTTGATGAGTTAGTCTCTATGATTGGGATGAAAAATCCCACTTGTAAATAATTTGTGACTTGGGTATCTTTTGTATATTTACACATTTTTATGTGTCTTTATTAAAAAAAAAAAATTCACAACAACCACTCTTTATACTCTTTAGTATTAAAGAAATGCACGGTTGCTACATTTTAAAATAGACGTTGAGTTGTGTCATATGATAGTACATCGGGTGACATGCACAAAATGGAATCTTAAGGTTTATCTTGGATGTGTCAGTAGGTTTATCTGACATGTTAAAACAGTTTTTATAAACATTGTCTTCATCATACGAAGAATTAGTAGGCATGTTACACAAAACTCTTTGAGTTCTTTTTAAGAAGCTTAATATACTTGTTTATTTCAATTAGTTTAACACCGTGAGATGTATGACGAAAGTCTTAATATCTTGCTTATGCTAGACATATTTTCGTAGATGAAGTCTATTTGATATCATTCAGGGGTATATATTGACAGATTCCTCTGTTATATGTAAGTATAGACCTGGTTTCTGTTAATATATATTAAAAATTAAGCAAACCCAAGTCAAAGTACTTGAAAAGTCTTTAAAAATAAAGATACCTAACGAGGTCGCCAAAATGGTTTGACCAAGTCTGGTTTTGCTTAAACCTGAATCAAGCTATGTCGCTTTGTTGTACGTAAGTACAAACCTGTCACCGTTGACTTGATTCTTAAAAATGATCTTCTTATATTCTTTCTATAAATGGGAGTAAGGTCTATATATTAAGTTAAGATGTATATCTATGGTGGGGACTACAAAGAAATATATATACGAATAATAATACATTAGCTCCTAGATGTGAGTGTAATATGTTTAAGAAGACAAATATACTGATTATCGTTTTGAAATAATTTTTATAAAAGGTGTTTTTAGAATGCCAAGTAAATTTAAAGTGGACAAATATACTGATGATCGAAATAACACTTACTATTGCTAATAAGTGCATGTTGTCCCGATATGATCCCTAACCAGATTCAAAAAATTCCGTCACCAAAAATAATGTATTTGATTTGTCTAAGGTTATCTTATTCATTTTATTTTTCTATTACTTCTATTTTTATTTTTTTAAGTCACATATTATTTTTAAATCACACTTTGAAAACTGAAAATCGAAATCGAAATCAAAAATCTTTAAGTCTGGAGCTGCGACATTAGCACTTACGTCACAGCCCATGTCGCATGCTATGTCGCAATTAGGGTTTGGGTATATATACTCACCGTCTGCGACGTAAACTATCACACTATTTCAAATTATCTTGCGACATCCCCTGCGACATCAGCTAGGCGATTGCGACATTGTGATCGACGAGATTTTTCGATTTGCTTTTGATTTCTGGCAGCTTTCGTTCCAATTCACTCACGTTTTCCTGTTCTACTACCTTTAATTGACATTTAGGTATTCTATTTCCCTATTTTCACCGTGTAAATTTCGTTTAATCATTGATTATATATTGCGGTTTGTGGGTTTAGGGTTTCGGGTAAAATTAATTATGATTGTGCTTGTTGTATGCGGTATAAGTTATATTTTTATGCTTCCCTTGATAATCCGCATCGATTGGTATACGTAGATTTGAAAAACCCCAAAATTTTTACTTAGGGTTTTCTGGGTTTGAGATGCAGTTCGTCTTTGCGACGTTAGCTGTGACATAGTAGCCAATGTCGCATTATTTGGTAATTTCATATTATACTGCGACGTCCCATTCTACGTCGCTTTTCCTGCGACCTCACCAGCGACAAAGCGTTCAACGTCGCACTATTTCACAAATGTGATTAAGTTCACAATTAATTGCGAAATGCGACCCCATCCTTAACGTTGCTCAAATTTTGTGCGACGTTATGGTCAACGTCGCTTTCGTTTTTGCACCAATTTCTTGCGACGTTGTGGCTTCGTCGCTATGTGTTGTGCGACGTCAACAACGATGTCGCATATTACAGAAAATGTGACAAATTTTGTAAAATGTCTTACGTTTATTCTAACGTCTTTCGAGTATCTATTATGTACTGTTTACAGATATGGCGTTAACATACGAGCCTCGTCACAATATTGTGGCATTTTTAGACGCAACTCACAAGAATGCAGCTCCGTTTCACGAAATGATCGCTTTTCTACATCGTTTTCTCATTTTTCACGCAATTACGGGCGACATTGTTGTTTACAAGAATCTGGTTGGACCATTCTGGAGAAATGCTTTGATTGTCACTGAGAACAATGTGCCTCGCATTGTATCTACCGTATTGAATACACAGATCGTCGTGACCGAGCAGGGTATACGCGAGCTCCTTCAGTTCAACGATCAGCCAGCCATGCCTGTCAACTTCGAGAATGCTTTTATTACTGGCGGCATGCACAGGATGGATCCGGGGGTTCCAACAGATCAGTATCGAAAGGCAAACCTTACAAGAGTCTGGAGATACTTGATGCATATATTCATTGTCTACTTATCGAGCAGGAAAGCCGGGACAAACGGCATCAGTCACCGCATGGCATCTGCCATGTTCGCCCTGGTATACAACAAGTTGTATAATTACTCAGGGTTTCTGTTTAAAGCGATGGTCGATAACGTCAACGCCGGGGATTCAAAATGGGCGTTATATCCAAGATTCATCCAGTTATTCATCGATCGTCATCTTCCGAATCTCACAACATTGGGTTATGTTGACAATATTCACAGGATAACACTAATGATGAGCAGGATCTTTGTTGTATGCTCTGCTCAAGAAAAAAGGGTTCAAGCACCACCGGATACTCCTTTATTTGGTGCAGTTATTGATGAGATTTATGTACCAGCTCCTCATCCTCAATATATGGATGCTCCTGCTCAGCAACTACCTCAAGAGTAGTTTGTGGAAGTACAGGTTCAGGATGAGAATGTGCCTGTTCAAAATGTTTTGGCTGAAATAGATTGGTTTGGGCATGTCGAAGATGAACGCCAAGCTTCTGGTTCACAACATACGGTTGAAGATTCATCTTCTTCTGATTCAGTATTTGTGCGACCACAGGATGGCGGAGAGACGCCTACAGATTCAGACGGTGAAGTACCCCACCTATCTCAAATGGAACGGATTAGGGTACATGAACCAGCTCGATTTTTGCGAATTCAACGCCGTATTCGTGCAGGTAAGCATTACATGGGGAAGCATGCACACGTCGACGATGATATCACTGACACTGCTTATCAACCATCTCGTCGCCGTGCACGTCATACTTCAACGTCTTTTTCTTCGGTTACTCAACCATCACAAGAAATGGTTGTTGAGCCTACTTCTGCATTCTTGTAAAAGATGATGGATTATATGCAGAAGATGTTGAAAGAACAAGTTGAACAGAACGCTTCTCAATTTGGTATCATTAAAGTTCAATCAAAGCAGATTGCTGAATTGCAGACTAGGGTGAATGTTTTGGAGGCTAGATCTATTGCCTCGGGGGAGTCTGGGTCCGGGGTACCCAATATAGAGTCAATAGGACCTGAGTCTGTAAACCCCAACCCTGTACTTGAAACAGCTATTAATGAAAATATTTCCCGTTTAGATTATTTCTCTGTTGATGATATTCCAGGCCAGCCGAGACCTCTAGCGGTTGATTATTCGTTTGCAGATTTGTCGTATATTCAGAGAATGGTCAATGAAACTGGTTCTAAAACTGAACAAGGTTATGTGTTTGATATAGATGATGACGTGTCAGTTGAAGATGAGCATCTGGGCGTTGATGAATATTATGATGATGCACCAGTTATTGAAACTGACTCTAGTGAAGATGAGGAAGACCCAACTAAAGCTACTCATGGAGAATCTAGTACTCGTCAACCAGAACATGCTTCAGAATCTACATCAATAACAGTTCCAGAGACTGTTTCTGTTTCTGAAGATAAGTGAAAGAAATAAGAATTGGTGGCCTCTTGGACGTTCTGCAGAACCTGTTCCTTTTACCTACAAATCTTACAAGGTACGCGGTGATTATACTGGCATTATCAAAAGTTGGAAAGTGCAGCAAAAGAGGTTTTTGATCAAAAGATTGGATGGTGTTCAATACTTCAAGCTTAGATTTAAGCAATTGAGCACACTGCCAAAAGGAGAAATTAATCGATTGGCTCAACTACAGTTGATTAATCCATTTAAGGACGATTATGCTGAGTTTATTCAGAGATCCTTGCGTCAAGAGGTTCGAAGTAAAAGATACAACAAATTGAAACCTACGCTTGGTACTCGGTATACTTTTAAGAAGAAGTTAGATCCAGTAACTGGGCATCCGATGGTTAAAGTTCATTATCCGCCAGCTGACTGTTTGACTGAAATACCATTGGAGCCGGTTCCCTATAAATTTCTTCGTAGATTTATTCGTTGGGAACTTGATCCACATACTGGTGAAGCGGTGATAGTATTTGTTCCTGATTCAGAGCCGGAGCCAGAGTTTGGAGGTATTTGGAATTTGAGAAAGGCTACATTCAGAGTCTTTGATCCTATGAGTTTGATAAATCTCCATGAAAAGGATTTAAGAAAACTCTTCGATAATAGGATTCGCGTTAATGCAAATAACGAATTCAACAAGAAGCTTGCAGATAAATATCAGAAAGTTGTTGAAGTTTGTGTTACACATGGTATTCATGTAGATGGAAAGTTTCCTGCGGACTGGGTTTGATTGAAGAATTGTTTTGACGACCAAGCTGAAGACACGGGGAAGTTTGTTGGTGCATTTTAATGTGTCTGTCAGTTGGTCTAGCTCGTAGTTTGATTTTGTAATATTTTGAGTTCACTGACTCCTGCGACATTGTTTGTAATGTCGCAGGTGCGATGTCAGTTAGTTGGGCCTGCAACATTGTCTATGTCGTATGGGCTTGGGCTTGGGCCTGCGACATTGAATGTAATGTCGCAGGAATATGTGTTTAGTATATAAACACTTTTTGTAATTAGTTTTAGGGTTGACGAAAAACCCTAAACGCAATCTATCGAAATTACCTGTAAGCTGGACGATTACAATCAATAAAATAATATTACGTTGATTTGATTTTGTGTGTTGATTGTTTGGTTGATTTGTTTAAGATTCAATTGTTTATTCCGCAAGTAATTGGATTGATTTGATTTGATCAGATCCTGAGTAAGGGACAAACAAGTGGTATCAGAGCCACTCTTTATACCAGTTGTTAGTCCCTTTGGCGATGTTGGAGATGAATCAAAATCGATTGAATAAAGCGGAAACAACAATCAATTGTAATGAATGTGAATTAAACAAACACAACGATATAAATAATGTTTCTGTTATTGATTAACAAAAACAAACGGATTAAGCTCCACATACAAACACACCAAACTCTCTGATCTCTCTGGAACGTTCCTCACACACTAAAAATGATCAATCCCTTACAAATGAAACCCTAAATAACTATTTATACGTTGGATCCTTGGACCCTGCGACACAAGCCCTTATGTCGCAGGCCCAAGCCCATCCGACATAGACCCAATGTCTCCGACCCAAATACATGCAATTTCATTTGTTGTTTCAAGCTAAATATTCTATACAAGCTGTTGACAAATCATGTTGATTTTGCATCAACATTTCGTTCATATTTGCATTTAGGAGTTTGATTGGAGCTTGGTCCAGAAAAGAATCAGAAAAACGAGCTAATATTGAAGAAAAGAAGCTAAAGATTTGAAGCTAGGAAGAAGAAAGTTGGATCGATTGAAGAAAATGAGATTTTAACATCCATCCGGCGGATGGATTGATTAATTGAGCTGAGGTATCACGCGGGCCGAGCCGGTTGAAATTTTACATCCATCAGGTGGATGGAAATTCCATTCGGCAGATGGATCAAGCCGGCAGATTAGGTTAAACCTCATTTTTATCATTTAAATCTAATTTTTACCACAAACCCTAAGTCGACAAAAGTGAGTTCCAGAGGTATTTTGATGGCATTTTGGAGGCACGAGAGGGTTTGGATTGATGCCAATCGATCCTAATACGCGTGGTTCACGATTCGGTTTGCATATCACTTTCCGATTTCAATTCGAACATCATCTATGTGTTTTATTTGAATTCATGAATATGATTTTGTATGATTGAGTCATGGATTAGACTTATTGTTAATTATTTAGTTTAATAACCTTGAATTATGATTATTTGATGGTTATAATTATGTTTTGGATCAATTGTCTGATTGAAGATTGTTATGTTATCCGTAGAACCTTGGTTATTGGTGATTGTTAGTTATTACTTAACGTAGTTAATGGTGTCATTGAGATTGAGTTCCTTTGATGTTATTGATTATTGATGATTATGAATCTAGGTTTATAGTCATTGCTAAATATATTGAGTTTAATAGGTTAAGTGAATAGTAACTAATCAATCTAAAATGAGCAAACTAATAAGAGATTATTAGTAGGTATTGTTGAGGCATACCGCGAGAATCAATCATAACAAGTCGTGAATACTTAATGCATAATCTAGGGAAAAGCATGTAATTGAAAATTGTAATTCTTACGACATCGGATCGATGTGTAATGTGGGATTATGAATGCATTTTTTGACTGGTTATACGCTTAGCCAGTAACTCGTTTATTAAATTCAAAATTGTTATATACGTGGCATAAACACGTCAGATCAATATGCTCACATGGTTCATGAAATAAACTCCAATAAAGTCATATCCAAACATGTTCGATCTCTAACTCTGTAATCAAAATCCCATTAATATATCTACAACAAATGAATTACAATCCTAAAACCAAAAGTTTGTCACCAAAGATTCCGTATTCAAGCATGTTATATATATAACTTTAGTACTAAAAATCTCACAACTTTAATCAGAAACTAAGAACATTACTGTTCAAATCTCAAGCACAATATGATAGAAATTGGGGGAAATATACATGAATCGATTAGCAAACCAAACTTGAAGCTGCTGTCTTTCAATTAATATAACAAGAACCATCAATTATGGAGCCGATGTCGTTCGAGATCTCCGATATATTGCAGGTCGTAGATGGTGGGTCTTGTTGTGACGGAACGAGTTGTAGGTCAAACGGATGTCAGGCAACACGTTGTAAGTGAGGCGGCGCCGAAGACCTGCAACTCCGGTGTTGAAAATCCTTTCGTGACAGGCCGGAACTATCGATTTGAACTTTCGGTGATCCTTCGTCGGACTTGATGCTAATAAAATTTGTGTGTTTTCATTTATATTTGTTTGTTGGGAATTTTAGATGTGCATATATGTTAAAAGGATTAAGGTTTCTTTGGATTAGAGATGAAGAAACTAAAAAGGGGGGAAAAGGAAATGTTTTTTTTTCCTTTCTGGATATGACGTGGCATACAAATTGGTAACCAGATACATGTAGGATGATAGTAGGTAAAGTGCATCAAATGTAAGTTTTAACAAGTTATGTACATACAATAGCAAAAAAAAAAGTTGGATACATACAATTAAGATCGGGTCAAAGTTAAGTACATTTCCCGATACTAAACCCTATTCTTAACTTATTAGTTAGACTATTTTACTACTGTAATACTTGTATAATTTATACAACTAATTATGAACACATAATTTATATATATTAAAATAATACTTTAATTTTAGGGTGTTACAGGGCGGAAGTGACTTTTTGAAGTGTAGTAAACTCCGACATGCCAGGTGTATCGATTCGTTGATGAAACCACAAAAATATAGTCGGAAGGTTCGATAGAGTAAGGGTTAATATCCTCACATATTTGGAGGAATAAACGATGATTCATTCGAAACCGACATTTGAAATATTCGTACGGATATTTCACATTTTTGACATAGTACGCCGTTAATCGGTCAAGAGGTATGAAACAAAAAAGATGAACTAAAAACGCCGTAAGCTAGCCATCCAATTTCGAACGCTGCTCGGGAACACCGTTGGAAAAGCCATTTTGGTGCGGTAGAACGTTGTTCGATATCGTTCTCAACCCAAAATGTTGCAAATTTTTCTCCCACACTGTGTGTTCTAATACGACAAAATTTACACGTCACTCATTAACATTAATATTATTAGTATTTAATATTAGCAATGTAATAGTATATATATACTGTAATATATAATATATCTAGTTTTAACTTGTGGTTATATTCCTTGATTGTATATTGTTTTAACAAATATGACATTTATGAGTTATATTATAGTTTATCATATGATTGGTTAATTTTATACATACGTTCTAACTAAATTTGGATTTCTGTTTATAGCTATATAAACTAATACGTATATTCTAGAGATTGATTTTGTCAAAGCTAGTGTATTAACATAAAAACTAAATTTCTTTTCTATTATCGTTTCTTTATCATCTATATCTCTTGACACTTGAAAATAATGCACACATATATAATATAGGTTTGACTATATAGTATATTATAATAATAACAACATTAATATTTTAATATATATTCGCCCATTTTTCTCTGACTCCACTCCTGGATATTAGTATATTTTCAAGATGATGTACATTTGTGTTCAACTCTATATAGTTACCATGCAGATTAACAATTAAATGCATTTTCAACTTTTATGAGGTAAACAACAATGATCAAACAGTATATAAGGAGACAATACAAATACTTTATATAACATTTATATTAAATTACAACGAGTTCCAATATTCAATCGAAATTACAAACGAACACATAAACCACACATACACCTTATTGTAAATACTAACAAGACACCCTAAAGTGCATTTATTGTAATTGACCGCGAGCGACCCTTTTGAGATTTTGAAATGACTTCAACAAATCACACCTTTCCCGAGCTTAAGTCGCAATCGACATAGTGGTTGGGAGACTATGAAGGACCACCGTCTCAACTGTTAAACCTGGACCAAACCCAAACAGAACACCCCAATCTAACCCTTCTCCGGTAGTCCTCGCACCGCCTTTAGCCGATCTCTTTCTCATTTCATCCATTATAAAAAAAACACAGGCACTAATCATGTTCCCGTATTCACTGAGAACATGTCTACTGGTTCTGATTTTCTCCTCTTTGAGTCCAAGTTTGAGTTCCACTTGGTCCAGTATAGCTGGACCACCAGGGTGTACGACCCAAAAGATCGAGTTCCAGTCACTAATTCCTAAGGGGGAAAATGCTTGAGTTAAAGCATTCTCTATATTCTTTGATATCAACACCGGGACGTCTTTAAGTATATGAATAGTTAAACCAATTTCCCTCACATGTCCATCTATCGCACCTTCAGAGTTTGGTAAAATCGTTTGTGAAGCCGATATGATTTCAAACAACGGCCGCTCGGTTGTCAAGTCAGGATCAGACCCCACGATAACTGCAGCTGCTCCGTCTGCAAATAATGCTTGACCGACAAGTGAATCAATGTGAGTGTCGGTGGGTCCATGAAATGACATAGTTGTAATCTCCGAACAAACGATAAGTACACGAGCACCTTTATTGTTCTCAGCTATGTCTTTAGCTAGACGAAGAACCGTGCCACCAGCAAAACAACCTTGCTGGTATATCATAAAGCGTTTGACTGAAGGAGAGAGGCCGAGGAGCTTGGTGAGCTGGTAATCGGCTCCAGGCATGTCAACACCAGTTGTAGTACAAAAGATGAGATGGGTAATTTTGGATTTTGGTTGGCCCCATTCTTTGATGGCTTTTGTTGCTGCTTCTTTACCGAGTTTTGGGACTTCGACGACTACAACATCTTGACGGGTGTCAAGTGATGGAGCCATGTATTCACAAATGTTTGGGTTTTCTTTCAAAAACTCCTCCGTAATGTGCAGGTGCCGCTTTCTTATCATAGATTTGTCACCTGCGGATTTTATTCATGTAACTAATTAATATGTATATATATATGTATATATATGTATGTATGTATATAAACATATAACGTGTATAAGAAATGGTGATGCATACTAAGTTATTTTAACACCCTACATGTGGGTTTGGTATGTAAGTTGTGGGTTCACGTTATAAGGGTACTGCTACATATATGCGAGGTGTAAATGAAATTTCTTTTTAGAGAAGCAGATTTAATCACAAAATTAATTTATTTATGGAGGAAAAAAGCTAAATAAAATCTCAAGATCTTTTAACTAAAATATCTTGCAAGAAGACTCATCACGTGAACGTCTTCAAACTCATATATATTTATGTCGATTTCAAAAATTCAAAAGCTAAAAATAAATAAAGGAATTAAGAGTAAATGAAACGTACACATGCGTTGGAATTTCTCTTTCAGATCAACCATGTGTTCACTTTTAGTGATTCGAAAGTAGTAATCGGGATAATCAGCTTGATACACATAATTAGACGGAGTCGCAGTACCAATAGCAAGAATAGAGGCTGGACCTTGTGCTCGTTGAGCCTCTCTTATCTTGGAGATATTAATTGAGGATGCCATCAATCCGTGCTTGATCTGTGGCCAACAAAAAAAGGCGGTGTGATCGTTCGAAGTATAAAGCAAAATAAGTTCACTAAGTGATTGTGAATATTGGATGTATAGTATGCGTGTTCATTATATATAGAGAAGGATCGTGTGGTAGGTTGCCTAAAACTTGGTACAAATTACAAGTCATATTGTCTAAGTCATTGTTCAAGTAAGTTACTTTACTATTAAATTGTTCATTTGAATTTTGAACTATTTTTATATCTAAATTAGACTTTTTTACGTTGTAACATTTATGAGTTAAGCAAAATAATATTAGTGTTAATATTTATAAGTTAAGTAACATATATATGGTGATTTATTAAGTTCAGTAATTAAGTCAAACAAATTAGGAGTTTGGTAACTTAGTTGAACATTTTACAAGTAAATTAACCTATAAGTCTATTTACCCGGTTGTAATAGATGCCACGATGCATGTATTATTTAGTACTACTATATATTAAGCGACATATATAATATTTATTTATTGTAAGTTTTGATCTAATTTGGTTTGAAAGGTGGTAGGGTTCCATGCAATTACACGTACTAATGGTGAACTTACTTCATAATTAGAGTGCATGATAACTTGCATAACCCGAATTAGGTAGCGAGTAAGATTTATGAGGCGTTCAAAATATGATTAAAAAATTAATGGTGTTATAAGTTGAAAATTTCTAGCATAAATGTAACGCTCATTAATCACGGGACCTACTTTTCCAAACAATAATTAGTTTATGCATGCATAAGAAGACCGAGAATACGAAATCTTTCCATCTAGGCATGGCTAGATATAAATCAAATTGGTTTATATATATATATATATATATATATATATATATGTATAATGATTGAATGTTATTTAGCACAAATAAACAACCAAATTGGATTTGAGAATATTGGTTGAATCAGTGAGTAAAAAACCTGTGAGGAAGGGAATGTTTGAGCTGGTTTCTGAAGACTGAGTCCTAGAGAGTTCATTAAAGAATTATTGAAGCTATTTAAATAAGTTTACATCGTAAACGATTCTATTTATATTATTTTATTTTATTTTTTGCGGTCAAATAAAACTTCTTTTTTGTAAGCGCTATAACTTTTAATTCTAATCTCAAGTCACTATGAAGCCAACAAAAAGGTGAGGTGCTAAACATACCGGAAATAAGATAAATTAGTGAAGATGGTTGACTTGATATATTTTGTTCTCACTTCTCATTTTACTCTCCTAGTTTCCTCCTCCAATTCAAATCATATTTTTAGTAAGAGAAACACTCACAAAATATTTATAAAGCTATTTCACAAAATGACATGGCATATGAAACCAACCAATCAAAATCATTTGTGATTTCTCTCTCTTATCTATCTCTCCCCTCTTTTAATAGGTCCAACTCAATTTGTAAACATATTTTCTCTAAATCTTTTGTGAAAAGTAATATATATATATACATATATATACATAGGAGTATATTATAATTATAAACCCTATATATATACATATATATATATATATATATATATATATAGGGTTTATAATTATAACATTATACGAAAATAGGAGTATATTATAAGTGTAGCCGTTGTGTTTTGAAAACAAAATTAAATTGTTCATCGACCATATTGACCATTAGGTAGAGATAGAGATGACAATTTTAAACCCATTGGTTAATTATGGGTCAAGTTGGATAATATTTATGAGGGGTTGGTTTGTCTGGTCTCTGTCTATTTTTTTAGATGGGTCTTTATGAGTATCTAATATATCCTCCAATTATATAATAGTTAACCAATGGATCTAGACAAGTCTAACGGTAAAAAAAAAATGGAACACCCCATTTAATCCTTTTCATTTTTCACTCAAATAAAAAAAATGATGAAAACCGGATGGGTTGATCCGACTCGATACCCATTTAACCCGATCTCGTTTAGACTCATCCTCTCAAATGACTCATTTAAACCCGTAAGCATTTTACCATTTATGGGTAGAGCCGTAGAGGGAGGCCCACTCGAATGCAAATAGCATGTGTTCTTTAGCCTTGCAAAATATCGAACTCAATCATCTCTCAAATCAAAATTCTCTTTATTATCTTGGGCCTGAAGTGGGTCCATTCGAATTGGGCTTTAAAAAGAAGTTATTCGAGTTGCAATCTCCGTTTATTCATGTTTGGTTGTTTGCTTCCTTGATATCTAAATTTATTGTTTTAAAACAACGGTAGAACTTCCATCTCCTTGGCCTCTTGCTATGTTTTTTGATACAATTTATCATTCTAGAAATATTTTCATATTAACAAGACAAGCTGAGAAGATACATATAAATGTGGCAGAGGGGAATGGGATCATGAAGTGGAATTCTTTTGCGAATAGTGTGTTATGACCATTGACCGCTCCTTTGTTGTGGTACTAAAATGAGTTATGTTAGACTTCTCCCAACAGTGATACAAACTGATGCATCACAATCTGACACATCAATTTGTGCCAAATTAACGTCACATCAGCGGATTTCACAACTAACACAAACTGACATTTCACTGCCAACAGTGAACATCACCACTTCTTTTCTTTATTTATTTAAAACACAATATTAAATACAAACAACTTTATTAAAATTAAAACATTACATTAAATAAAAATAAAATATTACATTTCCTAAAAAAAACGTTACAATTACTAGAAAAATCAAAATACATTTTGAAATTAAATAAACAACTAGTCGTCTACTCCGATCGTACGAACCTTTGTCTTCATTTTCGTGTTCTTCTTCGTCCAAATCGGATATTAGTATATTTTCAAGATGTACATTTGTGTTCAACTCTATATAGTTACCATGCAGATTAACAATTAAATGCATTTTCAACTTTTATGAGGTAAACAACAATGATCAAACAGTATATAAGGAGACAATACAAATACTTTATATAACATTTATATTAAATTACAACGAGTTCCAATATTCAATCGAAATTACAAACGAACACATAAACCACACATACACCTTATTGTAAATACTAACAAGACACCCTAAAGTGCATTTATTGTAATTGACCGCGAGCGACCCTTTTGAGATTTTGAAATGACTTCAACAAATCACACCTTTCCCGAGCTTAAGTCGCAATCGACATAGTGGTTGGGAGACTATGAAGGACCACCGTCTCAACTGTTAAACCTGGACCAAACCCAAACAGAACTCCCCAATCTAACCCTTCTCCGGTAGTCCTCGCACCGCCTTTAGCCGATCTCTTTCTCATTTCATCCATTATAAAAAAAACACAGGCACTAATCATGTTCCCGTATTCACTGAGAACATGTCTACTGGTTCTGATTTTCTCCTCTTTGAGTCCAAGTTTGAGTTCCACTTGGTCCAGTATAGCTGGACCACCAGGGTGTACGACCCAAAAGATCGAGTTCCAGTCACTAATTCCTAAGGGGGAAAATGCTTGAGTTAAAGCATTCTCTATATTCTTTGATATCAACACCGGGACGTCTTTAAGTATATGAATAGTTAAACCAATTTCCCTCACATGTCCATCTATCGCACCTTCAGAGTTTGGTAAAATCGTTTGTGAAGCCGATATGATTTCAAACAACGGCCGCTCGGTTGTCAAGTCAGGATCAGACCCCACGATAACTGCAGCTGCTCCGTCTGCAAATAATGCTTGACCGACAAGTGAATCAATGTGAGTGTCGGTGGGTCCATGAAATGACATAGTTGTAATCTCCGAACAAACGATAAGTACACGAGCACCTTTATTGTTCTCAGCTATGTCTTTAGCTAGACGAAGAACCGTGCCACCAGCAAAACAACCTTGCTGGTATATCATAAAGCGTTTGACTGAAGGAGAGAGGCCGAGGAGCTTGGTGAGCTGGTAATCGGCTCCAGGCATGTCAACACCAGTTGTAGTACAAAAGATGAGATGGGTAATTTTGGATTTTGGTTGGCCCCATTCTTTGATGGCTTTTGTTGCTGCTTCTTTACCGAGTTTTGGGACTTCGACGACTACAACATCTTGACGGGTGTCAAGTGATGGAGCCATGTATTCACAAATGTTTGGGTTTTCTTTCAAAAACTCCTCCGTAATGTGCAGGTGCCGCTTTCTTATCATAGATTTGTCACCTGCGGATTTTATTCATGTAACTAATTAATATGTATATATATATGTATATATATGTATGTATGTATATAAACATATAACGTGTATAAGAAATGGTGATGCATACTAAGTTATTTTAACACCCTACATGTGGGTTTGGTATGTAAGTTGTGGGTTCACGTTATAAGGGTACTGCTACATATATGCGAGGTGTAAATGAAATTTCTTTTTAGAGAAGCAGATTTAATCACAAAATTAATTTATTTATGGAGGAAAAAAGCTAAATAAAATCTCAAGATCTTTTAACTAAAATATCTTGCAAGAAGACTCATCACGTGAACGTCTTCAAACTCATATATATTTATGTCGATTTCAAAAATTCAAAAGCTAAAAATAAATAAAGGAATTAAGAGTAAATGAAACGTACACATGCGTTGGAATTTCTCTTTCAGATCAACCATGTGTTCACTTTTAGTGATTCGAAAGTAGTAATCGGGATAATCAGCTTGATACACATAATTAGACGGAGTCGCAGTACCAATAGCAAGAATAGAGGCTGGACCTTGTGCTTGTTGAGCCTCTCTTATCTTGGAGATATTAATTGAGGATGCCATCAATCCGTGCTTGATCTGTGGCCAACAAAAAAAGGCGGTGTGATCGTTCGAAGTATAAATCAAAATAAGTTCACTAAGTGATTGTGAATATTGGATGTATAGTATGCGTGTTCATTATATATAGAGAAGGATCGTGTGGTAGGTTGCCTAAAACTTGGTACAAATTACAAGTCATATTGTCTAAGTCATTGTTCAAGTAAGTTACTTTACTATTAAATTGTTCATTTGAATTTTGAACTATTTTTATATCTAAATTAGACTTTTTTACGTTGTAACATTTATGAGTTAAGCAAAATAATATTAGTGTTAATATTTATAAGTTAAGTAACATATATATGGTGATTTATTAAGTTCAGTAATTAAGTCAAACAAATTAGGAGTTTGGTAACTTAGTTGAACATTTTACAAGTAAATTAACCTATAAGTCTATTTACCCGGTTGTAATAGATGCCACGATGCATGTATTATTTAGTACTACTATATATTAAGCAACATATATAATATTTATTTATTGTAAGTTTTGATCTAATTTGGTTTGAAAGGTGGTAGGGTTCCATGCAATTACACGTACTAATGGTGAACTTACATCATAATTAGAGTGCATGATAACTTGCATAACCCAAATTAGGTAGCGAGTAAGATTTATGAGGCGTTCAAAATATGGTTAAAAAATTAATGGTGTTATAAGTTGAAAATTTCTAGTATTAATGTAACGCTCATTAATCACGGGACCTACTTTTCCAAACAATAATTAATTTATGCATGCATAAGAAGACCGAGAATACGAAATCTTTCCATCTAGGCATGGCTAGATATAAATCAAATTGGTTTATATATATATATATATATATACACATATGTATAATGATTGAATGTTATTTAGCACAAATAAACAACCAAATTGGATTTGAGAATATTGGTTGAATCAGTGAGTAAAAAACCTGTGAGGAAGGGAATGTTTGAGCTGGTTTCTGAAGACTGAGTCCTAGAGAGTTCATTAAAGAATTATTGAAGCTATTTAAATAAGTTTACATCGTAAACGATTCTATTTATATTATTTTATTTTATTTTTTGCGGTCAAATAAAACTTCTTTTTTGTAAGCGCTATAACTTTTAATTCTAATCTCAAGTCACTATGAAGCCAACAAAAAGGTGAGGTGCTAAACATACTGGAAATAAGATAAATTAGTGAAGATGGTTGACTTGATATATTTTGTTCTCACTTCTCATTTTACTCTCCTAGTTTCCTCCTCCAATTCAAATCATATTTTTAGTAAGAGAAACACTCACAAAATATTTATAAAGCTATTTCACAAAATGACATGGCATATGAAACCAACCAATCAAAATCATTTGTGATTTCTCTCTCTTATCTATCTCTCCCCTCTTTTAATTGGTCCAACTCAATTTGTAAACATTTTTTCTCTAAATCTTTTGTGAAAAGTAATATATACATATATATATATATATATATATATATATATAATTATAACATTAAACGAAAATAGGAGTATATTATAAGTGTAGCCATTGTGTTTTGAAAACAAAATTAAATTGTTCATCGACAATATTGACCATTAGGTAGAGATAGAGATGACAATTTTAAACCCATTGGTTAATTATGGGTCAAGTTGGATAATATAAATGAGAGGGTTGGTTTGTTTGGTCTCCCTCTATTTTTTTAGATGGGTCTTTATGAGTATCTAATATATCCTCCAATTATATAATAGTTAACCAATGGATCTAGACAAGTATAACGGTAAAAAAAATGGAACACCTCATTTCATCTTTTTCATTTTTCACTCAAATAAATTTTTTTGATGAAAACCGGATGGGTTGATCCGAATCGATACCCATTTGACCCGATCCCATTTAGATTCATCTTTTTAAATGACTCATTTAAACCCGTAAGCATTTTACCATTTATGGGTAGAGCCGTAGAGGGAGGCCTACTCAGAATGCAAATAGCATGTGTTCTTTAGCCTTGCAAAATATCGAACTCAATCATCTCTCAACTCAAAATTCTCTTTTATCATCTTGGGCTTGAAGTGGGTCCATTCGAATTGGGCTTTAAAAAGAAGTTATTCGAGTTGGAATCTCTGTTTATTTATGTTTGGTTCTTTGCTTCCTTGATAACTAAATTTATTGTTTTAAAACAATAGTAGAACTTCCATCTCCTTGGCCCCTTGCTATGTTTTTTGATACAATTTATCATTCTAGAAATAATTTTGTAGGTCCCGAAATATATGAATGTGTTGTAGGGGGGGGGGGGGGGGTTGAATACAACTTCTTTTGATCAAACTCAAACAAAAGTAAATGAAACAGTAACACAATGATGTAATTTTCAACTTAATTCTTTTATTTCAATAGAATCAAAGAATTACAAAGTTAACTTAAAGCAGAATAGTTAACTTGTTGAACAGATTACACTTTCACTGCTACAACTCTAGAACACACTAAGAGCTGGCTAAACACTGTTCTATTACTCTGCCTATATCAAAATTGATTGATCGAAATTCACACCTAGCCAATTCTGCTAAGTCTTCTATTTATAGGCGAGCTTGAACACATTTAGTAGTTCTTCAACCAATTAGAACACTTTACGCATCTTCTGCTCCATGGGTGAATGTCGGACGTGCCGAATAACAAACAGAATTGTACTGCAGACACAGTCTACACTGTGCAGAGCTTGTCGAGCATGCACTACACGCGCCGCCGTATTGGTTAAGAATAGCAGGGGGTACACCATGCCACAAATGTCCATAATTGATAGATGTAATTCTTTATACACTATCTCGGGAGTTGTCTGGACACACATATGTTGCACCCAAGTGTTTGCATAAATGTTAAGATTGAATCTGTTCAATCTTGACATTCTTCATTCTCTGAGCTGGCTGCAAGTATTCTTCATTTCCACCACTGGGTCTTCATAATCTCTCTTCAACTTGTCTTCAACTTTTTGAACACAAAACATGAGTAGTCAGCTCAGGAAACAACCTTCATTATATGAAAGCTGGTCAAACAGAATTCTCTGTGCTGGTTGAGCATAGCCAGCACACAGACATTCTTTTGAACCCAGCACACAGACTGACTTATGTGTTGTTTGAACTATTTAGATGAAACTCTATGCTGGCTGTTCAAGAATCATACTTAGTGTTATTTTCAAGTTGTTGTCATCATAAAATCGGTTATAAGGGATCATGCCTCGACAAATTTCATATGAACAAAACAAGCTGACAAGATACATATAAATGTAGCAGAGGGGAATGGGATCATGAAGTGGAATTGTTTTGTGAATAGTGTGTTATGACCATTGACCGCTCCTTTGTTGTGGTACTAAAATGAGTTATGTTAGACTTCTCCCAACAGTGATACAAACTGATGCATCAGTTTGTACCAAATTAGCGTCACGTCAGCAGATTTCACAACTGATACAATCTGACATTTCACTGCCAACAGTGAACATCACTTCACTTCTTTCTGGACCCACACACTATTTTTTTATATATATAAAACACAATATTAAATAAAAACAACTTTATTAAAATTAAAACATTACATTAAATAAAAATAAAATATTACATTTCCTAAAAAAAATGTTACAATTCCTAAAAAATCAAAATACATTTATTGAAAATAAATAAACAACTAGTCGTCTACTCCGAATCGTATGAACCTTTGTATTCATTTTCGTGTTCTTCTTAGTCCAAATAGGATACTTGGATAGTTGGATAGAAATCGAACCCGCTTCATGACCAAAAACCATTTTGTAATCCGACTCATAATTATCAACCGCGTTTTTTCACACTTACTTGAGCATTTTTTTCTCCTTACTTTTGAGAACCGACGATATCTTTTATATAACATTTTCCACGATTTAAAGATAGTATTTTTGATAGAATTTTGGTCGATCGTGGAAAATGTTTTTTGTTGTGCATTCGCGGCTTTTATATACGCTAGACGTTCTTGTTCTTTCAAAGACCTTGAAGAAGTAGCCGCATCACTTGAACCCAAACTTTTTTTACTTTTCTTGATGAAGTACGACCGGGCGGGCGACAAATTCAGTTTTTTTGGAACAACCGTTGCATGTTAGTCGCAAGAGGATCGGAAGTTGGCATGTCATCACCAAGATTTATCGGTTCGAGATCGGGTTGGCTCGGCCGTCGGTTGGTCATGATCCCATCATTTTCACAAAACTTCGGATACTGTTTGACAACATTCCAACATTTTTCATATATGAATGCGCGTTTTTGTTACGACCTAAATAAGGAATGACACGCTTCAACAATGTCTTGGTCACTTGTCCCGCTTTGACGAGGATTAGTAAGATGTTTGTGGATTGCAATGAAAATTTTGACATCGCTACGAATTTTATTCCACTTTCCTTGAAGTTGGCTCAAACTACATCGTTAAGGTGCCACCGAATTATAATCTTTTTTAAAATTTTTCCCAAAAAGCTTCGAAGCTTTGTGAAACCCCTTTCTTTAATTTTTCGGAAATGTGGATCCAATGTTCGGATAATATAACCGCTCTTCGTCGGACCATCTAACTCGAACCCTTTTTCCTTTTCCTTTCTTTCCTACAGGCTCAGGCTCGGGCTCGGGTTCGGGTTCGATATTTTTTATCATATTAAAATTTTCATTTGTTATAATATACATAATATTTTATAGTATTCACATACATGATCGAATAAGTTTAGTTGAGTACGTGAATTGTTACTTATAGGAACAAAATGGATCAAATCGATCAAGATCACAATAAAATATAATCAACTCTATCATCTCATACACGAAGATGAACAATATCATGAAATAATTTAAATGTCGTTTCATTAAACTTGATTATTATGTTTGTAGTAATTTTGAATGCTTATTACTAATAAGAGTTTCAATCTTTGTGCAATTTTCTTCAAATCAATGTCTATAAAAGGATTTAATTTGAGCCATGATTTTAATATAAATATAAATTTTAATTTTAATTTCAGGTTGTATAATTACTATGCTTAAATATACAATTTATTTTCAAATTCTCATGTATATCTTAATAATTCCGTTTTTATTTCTTCGAAAATTGTATGGACATTTCATGCATATTAGTATTTTGAAAACAAAATAAATTGTTCACAAATCATTTGGTAAAGCCATAGAGGGAGGCTCACTCAAATTCCAAGATCATAGGTATGTTTAACCTTGCAAAAGATCAAACTCAATCATCTCTAATCGAAAATAGCTATATTTTTCATGTTGGGCCTAAAGAAGGTCCATTCGAACTGGACCTCAAAATAGAGTTATTAGAATTGGAATCTTTGTTTACTCATGATTGCCCCTTGCTAGTTTGGTGTTTTTTAATACTTGTAATACAACTTATCATTCTGCCAAAAAAAAAACAATATTAAGAAGTTACATACACATGTGGCAAAGGGAAATGGGATTCATGAAATTTGTCTTGCAAAGAGTGTATTATGAGCAGTGACCACTCATCCGTTATGGTAATAAAATGAGTGATATTAGCAGAAGCGAGAATCTGGAAGCTTGGAAGGGGGATAGAGGGTGTTGGGTCACCCCTAAACAGCCCAAGTGATAGATATGCTTAATCATTCTAGGCTTACTAATGTTCTTATATACACAAATGTTAAACTAATTAGCTCCCTGTAATGAGTAATCAGCCAATTAATCTTCAAATCTTTGTATTCATATATACGCTTAGCTCCGTTGTGACTTTATGGATATATTAATATTAATATATTAATATATATGAGTGAGGTTCAAGTCACAAATGAAAAATTTGGTGAGAATGAAGAATCTAATAAAAATGTGTTACATGTCGCAAAATTCACTTTCCTCTACGTTTTTAAAAGCTAGATATATCAAGAGTGACTCATTGAAAAGTTATAAAATTGCAACATAAAAGTCATTATTTTTTCACTTCGATTTGCTATCTCACAAGGTATAATTTGGACGATTTTTTATGGGTTTTACAAATTGTACAAATATTAGTACACATGTGTCACTCGTTGGAATCACATGTGGTGCTCGCATTTATCACATACGTTACTCGCTGGTATCACATGTGTTATTTGATGTTACACATGTGATTATCGATTAGAAAACTCACCAAAAAAATAAAAAATAAAGTTAATCGAAAGTATATCTTATGAGATATATAATCGAAGAGAAAAAAACACTGATTTTTATGATTTTTCGTATTACCATTTGGGAGATATTTAATTTTTAAAAACATGAGAGAAAGCGGGTTTAGTGACACGTTGTGCGTTCATATTGTTCTACATTCTCACGAAAACAAATTGTACTCGTTTGAACCTCACCCTAAGATATATATATATATATAGCTTGTATTATACTCCTTAAATTAACTGATAACCGTTTCTATTTAATTAATAATCTAAGAGCACAAGGTGTGGTGATTTTATTTTTACAATGTTTTGGGGAAAATGTTGTTGCTGGGGATTTTGTGGTATGATAGACAATGTTCTGAACAATGTTATTTTCTTAAATACAAAAACTTGTATAAATTAATAATTAAAAATAAATAATTAAATTAAATAAAACAACATTCAATTCGCAAAAAAAAAAAAAAATAAAAAAAATTACAAGTCTTAAAAATTAAAATGCATAATTTAAAAACAACAACTAAATTAAACTACTCTGTTGCATGCGCTTCATTCCACCATTGTTCACGATTGAGCCAAAGATGCTCCACAAGGTCGGCTCGAAGTCCCTCATGTGCCTCCCGATCATGTAGTTCCCTTGTTTTCCTCTCATATGTGTTACATCTCTCGATCTAAGAACCTTGTATCTTTTCAACAGGTACATAATATTATTCATTTTCGGCAATGTTGAAATCGTTGTCTTCAATTATCATGTTATGCATTACGATACAAGCATACATGATTCACTTTATAGCGTTTAGACTATAAGATCTTGTCGGTTATTGGAGTATATGCCACATGCCTTGTAAAACACTAAAAAGTGCGCTCAACATCTTTTTGGGCGGAAGCTTGTTTCCTACTCAAATAAACCCTCTTTTGATCAAGCATGCTTGAAAAACCCTTAACGAACGTTGCCCATGACATGTATAGCTCATCAACATGATAGTACCTTCTATCATAATCCATATCGGCCACTGTATATGGAACTTGGGAGCAGAGTCATTTAGAAAATTTGTAAACAAAATAGACGTACTAAGAACATCTAAGTCATTATTGGACCCTCCAACCCCAAACATGCATACCATATCCACATGTCGTACGAGGCGACAACTTCAAGCATAATCCTCGGATACCCATGATCGCCTCGTGTGTATTACCCTTTCCATGCATTTGAGAATTGTGTGCAAGCCCAATGCATACAATCTATGCTACCAAGTATGTCGGAAAAATCATGAAGCTCGTGATATTTATCATACAAATGATGTATGTCTGTGTTGGTTCTCTGATGTACACATTTGAATATAAATCAATAACGCACTTTGTGAAATTTTGTAAAATGTCAAAACAAACTCTTTCCGAATTATACAATGAATGCTATTTACATTTGGTTGGTTCTCTCGTGTACTCATTAAATTATACAGTGAATGCTATTTAAATTTGAAGATGGATTCATGGTGTTTATGAATTAGATTGTATTTTAATGTAACATGATTTTGTCTTTTTTCCTTTCTTTTCTAAAGGTCTACATTACCAAGCTCGCTTTTTTCTTTGGCGATTGAAGATACTGTATTTCTTACTCATTATATGATATTTTAGTATTTTCTCTTATTCCTTTGATAACTATATGTCTATTCGATTTGGTTTAACTTTGTAGTTGAAGTGTTTAAATTTATATTGTAGAGCATTAATAAACATGTATAGTTGAAGTTCTACTGATTTGATGAAAATAGACCTTCTATTTCAAACACTCAAAAGAAAATAAAATTAATACTTCCATATCTTGTATTTTGAGATTCTCTACATGTGATATTTTCTTATTAATAAAGGAACACTCACAAAATTGTATGACGCTCAAAAGTTAAGATATGTGAGCTATGATAGCTATATTTATCTACATGCAAATTTGTATTACTATAAAAAATTGATGTTTCGATTAATCACTATTGTTAAAAATATTATACGGACATGTGAGATGTATATATAACAACAAAATTAACATTTTTGGATGGGACCGTGCATCGTACGACCATTGCTTTTACTACTATATATATAAGGGGTCTATAATTATAACATTATATGAAAATAGGAGTATATTATAAGTGTATCCGTTGTGTTTTGAAAACAAAATTAAATTGTTCATCGACCATATTGACCATTAGGTAGAGCTAGAGATGGCAATTTTATACTCATTCGTTAATTATGAGTCAAGTTGGTTATTTTTATGAGCGGTTGGTTTGTTGGGTCTCCCTCTATATTTTTTGATAGGTCTAAATGGGTATCTAATATATCCTTCAATTCTATAACAATTAACCAATGGATCTAGACAGGTCTAACGGTTAAAAAAAATGGAACATTTTATTTCAACTTTTTTTTCATTTTTCACTCAAATAAAAAGTTTGATGGAAATCCAATAGGTTGATCCAACTCGAGACCCATTTGACCTGGTCCTGTTTAGATTCATCTTCCTAAATGACTCAACTAAACACTCATAGGTAGAGCCGTAGAGGGAGGCCCACTCGAATGCAAACAGCATTTGTTAGTGTTTTTTAGCCTTGCAAATATCAAACTCGTCTTGACTAAAAATTCTCTTATAAAGATATGGGCCTGAAGTAGGTCCATTCGAATAGGGCCATAAAAAAGAGTTATTAGAGTTGGAATCTCTGTTCACTCATGTTTGCTTCCTTGATAATAACTAACAAGTCAACTAGATATATTGTTTTAAAACAACAATAATTCCATCTCCTTGGCCCCTTGCTATGTTTTTTAAAACAATTTATCATTCTAGAAATAATTTCATATTAACAAGACAAGCCGACAAGATACATATAAATGTGGCAGAGGGGAATGGGATCATGAAGTGGAATTGTTTTGCGAATAGTGTGTTATGACTATTGACCGCTCCTTTGGTGTGGTACTAAAATGAGTTATGTTAGTACATTATGTACATTTATGTTCAACTCTTTATAGTTACCATACGGATCAACTTTTAAATGAATTGTACATTTATGTTTAACTTTGTTAAAGTATACATCAATGATCAAACAGGATATATACATTTTGTTAACCAAAAAGAGAGAAAAAAGAAGAAGAAGATAGAACACCTTCAAAATTTCCCAAGTTATAAATATGGCTCTACATCAAGCAAGCTAGATAAGTTTCTTATCTTGTTCATCTTTCCTTCTTTTGTGTTAAATGATTAATATCTTTTACGCTCTTAGTTAGATTGTCGACGAAAATGCAGAGGGCTAAGACGATACTGTTTCATTCTTTTGTACCTCTTCTTATCTCATATAGAATTGTAACATACTAGTAGATTAGAGGGAAAAGTCCCTCGAAATGTAACTAACTTTAGCTCAAAAACTATTGTGTGTAACCAACTAACGTGTAGGTGTAAGGATGTAACCAACTTTCAAAAATGGGTGTTTTAATGTAATTTGCTGACGTGTCACTCGTTGAAGGTGACACGTGGCATACGGATGTGCCACGTGACATCTGGAGAGTTTGACAACTCATCGACACATCAACAAATTACATTAAAACACCATTTTTGAAAGTTGGTTGCATTCTTACACTCATGTGTTAGTTGGTTACACACAATAGCATTTGGGCCAAAGTTGGTAGCATTTCGGTGGACTTATCCCTAAATTAGAACCATGAGCGGCTCAAGGTCTTTAGTGGCCTAAAGCGAACATAAAATTTGAGGCCTTATCGATTTAGTATAACTGACTTTTCTTCTATTCTTTTTTATGCAAATTTAATAAATTTTAGATAATATATTTTTTCTAAATTAAAAAGACGCTTAATCCTTACCCTTGTGATATAATTCATCGACTTCACTAAAGCGTTAATAATTTAGTATCTTTCATAGCAAAGAAAAAAACTACTAAAGCAAGTGTAATTGAAATCTGAAAATAGATCGAGTTATCAAATAGTTGTAGACTAAGGGATTTATATTTTTTTATCTTGATTTGTATAAAGGTTTTATCAAACGTTTTGCTAGGGATATAGAATATAACAATACTGTAATGTATGTAATTCAAATTACGGATAAATACTATACTAATTTTAATTGTAAATATATCATATATGTCGTCTCTTTTTCTTAAAGAATATTATATGGTATATTAATGCCGAATTTTATGTGGTAGTTAACAAGCATAAACTAAGTAAAATATTAGATTAGACTCATTATTCATCCACAATTTCAGGTTTCGGTGATTAAGCTGATAATTAGAGCAATATGATAAGTGAGAATACGTAAAAAGAATAATTGGAGAAGTCTATCATAAAACAAAAATATTATGATAAATTACTTAATGATAAAGACATGAAAAGTACGACGTTGAAACATTTTTAACTAAAATACTTAGAACTAAATGACAAAAAATGGGCCTAATGTTTTATCACTTAAACGAGCCTAAAATTTAACGAATTAAAAGGCCTTATGATAACGCGTTTTTTCTACATAAAGTGCATTTAATTTATTGAAGCATATATTCTTTGAGGCCATAGAAGATCGAAAAACTCTTGATGTTCAATGTCGTTATTCAATATTAATACATGACATGAAAAATTTTAGGGTCTTACAAATTCGGGGGCCTAAAACGCTAGCTTCACTAGCCTTACTCTCGAGCCACCCCTCTTATTAGAACCTGCATCACTTATATTTCATTGTAATGGTAGAGTGCATAAAATTCATTGTTAACGATAACACGTCTTTAACATAATTAGAATGTAATATAATGAGAATAGTTGAAATGTTGACACTAAACTAAACTTTAATATTAATTTGAATCATATTAACTAATAAAATTGTACCATTTAATTATTATAATAAAAAAATGAGTTATTAACATGAAAAAAATCAACAGATAGTTGAATATCAAGCAAGTGCAAACGCAAAAGATTATAAGAATCTCAGAGGTGGTAGGTTGGTGTCAAACAAGGCTTTAATATTGGTGGGAAAGAAAAGTCTAATTAGTGACGTGTTTTAAAAATTAGATCAGGTTTGATATCTCTGTGGTCTTTCTCAACATATTATTATTTAAAAAATAAACGGGACATGCATCTTAAATGGATATATATGGTGGAAGACAGATAATACATAGGGATTAGTACCTGAAAATGCAATTAACTTGTACCTAATATCTATTGTGTGTACCCAATTTACGTATGCTATTTTTAATGCATCAAACTTTCAAAAAAAGGTGTTTTAATGTAATTTGCTGACGTGTCAAACTATCCGGATGCCACGTGTCAGCATAAATGAGCGACACATCAGCAAATTACATTAAAACACCCTTTTTGAATGTTTGATGCATTAAAAATAGCATACATAAGTTGGGTACACACAATAGATATCGGATACAAGTTAGTTGCATTTCCAGGTACTAATCCCTAATACATATTGCAGATAGCTTCTTCTTCCTTCAAGATTTTCTTTCTTCTTAATCGTGGTAGACATTGGCGTATTCAGAATTTTTATTTTGAGTGGGCCAAAGTAAAACAACAAATACTATCAAAAAAGCTTTGAAATAGTATAATAAAATTGTACATCATATTATTATGAACTACTGTGTTATATCGAATTAATTCTATAAATTGAAGCGTAACAAACAACTTACTTTTAACATATACAAAAATAAGATATAAGAAAAAAGTTAGGAGTAATATATTGAAGACAAAGTTAATATACCAAATAATCAATTAAATTAAATAAATAACATTTGACTAAATGAAATTCTAGAGTACCGACCTGCTGGTTACCGAATTGATGTGCTGAGTTTTATTCATTATTAAACTAATCCAGTTGAGATATATTGCAGTTTGTAACTTTGTACCCAAAGTAAAAGACCCGGTATAATATGGTAGGGTGGAGTTCAAATGAGAATAGGTTTTTGTGTGAGAATAGAGGAACCAATAATATTGTGCTATGTGTACAAAGAGAATGCTATAAATGTACAAAACTCATTTATCCCCAACTAGGGGTGTTCTTGGTTTGAGCGAAACCGTTTACACCGGCCAAACTAAAGTGATTTGGTCGGTTTGGCCGGTTTAATTGTTCATAAATGGTTTAGTGGTTTAGGTTTTTCAAAACCGCCATATATGGTTCGGTTCGCGGTTTCAAAACTCAAACTGCCCGTTTAAACCGAACCGGACCGTATCGTATTTCCTTATATTATTCATTAAGTATTTATATTTAATTTAAAAGATTTATTCGTCTTTAAAGAACAAACTCTATATTTGTTTTTTCTATGGTATCCAAAACGTTCATTTAAAAAGTTGCCAACTTATACAACTAAATAAAGTCAAAATTAAATACCGTAAAAGAAAACTTTCGATTTTGTAACAGTATTAGGAAACTCAATTATCATTAAATGATATTGTTATAAACATTTTTGACCAATACTAGATTATGTATTTATATCTTGAAAAATTGTAAGATAATCATAGTTGCATTACTACATGTATCATCTAACTTAAATGTTAGTTAAAAAAATTATTTATTTAAAATGAATATACAAATTTTTGTGATTCAAACCGTCAAACCGGCCAAACCAAACCGTTTAAATTGTTTGGGTTGGTTTGGTTTGACACATTAAATTGAGCGGTTTGGTTTGAGAAAACGTCAAACCGTAATTATCGGTTTGGTTTAAATTTTAGGCTCAAACCGGTCAAACCGGACCATGAACACCCCTACCCTCAACATCAATTATCTCACAAACGACAAATCGAAAAATTATGAAAATTGCACCATTATATTCAGTGTTTTCCCCTCTTCGATTTGGAGCCCCTCAAGACATACTTTCGACGAGTTTTTTTTCCATCTTTTTTGGTGGGTTTCACATTCACTAACACATGTGTTAAATTGTTGCGTTTAGGGTTTAGGGGTTAGGGTTTATGGTTTAGGGTTGGGGTTTGGGGTTTCACCCCGAAACCCCAACCCTAAACCCCAAACCCTAAATGCTTTACAAAACTCTAAACCCTAAATTATATTAAACTCTAAACCCTGCTAAACCCTAGCCCTAAATCCTAAATCCTAAATCTTAGGCCTAAACCATAACCATAACCACAAATCACATGTACAACAAATCACTAACACATGTGTTACTAATTTATAAAACCTACCAAAAAACAGAGACTCATGTGACTACCCCACTAATGCTAGACAGGGCCGCCTTTAGAGTAAGGACAGTTGCATTTTAAAAAAAATTTGAAAATTTGTACAAATGAAGAAATTTAAGTATTTAACGATATATATAAAATTTTACCCCCTTCAAAACTATAAAGAATAATAAATTAATTTTTTAACTTATCTATATACATGTTCGGCTCGGGCATTGGTGGAAGATAATTTAATTATAATAAGTTCAATTCAAAAATTTCGTAATAAGTTCGTTACTCTTCGGGTGCTAATTTTTACACCATTATTTTTACTCCAGAGAAAAAGGTGTACAGTGAAAGATTATATACTACGTAGTATATATATGCGCATAAACTCTTTTAAAATATGATGTATATATCAAGAAAATTATGGTACGTGTAAACGTACATTAAGTCTCTGTTTTTAGGTTAAGTCGCATATATATATATATATATATATATATATATATATATATATATATATATATATATATTAAATTAATAACGCGCCCCTTTAGAATTCGATTAGTATAGTACATAGAAATTGAACATTGAATTGAATGTGGATACCCACAAAAATGTGTTACGTACCCCATAATTGACTAAATGTTTAATTTATGCTTACATGGAGTTTAAGTGACAGCTAGCTAGCCCAATGGCCCCTCACTTACTACTTGCCTTTTGTGGCACCCACTTCATCGCACCTCCATGATCCATCATATAACATCTTCGATTACATTTAACGAAAATATAATCCAACACGGACCTATATATATTATATAACACATGTTGGTGGCCAAAATTTTGCGTATATATATGCACATTATATTATAGATCAGAAAAAAATCAAAAATGGTGGTTTTGAAAATCCTCCCGGAATGCATGTTCGACGTCATATCTGAGGCCGTTGTATTTGTATTCTTCTTTTTTTAGTTGTGTCCGAAACCTCGTGTATGTGTATGTTGAACCGTGTTATTCATCGATCAGGAATGTTTGACAAAACTACTTCAAAGTCGATCAAGAGGCTAAAGTGAAGTATAACAAATTGATTGTTAGAGAGGAAACGAATAACAAAAGAATTTTACTTACATTAGAACCTGAAAAATGATTCACAAAATATAGTCCTGAAGATAAAGATGCGCTAAAAAGGTAAAAATGATTCACAACATGATTATTAGAAACGACAATTAGTGGAATACTGGATTGTGTTATAGAGTGTACTGTTAGACATTTGTTTAAGCCTGTATTTTAAACACGGTTTGCATTTCTCTTAATACACACACATAAGTATGCATGTATGTATGTACGGATCTTAATTAATTTAACCTCGTTTCTTGAAAGTAAATTCCATCTATATCCTTTTAACAGCTTATATAGTTACATATATATATATATATATATATATATCACTACAATCTTCCAAAAAAATACCTTATTTATCATTGATTTATTGATTCGTTATGTATTAAACTTTATACTTTTTACTATTGTATGTGATATATTTTTATTTCTTTACTTGTATAGTTGTATGTAGTGAACTGGTAAATATTGTCTATTGTATGTATTATTTCTTTTTTGGGTAAGTCAAAAAGGAAACTTTACATATAATAGACTATATTTACAATTTCAATACATACAATAGAAGTTTTTAAAGTTCGACTTATACAATTAGTAAAAAAAATGTATAACTTAATACATAACGAAACAATAAACTCTTTTATCATTTCCAAGGAATGAATTGAAATACTCATTTAACAAGTAACTTCATAAACATTAAATAACTTTAATCTTTAAATTCATAAAATGCGACCATGTTCTGATGATCTGATCCTCCTAATATTGTCAAATATATACGATCTGTGATTTGATGGAATTGCTATTGAACAAACGGAACAACCCTGATCTGTCCATCTGTAAATTGTAAGGGAGTTGAAAATTGGATAGACAGGTTCTTCAAATGGTAGGAATTAAAATTATACCGTAGGATTTTAATTTCAATTAAAAACAAAATAATAAAAAAGTCAATGATTTGAAAATGGGACATACATCAGATTTTCAAACTTCACTTGATTTTACTTTAGTTAACTTTTGATTTAGATACTTAATATCCAAAATTGACTAACGACAGAAGTAGGGAAAATCACAAATCTGATCCTTTGACCAAATGAATTTAACAAAATAATCCTTTGACCAAGCATATTAACAAACTAATCCACACTTTCGCGCCTAAATAGACGTGTACGACGCTAATCATTAAACTAATGCCATTAAATCAAATAAGTCAAAGATTTAATTATATTTTAACCCATTAATCAGCAATTAATAACATTAAACGCGTTTTTTGGAGTGGGCCCGGCGTGAAAAGGCGTGGGCCCGGCGCTAAAGCAGAACCAATCGTCCGGAAGCCGCCACGTGTATACACCTGCATAACCGTAAATCAATTCGCGCCTTTGTCAGTGAAAGGTCCAATCACTCGCGCCATCATGTGCGTGGGACCGGCACACGTCTGTTCATACACGCCTGTGCTGTGGGACCGGCGCGAAACTTTTGACCAAAGACATTCTTTTATGCCACGTGGCGAAACCACAGCAAAGAACCCGTGGGCCCGGCGTGAGTGTGGGTCCTTCGCGGAAAAAAAATTCGTGTGATAATTATTATTTTATTTGAATTTTTAATAAGTGATTGTTTAGCGCTTTTGGATTCTATTTACATCAATCGTTCGCGCTGTTAGATTTTATGTTGTCCCTATAAAAGAATGGTGCTTGTGTATTCTTTTCTATCCGTCTCTCAAAACCTCTTTTAAATTTTAGAAAAATGAGTTCAAAGACCGATTGTGTTAACATTCTTTTGTGTTGGGGGGGTTCGTAGGAAATTGTAAATGGCGTTTATGAATACTTGCCGGTTGGATTATCTAGACGTGCCTTTAGTTTGCCAGTAAAGGTAAGGTTTTTGAAGTTGAAAAAATTGATAGCTAAAAAGGCTCGTTTAGATATTCAATTAGAATTTAGATTATGTTATAAAATGTCAACTTTCATACACCCGGTTGATATTTTTGACGACGAAGATGTAGGTTTTCTAATCGAAGTCATTCGTAATAACCCATACGGTGATCTTACGTTATTTGTGGTTCATCAAGTTGGTCTCGGTAGTCGAAGCAATCAACCTCGTGATCTCGATTTTTCAACAGGTGTTCCTAATATGTGTCATCCCCAACATAACAACGATTACCTATACCCAAAAATAAATACATGGGACCTAAATACATACCCTACCCAAGAAATAAATGAGTATCATACACATCAAAGTAGTCAGTACCCAATCATAATCCATTCGTTTCTTCTCACGATCACGTTTCTCAGCATATTAGTGACCGACAAGCTTTCTTTCAACCATCCTTTGAAGTTGAAATTGAAGATCCTCATAATACAGAACAGTTTGGTACTAATAATGAGCCTAGGGTTTATGTCGATCTAAATTATAACCCTATAACTGATCAAGCGGTGGCAAAGGAACTTGGTATATCTGAGTCTTCTGGTAGCGAACAAGACGACAATGTTAAAAAGGGTGATGATGATGAAGATGAAGACGAAGACGATGTTGAGCTGGAAGATAAAGTAGGTGTTCCGCCTCAAATGCAACCCAACTACTTTTGGTCAATGCCCGAATCGCTAGAATGTCCCCCGTTCCGAGAAACACCTGCAAAACCTAGGAGCTATGTGCCATCTACAAAAGTTTATGAAGGTCAGTTCTTTAATAATAAAAAGGAGCTAAAATGTGGTTTAGGTGTTAAGTGTCTCAACGATGGTTATGAATTCTATGTAACTCAATCATCAACCACAAGATTTGAAGCACATTGTGTTAAAAAGGGTTATGAATGGTTCTTTAGAGCCACAAAGCTTAAAAATGATAATTCAGTTTTTCAAGTCAAAACCCTAAGAGACCACCACACATGTTCAAAAACACAAACTAATCCGAATCATCGTAATGCAAACAAACATGTATTGGGTCACATACTTCGTGATCAATTGAAAGATAGTAGTAGGGTATATCGTGGGAGCGACATCATGATCGATTTAAATCAAAGATTTCAAATAAATGTTTCTTATTCTCAAGCTTGGAGGGGAAGTGTCGTGCGATAGAATTGTTAAGGGGGACCGATGAGGAATCATTTTACAAGCTACCCATTTATTGTTACAATTTGAAGAAGACTAATCCTGGTACGGTGACCCACATTAAGACCGATAATGTAGGGAGGTTTGAGAATCTCTTCGTTGCTATTGGTGTCGCGGTTAGTAAAACTTTGACTGAGCTGTACTTTTTTCTCTTTCGTATTTGATATAACTAACAAATGTGAATTGCAAATTCGAAGTTTTTGTAATTTTTGCAGACCAATACTCATTATAGATGGCATTTAAAGGGCCGTTTCTTGGGAACAATGTTTTTAGCAGTCGGAATGGATGCGAATAATCAAATTTTGCCTGTGGCGTACGGAGTCGGTAAAACGGAAAGTGGCGAGAGTTGGATATGGTTTTTGTCAAAGCTTAAGGAGATCATTGGTGAAATACCCGGTTTGGCATTCATATCTGACCGGGCTGCATCCATCGATCTAGCAATAAGGCAAGTTTTCCCGCATGCTTATCAGGGTTTATGTTGTCGATATTTGATGGTAAATTTAGGCTTGAACAAAAAAGAGAAAAAAAGTATTCCCAGCATTATACTGGAAGACATGCAAAGCGTATAGGGTTTCAGACTTTGAGGAATGGAAAGCGCGCCTTGAAGCAGCGGTACCTACTACTTCTCATATTATGTTGCAAGCCGGTGTGCAAAATTGGTCAAGAGCACATTTTCCCGGTAAACGTTATAATATAATGACTTCAAATAGTGCAGAGTCCATTAACGCCTTATCTAAATATGCACGTAAGCTTCCAATCATTATGCTAATAGAATTTTTTTCGCCAATCTGTGCAAAAGTGGTACTTTGTACGTCGTGAAACTGCAGGTAAAGTTTAAAAATTACTTAATTTAGTTTACTGTAAGATGATAATTTTTTATAATTTTGGTTATTTCAACCTTTTTTGCAGTGCAACTCCCAAATGACTTTACACCTTGGGCGGAACATAAGTATGAAAAAAGAAAGTTTAATAGCTTCAAATGGAAAACACATGGCATTAGTCAAACACAATTCGAGGTTGACGACGGAGGGAAAAAAGATCTTGTTAACTTTGCTGATGGTACGTGTAGTTGTAGAAAGTGGCAACTTTCTGGAATACCGTGTGGACATGTTATTTCGGTTACGCGGTGGTTGCGGCTTGATGATTGTAATCAATTTTTCTCGCAATTGTATTCTAAACACGTATACCAACAAACATACGAAGAAAAGATTTATCCATTACCGGATCAATCAGAATGGGAACAACCAGGTGGACTGATGATTGTGCATCCACCGTTGATGGATAAAAGACAAGCTGGTCGACCACGTGAAATAAACCACATTCTATCCCGTGGAGAGGAAAAACGAGAGATTGAATGTAGCAGGTGTCATAAGAAATGACATATGAGAAATAAATGCACTGCACCAGTTCCAAGCGAGTCAAAATGGCTATCTAAAACTCGCAAGCTTTTCGGGAAAAAGAAATCTCAGCCATCCGAGAACGTACATCACCAAAATGATTAGAACGAGTCTGATGAAGAGACGTATGATCCTGTTAATTTGACAGATTTCTAGATATTTCTATAATTGTTTTGATGTTGTTAGATTATGAATCTGTTTTGATGTTGCTGGATTAAGAATGTACCATAATGTTGTTTTCTAATTTACGTAAAATTCGTAATATTTCTATAATTGTTTTGATATCATACTCAATATATAAATAATGGGGCCTAGCTAAGTGGGCTAGCTATAAATAATTTTTTATTTGTAAAATTCGTAATAGCTCTATAAAATTCGTAATATTTCGTCAATTGTTTTCTAATTGACGTAAAATTCATAAACTTTGCATGTTTTATATTTAAAGTGTAATGAATACGTTCATTCATCCAACCAATAAGCTAACAAAAAATATATACATCAATCTATTCATTCAAATAAGCTAATAAAAAATATATACTCTCCAAATACATCAGTCAATACCAGTGTAATCATTTTTTTCAACACGGAGCTTATATAATTCATTTGCCATTCTTAGTCGATAGTTTCTCGCCCACGTAGTGGCGTCGTCGTCTAATTGAAGGGGTAAATCTTCTAAAAATCTCTCTATGAAGTGACAAACAAAAACCCCACAATCCACTCCATTTGCCTGTTGTGGCACATTGACGACATACCCAATTGTCACTGTGATCTTCTTTTTTGCCGTCTTCTTGACACGTCTCCAATAGCCTATGCTCTTTAAAAACTCCGGAAGATAGTTCTCTAAACTTTGCTTGACAGTCTTCAAATAATCGCCTCGATCACGTGCCATGCTATCATATACAATGAGAGTCCAAGTCGATAAATTGAACTCCCCAAGCATCCAGTGACTATGTGGGTGTAAAGGGATGAGAACCTGCAAATAGAAAATATGTTTATATAAATTACACTTGAAGTAATGATTGTTATATAAACAATATATATATATATACTAATATACATAAATATATACATATATATATTTACTTACACGATCGACATCCCACCATGCATGGTATAAAGATCTACTGCCGTTTGCATATGTAAGCACATTAGGATTAGCATGAAATATGTGTAGGAAGAATGTTGGGACAACACCACAACGTTGGTCTCTAGAAGTTGATGTTAGTATCAAATACTGGATCCATGCGTCAATATGTTGATTCAATTGCAAAAAAGAAACTAGTTTAAAATTAATGTCAAACTATTAGAAATACGTTATAAAGTAAATGAGAAGTAATCCCCAAAACTCCATATGTAAGCAAAAAAGAAACTAGTTTGAAATTACCGATGTCTCGAGCCAACCATTAGCGTGTATCCCGAGTAGTAATCCCCAAAACTCCTTATTGTATGGAAAATGGGGGGGATCTAAACTAAGATAGCACTCTTCCGCCTTTTCGGAAAGATAAAAATCTTCCGGTGTCCTAGCCCAGTATTCTGTTTTTGGTTCGGTATCACATGGCATTGTTTCCGTATCAAACGACACTGTTTCGATATCAACACATCCTCTGGTATGCTTAGGAGATCCAATAGCAGCATTAGTTGATTGGAAGAACATGAAAGGTGTAGAAATTTGTGGCCCTTTCTTCTTCTCTCTAGGACTCCGTCGCTGGGCTAGGGGAGGTGTCTAAGAAATTGACAATGTACATTATTAGTGATTTACCATAGTTTGATTACATGCTCAATATATATATATATATATATATATATATATATATATATATATATATGCATATATATACATAATAGTCAAATAGTATATGTATACTATATACTCAATATACCTCCATGACTGTAACAAATGGTGTGTGCAACCCCTCTGTAACTTCATAACTTGGAAACCAATGATGAGTTACATTCTCCTGCGGCATCACATTTTCATCACCAACGTCTACCGACCGTCCTACTCTAAATGCTGACGTGTCCTCTGGCATCTGTGTTTGACCGACCTGAGAAACATTGCGAAATTCTTGTACATATATTACAAAAACTTATAAATAACACCTTTTATAAAATGTTAAATAAAAATAACATTGAAATACTTACATTAAATTCGAAGTGTAGATCTGATAGCTGTTTTTCAAGGCTCGATACCCTCAACTCAAGATTGGGGTCATTATAAAATGTCGACGGGGGAATGAAGGATGGTTGTTGAAACCCAGGCATGGAGCCATAGTGAGATTGTTGAAAACTTGGCCTGGGTGGCGACGGGGGTCTAACATCAAAGTCTGGTGATGGGGGCCGTGGCTTCTTTGAACGAGGTCTAATGTCCACACCATTAAAAAATAAATCACTAGCTATCCACCAGTCCGTCGCTTGCTCGTCGCGTGTTGGCACCAACTCCAACAGTGGTAAACGCCCAGGCTGATTACAACCAATTTAATGCCTTGTTAGTAATGTATGTAATCATATTAAATCTGAAACAAACTTGTCGTTTTAGAATAACCTGCAAAACTGTAGTAAAGAATCTACGTGTAACCTCCCATGGACAGCCAATGATGGTCCTCCTCCAAGCAATAGCTCTAGGGATTACACCTTCCCTTTTTGTACAGTACCCAGAAAGTTGGTCGTGTGGAAAAACATCGTAAATCCATATCTATTATAATTTTTGAGAAATATTAAAGGCAATAATTGTTATAATATATATGTAGTAGCAGTTAGTAGCTACATTAAAGGCATTTTGAGTGTATAAATGGTTGTACATATATACATATATATATATATATATATATATATGTATATATATATACTCACATTGTTATATATAGTCGTAGTATGGGTATAAATCAAAGTTAAATGCTTCAAGTATAAAACATAATAACTAAATAAATTTAGATATGTTACCTTAAAAGCCCAAACAAAGCCGGCTAATGAGTAAGAACTGTGTGAATCAGAAGTTTTACCAAAATGTGACGCATGACGCTTTCCAAGCGCATTACGTAGTCTTGGGAAAGTTTCATCCCACAAGTAAGAACCCCAAGGAAAGTTGTTCCATGCATTTAAATCTTCCAAAAGTACTAAGACGCTGTCTTTAACAGTTGTTTTAAGTTCGCCACCAGAAAACCCAAAATGGAGTAAGTACAATAAACACAATCGGATGTGATCAAGTTCAGCTAATGAGTCACTTTCTGTCTCTAACACATATCTAATATCGCGACCCCTAATCGAATGGCCAACTCTAGATCCAAAAACTCTATCTCTAAATGGGTTGCCAAATCTATTTGGTAACCAGTCCTGACGACCGAATCGAAATCCGGTAATGAGACAAATGTCCCGGCGTGTGAATGTAAGCTGCTGGCGTGCAACAGTAAATATCAAATAATCGACTTCATGCTCTGGAACAAACTCAGTCTGTAGTATCAAATGTACCAAACTCGGGTCTCGATTATCACATTCCAGATCCAGCCATCTTCCAAAACACGTGTTTCTAAAAAATTCTAGTCTATTTGGGAATCTAGATAAACTTTCAGTAATTGGTTTAATAACTCCAACATTACACCTAATAGTCAAATGTGCGTCGTAATATAACTTCTGAAAAACAAAAAAAATCAGAGTAAATTTATTAGTTAACAAACAAAAAAAATATACAGAAGTTAAAAAAGGAATATAAACTACCTATAAAGTAATGCAAATAAAAGGATACCAATTATTATTATTATTATTATTGTTATTATTATTATTATTATTATTTCATCATATCATCATCATATCATCATACCAATTATTATTATTATTATTATTATTATTATTATTATTATTATTATTATTATTATTTTTATTATTATTATTATTATTATTATTATTATTATTATTATTATTATTATTATTATTATTATTATTTCATCAAATCATCATCATCATCATCAATATTATTAATTTGGCTAAATAATTTTTTCAATACTTAAATTACAATATTTTTATCTACTTATTTACCTTCAAAAATTACAATATTATCTACACATTAAATTACAATAATTTTTCCAATACTTCTACACATATTTATCTACACATTATTTACCTTCAAAAATTACAATATTATCTACCTTCAAAAATATAAAATTTAACACATTTAAATTGACAAATTAATAATTTAAAAAACATATAAAATACAAATTAAGAACAAATCATATGATGTCACATATTTAACTACACACTATTTACCTTCAAAAATTACAATATTATCTACCTTCAAAAATATAAAATTTAACTTGTTTCAATTGACAAATTAATAATATAAAAAACATATAAATACAAAGCAAGAACAAAGAAACTTACATTAAGATCAAAATTAAGGTCTTCCATATTCTTGTTGATTTCTTCTGTCTAAATGTCCGGGCATCGGTTTTTGAAGGTAAATACAAGTATTCTGTAGGTAAATACAATGTCCGGCTTCCGTGTATTATTTTGGTGATGGTGACCGTAGGGTTTTTTTAGGGTTTCTCAGGGTTGGGATGGTGATGGTGACGGTGAAACTGTAAAAACCCTAGCAATGGCGCGAGTGATATATACGTTTATTTATTTATGGTCCCCAAAATCGGTAGGTAAAAAATATAGAAGGGCGCGAATGATGGTGACCGGACAGAGAAAGAGCGGCGCGAGTGATTGGACCTTTCACTGACAAAGGCGCGAATTGATTGACGGTTATGCAGGTGTGTACACGTGGTGGCTTCCGGACGATTGGTTCTGCTTTAGCGCCGGGCTCACGCCTTTTCACGCGCGGGCCCACTCCAAAAAACGCGTTTAATGTTATTAATTGCTGATTAATGGGTTAAAATATAATTAAATCTTTGACTTATTTGATTTAAGGGCATTAGTTTAATGATTAGCGCCGTACATGCCTATTTAGGCGCGAAAGTGTGGATTAGTTTGTTAATATGCTTGGTCAAAGGATTATTTTGTTAAATTCGTTTGGTCAAAGGATCAGATTTGTGATTTTCCTACAGAAGTAAGCTACAAGCCTTAGCTAGGAACAGCTTTCGTTTAATCCTTTGTGAATAATAAAGGGTTTATTATTTAGTTATGCATTAAACTTTACACATTTTACTATTGTATGAGTCGGACTTTAAAAACTTTTATTGTGTGTATTGAACATGTAAATATTATATATTGTATGTATTATTTCATTTTTTGGTAAGGCCCAAATAGGAAAGTTTCCTTTTTTGGCCTTACCCAAAAAGGAAATAATATATACAATAGACCATATTTAGAAGTTCACTACATACAATAGAACAAATGAAAGTACGTCGCATACAATAGTAAAAAGTGTAAAGTTTAATACATAACGAAATAATAAACCCATAAATAAAGGGTTTATTGTTTGATTATGTATCGAATTTTACACCTTTTACTATTGCATGCATATAACTTTGAAACCTCCTATTGTATATATTAAAGTTTTGAAATTGTCTATCGTATGTGTTTTGCCTTGTTTTGGCTACATAAATGGATGTGTTTTTTTAAGTTCAATACATACAATAGTAAGTTGAATGCATATAAAAGACGGTTTTAAAACTTGTATACATACCATAGGAGATTTAGAAATTCGATACATACAATAGTAAAAGGTGTAAAATTTGATGCATAACTAAAATATAAAGCCAAAAATAAAGATAGAAACGGTGAAGAATTAAAAGGAGTTTGACAGTACAAGAGATTATATTTCGCAAGTTAAGTTGTATATGTATCTTTAAATTTCAAGAATCCATGATACAAATATGATCAGTTACATGAATTATTTCATAGTTGCAGTAAAAATATGAGATACGAAATTATTAATAGTTGCAGTTTCAGGTAATATAACTAATTGCTAGCTTTGTTGTGAGGAAGAGGGGTAAAAAGGTGCCGTAGCTTTTAACTACTACGTAATATATTTATTTAATATATATATATAATAACTCTAAATTGTTTATTTTAAGGAAAATGATTGGTAGACCTATTTGTATAAGATTAAATATAGGCCTAAAGTTGTAATTGGTGGGTCTGAAAAATTGATTGGATGAGATTAAGAGAGGGAAAAAATCAAACCAATCACATTATTAGGTCTACTTGTTGGTCTGCCTAAGTAGGTTTATTTAGCATTACGCTTATTTTAATATTTCTAAAAGAATATATAATTATTTTCAAATTTTAAACGATATAAAAGTAATTATGAACATCTAAAAGGATACAAACCAAAGTTGGGCTCATTGGGTCAGTTGCATACATATATACGAAGTAGTATTTTTTCCGCCATAAAACCAAGGGCGAATGTGTATGCATATAACATGGATCCATATATAGACCCACCTTGATAGAAATGAAATATCATAAGAGAGCTTGTGTTAATTTGTTGAATGACCCATCTAATCTAATCTAAGTGCCTGTTTACTTAGAGCTTAATGGACTTAATTGGTCGGAGATTATTCGGTCATCAAGATTGTGTGTTTACTTGGAACTTATTGAATGAGCTCAACTGACCCAATGACTTTTTGGCTCATTCCCAAAACCCATGTTGTCCCCATTTAGCCATTCATTTTCCAAAGTTATCCTTTTTCTTTTTATCCCCTGTTGAAAAATAATCTTGATACTACTCCCATCTAAAAACCAACCACCACTGCTACTACTATCTCAAAATCAACCACCACAATCTGCTACTACGATCTCGAAATTCGCCACCACCACACGCTGCTCCGATCTCAAAATCCACCACACGCTGTTCTGCTGTCCTCGCACATCGCCGACCGACACCAAACCCATCACGCTTGTTTTTAATTTTTATAATTATTCTTCGATTCTTACACTTTTCTTTGATTTATTCTTCTTTATTTCTTTTAATTTTGGGTCCAACAAAGACATTATGAATTTGAATGTGTTAATTTTTTTTTGCTTGAAATCACGATGACCTGCACATTCGAAATTAAAGATGGAACGCTTCTAGGTTTATAATCAAGGTGTTGGGATGGAAATGAAATCAAGGCTTCTAGATTTATTATTATTTTATACTAGTAGATCTCAGTTCACACATACCGAAAGAATGAGATAATTGGTTGAATGCTTATGATTTTGGATATGAAAGGATTTATATTATGGAATTATATTATACAGTATATAAATTTCCACATAAAATATACTAGTAATAGGATTTGGAAATTTAAATCTTTGAAAAATAGTTATTCATAGCAGGGTACTATAGTCAATTTATATCATTCAGGTCGTTTATTCAACATAAAAGTAAACAACTGTTTTCCACCCATAACTTAATCCATACTCCCATCTATATCCATATCACCAATTATACCCATACAGGCCTTAATGAAAAAATTAGTAAACAGGCCCTAAATATTGTATATGAAGTTATGAACCCACCTTAGCACCATAGTATTGGAAAATGAAAAGGAACAAACCTATGGACTTGAATTTCTTCTTTAAATTTCATATAAATGGAGTTTTTAGTGTTTTTTTAGAAACAATGGATGAATTAAAGTGTGTAAGTTATTACATGGAAGTAGACCTGTAAGCGAAGTGAACGTTCGACGAATAATTCGCGAATTGTTCGAAGGAAAGTTCGTTTATGTTCGTTCATTTCGTTATATGAACGAACATGAACAAAATGTTACGTTTTCTTATTTATATGCACGAATGAACATATGTCTCGTTCGTTTATTAACGTTTGCGAACATTCGACAACATATGTTCAATAACATATTCGATTGTTAACTAATAGTATAATTAAGTTAATGAATTGTACATCTTATTTTAATCTCAACTAAATTATAAATATAATATTGTTAAATATAAATTTAGCCACATTTCCCTTTCACATTTTCCCTACACTCTCACACATCTCCATTTATATGTGTGTGTGTGTTCGTTGGAGCTCATTTAAGGTATTAATGAAAATTTGCATTAATTAAATTATATGTATGTCCGTGAACGTTCGTTATGTACGTGAACACACAAATTTTCTCATTGAACAAACATAAACAATAAAATGTGTTCGCTTATCTGTTAATGTTCGTTCATTTGTTTGATAAAACCTTAAAAAATGAATACAAATATGTTTCGTTCATGTTCGTTAGGTTCGTTTATAGGACTACATGAAAGTAAATGAGGAAGACGAGGGTATTCTTTGGTGAGAGAGAAAGAGGTTAATATGTGCTTATATGCGAAGTTTACTTGTATCGTACAATTTACAATACATTGTGACATTAGACATGCATTGATCAACACAATTAAAAGAGGATGAATGGATGTTGACTTCTATATAGTATATCACAAGAATATATATATATATATTGGCAAAATCTTGTCATTCTTGTTAATTAACAAGTTCATAAACAACTTATATACTCCCTACAAAGTTGAGGTTCAAATGAGAATAAGATTTTTTGTGAAAATGGAGGAACCAATCAGAACTTGTCATGTGTCACAAAACCCATTTACCCCCATATTTGTTAAACTTAATTATCTCTCAAACGGTAAGTCGAAAAATCTTAAAAATTGCACCATAAAATCATCAATTTTTCTCTCTTCGATATGCCATCTCACAAGGTACACTTTCGACCATTTTTTTTTTTCGGTTTTTACAAATTGTTCAAAATTAATAACACATGTATTAGTATCTAGTAACACATGCGTTACTAGCTGGTATCACATGTGTTAGTAGCCGGTATCACATGTGTTACTCGCCGGTAACACATGTGTTACTACCTTGTAACACATGTGTTACTCGTTTTCAAAACCCACAGAAAAGCGGAAAAAAATTCATCGAAAGTATACATTGTCACATCTCTAATCGAATAGAATAAAACGCTGATTTTTATGGTGGAATTTTTTGTGATTTTTTGACTTACCGTTTGGGAGATATTTAATTTTTAAAAAACACGGAGGAGAGAAACTGTAGTGACACGTGAGTCTAGTGATTCCTTCATTCTCAAAAAAAGTTTGTGTACTCATTTGAACCTTACTATTATAAAATATAATTATAGGATTTAATTCGATTTATGCAATTAAGCTTTTTATTAGTGGTTATTTTGCAACTAAAAATTTATTAATGAACTATACCATGATCAATTATAGATACTAAGAGTGTGTTTGGTAACAACGAGTTGGAGCTTGTGGTTGGAGCTAGGACTAAAGTTGTAGCTTGGGGCTGAAGTTGAGACTTAGGCTTCTTTTCACAAGCCACTTCAAAAAGCTTCTTGTTTAGGGGCTTCTGGGGGCTTATTTTTTCAAGAAGCTTTACTTTTCTTATGTTGCCAAACAAGGCTTATAGCTGGGGTTTATATAAAATAGAAGCTCAAGCCTCCAAAAGCCCCTAGAAGCCCGTCATCCAAACATACCCTAAGTATTTACGAGCCGACTTGACCCGGATCAACCCGACCTAACTTGTATGTACATTTTGCTATATTGCCGTTGTATCGACTAACTTATGGTCCCACATTACTTTTGGTTTTAAATTCGCCTCATAATAAAACTTCGTATCTTTATATATATATATAAAACATAATACAATGGAGCAATCTGAACCTTATATTGGTTCCATCCTTAAAGATCCTACGGTTAAAATTATTTCCTTCATTTTTTACATTTTTTTTAATATGGATTCACAACTATTGTAATTGACACTTCCTATACTTCCCTATTTTTTTAGTCTTTATAATTTAAATATCATGACATTTCAAGTGGTAATTTATAAATAAACCAATTGTATTTGAAATATTTATCTATATTGATTAATTACATTAACTTTTTAATCAACATTATGAAACTAAAAACTGTGAATCTATTTAGCCAAACAACCGTAATATCATGAATACATTAAAATCGTAACTAAAATATTTTGTGATTTTAACTAATAATCCTTCAAATAATGTAACTAAAATATTTTATTATTTTAACTAATAATCCATCCATCCCAAATTAAGTGTCGTGAATCAGATTTGAAAGTTTTACTTTTTTAACTTTGATCTTAAATATTTTTTATTGTGTTATATATTACTTTATGAAAATTATACCAATGAAATACATATAAACTTCAATCCATTCGTATATTTTACATCAAGTAATATGTAACACAAACAAAAATTATTTAAAGTCAAAGTTGAAAAAGGAATAATAAAAAAGTCAAACCATGACACTTAATGTAGGACAAAGGGAGTACACAATAAGCTAAATAATAGACAAACATATGTCATATTCAACCATAATAATATTGTTCTATTTTCTTTTTGTGATTCATAGATTTTATATTTTTACAAGTTAACTAGCAAATGATAAAGACCCTCTTGAAGATCATGAAACTTCAATAAATTTTGAATATATTAAAATAAATGTACATTTTCATATTAAAATATTATTTTTCCTTTTCATAAACACATCTTTGAATTTATAACAACAAGATTTAAATGTACTTGATAATAAATATGCTATTGAACATTTTATTGATTTGCTAAATATTAACGCCAACAAAGATCAAGTTGACGAATATGGATTATTATTATCGCTATTCAAAATCTATTGTTATTGCTTATATATACGTGTATGTATGATCACAACAATGTACGATTTGGATAGAATTTCAGGTTTGAATTACAAATACAAAATACAGTTATTTGAGTTACACTGAATTCATAGTTAATTTAAATTTTAAAAAACTGTTTTATGGGTTAAAATAAATCTATACTACCTTCTTATTAAATGCATATTATATTAATAAATATTTGACTATCTGCCCCTTCATAAAATAGGTAAATGTTATAACTAAAATGTTTACAAATTAGATAATACTCCCTCTGTCCCATAATAAGTGTCTCACTTACTATTTTGAGACTATCTAAAATAAGTGTCCAGATTCCCTTTTAGCCAATCAGAAAAGACTTTAGTGGGTAAAGATAAGATGTTATTGGTAGATAGTGACTTTCCTTAAACTGTGTGTATTTTGACATGAGACACTTATTTTGGGACGGAGGGAGTATATAATTTACAATCGACATGTATTTTTAATAACTTAACTAAAAAAAATCAAAAAATCTGAACCATACCAAACTGATAAAGTATATGTTATATCTTATTGGTTGACGATTATATTATATAAAAATTTGGTTCATGGTACAATTTCATTTGACTTAACCTTTTAGTTACACAATTTATAAAATCAAATGTCGAAACCCCGTATTGTTGCGGAACCTCACCTAATAATTGATTACACAATTATCGATCTATGTAGCAATTGAATCCATAATCCAAAAAAATAAGGGAGATTAATAACGACGTATACATTATTAATCTTGTAAACCAAAACTTAAGTACGTTGATGAGGGAGATCGAGTCGGAGCTAAAATTTCTCATCTTGTGTCGATTAAACTCTCAAGAAATTCATTCATAGTATATCACAAAAAGTTGTGTTAATAATGTTTTAATCACTGAACTTTTAATTTGTTTCCGTTTTAACAACTTAACTTTTTTTTTATAGTTTTAACCACTCAAATTATGGTTTAATAATGGTTTAATACCCGAACTTTCAATTTGTTTTCCTTTTAACGACTCACTTTTGTTTTAAACGTTTTAACCACTCAACTTATGAGTTGACCATACTTTAACCACCAAACTTTAATTGCCCATTAAAAAAAACCTTTTGTTAGCTTATAATGAAAGTTTAGATCGGGATATATAAACTTTAAACTGATTTTTTTATCGACCAAGGTTGTCAAGATAGAGATCTTACCTAGGATCATTTTTATCTTCACAAGATCGAAATCGTAATATCAAATCGGGATCGTAAGATCTTACGATTTCGATTTGAGCATAGGATCTTACGATGTCGATCCGATCCGATCTTACTTAACATGAATACAAGTTAAGAAAATATAAATTAGTTAAATTTGTCCAATAAAATGTTAATAGGTTTATTATTTAATTAATTATTACACATAAAAATATTCAATTTTTAAACTAAAATAATTTATCACGTGAATATCTATATCTTTAATTACAAATATAGTAATCTAAGTCGCTATGATAAGTATGAATTGATGCTATGATGTTTAAACTATAAAAGTTTAATTAATTTGTCATGCAATTTATATTTTATATGCATTATAATACACATTTATGAGATCATAATCGAAATCGTAAGATCATACGATCCCGATTTGATCTTACGATTTCGATCTTGTGAAGACAAAAACCATCCTAGGTAAGATCTCTATCTTGACAACCTTGGTCGATAAAAAAATCAATTCAAAGTTTATATATCCCGATCTAAACTTTCTTCATAAGTTAACGAAAGGGTTTTTTTTAATGGGCAAATGAACTTTAGTGGTTAAAGTATGGTCAACTCATAAGTTGAGTAGTTAAAACGTTTAAAACAAAGTTGAGTGGTTAAAACGAAAACAAATTGAAAGTTCAGAGATTAAACCATTATTGACCTTAAGTTGAGTTGTTAAAACGGAAACAAATTAAAAGTTCAAAAATTAAACCATTATTGACCTTCAAAAGGCGCTAAACATGTGGGACGCATGATAATGTCAACATGTACGTCACGATCGATAAGTAAATCAGAAATTGGCAAGATCGGTTCAATTTCTCGCGATATGAGTTGGTGAAGTGATATAAAAATGTCTAATTGAAATACCGAAACAATTACGAAATCAATTCCAGAACAACAATTATAATGTTTGCTAACTACTAATAATAGCCGGTCTAACTGTTCTTAGGGAATAATCTCATCATAAATTATAATTTTAATTTTAATTATAATGTCAACATTCCCCTCGAATATAATTGTTTATATGCAATCACACGTTAAATGATAACTCTCCGGAGTGTTGGTAAGGTTTTGAAACTTTCTTCTCTAATATTATAGTATTAAAATTAAAATTCTTTATTCTTTTATATATATAATAATATAATAATATTGCACTTCCTCGTTCCACTACAAATGTCTATATTACTATTTTTGATCGTTTTCAAATAATTATTTTCTTTTATATTACAATTAATCAAAATCAAATTTTATTAAGGAGAAATGTGATTTGATTAGTGAATAGTATAGTTAGTGAAGATTTATAAAACTGTATGCATATGTGGAAAATTTAACTAGCTAGTTAGTACTAGATCCGTATGCTTTAGGCCGGTTGAATGATGCATGCATGTGATAGCTGATGCTCGTCCATGTATATATATTTGGCTTTCCAAAGTTCGAACCCAGGTTTTTAACTTGCATCTAGCTTAAATTACTACAGAACTTGCAATTAATAAGATTAATTATATTGAACAAATACTCGCAAATTCCTTTTTATTGGTTCATCTAATTAAAATAAAAAAATCATGACCGTGGTTTAGGCCTGACAATGGATGAATATGGATGGATTTTGATCCGCTCCATTAGTAATCCAACTCAAATGGATCATGATCCGATCCAAGATCCATTATAATGGATCATGATCCGATCCGTATCCAATTAATTTAAGTGGATCGGATCATGATCCGGATCGATCCATTTTAACTTTTTTTTTTAATTTCCAAATTAATTAGCAAAAAATACTTTTCACAATGTTACATTGAATTCGTCAGTTTTATTGCATGCTATATCACATACTCCGTAGTTACTAAAATAGCTTAATTCCCTCATCAAACCAATTAACAAACATAGAAATCTAAAAATGAAATCTAATACAAAATACACAATATATAGTAAACAAATAAGGAGCACCGTTGGAGCAATAACTTTAGCATCGTGGAGCCACAGCTTATCAAAAATGCGTCGGCGTCGATCCCTGAACTTCATATTTCATTACTTACGCCGTCATCGTTTAATTCAAATCGCTTTGTTTATTCAATTTACGTTTCTTGTAGAATAAGATGTACACATTTTTACAATTTTGAAGAAAAAGGATGTTGATATCGAAACACAAGAAGAATCAAGCTGCGAAAAGCGGTGGAAACTGCCTTTTAATTAGCCGGAGTTGTGCGCCGGAGTTGCGTCGGAGCCGGAGTTGTGCGCCGGAGTTGTGCGCCGGAGTTGCGCGCTGGAGTTGTGCGACAGAGTTGCGTCGGAGCTGTCAGAGATTGTGTGGTGTTCGTCACTTCGGAGTTCGGAAGGCTCTCGATCGGAGATGATAAATTGGTCACGTATTTTATTGATTATTATTTTTTTGTTTTTTTATTAATGGATCGATCCGGATGGATCATGGATCGATCCAAAGGTATAATTGGATATTTGGATATATTTAATGGATCACTAATTGGATTGGTGGATCAATATTTTGATCCAATAAATCATATAATTGGATTTAGATCGGATCGGATCTGGATCAGATTCAATCCATTGACAGGCCTACCGTGGTTACCGCTAATTACCATGAAATTAAATTAAATTATATATAACAAACTATATATAGATCGACGATGTTACAAAAAGTCACAAATCTAGTTCAAATGATCAGTAAACTTTCAAAACTTTATCATCTCTCGTACGTACGTAATTAACATTATCTTAACATAACATTAAATAATTAATCTATGTACCAAAACTTTCTTGACATATGACTAGTATAATTTGTCACTGGCTTTATTGAACATAATATGTCAAAAACATGTCACGTACGTAACCACTATAATATATACGATCTAAAACACTAGAAAAGATGACAACAGCTATCACGATTCATCAGATATAAAGAAAATTAATCAAAAAGTTATACAATTCTAATGTGTACGCAAAACATAATAATGTCTACCCCCTGGTTGAACTTATCAAACTATACGACACGCTTAAAATTCAGAAATTTCATTTGAAGACTTTTACAATTTAGTCACCCCCTCTCCCTCTATATAACAGACTCAAATTTAACATATTCTGCACAATCACTTATTCTTCTATCTCCTACTACTACTCTAATTAAGCGATCAAATCAAGCCATTATATTGCCGACCGGACATACTTTAAACACTAATGGCGTCGTCATATGATATTGCCACACTCCGACAGACTCAACGGGCGGAAGGACCCGCTACAATTCTTGCAATCGGGACTGCGGCTCCGCCCAATGTCATCTTACAATCTGATTACCCGGATTACTATTTCCGGGTTACTAATAGTGAACACATGGTTGCTCTCAAAGATAAATTCAAGCGCATATGTATGCTTTAATTTACTTTCACTTTGCTATTTTTTATTCATCTTAAATAGTCTGCGTGTGTGTATATATATATATATATATATATATATATATATATATATATATATATTACTCTTTCTAACTAATTAACTAGTTGAATATGAAAAACCATCTTCCGTAAACTTAATTATTAATTGTTATCATAAAATTATGAGGATGGATATACGATCCATATATACTCTTAGTACTATACGGATTTAATTTGATCCCTAGCTAGTTTATTGTTCTAAACTTGTGCACGGTCTAATGTGTAACAATAAGCATATATATTTACTTATTTAGTACACCTAATAATAATACGCATTTCGTTATCTATTTAACTTTACAATTGTATTAAACATATTTTCATTTATTCTATATGTACTCAATATGTAAATACCGAATACTGTATGTAATTTTTTTCCTGTTTGGGAAAGACAAAAAAAACTTTCATATTTTGACATTATCCAAAAATGAAAGTTTACATACAATAGACGATATTTACAAATTCAATACATACAATAAAGGTTTTCAAAATTTGATTCATACAATAATAATAAAAAGTAAAGTTCAATACATAACAAAACAATAAACCCATTAGGATATTAGTGGATGCATACATGAGCTTCACAACAGGGTTTTTATGATATTTATATGCATGCAGGTAATAGTAGTACGATAAGGAAACGACACTTTCTTCTCACGGAAGATTTTCTGAAGGAGAACCCAAGCATTTGCGAACACATGGGACCGTCCCTAGACGCTCGCATCAACAAGGTGGTTGAAGAAATCCCAAAGCTAGGTAAAGAAGCAGCCCTGAAAGCCCTTAAAGAATGGGGCCGTCCCATATCAGACATTACACATGTCATCTTTTGTTGCATCTCTGGAACCGATATGCCCGGTGCTGATTACAGACTAACCCAGCTCCTTGGCATGGACAATTCTGTTCAACGTTACATGGTTTACCAACAAGGATGTTACGCTGGTGGCACGGTTCTTCGTCTAGCAAAAGACATCGCGGAGAACAACAAAGATGCTCGTATTCTTGTTGTTTGTTCCGAGATTACATCTGTCACTTTCCGAGGGCCAGACGAAAAATTTATTGGCTCCTTAGTTCAACAGGCTTTGTTCGGAGATGGAGCAGCTGCAGTTATTGTGGGTTCGGATCCTGACTTGACAACCGAACGACCGTTGTTTGAAATAGCGTCCGCTTTTCAAACGGTTGTACCTGATTCCGCGAAAGTCATGAGAGGAACTTTGACGGAAGCGGGGCTAATGTTAGATCTCTCTAAAGAGGTGCCTGCATTGATCGCTACAAACATAGAGAATGCATTGGTAAAAGCGTTCTCTCCAATTGGCATAAGCGATTGGAACTCTATTTTCTGGAGTGCTCACCCTGGGGGTCCAGCAATACTAGATCAAATAGAGCGTCAAGTTGGTCTAAAAAAGGAAAAGCTGAAAGCCACAAGACATATGCTAAGTGAATATGGAAACTTATCGAGTGCTTGTGTGTTGTTCATCCTTGACGAGATAAGAAAGAAGTCGGCCGAAGAGGGTGCTGCAACCACCGGGGAAGGTTTAGACTGGGGTGTTTTGTTTGGGTTCGGTCCAGGTTTGACGGTGGAGACGGTTGTACTTCATAGCCTTCCCACGACTGGTTCGACTGCCTGATCGATCATGTTTGTGGAGACGACTTATACTATCAATCATTATTTTACCATTATCATATTTCTAATACTATACCCAAAAAATAAAGCATAACTAGGGTCAATTCCGATCCTTACTATGGTTTATTTAAATAATTCAATTTGTAAAATTTGTATATCTGTTTTACGTTTTCAATTTATGTATCTGAATTAATTGTGTGGTACTTTCATATATATACATCAAGTGGCATTCTATATATCATGTCATGATTATGCTTATGCTTATACTTGATTAGTTTTTAGGAGAGTTAATAGAAAAAAGTAATGGAGAATAAAGAGGATGTCGAGGATGAAGATGATGACTATAAATCCAACCTCAGAATCGGATTCTTAAAAATACCGGAGGTTCTTAAGTAATCTTTTTTAGTCGTGACTCGTGAGTTGAGATGTCTTATTGGAGTAGTTAGTCGTGTGGTGTTTGCTAGTTAAGTGTCTTCTTAGAAGTAATGTTTAGTTTTAGAGGTGCGAGATGATGTTATAAATTCTGTTTTGAATGTTTTGTATTGGTGTTTTCTACTTTCTAGCTTTTTGCTAGGTTTTAGTGAATAATTTTGCCGTTAAAACGTAAATTCAATACATAAAGTTTGTTAAAATTAGGACAACGTCCTAGTCTAAAGTCTAAACCACAATATATATATATATATATATATATATATATATATATATATAGCCGGGTTTGGTCATGAATATTATATATATATATATATTTGCTTATATATACAGAGATGATCGATTTACACACGTGAGTTTGGGTATGAAAAGTCAAAAGTCAAAACTAAGGATAGATAGAGATATTTCATATTTGGACATATACAATGGGGACAACTTAACAGTTAAGACAATGGATTCTACCCATGGTAATTAATTGGACGTTCAAAAAGTTATAAAGTTTTTGCACGTATAGTCGTCGGTTCATGGGAATTCAAAGGTTGATTCGCTTGCAACTTGCAAGGTAGATTATGAAAATTAAATTCAAACCAAAACTGATGTGAAGTAAATTCTTTTTTTTTTTTTGTCCCATGTAACTATTGCATTTTACATGATATACCCGGCCAGGAAAAACACTGCAGCAACGTTAGTCCATTTAGTCATCGTAATTTTAGAGAAAAATAAAAGAAAAGTTAAATTACAAGAGTACGTGTTGTCTTTAGCTGGTTTTAATTTTACAGAAAAAAATAGAAAAATATCACAGAAAAATTATCGTTTTGGAAAAATTTAATTTTTATGAATGGGAAAGAGGGTTTAATACACGTGGCGCATTCTCATTACTTCCCCATTTTCAAAAAAAATTGAAGGTAGGAGATTAGATAAATTAATTTTAATCAAATTGAATATTGTATACATGATAATATCTTACCAAGTCAAGTCAACTACCATATGCTGTTTATTAATATTTCTTTTCAATCGATTGGCTTACTTTGTTTATTTTAATTAAAATTAGGATAAACCATTAGGTCTTAGAGAATGATCTCATCATTAAATATTAATCTCAATTTCTTTAATTTACAAGAGAAGTGCTTGTACACAATCTCAGGTCAAGTGATTAAATAATACTATCTCCGTCTCAAAATTAGACAAATTATTTGTTGATTGTTCACTTTAGTAACTATAGTCTTAACTAATTTCAAATTTACTGTGCTTTCCAATTATTTGAAGTTGAAATCTTTCTTTTTCAACTTTGATTTTACATTTTTTTTGTATTATATAATACTTGATGAAAATTATGCTAATGAATATACATTTAAAATTCAATCCATTCATATATTTTGCATCATATATATTATAATACAAATAAAAATATTTAAATTCAAAGTTGAAAAAGAAAGACATCAAAAAGTCAAAATTGAATAATAATTTTGGAACAGAGTTGATAATAATTTGAATAAGATAAAAAAAAATATGGCATTATCTCATAACCACCATCTTTGAGAATCTTTTATCCTAATATTTTTTTTCTTTTATATAATTTATTTTGCAAATTAAATATCACTTCTAAGTCATCTCATTGCTTTCAAATGGGGTAGTGATAAATTCAATATCTATTTTGATAAAGTCAAAATCCACCAAAACAACGCATTAATATAAGTTAATATAAGTTGTACTGTACAACTTGTTAATCAAGTTAATGCATTATTGTAGTGAATGCATTAAAAGTAGTGTTATCACACTTAATTTACAGTTAGCTTAAATAAGATATTAAGAAAAACATAAATTTTTTATTTATTTTTTGTGCATTGCAAATACAAGGGAGAATTCATCAATGCAGCCAAACAGTACCGATCATGCGTGCAACGAGGGACTAATAATATATATATAGTAATATTATATAAATTATAAGTATAAAGTAAACTTCGAGGACGGTAACAAGTTCGGTCCAGTTCTTGAACCTTTCCGACATTAAATACTATCTGTAATAAAAGGGTAAATTACACTTTTCATCCTTGTGTTTTTTATTTTTCCACTCTCAGTCCTTTTACCTTTTTAATTACAGTTGTCATCCTTATGTTTTGTGCTTTTTTCCAAGTTAATCCTTTAAATTTTTTAATTACAATAGTTATCCTTATGTTTTGTACTTTTTCCCAAGTTAGTCCTTTTTAATGTATAAATGACTAAACTAGCCTTTTAAATTTCTTTTTTTGATTTCGGTATTTTTTCATATAATTTTTTCACTTATCTATACTCTTTATAATTCATTTCCATTTCTTACATAAAAACTAATCAAAAGAAATATCGGAAAATCACAAAATATTAAATCTACTTATTATTCACTAACTACATTTTTCATTAATTAATAATTAATTCTACCAACTAAAATCTTTTTTGATTGGTTAAACATACACGTATAATGGGGACAACCCAAAATAGTAATATAGGACACACATAGTACAATATATATTTTTATTTAAAATGTCCACATTACAATTTTGGATTGTCCCGTTATAAATATTTAACCAATAAAAGAAGATTTTAGTCGATAGATTTAATATTTGATTAATGAAAAGTGTAGTTAGTGGAAAATAAGTAGATTTAATATTTTAGAGTTTTCTGATATTTCTTTTGATAAGTTTTTAAGGAATAAGTGAAAATGAATTATAAAGGGTATAGAATAAGTAAAAAAAATCATAGGATAAGATATGGAAATCAAAAAAGTAATTTAAAAGGCTAGTTTAGTCATTTATACACTAAAAGGATTAACTTGGAAAAAAGTACAAAACATAAGGATGACCATTGTAATTAAAAAGGTAAAAGGATTAACTTGGGAAAAAGCACAAAACATAAGGATGACAATTGTAATTAAAATTGTAAAAGGACCGAGAGTGGAAAAATAAAAAACCACAAGGATGAAAAGTGTAATTTACCTATAATACAATATACTCCCTCCGTCACAAAATTATACTCCCTTCGTCCCATCCAAAGTGTTCATTTTGACTTTACACGCAATTTTAGGATTCTCCACTAACTACACTTTTCACCAATCAAATAACATATCTACTCACTAAAGGCCCTTTCGATTGGTTACAACATAAAAGTGGACACTTATTTGGACAACCCAAAATAGAAAGGTGGACACTTAGGGAGGGACGGAGGGAGTAGTCTATCTTTCCTTTTGGGGACATCCCAAAATAATTGTCCACTTCTCATTTCAACCAATGAGAGTGGAGACTTTAGTGAGTGAAAATTTTATTTGATTGGTTGAAAGGTGTTGTGATCCCACTTTTATTAAACTGTGCGTTTTTTGTTGTTGGACAATAATTTTGAGACGGGGGGAGTAATACATTTAACCTTCTCTCTCCTCAACTTTTTTTAAGGCTAAGTAAGTGGGTCACACTATCCCATTATCTACTACTACTACTACTACTACTACTACTACTACTACTACTACTACTACTTATTTTTCACTAATTACACTTTTCATCAATCAATTATGAAATCTCATTCACTTATTTCTTATCTAATGGATAATAAATGTTAAAGTGAACACTTATGATGAGACATCCCAATTTAGTAATGTGGACATTTTTAATGGGACGGAAGGAATACACTATGTTTTTTTTTTCAAACATTCATTCACACAATCCACCGTCACTAATTTTACCACTGCTATGCATGCATACGAGGCTAGTTAATATTGATGTATATACCAAATTTTATATGGGATTGGATTTTTTTTTATTATTATTTTTTTTTTTTTGTGAATGATCATTATATTATAAATCTGAATCACTAATTAATTCTATAGTTGTCAATCAAATTTGTGTTCAACACTGGTTTGAAGTGAAATGTTGGTATAGAAACATCAGTTATAATTTAATGCTTTGTTTGAGTCCTTTATTGAATCATTTGAGAGATTATAATTTCTAAATCAAAGTTTTTGAATTTGAATTATAATGCCATATATGAATCATATTTGAATTATAATGCCATATATGAATCATACTCCTACAACATAAGGTGTATTTCTTTGATACCAAGTTTTTTGTTTAGTTGCATATCAACGAATCAGTGAAATCCACTAAATTTTATATAACATATATATGAATCAATGGTATAAAATCTTATGAATCAATGTTATAGAGTTTCTGAATCAATAATATTAATTTATGAATCATTATTAAAAAATTTCTGAATCAGTATCATTTTAATCAAATTTTGTTGAATCATAGCAATCGATCTATAGAATAAAAATTTATAATATGGCACGTCCATCACCGTAATTGAAAATTCCATAAACAAAGTTTGGTTGGGAGTTAGAAGTGATAAAAGTTTCGTTTGATACAAAATTAGTTTATAACCCGCGAATTCGCGGGCTAGTCCATAATTTTCTTTATTTATTTTTTACAGATCTTATTGTTACATACTATTGTTTTGTTTGACGTTGTTGTGTTGTTTGTAATTTAATGATGTATTGAATATAATGAAATATATTTTTTGTATTTAAAAAAAGTTTAATGTCTAATGCATCCATAGCAATAGAAGGGATAAAACCGTAAAAATATTATATATATGGGTAGGTGTTCTTGCAGGTAAATAACCATAAAATTTATTGAGCGCAAAGGCATTCAAGTATTTCTTATGTACGAATGAGCGAAATGTATTAGCTATATGGATTATGTATATATAATAATTAATATTAAGATAACTGAAGATGATTTTGTAAACAACAATGTATATAAAGCTGTATTATTAATAAAGTTGCAACATTTTATAAAGTTATTCATTGTGCAGGTTGGATTCAAAATTTAAAAGTTTGAATCAAATAATAATAATGATTTAGAATTGTTCAAATTCAACCACATTATTTTTATATACTTAAAAGATTATATGTATATACTAAATAGTCATGTTAACGAATTACCAATCATACTTGAAAATATGATGTATGTATTTTTTTTATGATTTCACATTGAAATGATTATGTTTCCTATTAAACATTATAAATTGAAATCGATTTAATATTTATCAATATTACATATAAAGCATTTTGCCTCATATCTTAAAAATTAGACTCAATAACAAATAAGGTTATTTTAATAAGATTTGTCAAATTAATATATGGCATCAACGTATGGCAATAATAGGAAGGAACATGAAGTGATCAAAGTCAAACAAAATTTAGTGTTCAATTTTTTTGAATGTTACATGAATATTAAATATTAAATTAAATATAACACCCCATCTTTTACAACATTATTTAAATGTATTTTACATCGGAAGCGTAAGTCCAAACAAACTTTAACAATTAAGTTATAGAACATTATGTAACTAAACCTTAATATTTCAAAAACTATAGTATATCTAAAATGGGTGTTATTTAATTCCAAACACAACTTTAAGTTATCAAAGTAATATCAGAGTAAGCTTGGTCAAACATTCCGTCCCGAACAACTTCTTGACAATCCCGTTATAGCAAAACCATAACCTGCAAGAAGTGGGGTGGTGGGGTTAGCATAACGCTAAGTGAGGGAATACATAACCAACAGCTTAACTTAGCATAACAACTTTGTTTACAGCAAATCATCGTAAACAAATAACATCACAATAGATCGATGGTTCTTGGGGAAACCTTCAGCCAAGAATACCAACAATAAACAAATAATATCCATGAGATAACATCTCAATACACAACATATCAATGAGAATCGGTGGCTCTGGAGATATCATAATACCCGGGGATTCTCCCAGAACACTTATCCAACAATCTGTATGGCCAATACAGAATAGACCGATAGCTTGGTACTAATCTCATACGACATAATTTCCTATTAACGATGTGTACAAGGAAATTCTTGTCGTCTTCAATAGTAACCAAGCCCAACCAACTAACACGTTGACCTCAATACTGATGCCCGAAGGCCAAATATCAAGTGATCACGTATTCACATATTCAATCAAGTCAACATATCAGACTAACCAGTCTATCAACAGTATTATTACTATCAAACCAAATTAATCATGGCAAACCAAAAGCAGTAATAATACGATTATCCGTTGTAACCAAACCTGTTACAACTAAATTACACTGAGGATTAAGATCCACTCACCGACACCTCAGTTGTCCACTCAATAGTCTAATGTCACTGAGTCTTTCTCCATATCTGAGAATACAATATAAATAACGAGTTAGTAACTCATTTATAATAATCAACTCATGTTAAAGTCGTACAACATGATTCATAATCTCAATTTCAATGAATTATTACTCAATTCATTATTCACTTAGTCATGATTAATGATCATGATAATCACTTTCTAATTCAATCATATACATGATTATTAACTTACATTACTTTAACACCAATCATGCCAAGGTTATGAATAACCATCTTAACATTATTAATTCAAAATCATTTATCAATTTATGATCATCATGACCATCTTATCACATTAATTCACTTAAATTATCACTAATCAACATGGTTAACCATAACCAAGATTATCAATCTTTACCATCAATAATTCATCAAAACACTAACATTTGGTCAAATAAATACTTAACCAAATAAGTTACCACTTTACTCTTTAATTCTAAATCAAGTGTTCTTAGCCATAAACAATGCTAATTTTATCATATAACCCATTATGATCACTAAATTCATCATTAGCCTCAAGAACACATAATCAATTTATAGCTCAAATCATATTAATCATCATCAATAATTAATTATTATCAATCATTCCATAATAACAATCAACTTAAACATTGTTTCTCCAAAATCAACTAAACCCATGACTTTTCTCATGATCATACATCAATTCTTTCATTTCTAAGTTAGGGTTTAGATTATAATCCTTGTTTATGCATCAACTAACAACTATATCATCATTTCAAGCTTCAATTTCACTTTAATCATGCTAATTAAATCCAATACACAAAACCCATTTTCTAGGGTTTACATTAAATTCAAGAATTAGCAATTACAACATGTTTATAATGATGATAGAATGATTAATACATGTTATTGAAGCTTAACTAACCTTAATTTACACTTTTGAGACCCTTACTTCGGATTTTAACCAAGAACACTAAAACCCCCAAATTCCAGGTTTTAGAAAATGAAGAACACAAGATTATACCTTGATTAGGATGATTAAAGAGGCTTGAATTCAAGTTCTGGAGCTTCAATTGTATGATTGTATGAATTGATTCAAAGTTTCTTCATGTATGTATGTATATCGTGTATACGTATGTATATGGGAGATAAGTTTGAGTTTAAACCGACTCAATATAGAGTATAACATATAATTGGTTAATTTTCATTCCCCGTACTTATTATTGCCTGGAACTTAGAAACCATTTACGGGAAATATTATTTTATTTTACCATCAACTAGATTAAATTAAAACAGTTAATAATTTATTAGTCACAATAAATTATTCAACTTTTTTACCCATTTATTTTCAAATAACAAATGAACCTATTTTCTGACACATTAAATAATAATTCATAATCAGAAAATATTAAAATACTACTAGACCCGAGGAGTGGGTGTTACATTAAATAACATCCTTATGTTACATACTTTGTTCTAACATACCTTTAAAAGCATATTATATACTTTTATAATCATATACTAAATTTAAAATTAATATATTAATAATTTACTACGTGTATAAAAGTATTATGGTACTTGGTTATTATATATATATATATATATATATATATATATATAAATTAGATAGCTGCGTTGTATATATAAGGTACCGTCTTATTGTGCGGGTACCTTGTTAGTACATGTAAATATGAGATATGTAATTTCTAAATAAAAAACATAGATGATGATTATGAATATGGATCATGATATGAGTATGTAAATTGTGAAATGAAAAACGCTTTAAGTAAATATTATAATCAGTATTGTGTTTGAAATGGAATTAAAATTTTCATGTGTAACTACGATTTATGTTTTTTTAGCATACACATTGATTATGAATTTTGAATTATATGAAAGCAAAAAAATATCTATAACACCCCATATTTTAATAACATATTTTATTATATTTTATACCATTGGAAGCAAGTCCCAAATACATATACAAAATCTTTACAATTCCCCAAAACAAATAAGTTATAAATATTTAATTACAAAACAAAGTACTAACGGTTGGGTGTTATATGAGTTTCCCAAAAATAATGATTTCCAAAAATTATCAGAGTAGTCGTAGCAGTAGTCAAACATTCCATCCAGAATCCCAAAGCCCATTCCATATCCCATACTTAATCTGCAAAATGTTAAATATCGAGGGGTTAGCTCACAGCTAAGTGAATGGAACTGTAACCAACAGTTCAATCCAGAAATAACAAATCTTACAACAAATAAACACATAAGCACACCATACTAGAGAGGACTGACGATTCTTGATATTCCATCACAAGAACACCTTAAACCTATAACACCCCATTTGTTTTCAACTAGTTTATATATATATATTTTTTTTCTAAACAACTTGGAAGCGCTATCCCATTTTGAAGTTATTTTACATATTTAAAAAATCAAATCATAATTATATATCGAAAACTACCATTATTAAGTTTTGTAACTATCAACAAAGCATTCTAGTTAAGTGTTATAAAACAAAACACTTTTCGCTAGCAAAAGATAATCAGAGTGCCCAGCAGTCAAACATTCCTTCAATCAAATCCTCTTGCACAGATTCCATCTCAAAACTTAACCTGCAAGAGTAATGTGGGGGATTAGCACGAAGCTAAGTGAGTCAACCTGTCACTATCAGTACAATTCAGTATAACAGTACTGATTATCAGCAAATATCACATAGACACTGACACAACATCACCAAGAGGATCGGTGGCCCTTGTGGCGCCCTCAGACCGCGGTGGCCCACCAAGCGACACTTATGATCACTGCAGGCCAATACAGTGATTTACCGATAGCTGGTTACTACCTTTAGTCAATATGTGTTCCATTCTCAACACATGATCACAAATCTCACATTGACTAGCCTGTAGTACCCCAGCCCAACAATCGTTGACCTCCAAATCACCAAATGCCATAAGGCGACTCATCACATATTACACGTATATTTCATAAATTAATAGTCAACAATTCAACAATCACAATAGCAACTATGTTCACTTGTTGTAACCAAATATGTTACAACCAAATCACACTGAGAGTACAAGTCCACTCACCGAATACCATCAATAGCTCACTCAGTAGTCTAATGTCACTGAGTCTTCTCCATATCTGGAATTACAACAAAATAATGCAAGTTAGTCACTTGTTTCAATGTGAAATATCATCACATAATTGTAATCAAAATCTAAACAACTCAATCAAATAATTACAACACAATAATTAGTTAATCCGAATCATCAATCCATCACTCCCATGGAATTGATTATACTTGATTCAAGCTTTCAAGTATTCAATCTTTCAAATTAATTACCTACTTATAATCATTTAACACAATTCAATCCAAGATTATAAATAACCAATTTAACTTCACTAGTTCACCGTCACTATCAAATTATGAACATATATCAATTTCATTAATTCTAAGTTAGACTTAAGTTATAATCATGAATTAAACACCAATTAACAACAATAACATAACCACAAACTTCAATTCATGAATATTCAACTAAACCTATAGCCATCCATATGATTATACTTCAAATTCTTCATTTTTAAACTAAACTTAAGATTATAACCCACATATAAACATCAACTAACTATCATGCAAGTATTACAAGCTTCAATTCAAGTTAATCATACTAATTCCATCAATTACTCAAAACCCATTTTGATTACAACTTATATAACATGATTAATTCACTTTTAGGTTAGATTGAGGTTACTAACCATCTTATAAACACTTACTAACACCACCTTAACCAATTTCAAACTTTAATTTCGGATTAAAGCCATTAACCCATCAAAATCATCACAAACCTTAAGAATCACCATAAGTTTATAATCTCAAGCTTGAATCTTGTTAGCAATCAACAAAAACAAGCTTAACTAACAACAATTTCACAAAACAAACCCTTAATTTCGGATTAAACTCACCAATTAGATAAAACCCCAAAAACCCCAATTTCTAGGTTATGGAAAATGAAGAACATGTGATCATACTTTGATTATTATGATGATAGAAGCTTGAATTCGTATTTAGCCGCTTCAATTTGATGAAAGAAAGTGATTTCTTAAAATAATTTAGGGTTTCAAGTGTTTAGGTATGTACGTAAGATGCGTATGTATGTATGGATATCTTTGAAACAAACACCGACTCAAGTCTGAGTCTATTACATAATTGCCCAAATTTCTTTCCCCGTACTTATCATTGTCTGGAACTTAAAACCATTTACGGGAAAATATTATTTTATTTTACTGTCAACTGAACTAAATTAAAACAATTAATAATTTATTAACCACAATAAATTATTTGACTCTTTTACCCATTTATTTTCAATTACCAATTTACAATATTTCCTAACATTTCAATTAACCATTTCAAGTCAGGAAATAATAGTAATATACTGGACCCATAAAGTGGGTGTTACAAATCTCCCCCCCTTTTAAAAGATTTCGTCCCCGAAATCTAATCACACTTAGTCACTCTAGTGTAACAGAATCACCTATTTATTTTCATTTCAATTCACAGTTTTCATATACTCCTAACCACATAATTATTCATTACTATAAACACACAAGATTATATGAACTCTTTACTCTAAGGTAATCCAAATCATATAACCATAAACACATAAGAGTAAACAATATGTAGAGGTCAAATCTTATGGTTAAAACCATTTTTTACTAAATCAATTAGCATCTTATTATATCGACTAGGATACTAAATCAACACCAGTTGATACTATGCATTATCAGCATAATTCTTTCAATACATCAACATAAGGTGTTGTCATTAGTGAGAGTGCCCTTTGACGTGGATCTAGATGACAATTGACTTACAATTGAAAGGCGGAATCAATCAATTGCATATATTACCAATGAACACAAACCGAAACGAATATAATTAGCAATGTAAACGAAGATATCAGCTTGTATATTGAATTGGGAACGATTACAATGTTGCTTAGTCGACAAATGGTGCTAGGGTTTCGTCAACCCTAGCCGGAAACCCGTAGGTTTGTATTTATACAAAAAGTCAGCCGACATGCGTCACTTGTGGAAGTGTCGCATGTGGCCGCCTTCATGCGTCACTTACCTAAGTGACGCTATGCGTCACTAAGGTAAGTGACGCCTAACCTAAAACTTAAGTGTCGCATATAACAAAAACAATATATTTCACTATGCAACTCGATAGACCAACTGACAGACACCTTAATATGCATCAACAAACTCCCCCGTGTCTTCAGCTTGGTCTTCAAAATCTTCAAAATCTTTGAGTCTTTATTTCCAGCCAGCAGAAAATACACCACCAGCATGTACTCCATTGGCTACACAGATATCGATAATCTTCTGAAACTTTATCGCTTCAGCTCTATCTCTTTCTTTGAACTGAATCCTGTTCTGGTGTAATCTTTTCATATCTTGTTCAGAGAGATTAATCAAAGTCAAGGGGTCAAATACACAAAATCTATTTCTTTTCAGACCCCAAGTAGACCTCTTTTTAGGTTGAACAACATCCCATGTTGTTTTCTCTTCAACCTCCAAATCTACGTCCAAAGACCCCGAATCCGTAGCTGGTTCTGATTTTGGAATAAAAACAATTACAGCTTCACCAGTAATATCGTCATATTCCCAGTATAACAACCTATTCAAAAAGTCCAAAGGAATGATCTCTAAAGGTATCTTCTGTAAGCACTTTGCTGGTGGATAGATCATCCTTACAATTGGTTGTCGTGTAACCGGATCCAACTTCTTCTTAAACTTATATCTCATACCCAATGTCGGTTTAATCAGATTATACTTTTTGCTGTTAATCTCCCGACGAATAACCACTTGAAAGAAATCGGCACGTGAATCTCGAGCACGGTTAATCAAGGGTATTTGAGATAATCTCTGAAGCTCACATTTTGGCAAAGTACTTATTTTATAAAACTTTAAGTTGAAGTACTGAATGCCATCACTTCTTTTAATCATAAACACTGAATTATTCTCATCAAACTTCCAGCTTTTTATCAAACCTGTGTAATCAGTTCTGACTTTGTAGAATTTACAAGTAACGGGTACCTCAACTATAGGTTTGAGCACTATGTCAGGCTTTATCATTGAAGATTGAGCTGTAGAAGTTGATTGCTCATTGGTCTCTGTCTCAGAATCATGATGTAATTCATCTTCTGAAGAATCCGATTCGATAATAGGAGCATCGTCGTAACATTCATCACTTTGAAGTTGCTCCCCCTCAACCTCAACTTCGTCATTTCCTTCAAAGAAATAATCCTCTGCCACAGGATCATTCATCACCTCTTCCTCCGGTATCGTTGTATTATCATTCATCAAATTTTGCAGATATGTAAGATCTACAAACGAATAATCAACCGCAATAGGTCTTGCTTGACCTTGAACCTCAACGAAGTAATCCAAAGATATGTTTTCATTAATAGTAGAAGGAAGTACATTTTCTGGTTCCGGGGAAGGAGTTACATTTGTTTCTAACTCACTAGGACCTACCTCCCCCGAAACATTTGTAACGGATTCCAGCTCTAACAACCTAGATGACAGATTCGTCACTTGAAGCTGTAGAGTGTCAACCGTAGCAGCTCGAGCTTCCAATTCCTTGATCTGAGAGGCTTGAGCTTCAATTATAGCCTTCTGATCATCAAATCGCTTTGCCAAAAGCTCCATCTGAGCCAAAACCATCTGAAGAGACGGCATGTCAGACGGTGGCGGTGGTTGTTGTCGTTGAGATGTTGGTTCCTCAATAACCACTGTCGTCCGCTGGCGTCTACGAAGAGGTAGATCGGCATAAGAGGGTGAAGACCCAGCAGGACGTTTGCCCGGATTCCTCGGGACATGGACCCTGCCAGCAGAGATCCGTCTCAATATACGCTTAAAGCGTCGAGGATCGGCAAGCTGAATACCATCAAAAGCCGATTGTGGTGGCACATCACCCTCAGAATCAGGAGGAGTGGGCCCACCGTCATCAGACTCAGCCTCAACCTGAACAACACGATCGATATCCTCTAAGTCTTGAGCGATATCGGTATCCACTAAATCGTCCTCGTTGACCGGAGGCACGACATCATCTAAAAAACCATGATCGCGCGGCGCAACATAGTTTTCGTTCACTATGTGCCCGAAAAGTTCACGATCAGCCAAAACCGGCTCGCCCTTTGGCGCGAGCTTGCAGTCGTTAAAGACTCGCAGAAGCATCGGTGTCGGCACCAGAAGGGACCTCTGATCCGGTGCAATCTCAAGGTTGAGATCATTCAGTAACAGCTGCACAAACCTCGGATACTGCAGCCATTTATCCTTACCAGCGCGGATATTCTCCACCATGTTGCCGAAAATATAACCGCTGAAATTGTACGGTTTGTTGTAAACTAGGGCCAACATGAGAGATAATGTGAGGTGGATGGCAGCGTCATATCCCCCTTTTCTCGGAGATAAACATACGATCACGATATGGCACAGATACCTCCACACCCGGCAAAGGTACTGTTTCCTGAAATCTGAGAGCTGGTTTGCCGAATATCCCATCTTTTGAAGCCCTCCATAGATAAATGTAGTTGGGAAAATGGTGGGCATCGTGGAGTTGTCGGTGAACTGGAGAACCCGTCTAATGGAGTTCTCGGTGATTTCGATTTCCTCACCGAACATTGTCGATACAATTCGGGGAACATCACCCTGAACCCTGATCACTGCATGATCATAGAACTCCTCTATTTGGTTCATGTAAACCGGAGTCGTTGCAGTAATCGCATAATGGATCCTCGATCTACGTAGAAACTCAATCATTGGCTTGAAAGGCGCTGAATTTGCATGCGTTGATTCTAGAAAAGCCGTAATGTTGTGTCGGGTGTTTGTGCGGCGGTAATAGTTCTGAAGTTCAGCAATCTGTAAGCTAAAAATACAAAGAAAAATAACCGAAATCGTTATAAAGTTAGACCGAACACAGAAGGGTTAAAAAACGAATTTTGACTTTAGGCGTCACTTAAGGTAAGTGACGCATGTCCACTACCGTCACTTAGGGAGTGTCGTATTGTACAGTACTTAAAATTAAAATCAATGTATAGCGTCACTTATTGGAAGTGACGCTATCAAGCGTCACTGATGTAAGTGACGTTTGTATTTGGTGATTTAAATTATACGACACTTACGAAGTGACGGGTGAAGAACATGCGACACTTATCATAGTGACGGTATCCTAAGGGAGTCACTTAAGAAGTGACGGTATAAGTGACGTATAGAAATAAGCGTCACTTAGACAGTCACTTGGGGAAGTGACGCATTTAGAGGCGTCACTAGGAAGAGTGACGGTCTTAACAGTTAAAGCAATTATATGCGTCACTACACGAGTCACTTAAGAAGTGACGCAAAATCAAGCGTCACTTATTAAGTGACGGTATGGGTTTTCAAAATTACCAAATAGCGTCACTTGAAGTAAGTGACGCACGAAGTGACGCAACGATGAAGATCATCGTGTCACTGTTCATACCCAGATTTCAAAATTGGGGTTTTGCAAAATCGAAGTTAACAGGTTATGCGCAATGTAAAAACGAATAGTACACACCGTTTATTACACAAAAACATTATCAAACAAGCATTTAATCGATCGATTTTCAAAGTAAAACCCTAACCGCAACCCTAACTTAAATTTACAGCATGAATAAATAAGGAAAAAGATCAAGATTAGTACCAAATAGATCGTAGGAATGAGGGGAACAAAGATATATCGATGGAATGCACAAACGAGCAGTAGAAAGCACAAATCGATCGAAGAAATTCGCACAGAGGTAAGTGACGCAGAGACAGTATGAGTGTCGGTGTGTCAGTGCAAGTGACGGTATAAGTATTTGAAAAGTGGTGATGTTGAGTGTCGTGGGAAGGAGTATTTATACACCGACCCTAGTATGCGTCACTCAACCCGGCACTTAAGGCGTGGCTTACCCCGACACTTACTGCGTCACTTAGTAAGTGACGCAATATCGAATGCGTCACTGGTAGCGTCACTTATGAAAGTTGTAGGTGCCCTTATCTCCGATCTAACGGATCGTTTAATCAACAAAACGTGCGGAATCCGTTTGGTTAGCGGTTATTGAACGAATAAACAAACACACGATTTCTATAACGTTTTCTTTGTATTCACAATTGAGTATAAACGTTACAAGCTTTTTCTCCTCTCTCTCTCTCACACACAAAAACACCTCACACTCTCTCTCTCTGATGACCAACCCTAAAACTAAAACATAACTCTCTATTTATAGGCTGTCCAAACCCTATAGCGTCACTAGCCAAGTGTCGCTATATGCGACACTTGCTTAGTGTCGCATAAACACTAATTTGTGTATATTTTCTATTTCACTATTCATTTACAAACTCGCATATACACACTAAACATTATACATACGCAGACTAATTGACTTTGACAACTACAAACGTTTGACCAACTGACTGACACACAAAATGCACTAACAAACTCCCCCATGTCAGCAGCTTGGTCAAATAAGTCTTCAATTAGTCTTCATCAACAAACTCTTTCAAATCTTCCACAATCAGAAACTCTTTCATGTCTTTAACAATAAGAATCTCCCCCATTGAGATAGCATGGTCTTCAAAGAAATCTTAATGTCCAAATTCATGTGACTGACACAAATTCATCATACAATAAGATCTTCAAACTGGGTGACCATCTCTCAATCATCATCAGCTTCTCCGATAGAATTTATCTTCACAATCTTTGGAGAATAACCAACATCCTTTACATCTATTTGACTTAAACAGGATATGTGATATTGAAGAAAATAATATAGAAATAAAATCTTTTTGTATTTTCTTTATAAAGGAAAAGTAAAGAACAAAGATTAAAATAAATTTTGAGATAGGATTGTTTTAGGTCTGCTTAGAGATCATATCAGGACAACATACAATTATTAGGAAATAGTAAGTGTTATCTCGATTATCAGTATATTTGTCCACTTTAAATTTACTTAGTATATTTAAAACACCTTTTATAAAAATTATTTCAAGACGATTACTGGTATTGTTTGTCCACTTAAACATGTTACATCCGGGTCTATGAGTTAACCTTTTATTGTTAGTATGAATATTTCTCCATGATCCCCACCTATGACATACCCTTGTAACCCAGACATGAGTATAACTTCCAAATCCAGAGAGAGTATAAGAATATCATTTTTAAGAATCAAGTCAGCGGTGACAGGTCTGTACTTACGTACAACAGAGCGACATAACTTGATTCAGGTTTAAGCAAAACCAAACTTGGTCAAACCATTTTGGCGACCTTGTTAGGTATCTTATGATTTAAGACTTTTTCAAGTTCATTGACTTGCGTTTGCTTAACTTTTAAGCATATACTAATTGAGACCAGGTCTGTACTTACGTACAACAGAGGAGACAATCAGTATAGACCCCCAAATGATTTCAAATAAACCTCAGGTATAGAAATATGTCATGCTATGGTAAGGAATTAAGACATTTAGTCGTACATCATATGGTGTTTACCACAAGATCATAGACACGCATTAGAATTACTTCTTAAGAACCCAGAAACCGGTGTGTATCATGTCTACCAGTACATCATATAATGAAGCTAATGTTTATAAAAGCTATTTTAAACATGCCAGATAAACCTACTGACACATCAAACATAAACCTTAAAATTTTCATTTTGTGCATGTTATCTGATGTACAATCATTTCTCATGTTGTTTCCAGACACAATCCAATATCTTTTTAAGGAATAAGAATCTTGCTGTTCACATTTCTGATCAAAATAATTAGAATTTTAATTACTCTCCCTGAACAGCAAATTCTTTTCAAAAAATGCAATTCAAAGGTACTCTCCTTAAACATAAACATTAAACATATTTTTGTAATTTTTGCTTTAAGATATTTCGCAACATTGCATTTCTTTGATACTAAAAAATACAAAGAATGGTTGTTGCATATAATAATAAAATTTAAAAGAAAAATATCAAAATCACATATCAAGTCAAATCAAATGCCTTTTAGCTCTTTTACCACCACGAAACTTCAGAAACTTCAGAAATCATCATAACATTTTTCAACTATATCCATATCCATGCAGTCACTAAAAAATTACTGTACAAGAAACTGACTGCATCACCACAAACAATAAAACATTAGTACTTATGGGACACCCAAGCCTTGATAGACTTGGGTTGTCCATGATCATCCATAATCATCACATCAATGAGTTTATGATATTTTAAAAACTCAGAAGATTTCACTGATGTGTTGTTTGTGGATTTGGGTTTCCAAACCTGTTTAGGTTCAGATGATTTGTTTTCAACAATGTTGTGCTGTTGAACTTGAGGTCTACTAGGCACAACTTTGTTTACTCTTGCCATAGGTTTTGGAGAGTTTGATGCACAACTAGATACAAGCGTATACGAACGACGCCTAGAAAAAGGTTTTGAAAAAGAATTCCTGAAAGAGGAAGTTCTTGGCATCCCTCTACCAAACCTATCTAGGGATAATAACCTACAATCCCTAATAATATGGCCCTGTTGACCACAACGATAACAAGAACGACGCTCCACAAAAGATGTATTCCAATGAGTTCCCTCAAAGTGTTTCGGTGGAGGACAATACACAGAATGTCTATTAGCAGGAACATTTCTTGAACATGCACTCTTAGGTGTACATGTTGAAGTAGATGTTCCTGAGGTTGAGTTAGTAGATTTAGAATCCCTTTTAACATTTTTAACTTTGAAAGATTCATTATCAACGTTAGCTTTGCCTTTGCATTCAAAACAGTCAGGTTTGACAGCTATTTTCTCAACCTTAATGGTAGAATCTTCTGGTATATCTTCTACCTCAACAATCTCCTCAACACTAACTTGAGATTGACTTTCAGGTTTAACAAACTTAGGCAAGGGATACTCTGGCCTTTTCGTTTTCTCCTTTGCCTGTTTGTTTTGCTTAGCTTCTTTAGCTTTAATACCATAGAGTTTTGTATAATCAACAGAGATCTCCTCATGGCCTTCTTTAACAAGCGGAGGACAATATTCAGCATGAGAAGGTGGAGGTACTTGGTTATAACCAAGACCTTCCTTCTTTTTTCCACTTGTCCCTTGCTTGCTAACAATCTCATTAAAGACTAGAGTTGCGGACGTTGAACCTAAGATTTTGCTTTTATGATTCTCAAACTCATTTTTCAAATCAGATAATTCTTTAGTCAACAATTCAATTTCAGTAAGATAACTCTTAATTGCATCTTGTTGGCTAAAGACCTTTGCTTTAAAAGTTTGGGTATCTAATTTGTGAGCCTCAAGATGTTGTTCATAAAGTTTTTCATTATCTAGCAAAAACTTATTAGATTCAGTAAGTTTAACAACCTTTTCCCGCAATTCTAAATTATCCTTTTGATAAACCTCAAGAGATTCAGTCAATTTAAAACAAGTAACACAATTAAAAGGCTCAATAGGTTCATTTTGTACCTCGGGTGTGATGTGAGCCATCATTGGAGTATGTTGATCCTCTTCTTTAGTTACCACTATTTTCTTTTGACCATAAGCCTCTATAAGAGCGTCCCATAACTCTGTAGAAGTTGCTTGATTTTCAAATTTACTTATCACAACTTCTGGCAAATACATAGTAATCATCTCATATGCTCTATTGTTATTGTCAAGCTCTTCCCGTTCCTTGACGGACATTTGTGCTCTTGACTTAAGCACCCCATTGAGTTTTGGTTGCTCATATCGATCAATCGCGTTAAACCAGTTCCACACCTTTGGATCTTTATGTTCAATGAAATTGCATAGCTTAATCATCCAATTCGCAAAATCACTATAGAACAAAGATGTAGAAGGAGGCATTTTCGTACCGAAAGTCATTTCTGAATTTTCCCTCCAAAATTGAATTCGAAAATTTCGTAAACTTTCCGAGTATAGCGAAACTTTTCCAACACTAAAATTAAGTTATATTAAGCTTAAAAACAAAATTTGAAATTACAAAAATTTTCGCGTTTTTCCTGCCCAAATTTCGTCCGAAAACGTCAAAAATGACCGAGTAAAATGAAACTTTTTCCAACCTAAAATTGAACACTTTTAAGCCTATGAAAAAATTTTGAACACGCAAAAATTTTTCGGAGTTTCCCGCCAAAAAAGACTTTATTTTTTTTATTTTTTTTTTCTTCCGAATCTAGAGCGACACTAGATAAGTGTCGCTAAAAATCACAAGTGACGCTATGAAGTGACGCACTGAAGTGACGCTTGAGGGTAAGTGACGCTAAGGAGTGACGCTTAGAGGGTAAGTGACGCACTGGTAAGTGACGCACTAAGTGTCGGCAAGTGACGCACTAAGTGACGCACTTGAGTGTCTGCAAAACCCTAGTTGGAACTTACGAAGTGACGCACTTGAGTGACGCTCGAAGTGACGCTTGAAGGTAAGTGACGCTATCAAGTGACGCAACGAGTGACGCAAAAACGCGGCTGTCAGCTCCAAAAACCCTAAAAATCGAAATTTTCGAAAATTGACGAACGGCGGATGAATTTGCACCAAAAATCAACCCAAAACTCAATATAATCAACACAAATAACCTAGAAACTGATTATAATCGATTAATACCTTCGCGAATCAACCGAAAACGTTCAAAACACGATCCGAAACCGTCGAATCCTTGATTCACGGCTCTGATACCACTTGTAGGTGCCCTTATCTCTGATCTAACGGATCGTTTAATCAACCAAACGTGCGGAATCCGTTTGGTTAGCGATTATTGAACGAATAAACAAACACACGATTTCTATAACGTTTTCTTTGTATTCACAATTGAGTATAAACGTTACAAGCTTTTTCTCATCTCTCTCTCTCACACACAAAAACGCCTCACACTCTCTCTCTCTGATGACCAACCCTAAAACTAAAACATAACTCTCTATTTATAGGCTGTCTAAACCCTATAGCGTCACTAGCCAAGTGTCGCTATATGCGACACTTGCTTAGTGTCGCATAAACACTAATTTGTGTATATTTTCTATTTCACTATTCATTTACAAACTCGCATATACACACTAAACATTATACATACGCAGACTAATTAACTTTGACAATTACAAACGTTTGACCAACTGACTGACACGCAAAATGCACTAACAAAAGTGACGCTCAGTTTACTTTTAGTGAAAAAATTGCGATTTCATCGATTTTTCGCGTTGTGATTGCGGTACTCAAATTTGAAAATGTAACTGTAACTTGGATAATAACTAAAATTACACTAACTTAGATAAAATAAAACTCATACAAGAATGTAAATTGACAACTAGAAAATTAACACATTCTTTTTGGTGACGGAGTTGATATAGTCTGCTTAGGGATCATATCGGAATAACATGCATTTATTAGGAACAGTAAGTGTTATTTCGATCATCAGTATATTTGTCCTCTTTAAATTTACTTGACATACTAAAAACACTTTTTATAAAAATTATTTCAAAACGATTATTAGTATGTTTATCCACTTAAACATATTATGCTCACATCTAGGAGGTATTTTATTATTATTGGTATGTGCATTTCGCTGTAGATTCCACCATAGATATACATCTTAACTTAAGACATAGACCATGTTTCCATTTACAGATAGAATATAAGAAAATCAATTTTAAGAATCAAGTCAGCGGTGACAGGTCTGTACTTACGTACAACAGAGCGACATAGCTTGATTCAGGTTTAAGCAAAACCAGACTTGGTCAAACCATTTTGGCGACCTTGTAAAGTATCTTATTTAGAAAGACTTTGCAAGTACTTTGACTTGTGTTTGCTTAAGTTTAAAGTATATATTAATAGAAGCCAGGTCTATACTTACGTATAACAGAGGAAACTATCAATATATACCCCCAAATGATATCAAATAAACATCTTTCACAAAAGCATGTCTAGTATAAGTAAGAAATTAAGACTTTTGTCATACATCTAATGGTGTTATACCACTTGAAATAGACAATTAATGATTAAGCTTCTTAAGACTTCTCAAAGAGGTTTGCATACCATGCCTACTAATATATCGTATGATGAAGACAATGTTTATAAAAACTGTTTTCAATACGTTAGATAAATCTACTGACACATCCAAGATAAACCTTAAATTTCCATTTTTATGAATGTCACCCAATGTACTATCATATCCCAAGTTGTTTACAGACACAACTTCAACGTCTATTTTTAAAATGTAGCAACCTTGCATTTCTTTAATACTAGAAAGTATAAAGAATGGCAGTTGCGTTTTTTTTTTAAACATTACTTTAAAAACAATCCAAGTCACGAATTACTTTTTAGAAAGAAAGAATCTTAAACCAATCATGTTGATTAGTTCGTCAAATCGAGTACGCGTAAAGGCTTTAATGAAAAGATCGGCATTCTGCTTTAAGGTGTCGATTTGAACTAGGTCTATCAGGTGTTTTTCATATCAATCCCGTATAAAGTGAAACCTAAGTTCAATGTGTTTAGTCTTAGAGTGCTGTACGGGATTGCGCGTGATAGATATAGCAGCAGTATTATCAATGTGAATAGGAGTCATAGAAAGAAGTAACCCGTAATCACGCAGTTGATGTTGTATCCATAGAACCTGAGAGCAGCAACTCGCAGCAGCAACGTACTCAGCTTCCGCAGTGGAGAGAGAAACTGTAGTATGTTTCTTGCACTGCCACGAAACTAATCGAGATCCTAGGAATTGACATCCACCAGTGGTTGACTTCTTGTCTATGCTGCAGCCGCCATGATCTGAATCCGAATAGGCAGAAAGAGCGAAGGATTTCTCATTTGAATACCATAGACCAAGATTGGGTCTATGTTTGAGATAACCAAAGATTCGCTTTACATCCCTCATATGAGACACCTTTGGTTTGGCTTGAAAGCAAGAGCATACGGATACCGCAAAGACAATATCCGGTCGAGAAGCAGTCAAGTACATCAAAGAACCTATCATTGATCGATAGTCCTTTTCTTTGCAATCTTCTTCATCCTCAGCAAGTCGGAGATTATGATTAAGCTCGATGGGAGTCCCATAGGTTTTACAATTGAGCAGATCATATCGAGTCAACATGTCTTTGACATACTTTGACTGATGAATATAAATACCTTTTGGAGACTGCTTAACTTGTACACCTAAAAAGAATTTGAGTTCCCCCATCGCACTCATCTCAAACTCAGATTTCATGATCTCCTCAAAGTGCTTGCACATCGCTTCATTTGTAGAGCCAAAAATAATGTCGTCCACATACACCTGCACGAGTAGCATATCCTCTCGATCGCCAGTCCGTTCTTTGCGAATGAACAGAGTACTGTCGATATTCCCACGAACAAATCCATGCTTGACTAAATGAGTAGTTAGCCTCTCGTACCATAATCGCGGGGCTTGATGAAGACCATATAACGCCTTGTTTAACTTGCAGACGTATTCTGGATGCTCAGGGTCTTCAAAGCCAGGAGGCTGTTTCACGTAGACATCAGTGTCCACTTTCCCATATAAATATGCGCTCTTGACATCGAGTTGGTGAACGCGAAACTCTTTGTAAGGCACAAATGAGAGAAAGATCCGAATGGACTCAAGTCTTGCCACAGGAGCGAAGACTTCATCATAATCCAAGCCCTCAATCTGACTGAATCCTAGAACGACCAATCGGGCTTTATTTCGAATTACAATACCCCTATCATCCATCTTATTGCGAAACACCCATCGAGTGCCAGTTAAATTAGCACCTTTGGGTAATGGAACTATATCCCACACGTGCAACTTGTTGAACTGCTGCAACTCTTCTTGCATAGCCTCGACCCAAGATGGATCTTTTAAGGCTTCATCAACTTTCTTCAGTTCAATTTGGGATAAATGACAGGAATTTATCCGGGCGACCAAATTCAACATTTCCTGATTCGGATTTTGCTGCACTTGGTACCTTGTTCGAACAGCAGCATCAGGATCACCGATAATATTATCAATGGGGTGATCCCTGTGTACACGTGTGACTGGGATTCGATCGGGTGCAAGTACTAACTCCAAATTATTCATGTCCCCTTCAGTGACGGGAACAGTGTTAGTTGCAGGAACAGTAGGACTTTCTGGTTGCACAGGAGGTTCCGTATCATCTTCATTAGAGAAAAGATGAGAGTGGACCATTTCATCTTCCTCGTCTTCCTCCAATGGTGGCATGTTGGGATCATCAGGATATTCTATTGTATTAGTTATTCCTAAAGTCGAAGGAATATCCGAAGGTGGAACCGTAGGCGATGATGTGGATGTAATAGGTAGTGGTGTGGGTGTAGGAGTAGGTGTTGGAGGTGGTGTAGTGGGTGTTGTAGTAGGTGGAGATGCTGGTTTTAAAGTAGAAGTGTCTTGACACAAACTTATACCATGAAGTAGAGTAACTATTTCATCCTCATCGTCATGTCCTTCGGGTATGTCAAACGAATTGAACACGTCCTTGTAATTAAATAACCATTCTGGACCTGTTCCTTGAGGAGGATCTGTGTATCGCAAGCATTTCACCTCAAAATGCTCTTCCACCTGGTGAGTTGATTTGATGTAGAATCGTTTATTCGGAGAGTTGACTGTATATCCGAGGAAGATCCCTTCAACTGCTTTAGCTCCAAACTTCGAGACTTTATCTTTGGAGATCATAATCAAACACGGACACCCGAAAGGTTCCAGAAACTGCAAAGTAGGCTTACGGTTGTTGAAGAGTTCATAGCATGTCTTATTCTTCTTCTTAACCGTGAGCACGCGATTCAAAACATAGCAGGCAGTACTAACTGCTTCTGCCCAAAAGATTATAGGAAGCTTAGTATCGGCCAGCATAGTCCGAGCTGTCTCGATAATAGTCCTATTTTTACGCTCAGCAACTCCGTTCTGTTGAGGAGTTTGAGGGGCACTGAACTGATGGTCAATGCCTTTCATGGCACAGTATAACTCAAGAGTAGAGTTCTTGAATTCAGTCCCATTGTCACTTCGCAGTCTTTTGACCTTTAAGTTGCATAAGTTTGCCAATTTATCTAACAGATACACCAGAATATCTGGTGTTTCACTCTTTGCACCCAGAAAATACACCCATGAAAATCTCGAGTAGTCATCGGTGACTACTAAGAAATACGACTTTCCACCTATGCTCTTGGTAGAAATAGGACCAAATAAGTCCATATGCAATAGCTCCAATGGTGCCGTAATGGAATTCACTAATTTAGGCTTGTGGGGTTTCTTATGAAGTTTCCCTTTATGGCAGGCGACGCAGTCGTCTTTTAGCGCGAATGACTGTTTAGGGACTCCATTTACTAAATCATTGTTTATCAAGAAGTTCATCTTACGAAAATGGATGTGTCCAATTCGTCGATGCCACAATAGTGATTCCTTTTCTGAAGCCTTCGAAAGGAGACATGTATACTCATCTTTAGTCTCCACGGTTCGCATAGTCATAACGTAGGTGTCGTTTCTCCGTGGCGCCCTTAAAAGCACCCATTCCTCGGGGATAACGAAACCCGGCTTCAAAATCACACACTCCGTCTGTGTGAACGCTGTTGTATAATCCTTATCACATACTTGTGATACGCTTAGCAAGTTGTGGGTCAGTTGAGCCACATAGTTCACATTCTCAAAGCTAACTTTCCCGTTAGTTAGCGTTCCTTTACCCGAAATGGTTCCTCCAGTATCTCCCGCAAATGCAACATGTCCTCCAGAATGTGGTTTAACATCCGTCAAAAGGGACACATCGCCTGTCATGTGTCGCGAACAGCCACTATCGACAAACCATTCACTGTCTTTAACGCGTTCTGACTGCTGCAACACATAAAGTAGGAGATTAGTGAGAAACGGTGACCCAAGCCTTGACAGACTTAGGTCGACCACAGTCATCAACAATAATCACATCAGATAAGACTTTATTTTTAAGCAAATCAGATTTTGTATCTGATGTGTTATTATTGATGACACTAGAGTCCACAGTAGACTCTTTTCTTTTCCAAACCTTGGATGGTTCGGAATTTGGCTTTGGAGTAATGTCAGGCTCTCGTTTTGGCAAAGGTTTTTGCCCAACATTACTCGGTTTTACAGCAGGTATGGGAGAGACAGAGTAACGCCTAGGAGGAGATCTTGAAAAAGAATTTCTGAAAACAGATGTCCTAAGCATTTCTCTCCCGTAATTCTGATGAGACAATTTGGGACATTCACGAATTAGATGTCCTTGTCTCTTGCAGTAAAAACATGCTCTAGTCTCAACAGCTGGTTGAGGCTGAGGATTTATCACCGAGGATGAAGAAACGTTTCTAGAACATGCACATTTCGTGCATGTCTTAGAAATTTCGTGTTTAGGTTGAGAGGTTGAAGTAGAAGGTTTATTTTGCAAAATCTTGACAGGTGACTGTAAAGTTTGAGATTTTGATTTTAAAACCTTAATATTTTCTTTGTTAGGTAGAACCTTAATTTTAGGTTCAACCTTTGACACCTTTTTAGCTTTTACTTCAACATTCCTTTTAAACTCAGGATATTCCTCATCGTTAATATCCTCAATCTCAACAATCTCCTCATTACTAACTGGAGATTCACATTCCGATTTAACAAACTGAGGTGAGGGATACTCTGTCCGTTTAGTTTTCTCCTTCACCTGTTTGTTAACTTTATTACCCTTAGATTTGACCCCGTATAACAATGCATAGTCAACCGGAATCTCTTCGATGCCTTCCTTAACAGGCATAGGACAGTATTCAGTAGGAGGCGGGACTACATAATAACCTAGTCCCGTCTTTGTTTTGTGATCTGTCCTTTGCTTGTTAAGAATTTCATTAAAGGCAACAGTAGACGAGGAGGAACCTATAATCTTATTTTTATATTTATCATATTCATCTTTAAGATCAGAATGTTCCTTTCTCAAACGGTCTATTTCAACAAGATAACTATCAATAGCATCCTATTGACTAAAAACTTTAGATTTATACCTAAGCGTGTCCTGTTGATAAGCCTCTATTTTCTTATCATACAATTGTTCATTTGCTTTTAGGTATCTGTTTGAGTCACTAAGTTTTTTGACCTTTTTTCTTAAGTCTACGTTGTCTGCTTGAAAGCATCTTAAGGATTCAGTTAACTTAATGCATGACATACAGTTCAAAGGTTCTTCAGGTTCATTGCGTACCTCGTTTGAAATGTGAGCCATGAGACACTGCTGATAATTCTCAGCATACATACTCCAATCTGTGCTTGTTGGCTCAAAAACAACAAGTGCATCCGCTGTTGCTTGCTTCACTTGATCCTTCTCCGGAGTTCTAGGAGCATCAGGCTTTGTGAAACCAGACGGAGGAACCTTAGGCTTCTCACATTCTCTCGCAAAGTGTCCCAGATTCTGACAATTGTAACATTTCACTTTGCTTTTATCAAAACCGAAGCTGGTTTTGCCATCTCCCTCCAAACTCTTGCGACCAGTTCGTTGCAAGAATTTCTGAACACGCCTGGATATCATAACAATGTTCCAGTTCAAATCCATCTGCTCAAGATCATCATCGTCAAGTTGAGCATAATCTTCTTTGGCCAGTTTCAAAGTAGCATTTGGTTGTGAAACCAAATCCTTATAAGAGCTTAGAAAGGCTGTATAGATAGCAGCCTGCTCTTGAATAGCAGGAGAGACAGAAGCCTGCTGTTGTGACCCCTGTGAGGATCCAGAAGCATATACTGGATGAGAAGCACCAGTAGAATACAATGGAGCTTGAAGTGGAGAGCTTGTCGAAGAGACAAAAGCCATTCCACCATAAGTCTTGCCAGTGTTGACTTTACCTCCATATAAAGACGGGTCTTGAACAAAACCGCCTGACTTGCATTCTCTCTTCTTCATCTCCATCGCATGAGCTTGAAGAATACCTATTAGCTTATCCAGTTTCATGGTAGCTAACTCTTGACTTTCCTTAAGAAGCTGTACCTTAACATCCCACGAACTAGGCAAGACATCCAAAAGCTTCTTATTTACTTCAAGTGGAGGAAAATTATACCCTCCCTCTGTCAACTCACTCACCAACTGTGAGTATCTAGTAAAAACTCCAGAAGCCGTTTCATTTGGTAGGGAATCAAACATATCATACTGTTTTTTTATCAATTCTAGCTTAGCTGCTTTATATCTTTGATTTCCACCACACTTAGTTTCAATAGCTTTCCAAAGTTCGTATGCGGTGTCATGTGATTTGAACAGTCTTAATACGTCTTTGGTTAGGCACATACAAATAGCCGCATGTGCCTTTTTCTCAGTATCATAGTCTTTCTTTTCTTCCGGAGTCATAGATTTGTAGAGCTTGTTCGGCGCAAGATGAGGAAAGATTCCTTCGGCTAAGGGAGCTACATATTTTTCTTTGAGTGGACCCCATAGATCTGGACAGTGGAAGTTTATATACTGTTCAAATCGATCACGCCAATATGCGTAATCCATGTCAGCAGAAAACAACGGAGGTTTATTATTAGAACCAACATCGTGATTCTATTTTAACATATCCCTAATTCCTCTGATGTCTTCTTTATCAGCAACACCAGCCATTGAAGATATACCTGAAACTTCACTAAAAACAAAAGCTTGAAAAATATTAGTACTGAAGGCGTCACTTAGTAAGTGACGCACTGAAGTGTCGCAACGACTAGCGGCACTTGGCAAGTGACGCTATCGAGTGACGGATGAAGTGTTTGATGACACTATAAGTAAGTGTCGCTCAATCAGACAAGTAACGCACTCAAGTGACGTACTTGAGTGACGTGCTAAAACAAATAGGCGTCACTAGTAAAAGTGACGCAGTAAATCAAAAGGCGTCACTAAGAGAAGTGACGCAAGAAATCAAACAGGCGTCACTAACAGAAGTGACGCTTGAGAGTCAAGTGACGTGCAACAGTGACGCACGTAAGTGACGGTGGATTAAAGGACACGGCACTTAAGTTAAGTGTCGTATAAACCTCAAATGACGCTTCAAGTGACGCGTTCAAGTGACGGTATAACCCTAATTTGGGATTAGGTAGTGCCGCATTAAGTGACGCGTCCAAGTGACGGATCGAGTGTCGCAAAACGGCTGTAAAATCCCAAAACCCTAAAAAATTCGAACTTTCGTAAACCAAACGAAAATTCCTTGAACCCTAATGGACGAAACCTGCAATTGATGAAGAATATCGTCTGTAATTCACCTTTGCACCTCAAAATCCGTATGTATTCTTGATTCTTGAATCAAGCAAAAGCGAAATCAACCCAAAATACCTTCTAAACGTCAATGTTATCACCTATAGGCTCTGATACCAGTTGAGAGTGCCCTTTGACGTGGATCTAGATGACAATTGACTTACAATTGAAAGGCGGAATCAATCAATTGCATATATTACCAATGAACACAAACCGAAATGAATATAATTAGCAATGTAAAAAAAGATATCAGCTTGTATATTGAATTGGGAACGATTACAATGTTGCTTAGTCGACAAATGGTGCTAGGGTCTCGTCAACCCTAGCCGAAAACCCGTAGGTTTGTATTTATACAAAAAGTTAGCCGACATGCGTCACTTGTGGAAGTGTCGCATGTGGCCGCCTTCATGCGTCACTTACCTAAGTGACGCTATGCGTCACTAAGGTAAGTGACGCCTAACCTAAAACTTAAGTGTCGCATATAACAAAAACAATATATTTCACTATGCAACTAAACTTATTACAACTCGATAGACCAACTGACAGACACCTTAATATGCATCAACAATTAGTCACATATTCAACAATATCTTTACATTGTTATCGGCAGTCAACTGACCTCTACCTTGCTTAACTCATCTTTTACTTATTAGTAGTTGCAATTTATCACATACACATTTCTTGTACCATAGGTACCATAGTAAAACAAACAGATTAGTGGTCTAGTACTCTTTTATTTCAGTCAATCAGTAACTATTTCTCCACTACAGGTCAACATATCTTACTTGTTATTTCAAAATCACTTTAAGTTCTCTGGTACTTGGTAACCTCAACAATTCCATGTAAAATGGCATAATATAAATACGTTGGCCAGACGTCGTCATATTATGTCAGGTACACTTTATTTTCAGGTTACCTCATACCATCAATCTTCAAAGTGGTTAACTTTTACTTTCTCATATCTCACAAGGTGATATTAATAATTATCACATATATAAGAATACTTTGTAGCAGTTATATGACCACTTATTAACTTGATACCAATTTCTTTTATCACTTTGAATGAATAACTAATCACATAATCAGGTAGGTATAATTCTTTTTTTTACTATTTCATTATCACAGATGTAATATTCAACACAATTGCATCTATCAATACTTTTTATTACATGATTCAATATTAATCACTAGTATGGCAATTAATACTTAAAGTAGTGGATAGAACATTTAGTATTAATATCTTGTCAACATCATGTGTATTATTCAACACATAATCATCAATCTATATACCCTTAGTTAAATCACAATTGAGCATTTCATGTTCAATTATCACATAGTTATAAGCTCATGTACTTGGTTTACAATTTCTTAAAATGCTCAATTTAACACTTTTTATTATTCTACATGATTCAAATGCTTTATCATGTTTCAATTAATTCACATATATGATCCACATAACTCTATAATCAATAGTTACTAACCCTTGTTAGCAACAATCAACAATACCAGTTACTGGTATATTTCACAGTTGAGTAAATTATCTGAAAACAACTCATACACAATAACACATGCGGACCTCTTAAAACAAGTTTTAATATTGTATTTAGTCATGGGAATGATCCCTGGACAAAAAGAAACAAAGGCCCAATACAAAACGTAAGCTAAAAGTCCGAAATAAGGTCCGAAAAACAATAAAATGCCATTTTCGGGCCCCAAACGACCCCGAACTGCCCAAAACTGCCAGGGCTCATGGCAAAGTGAAGAGCTTTGACCGTTGGGCCGTTTCCGAGTAGACATGTAAATTTCGTATTAATCGGACACCGAAATTTTATAGCGGAAAATTCTACGTTAAACGTCATTTTAAACGTCGGATAAAAGGAAATCCGATTTTCTCACCAAACATGTTATACCCGATCGGTTAGGACACCATAACCGATCGGCTAGGACACCATACCCGATCGGCTCACCTTGTTCAACCGATCGGTTACCCTTTAAATTTTTCGAAGGTTAAGTTCTGTGACGTTTTTACACTAAATTACCCGATCAGCTCATTTTACCCGATCAGCTAAATAACTAATACCCGATCGGCTCACCCTTATAGCCGATCGGCTCACATAACGTGTTCGAGGCTTTTTATTTGGACATTAACTTTTGTACTCGTTTTGTTCTAATTAAGCCGTTCGGCTAAACTTAGCCGTTCGGCTATCAAGCCATACCCGATCGGCTCAACATCCTTAGCCGATCGGCTATGCTTCTGTCAGTTAAGATTAGTGCAATTTTCCGAAATTCAAACGAGCATATCTCACAAACCGTAAAGAGTTAGGTTCTGAAATTTTGCAGGCACCTTCATATAATCAAAATGTAACTTTCCCTTTTTGTACTTTTTCATTTTACATGTTTTACGAGAAAACGGACGTATGATTCATTTTGAGCCATTTTCGACCATTTTAGTTGACATGTCAAAATGCAATTCACATGGTTTCTGGCTCTATCCTCCTAACAACATGTTTACACATATATTTGAGACATGTGGGCATATTCATCACACCCACATACCAATTCTATCATGTTTTAACTCGTTGACCCGTTTAGGGGTCCAATTGGGCATTTTAACCAATTTCAACTATTTTGATTATATTAACTCTCACAACACGGATCCCTACTATATGTAGGATTTAAAGTCACTGTTACATTGGTCATAACCTCATTTTAACTATATAACCATTAAGTGACCCATTTGGGCACCTTAACAACCCATTTGGGTTTCAACCCATATATCCACCATTCTAGCACCCAATTTACCCTTCCTTGACTATTTTAAGTCAAACAAAACTGTTTTCATTACTGGTGTTACATTATGACCGTACAACACCAATTTCACATCTATTTATCATATATAGACCAATTTCTCTTCAATTTCAACAAGTTTTCAAATTTTGACTTTTTACAACTTGTCAACACATATAAGACTCGTTGACCACTTGACTTTCTTATTGCACAACTTTTAATAGATTGATCATAATTTAACCATAATCATGATCAATATTAAACACCAAAGCATCTAGCCACTTTTATCACTTTTTAACATAGCAATTACCAACGTGACTCTATATCACATTCAACTTTGACTTTTCCAAGTCAACGACATACATTTCAATTAATGGTCACTTTCTAATTCAAGTAACAACATGGCTCTAACTCACATTCATTGAAATATACCACGCTTAATCATGAGTGGTGGTCATATTAACTTTGTTTATCCAGATTTACTACTACGCTTAATCATATTGCTCCTAAAATCATTATTCCACAAGAGCAAGTAATTCCACACACACAATTCATAGTATCACATTAACATGTATTGATCACCAAAGACTCACAACTGGGGATTCATATCAGTCTGACTCAATTTACTTTACTACCAATCATATCATAGCAAAGTAAACAATTCGAGTTTATTGAAATACACCAAACTTATCGAAAAGTACCTGATATACATAGGCCCACGAAAGTTGAGGAATCATTGAGAATACCAGACGGTTCCTCATGTTCCTTCGTATCTACAACCAAAATAACACTTTTGCAACTTGTTAAAGGTTAGTACACATTTGATAACCACTTTCTCATACCACCACTAATCCCCACACCCTGGAATGTTTGACTTGACACATATCAAAGTTTGGGATTGGACATCTTACAATGTACAATTCACCCAAACTTATGCTCTGATACCAACTTATAACACCCCATTTGTTTTCAACTAGTTTATATATTTTTTTTTCTAAACAACTTGGAAGCGCTATCCCATTTTGAAGTTATTTTACATATTTAAAAAATCAAATCATAATTATATATCGAAAACTACCATTATTAAGTTTTGTAACTATCAACAAAGCATTCTAGTTAAGTGTTATAAAACAAAACACTTTTCGCTAGCAAAAGATAATCAGAGTGCCCAGCAGTCAAACATTCCTTCAATCAAATCCTCTTGCACAGATTCCATCTCAAAACTTAACCTGCAAGAGTAATGTGGGGGATTAGCACGAAGCTAAGTGAGTCAACCTGTCACTATCAGTACAATTCAGTATAACAGTACTGATTATCAGCAAATATCACATAGACACTGACACAACATCACCAAGAGGATCGGTGGCCCTTGTGGCGCCCTCAGACCGCGGTGGCCCACCAAGCGACACTTATGATCACTGCAGGCTAATACAGTGATTTACCGATAGCTGGTTACTACCTTTAGTCAATATGTGTTCCATTCTCAACACATGATCACAAATCTCACATTGACTAGCCTGTAGTACCCCAGCCCAACAATCGTTGACCTCCAAATCACCAAATGCCATAAGGCGACTCATCACATATTACACGTATATTTCATAAATCAATAGTCAACAATTCAACAATCACAATAGCAACTATGTTCACTTGTTGTAACCAAATATGTTACAACCAAATCACACTGAGAGTACAAGTCCACTCACCGAATACCATCAATAGCTCACTCAGTAGTCTAATGTCACTGAGTCTTCTCCATATCTGGAATTACAACAAAATAACGCAAGTTAGTCACTTGTTTCAATGTGAAATATCATCACATAATTGTAATCAAAATCTAAACAACTCAATCAAATAATTACAACACAATAATTAGTTAATCCGAATCATCAATCCATCACTCCCATGGAATTGATTATACTTGATTCAAGCTTTCAAGTATTCAATCTTTCAAATTAATTACCTACTTATAATCATTTAACACAATTCAATCCAAGATTATAAATAACCAATTTAACTTCACTAGTTCACCGTCACTATCAAATTATGAACATATATCAATTTCATTAATTCTAAGTTAGACTTAAGTTATAATCATGAATTAAACACCAATTAACAACAATAACATAACCACAAACTTCAATTCATGAATATTCAACTAAACCTATAGCCATCCATATGATTATACTTCAAATTCTTCATTTTTAAACTAAACTTAAGATTATAACCCACATATAAACATCAACTAACTATCATGCAAGTATTACAAGCTTCAATTCAAGTTAATCATACTAATTCCATCAATTACTCAAAAACGCATTTTGATTACAACTTATATAACATGATTAATTCACTTTTAGGTTAGATTGAGGTTACTAACCATCTTATAAACACTTACTAACACCACCTTAACAAATTTCAAACTTTAATTTCGGATTAAAGCCATTAACCCATCAAAATCATCACAAACCCTAAGAATCACCATAAGTTTATAATCTCAAGCTTGAATCTTGTTAGCAATCAACAAAAACAAGCTTAACTAACAACAATTTCACAAAACCAACCCTTAATTTCGGATTAAACTCACCAATTAGCAAAAACCCCAAAAACCCCAATTTCTAGGTTATGGAAAATGAAGAACATGTGATCATACCTTGATTATTATGATGATAGAAGCTTGAATTCGTATTTAGCCGCTTCAATTTGATGAAAGAAAGTGATTTCTTAAAATAATTTAGGGTTTCAAGTGTTTAGGTATGTACGTAAGATGCGTATGTATGTATGGATATCTTTGAAACAAACACCGACTCAAGTATGAGTCTATTACATAATTGCCCAAATTTCTTTCCCCGTACTTATCATTGTCTGGAACTTAAAACCATTTACGGGGAAATATTATTTTATTTTACTGTCAACTGAAGTAAATTAAAATAGTTAATAATTTATTAACCACAATAAATTATTTGACTCTTTTACCCATTTATTTTCAATTACCAATTTACAATATTTCCTAACATTTCAATTAACCATTTCAAGTCAGGAAATAATAGTAATATACTGGACCCATATAGTGGGTGTTACAAAACCACTGGTATGCCATCACAGTGATTTACCAATAGTTTGAAGCTATCTTCACTGACTAGGGTTCATCCATCAACTATGTGTATCGGAAACCCCGCCAGCCAAATAATAGCAACAAACCCAACCAATGTTGACCTCTCATTAATACACATATGCCCAGCGGTCAAATATCACATAATGCATAATAGTCATGCCATTACTGAATATAAACAACCAATCAACAATAACAATAATCCAGAAGATTAAACAGTCAATAACTCATAACCAAGTATGTTCACCCGTTATAGCCAAACCTGTTACAACTGGGTTGAACCGAGGATTACAATCTCACTCACCAATATACCCTCTTCACCACTCAGTAGTCTTATGTCACTGAGTGTCTTCTGCCAAATCTGGAATTACAACAAAAAAATCCACAAATCAGTACTTATCCTGATATCCATATAACATATTTCATATAAACTTAAATATACAACATTAACAAATCATCACATAGTGCATATTAACCCATAAGTTCACATATTAATTCGTTCCCAATTATAATATCAATTATACCCATTAACCCGAATCACACTTCCAAACTTCTAATATTTTGTTCACGTTTATCGTCATATCCTTTACACATTTCAAATCATATTCAGAACTCATAGAATACCAATATAACACTTATATCATATAATATCTCAAATACCCGTACCAGTTTACCAATTACTAACTAGTTTCCCTATTTGCATTACATATACTAAATCATTATCATCATATATACACACATATATACTAAGCATCCATATATTCCTTTATAACCACTTAATACATGTATTCACCATCTATTCTCATATTTTATCATATAAGTTCACAACCTAATCAATTATATATTCACATATTAAAGTTAGAAATTGATTTGCTGTTCTGCACCCTGTACCCGCCGACTTGGGGTGAGAACCCGCCGGTTTCCCAGTAAATACACAGAACCCGTCGGCTGGGACTGATGACCCGCCGGCTTGTTCTTCATTATCTGCAATTCTGCAGATTTTCTACACTTAACCACTTCGAACCAAAACCCAATTTTTCATAAACACAGTTATAGACTCGAGTTTTTACCCATATTTGGTTACCAAGACAACTACTAACATCACCTAAATCAAATAAACACAATTTATAACAATAACATCAATTAAATCCCCAAATTCAAGCTAACATACATGTAACCTAATTCTTTAACCCATTTACTTTATTTAAACATGAAGAATAGCAAACACTCAGATTCTTTCATCATATAATCAGGAATTAACTTACTTTATGTATATACACAACTAGAATCATCAAGTTTCACTACTTATTCATATTAACAATTTAGTTTCATAAACCCTCAATTAAGAAAATAAGAATACTTACGATCTTTAGATTACTAGGATGAAGATGATAATGATCTTCTTGTAAGCAAGTAAAATCCCCAAAACACAATTTAGTTGATTAATCTCTTTTGATTTCTTGATGAGAATTTCTTGAGAGTATTTAGAGGAATTTAGCACAAAGAAATGTAAATGGAAAGTTAGGTAAAATAAAAATGAGTTGGTCACCCACCGCCCCCAATTTAAATCAGTGTACATATTATTCCCCTTCTAAGCCTATTGTTTGGAATCCGAAAATACCCGTGAATCAAAATATTTTATTTTACCGTCAACCTTATTTATTTAAAACAAATGACATTTCACTAATCACAATAAACCCTGTGACTCTTTCACCTATTTCTTTTAAATAATCATTTAAAACTTAATAAAATACTATAAAATTTCTAGGCCCGAAATCAGGATGTTGTGATATCATTGTTTATGAATTTAAATTAATTATACTGGAGCATAATTAACCCCTACATTTCAATACAAGAACATTAATTGTGAAATTAATTAACTATTTACTTTAATACTAATTAACTAATTAAATGCTACTAATTAATTAAGGGTAAATATCCTTAATTGTTAAGGGTATTTTGGTCTTTTGCATATGATCCATTTTGCTATTTAAGTAGTCAATGTTGAAGAAGGAAATCAATGAACTATATTAATTGCTCTCATTCATCTAATGATCATAATTAGTTTATAATGATTTATTTTTGGAAGGGCAACATATATATGGTTTTCTTTTAATATATTAAAGAGATTTGAGGTTGGCTAATAATATAACAAATTTAATAACATAACAATAAATGAAGAAAAAAAACGTCAGGTGGTACTGTGGTAGTGTGATACACTTCGAGCAGATCGATACAAGAATCGCTACTTTATTTAATAAAACTATTTCTACCTTCATACGATTTTTTGAATTTATGTTAATATATGTCAATCTAAAATAAACAAAAAGGAAAAAAATAAAAAGTTATCTATTTATTTAGGGATGTTAGGAAAATTAACTGATATGATAATGATTTGATTAATTAATTTTGGAGGTTCTTTTCTCAGTGTCTTTCATTAGTATTTCACCAATTCACTATTTTGCTTTGGAGAATTTTTTGTTGGCCAGTGTTTTAGTGGTGTGATTATGCCAAGTTGTGTAGGTGCTTGTCTACTTCTCGTAGATTAATGCTCCTTGTACTTCTTGTTTTTTGGTTTGCTTGTTATAAAATTGTTGCTTTAAAATAATAATAAATAAATAAAACATTTAAGTACCCAAAATACCCTCCAATATGATTTGGAATTGATTGGTCTAGAAATGGAATCTAAGATTTTAACAAATAGAATTTTTGTTGATCAGCTTCTGGGATTACTTTAGAGATAACTATTTACTCATTTTATTATGGAAATAAAATATATTTTGTCAAAAACCTTTTTGCACCATAATAATAGAGGGAGTATATGTCATTATGTCCTAGTCTTTACAATGGGTCTATGATTTCCACATACTGTATCACTTTTTAATTAAAGTCCATTAATTGAAGCCCACATAGGTACTAGATTTACTGTTTTAGTTATTGATTATTTAGTAGGCGTTGCCACTCTCGTACAAATTATTTCGTAGATCATTCTACCTATAATCATTTACATGTGAGTTTTATGTAAAACATGGCTGTTTTTTATCTTCATTTTTTAGCAGAGAGGCCAATTTTTTATCCAAAAATTCGAACGCGAATATATGTGTAGTATGATTATGTAGTATTGATCAATGTAAATTCAGGGGCGGAGCTAGAATGGGGGCAACGGGGGCAGCTGCCCCACAAAAGTTTTAAAATTACGTAAAAAATAAATTTTTCTAAGGTATTATTGACAATTTTAAATTTTTGCCCCCTTAAAACTATGAAGAATTAGCAAAATAAACTTTTTTGCCCCCTCCATTTAAATATCCTAGCTCCGGCCCTGTGTAAATTGAAAGACTAGGGATTGTAGTATTGTACAGTCTGTAAGTTCGGCAAACTTGCAATTCCGTGTGAGAAACCAGGTGCACGAGTGTTTGAAGGATTTACAGTGGGTTTTCATCCGCAGTCGTGGGAAATTCTAATATGTGATGCTATTATCCCTTATTAAACCATTGATTAATACTTACAATTACAAGTAATATCGTTGGCTTTCTACTCAATGACTCGTAGGTTTACAATGGCATGACTCAATACGGTTATGAAAAGGCTTACAAGGATTACAGGTCCATTACAAAACTCAACAAAAAATGATAAAAGAATATATACTATGAGATCTCAATTATTTGTCAACTATATACGCATGACACATCATCTATATCCGATGTGTCATCATCACAATAAACAATTTGATGAGGTCGATTCTCTACACTTAAAAGGATAATAAGATAATATTTTATTAAAAATTCAAATTATAACTAATTTAATTTAATGATTCATTATATTTTAATAATAAATAATACAAAAGATAATTTAATTATAGCCAATTTAATCCAAACTAATATATGGGATAGCTTCTGTAATATAACTTTTAGTTGTAGTCAAACATCATGAATTTATTTATCAATTTTTTCACTCTAATTGTGAGTTATATAATTTGTTTATTCTTCTTTATCTTAACATTCGTCATTCTTTCTCTAACTCAATAAATTAAATCATGAAACTTACTTTTGATATCATTATAGCTTTCATCATAATTTGTCAATTTGTCAATATTTTTATTATCTTGCAAATTCAGAAATCGCAATTTCGTGTTAATCTTGTAATCTATATACAATCTTCATGAATAGGTAAATCAAGTTCATTATTTTTTTATTTTAAAAAAGAGTTTATTAGTTGTAATCACAAAGTAAGTTTAATTTTTTATGCAACTGGTGAGAGGTGTAATATTATAAATTTTATATTAATTTTTAAATTTATATAATGTCTTATTTATGTATATGTATATATTTGATCACAATGGTAGAAAGATCTTTGTTTTGTACATGTGGATGCACATTAGTTGTTCAATAAAATATCAAAATAGTTATATTTTTAAGATGTTGTTTCGACGGGCAACCTTAACCCGGTATCATTGGATCCAATGTGACCCTTCTTCAAGCACTACACCTCAGACAATGTTTAGCTATTTATATTTGCTAAAATTATGAACATACACATTTTTATTGCAACTTTAGCAATGAAAATTATTACTACTCTCAAACAACTATTTTTAGCTAGCAAATGTCACTTTACATTTAAATCTTTTTAATTTATTGATATATTGGAAGGGGGGATGATGTTCTTATTTCAATTTTTAATTGGTCAAAACCAATAAAATATTATTAATATCGGTAAAAAAAAGTTACAATTTTTAGACAATTTGAAAGTTTTTAAGGGACTAGCTATAACACCCCTCATTTAATAAACCATTATAATAATGATTTGTATTTGGAAGTGTCGATTTAAAACATACTCCCTCCGTCCCAAATCTATTGTCCCCTTGTTGACTTTGAAGTCTTTCTCTTTCAACTTTGACCTTCAATATTTTTGTTTGTGTTATATAATATTTGATGTAAAATATATGAATTGATTGGATTTTGAATATATTTTCATTGGTATAATTTGCATCAAGTATTATATAACACAAATAAAAATATCTAAGGTCAAAGTTGTCAAAGAAAGACTCAAAAGTCAACAAGGGGACAATAGATTTGGGACGGAGGGAGTATATTATTACTATACAATACTTTAAAATGTCTATAAGCTTTTTCCACACATGATACACAATAGTTTAGTTTTCTTCAAACCAAAATACTACAACATAGGTGTTATATAATTCAAAACATGTGATTAGTTATCAAAATAACATCAGAGTAATTGGCCTGTCAAACACTCCATCATATTTCAAAGCTTCCTGCCCAACCCACAATATATGAAAAACCATGACCTGCAGGAAATAGAATGGTGGGATTAGCACAACGCTAAGTGAGTAAATCAATAAACAACAACCCAACTTAGCATAACAACTTTGTGTACAACAAATAACCATAAACACACAACACATCTGTTTATCAAATACAACTGGCATCAAAGGGGACCGGTGGTTCTTGGGGCAGCCTTCTCAAAGAACACTTGAAGACCAACTGCAGGCCCATACAGAGGTTTAACCTACTACTTGATGCTATAACCCCAACAACACGGGCTACGACAATAATACTTGTACTAAGGCCCTGTGTTGTCCAAACAATATCAACCCAAGCCCAACCAAATGCTGGCCTCTGAATCAACAATGCACAAAGGCAATACATCAAGTAATCACGTATTCGCATACTCATCATGGTATCTTATCAGACTAATAGTCTAACAACAGTATTATTATTAAACCATAATAATAAGGGCAACTAAATCAATAATAATATGTTTACCCGTTGTAATCAAACCTGTTACAACTAAATTATACTGAGGTTTATAATCCACTCATCGAATCCCTCAGTCATCCACTCAGTAGTCTAATGTCACTGAGTCTTCTCCATATCTGAGAATACAACAGAATAACACAAGTCAGCCATTTGTCAGAAATTCTACACAACATAATTCCAATATGTTTACATCAAGCAAATCTAAAATACTCAATTCCTATGAATTTACACAATCATGACAATTATCAATATCCAGTCCATATTTTACTCAATTATCCAAATTCTTGAATTATCACTTAATCATGATTAATTATCATGATAATCACTTTTCAAATACAAATAAAATTAGTTATCATCCACTTATCGTAATTTAGCACAATTCATTCCAAGATTACGAATAACCACTTTAACATCATATCTTGTTAACAATTAAGGTGAACTAACACATATTCCTCACACTTTTACAAAACTCACTTTGATTACAACTCATATAACTTGATTAATCCACTTTTTAGGTTAGATTAAGATTACTAACCATTTTATTAACAACAATTATCAATCATATACCATTAACATAAGCTTAGGGACTTTGATTCTTGAAAAACATATTAAGTTCATGACTTTCTTTACAATCATACTTCAACCTTTTCAATTCTAGGTTAGATTTTAACTACAAATCATGAATTAAACATTAACTAACAATTTTAACATGACTACAAGCTTTAATTCATGAATAATCAACTAAGCCCATGACTTTCTTCATGATCCTCATTTAATTTTCTCATTTCTATCTTAGGGTTTCACTTATAGTCATGAAACAATCATTAACTAGCAACTATATGATCATTACAAGTCTCAATTTCATGTTAATCACCCTAATTTAATCATTTGCCCAAAAACCCATTTTCTAGGTTTTTGAAAATCAAAGAATTAACATTATAAGAATTAACACTTATAATGATGATAGGATGATTCAATCACGTTTTTGAAGCTTAATTCGAAGTTTCTTAGCTTCAATTTCACTCCAAGACTTGTTTTGAAACTTTACAAATCGTTCCTGTGATTACTCTAGTCCGACCGTACATCACAGGAAGAAAAGAGAAGTTGATTTCACAAGAAAATTAAAGATTGATGATGATTTTGGTTAGTTTAGGGTTTCAATCTTTCTTTCTCGCTCACTCGATCTCTTTGGAATAATTTTGAAGGTTTCATACGTATTAAACACATATATTAGATAATATGTGTACTAGTTTTGTCCCTTTTTAGATCTATTATCTGGAACTTAAAAATCATTTGCGGGGAAAACTATTTTATTTTACCGTCAACTATATTAATTTAAAACAATTAATAATTTACGAGTCACAATAAACTATTTGACTCATTTCTCAATGATTTTCAGATAACACAACGAAACTATTTTCTGACACATTAACTAATAATTTTAAGAGAAAATATTAAAATACTACTAGACCCAAGAAATGGGTGTTACACTAGCTGTCATCTATCCCCCGATATTTACTCAAGATTATTATTTTATAAATATTATAAAAACTGGTTATATAAAGGGAAGTGATTTTTATACCACATTTTTATGTTTTACAGTGTTGTAATAGAAAAATAATAATATACTAACAATCATCCTTATATAATTACAACACCAGATTAAATATGATCATTAAAACAACTAATAACCATTTTAAATTATGATCGATGTATATAACGTTATCTTTGTTAGTCGTGCATCGCACGAGTTTAACACTAGTATATAATTAAAGGAGGAGACTTCCAATGATTTGCCAATTATTCATACATGCCATATTCCCTACATGCATATAATTATAGTAATAATTTATTGTAAAATCAAATTATAATTAAGTTAATTCAATGTGAATTTCTATATCTATATTTCCCCTATAATTTTGAGTTACAGTTTTTTTATTCTTCATCTTAATCTTCATTTTTCTTTCTATAACTCAATATATACTTTTGATGAATTATTATAGCTTACTATTAAAATCATTATAGCTTTCATCAAAGTTTTGTCAATTGACACATATTTAATCATCTTACAAACTTAGAGATATGTATTTTGTTTAGTTTGTAATCTGGGTACAAACTTCATGTAGCTGGATGCACATTAGTTGTTTAATAAAACGTCTAACAAGTTATATTGATAGCTACAATTTATGTTCGCAACTACTATAAACATACACGTTGTTCAATAAATTATTACAACTTAGCAACGAAAATGTTATTATTGTTGGGTTTTCTATTCCGTAACTAGATTATTATACACGCAGCAGAAAAATAATAATTTAATAATATAAGGCAATTAGGAAACTAACACCCTAAAGGATCTTAACTTAATAAAATAGAGCACTAAACAAAATAGATAAAGGAAACCACTAACCATGAAGAAAACCAATTCCTCAAGCAGACCATCTAGCATAGCTTCCTTACTTGAAGACAAGTACCTAAAGTAGAATACCTCTAATGCTTCACACCAAAAAAACCCAAGAAAAAGAAGAATTTTCAACTTCAGAGCCAAAATTCGTATGAAATTCGTATGCATTAAGTTATAGGCTTGACCCCTTATATACTGGGGGAGAAAACCCTGAATTTGCAGATTTTGACTTTCAGCCGACGGTCAGGCTAACTTTTTACCCAAGAATCTGAGATCTGATCTGCGTTTTCACCGACTTCAAAATTTAGCCGTCGGCTAAACAATTTAGCTGCAGGCTAAAATTCTGCTTCCAGATTCTTCCACCTTTTTAATTACTTTTGATTTCTAATTAATTCACCATAATTAATAAATAAACTAATATAATATAATATTAATACCAATTAATATTATTCTTTATTCATTTCTCTTAAACGTTTATTGAGGGCAAACAAAAAGGACTTTACTTTTAATGCTAGTCTCACCAATTAGTTATCATATTTGTAACATCCTCGCGTCGGGCCGGGTAATTTTCTATTAAAATTGAATATTTTATTAATTAGAAATTACTTGTTATTAATAGTTATTGAAAAACTTAGGTGAATAAGTCTTAGGACTTATTGTGACTAGCGAAATATTAGTTGTTTTAAATTACTGTAGTTGACAGTAAAATAAAATAATATTTCTCGCAAGAGATTTTACGGTTCCAGACAATAGATTTGGAACGGGTATAAAATACCCAAACATTTGGGTCGGGTTAACCAAGGTCGACCATTATCTGGTTACTTCCAGATTATATTTCATTTCTTCAAAATTGATAACTCTTTCTTCATCATCTTCACCTCATCACAAGAACAAAATCACAATTAGTTTAATCAAGGTAGAAACTGAAATTGTGAACTCTTAGTTGCTTACTATCTTCCATCTTCTTCTTGCTTATATCATCATCATCATTTTCATGTAAGTATTGATTGTTTATGAACTTCAATATTAGTTAGGTCAAATATGAAATTGAGGAATTAAATCAGTTATATGTGTATAATGTTGTTAAAAGTCATTAGCTAATGATAGTAAACGGATTTCTTAGCTCAATTTATGATTTGTTTGCCATTGAAATGTGATTCAAGCTCATCCTTGATGTGTAAAGAATTTAGCTTAAAAATTGTAGTGATTGGTGTTTGAATAAGTTATTGGATGTTAACTAGTTGATATATGATACTCCTTTGTGATTTGTAGTGTGGTTTGAGTGATTTGGTACTTGAAAATTTGGGTTTTTGAGTTAGGATACGAGATGGAAATGTGCAGGTCAAGAACTGAGTTTTCTGGGTTTCACATAAAAGCAGATCGGCTATGATTAGCAGATCTGCTATGCTAGTGCAAAAACTCAACAGAAATTAACCCAGGAACAAAATGGACGAATTTAACTAAAGAAACCGATCTGCTTTACAAAGCAGATCGGCTATGAAAGAAAAGCCGAACGGCTATGTGTAGCCGAACGGCTAACTTAGTTCAAAAATGCAACAGAACTTGACTTAGGTGAAAAGGCTTAAAAATCAACTAAAGAAGCAGATCTGCTAAGGTAAAGCAGATCGGCTTTGATTCAGAACAGGATCAATTCAGTTTTAATTTGTGTATCAATCACAAATGTACAAGTAATATATATATATTCAAGTTGTGTGATTACTTGTATAACAACATGATTCATCTAAGGTTGTTGATTAATGACAAGTTATTAACTTGTGTGTTTTGTGGTATTTCAGATACACCAAAGGCTCAGTGAATAAAAGCTGAGTGTGGAGATTTCAAGGGTGTCGGTGAGTGGATTCAAAGCTCATCATTTGATTTAGTTGAAATCATTTGATTATAACTAGTAATCGTAGATATGTTGATGTTGTTGATTATTTATTATATCTTGTTGATTATAAATCTATGTGCTATGTGGCCTTCGGGCATCAGTTGTTAATGAGGTCAACGAGTTGATGAACTGTTGGTTGGGCTAATTATTATCCAAGATTTAACACATCTCCTGTGTTGGTGGATGATAATAATTAGCTATCGGTCTCGTCCGTATGGCCATACGGATATGGTTGGGTAAGCGTTCTTGGGGAGCCTCCCGGGTATTATGGTTATCCCCAGAACCACCGATCCTCATTAAGTATTTGTTGATTGTTGATTGTTAATAGTAGTATTTGCGGATATTAGAAGTAATTAAGTGATGAAGCTAAGTTGAATGTTGTGTGATGAATTTACTCACTTAGCTTCGTGCTAATCCTTCGTTGTTACTTCTTGCAGATTTTGATAAAATGTGGGTAGCAAGAAGTTAATGAAAAAGGCGAGGAATGTTTGAAGATTATGCTACTCTGATCATATTTTGTGTTAAATAGAATTTGTTTTAAGTAATGCCCCGAATTGTGAAGTTGGTTAACACTTTTGAATAAGTATAATGTAACTATAAACTGATTTTGTACATTATAAATGTGATGTAGTAATCAAAAGTATGTTTTAAATACTTACGCTTCCGGTTTATTAATATAATATTGCGTTGTTAAAGAGGGGCGTTACAATATTAGACACTATTCCAACAACTATGACAGTATGACCAAACAATATATTGTTTTTAGATAGAAAATGTCAGTTTACAACATACACATTTTTATTTTAAAACAAAGTGAATTCAACCTTCCCCTCATGTGTGATTTTCTCCTTTGATCCTTCACCTTAAAAATATTTCATATATCAATTTAGATTATGATCAATGTATTGTGACATTATATTTATTTAGTTGTGCATCGTACGAGTTTAACACTAATATAATATATGATGATGATAATAATAATAATAATAATAATAATAATAATAATAATAATAATAATAATAATAATAATAATAATAATAATAATAATAATAATAATAATAATAATAATAATAATAATAATAATAATAATAATAATAACATTAATCTTTTAATACAGAATTCCAACTTAACTTAAATTTGGGTTAGTACATTTTCAAGAGGATGTACATTATGTTCAACGCTTTATAGTTACAATATACAGATCAACAATTGAATGTATACATCAAATGATCAAACAGATATATACGTTTACGTTCTGTTAACAAAAAGGAGAAAGACAATACAGATACATAGAATTTATATATAACATTTGTATTAAATAACGAGTCCTAATATTCAATTGAAATTACAAACGAACACATAAATCACACATACACCGGGCCCTACTATGTCGATTGCAACTTAAGTTCGGGAAAGGTGTGTTTTATTGAAGTCATTTCAAAATCTCAAAAGGGTTACTCGTGGTTAATTACAATAAATGCACTTTAAGGTGTCTTTTTAATACTTACAATAAGGTTATTGTAATTACTAAAAAGACACCCTAAAGTGCATTTGTTGTAATTAACCGCGAGCAACCCTTTTGAAATTCTGAAATGACTTCAATAAAACACACCTTTAATCGACATAGTAGTTGGGAGACTATGAAGGACCACTGTCTCAACCGTTATACCTGGACCAAACCCAAACAGAACACCCTAATCTAACCCTTCTCCGGTGGTCCTCGAACCACCTTTAGCTGATCTCTTACTCATTTCAACCATTATAAAAAAAACACATGCACTAGACATGTTCCCGTATTCACTGAGAACATGTCTAGCGGTTCTCATTTTCTCCTCTTTGAGTCCAAGTTTGAGTTCCACTTGGTCCAATATAGCAGGATCACCAGGGTGTACGACCCAAAAGATCGAGTTCCAGTCACTAATTCCTAAGGGAGAAAATGCCTCTGTTAAAGCTTTCTCTATATTCTTCGATATCAACACCGGGACGTATTTAGTTATATGAATGGTTAACCCAACTTCCTTCACATGTCCATCTAACGCACCTTCAGAGTTCGGTAAAACTGTTTGTGCAGCCGATATGATTTGACACAACGGCTGCTCGGTTGTCAAGTCAGGATCAGACCCCACGATAACTGCAGCTGCCCCGTCCCCAAATAATGCTTGACCGACAAGTGAATCAATGTAAGTTTCGTTGGGCCCACAAAATGATATAGTTGTATTCTCTAAACAAACGACAAGTACACGAGCACCTTTATTGTTCTCAGCTAAGTCTTTAGCTGGACGAAAAACCGTGACACCTGCAAAACAACCTTGTTGGTATAGTATAAAGCGTTTGGCTGAAGGAGCGAGGCCGAGGAGCTTGGTGAGCTGGTAATCGGCTCCAGGCATGTCGACACCGGATGTAGTACAAAAGATGAGATGGGTAATTTTGGATTTTGGTTGGCCCCATTCTTTGACGCCTTTTGTTGCGGCTTCTTTACCGAGTTTTGGGACTTCTACGACTACAACGTCTTGACGGGCGTCGAGTGATGGAGCCATGTATTCACAAAGGTTTGGGTTTTCTTTCAAATACTCCTCCGTAATGTGCATGTGCCGCTTTCTTATCATAGATTTGTCACCTGTAACTTTTATTCGTGTAACTAATTAGAAATATATATATATATATATATATATATATATATATATATATATATATACTATTATATAATAGATTTGTGATGTTTTTTGTAAGAGGGAAATTACTAATTTACCCCTAACGTTATTATTAATGTTTGAAAAACCAACTTGAAATTACGAACATACCCCTACATTACCCCTACATGTATTATAATCTCATTAATACTATCATTATTTAACTTTAAAGTAATAAACACATGACATTAAATAATTAAAGTTTTATATCTATACTATTATATAATACATTTGCGATGTTTTTTTAAGAGAGAAATTACTAATTTACCCCTAACGTTATTATTATTATTATTTGAAAAACCAACTTGAAATTACTAACATACCCCTACATTTATTAGAATCTCATTAATACTATCATTATTAAACTTTAAAGTAATAAAAATGTGACATAACCTTTTAATCGTAATGAGTTACGAGACGTGTCAATTATGGACGGAAAGCTCAGAATGAGACGAACGTGTTAACAAACTTCCGTAGGCGGTTTGTCCACCGTTTATGGTCAAAATCCATCTCTAAAGCATCCAAAATCAATTTCTCCCCCATTTTTCACGTTTTTAAAGTATTGTAAGATACTATAAATGATCTCTTGATTGTTTTTTGAATAAAATTTTAAATTTAAGCTATTGTTTGTATTTTTAATTTCGTTTTTATACAATCAATTCCTATATTCGTGATTGTCAATTTTTATCGAATTTTACGATGTCAAATTTGTGTACATAATATTAAAGTCTCAACCCAACCCACGTGTTCGCACACCATAACTTGCACCTGACTATTATGAACATTGAGTCTGACAATCACCACTCGCAACCTTGTGTATTACATATTCTAACTTTTTTTTTTAAATAAAAAAGGTCACGAGTTGAAATTTATCCTTAAAAAACAATATCATAGTGTATTGTAATATAGTTTTTAATTATGTTTTACGTATTACAAATCCAATAAATATAAAATCGTAATTTTTGTACCCGCTGCATCGCGCAGACATTCTGCTAGTATTAAAATAAACATGTAATTCATGTAATTAAATGTATTAGTGATGGTGTATACTAAGTAATTTTAATAGCCTACATGTGGGTTTGGTATGCATGTAAGTTGAGGGTTCACGTTGTATTTAATATAATGGGTACTGTTACATATGCGAGATGTACGTGAAATTTCTTTTTTAAAGAAGCAGATTTAATCACAAAATTAATTTATTTATAGAGGAAAAAAGCTAGAAAAATCTCAAGATCTTTTAACTAAAATTAATGTCTTGCAAGAAGACTAATATATCATGTGAACGTCTTCAAACTAAAAATAAATAAAGGGATTAAGAGTGAATGAAACGTACACATGCGCTGGAATTTCTCTTTCATATCGACCATGTGTTCACTTTTAGTGATTCGAAAGTAGTAATCGGGATAATCAGCTTGATACACATAACTAAACGGATTTGCATTACCGACAGCAAGAATAGAGGCTAGACCTTGTGCTCGTTGAGCCTCTCTGATCTTGGAGATATTAATTAAGGAGGCCATCAATCCATGCTTGATCTGCGGCCAAAGAAAAAGACGGTGCGATCGTTTGAAGTATAAACTAAAATAAGTACGTACTATGTGATTGTGAATATTGGATGTATGAGTGTTCACTATATATAGAGAGGGATAGTGTGGTAGGTTGTCTAGAACTTGATACAAATTACAAGCCATATTTTCAAGTTATTCTTAATCCTTATTATGGGCGATTGTAAATTATAATAGATGCCTCGATGCATGATTTACTACTACTAAATTATTACCTGTACAATGCACGAATAAGCTAAACGTGTTAAAAAATTGTGTATATTAAGAGTATTGATACATAAACAAAATTTTTATTAAAAGTTAAATAATGGGTACTCGATTACCTCATTTTGAATTCCTGTGTGATGCACGGATAGACTAAACGTGTAAAAAAATTGTGTAAATTAAGAGTATTGATACTCTTAGACAAAGATCCTAAGTTATAGTCTTAGGTTACTTATCTTAGTCTATATTACGTATTCTGTATAGTATAGGGTACTCATATGTAATTACTTTACACACTTGTACCTATTTGTATCAATGATATCAATACAGAATACCGTAAGGGTTTTACCACATTTCATAGTATCAGAGCAACCCTAGAAAAATACCTAGGTTTTCATCGATTCAACCGTCATCCGCACCCCGGGATAAACGCTTTCGCTCCAGAAATTCAAAACCTTCACTAAACGCCGTCACTGATCAGAATAATCACTATTTCTGATTAAGAAAAGGAGAAATCGATTTAGCATCTTTGCTATATCATTAATCCTACAATTAATCTGTCCAATAGTGATCCTACTTATCTTACTGATCAGCCACGTATCATTTTGTGTCAATAAACAATTGATTGTTTCTTTGTTTGTGTTCCACCGACTACACAAGAATCAGCCTTCCTATATACTCTCTCCGTTCCACTCAAAGTGTCCACTTTGACTTTGCAAACAGTTTTAGGATTCTCCACTAACTACACTTTTCACCAATCAAATAACATATTTATTCATTAAACTCTCTTTCGATTGGTTACAACATGAAAGTAGACACTTATTTGGAACAACCAAAAATAATAAGATGAGGAGTATTACTTTATTAATTGTTTGTTTGTGTAATCTAAGCACTACCGACTTAAAAATAAAATATATAGTGGTCATTATTTTTACCTCTTGTCGACATCAGCAACACCACATAAACAAAAGTTTTACTAATAGCTATATAATAGGTACTCGATCACCTCATTTTGTAGAAAAGTTTGTAAAGTTTTTGTGACTAGATAGTTCCTCAATCAATAATACGTGGCGGGACAATGGCGCCAAATTTCATACGTGGCAGACTATTATGAGAACAATTAGGAAGTTAATTATCCTTTTTTAATGTTTGAGATAACTATATTAAGCGACGTATATACGCGTAAAACTAATAATTAGGGTTAATATACAAATATATGTTACTTTATTTTATAAAAATGTTCGAAAAAGCTTTGGACTATAAATTTGTTCAATTGAATCACCGAACTCAATAAATCCTAATATATATGTCGTATAAATATATACACTTCAGTCATCTTACTTAACTTAAGAATTCAGTTAAGATACTAGATGTAAAAATATTATAACGTAAAAATGTCTAATTTAGATATGAAAATATTTTAGTAATTCAATTGAATAAACCAAAAGTCTAATACCCCACTTAAACATTTTCGTAAAGTAGAGTAACATATTTGACTATTAACCCATATTAACACTTAGGTCATCTTACTTAACTTAAGAAATCAATTAAATGACTAGACGTACAAAAATTATAGCGTAAAAAATCTAATTTAGATTTGAAAATGGTTTAGTAATTCAGTTTAACAAACGAAAAGTCTTGTAACCCACCTGAACATTTTTCGTAAAGTATAGTAACATATTTGACTATTAACTTTAATATTTATTGTAAGTTTGTATGAAATGTGGTAGGGTTCCATGCAATAACATGTAATAATGGTGAATTTACTTCGCAATTAGAGTGCATGATAACTTGCATAACCCGAAATAGGTCGCTTAATTAATACTGAGAAATACTAATTACGTAGCGAGTAAGATTTAAGAGGAATTCAAAATTATGGTAAAAAAAATGGTGCTATAATTTGAAAATTACTAGCATTAATAATGTAACACTCATTAATCACGTATCTAGTTTTCCAAACAATAATCAGTTTATGCATGCATAAGAAGACCGAAAGAAAATGAAATAGTTCCATCTAGAATTCTAGATATGGCTATATTTCAATATACTCACATAATATAATGATTGAATGTTATTTACCACAAATAAACAATCAAATAGGAATTGGGAAGGTTGGGAATATTGGTTAAATAAATAAGAAAAACCTGTGAGGAAGGGAATGTTTGATGTCTAGAGTCCGAGTTTTAGAGAGTTCATTACAAAATTATTGAAGCTATTTAATTAGTTTACATCATAAACGATTCTATTTTTTTCCCCAAATAAAATCTTTTTTCTTATAAGGGTGAGAACTTTTTAAAAACTAGAATCTCAGTCACTTTGAAAAAGAAAAAGTGAGGTAAACACACCGGAAGAAGAATAAATTAGTGAAGAGTTGACTAGTTTTGTTATATTTTTGTTCTCACTTCTCACTCGATCTCCTAGTTTCCTACTCCAATGCAAACCTTAATTTTAGTAATAATAATATCTATAATCTATATATACATGCGTACATCTCTCTCTCTCTATCTATCTATATATATATATATATATATATATATATATATAGGGTAAGGTTACAATGATAACACTTCAAAAATAAGAACGGTAAGAACACTTCATAAATACATAATTAGCCAACAAAATCATTAGATTCACACTCATACATCTCAAATATGTGTAGAAAAACTTATTAGAGTAGATGCGAACTTTCGAAAATACATAAAAATCAAAAAATGATTGATGCACAATTATAGAGATAATCGTGCATCAATCGTTTTTTTTTATTTTTGTGAATTTTTAGAAGTGTGCATCTGTTTTTCTTTGCATATTTCAGATGTATGACTGTGAATCTAATGATTTTTGTTGATTAGTTGTGCATTTATAAGGCGTTCTCACCGTTCTTATTTTTGAAGTGTTCTCATTTGATCCAAACTATATATATATATATATATATATATAGGGTTGGGTTCTGGTGAAAACAAGGGGATTCCGTGAGAACGGTGAGAACACATCTTAGTCATCCATTTTTTTGATCAAAAAATCTGATTTTGGAGGTGACATTTTTGTAAATACTTTAAAGTTTGATTTTTGAGACTTCACATCACCTTTGCTCATGTGAAGTTTTTTTTTTTTGTTTAGCTTCACATCATTTTGCTCATGGGAAGTTTTTTTTCTTAGCTTCACATCATTTTGCTCATGTGAAGCTTTTGTTTTTTAGCTTCACATCATTTTGCTAATGTGAAGTTTTCTTATTTTTTTTTAAGTTTCACATCATTTTGCTAATGTGAAGTTTTTTTTTTTTTGACTTCACATTATTTTGCTCATGTGAAGCTTTTTTTTTTTTAGTTTCACATCATTTTGCTCATGTGATTTTTTTTTTCTTTTAGATTCACATAATTTTGCTCATGTGAAGTTTTTTTTTTAGCTTCAGATCATTTTGCTCATATGAAGCTAAATTTTTTAGCTTCACATCATTTTGTGAGTTTAAGTTTATTATTTTTTCCCCTTAAGATAAGGTTATGATGCTATAAATTTTTATTTGTATAGGTTCTCATAGTTTTAATGAGATTAAGTATATATTTTTTATGTTAACATTTGTTTTTAAAGAAATTAATGTTTATACTTATCAATTCACTACTTCAAATATTGTTGTTAACAAAAGTTAAATAAAATTTCACCATGTTAAAACTATTGTGAAACAAAAAAATTTAAACTTCACCTAGCAATCCTTATGTGAAATTCTTCAAAATCAAACTTCAAATTATTTACAAAAGTGTCACCTCCAAAATCATGTTTTTTGATAAAAAAATGAATGGATGATATACGTTCTCACCGTTCTCACGGAATTCCCTTGTCTCAAAGATCCCAAATCTATATATATATATATATATATATATATATATATATATATATATATATTAGTTCAGTTAGTTAGTAATCTTTTTGTTATTTTGCTTTTTAGTAATTTAGTTTTTTGATATTCTGGTTTTTAGTAATTTAGGATGTGTGTTTGATTTTATCATGTATTATAGCTTAGGTTTGTTTCATTTTATTAATTTATTTGTTTTTATTTTTTTAAAGATTATGCTAAGTGTGTAATGGTGGTATAGTATATGTTCACGGTAGTGTTTCAAAGTGACGATTCGTGTTAGTTGGTGGCATTGATGATTATGGTGTTGGAATTTAGATGATAAGTATCATCAGACCATTCGGAAATAATTTGTCGCATCCTCAAATTCTGATTGCGGAAGCGGTCGGATTGGAACACGACTAATCAATAACCAAAGCATAAGGATATAGCAAACGACCTCTAAATGAGACGTTGAAAAATAGTTGATACATTTCCAAAATAAATGCTTACATTGTTGCGAGTTCGCAAAATTCCAATACATAAGTTGTAGTACAAAAGTTATGCAAGGTAATCCAAGTGTTTAAAATCATGCGACTCGAGCTAGCATAATCTTGTTGCAAATCCTAATCCTGCCGGGCACCTGAGAACACATGTTAAAATGAGTCAGCTATAAAGCCGGTGATTTCATAGGTTTGTCAGTTGAAAACATAAAGTATAAACTGTGTATGTTTGAAGAGTAGTTCAGAAACTACGATTTAAATTTGCAGTATTATACAGTTATGATGTGTACTTAAGTACATCGAGGGAAAATGGCATTCCATGCCTAGTTACCTATTAGGTGTAAGTAAGTCTACAAATGTGAGGCAAGACATGCCTAAGTACTATCGAGTAAGTGTATGAACGAGTCATATCGAGAAAGTGACAATCCATGCCTAAATACCAATCAGGTATGAGTAAGTCTACTAATGTGAGACAATACGTACCTAAGTACAAATCAAGTATGTGTATGACCACGTCATATGATAACAAGTAATAGTGTTACTTATCCAGTGGTAAGATACTAGTATGCCACCCGGCACAGTGTGTTGCCTCCACAAGCAACATGTAAGTGTAGTCTCGCAGAACTATAATTGAGTATTTAGCCAAATACTGAGTCAACGATCTCGAGTGTAAGCTCGTTGATCTGTTGATGAATGCGAGTATCAACTCGTGTGTTTATCGGTGTTTTGTATCGCTTTACCACGATATAATTTTGAATCACTTTACCGTGATCTCGTTTTGTATCACTTAACCATGATATCATTTTGTATCACTCTAACCGTGATATCGAACAGTGTTGCTCGCAAGCAATATATGTATATGAGAGCCGACAATACTACGACTGGCACGACTAGAGTAACCGAGTTTGCATAAGTGTATGTATACATGAGTAAATTGTGGGTAGCACCAAGTGCTTGAAATAGAGTATAAGTAATTATATATATATATATACTTATATATATAAATATATAAGTCTAACCTTCAAACACATCTAACGGGGTATCATGTAACACATGAAAGTGATTTAGTGTATCTGAGTATGAATATACAATACTTAGATATTAGATGTTGCACAAAAAGCCTAGGTATGAACAATCATCACCTAGTCGTTTGGTATTAATATAAGGAACTATACTAACGTATGTTACTATCGTATACTCCTAGCCTCCAGCCTAGCAAGTATATTGAGGTCTCTGGGTAATGTTTGCTTAAACATAATTACATTCTAGTGATAATGGAATGTAAAGGCAGTCTTAGTTCCAAAAATAAAAACTAATCCTGTAAAAAGTCTAGTAATTGTCCAGCGTAGGTAGAACTAACTAATTCCAGTATATTCAATAATATTGTCCCGCGACAATATAGCCAATGTATAGTGATAACTTAATCAAGTTATGTAATGGTAATTGTCTTCCAACAATATGGTAGTATACAACGGTAACCTATCTAGGTTGAGCAGTGACATTGTTCTACAACAATATAATGGGTGTAATTCCTAAGTATTACACGGTTTGTATTACAAAATAGTCATATAGTTAAGTGTGAATTATAGAAGTTTATCATTATAATTCAAAAACAGTAATTGAGCATGTGTCTCACCCCAAAAACAGTAAAACAGTTGAAAGAGTGAGGCTATGAACTCACCTGAGAGTGCTAGCGATCCTAAGATACGCGTATCGCCCGAATGGTAACCTCCTAGTGTCCTAAACACGTGAGGTTATATAAGTAAAAGACAAATCATTTTGTGTTAGCGAGTTGTGTAAGTATTCATTTGTTGTTCAGGTTTGGAAATCATGTACAGGGGTCCGTGGGCAGTGATGTGTGCTAAGTATAGGCAATTATAATCACAAGTTTTATATTAAGGAATACTAAATAATACTATCACACAATTCAGGCAAGTATTAACCTATTCGTATAATATAGCTTATTAAGTAAGTCCAAGTTCGAACACAGGGAACGTGATTCTAATCTATAACTAATTATCTATTTATTCCTAATTACAATTAATATACAATAATATATATATATATATATCAATATACAATAATATACAAGATAGGGGGACGTTTTAGTTCCGATCGAACATATTTATAATTGATACAGATTCTAATAAATAAATCTAAGGTTCAACTTAAGAATACTCAATTGGATAGAAGATTATAATTACTTAAACTATTATTGATTAAATTTTATTATATTAACTTATGTCTATTTGCTTTGTTGGCTATTATTATTGGTGAATTACTAATGTAGAAAATCACAAAGGTTAAGATAATTTTCATATAGCAATACAGTCAAAGGTTAAGAAAAGTATTACTATTTATTAAGATCTATCAGCAGTTTATTAATACAATTCCTGATTTGGTTGAATTACAATGTTACTTAACATTAATAAATGATATTCTTCGTCTATCGCAAATGTTAAGATCAAGACATAAACATAATTACTTAATTTATAAAACCCAAAAGATTAATAAAGTTATGATATAAATCAGTTAATCATGTCAAGAATCATTATTAATATAATATAACACAAACAATTATTATATAATAAACATTCAATGATATAGTTCCAACATAAACATATAATTCATATAATAAATTCAATCAATCATTCATTTAAATATTTATAACGAAAACCTGATTAACAAGTAATTCAAATAAACAATATCCATAAATAACCCAAAAGATTAATAAAGTTACAAGGATAAAGAAACCGAACCAATTGTCGAACCAGCTTTTCCTAGGGTTGGAAACCTTCAAACCCTAGCTCCTTAGCCTCCAAAATCGCACTTAAAGTCGACCTAAAACCCTAATATTCGTGTTTGCATTCTAAGAATCGTATATGGTTAACCCTGAACTAGGCCTCTATTTATAGTTTTACAAACCGCCAGTCCAACCGCCGGTTGGACTTCCCAACCGCCAGTTGGGTTAACTTGAGTCCTACTCCAACTCCGCGTCTTTCACCGCCTTTATTCCTTAATACCCCAACCGCCGGTTGGGTAATCCAACCGCCGGTTGGATCTTCTTTCCAGAATCTTCCAACTTCGGGTCAGGCTTCTATTTTGGACTCTCTTCTTTTCTTTTACGGATTTTAATGTTCATTTTGGCCCAATTCTTCAATATTGTCATTTTAGTCTTCAATTCTTTAAGATTTTAAGCTCCAACTTCTTCAAGTGCTTCATTTTCTTCAGTTTCAAGCTTGTTCTCGTTCCTTTTTCTTCAATCTTTAATTAAAATACATTTATGCAAATATTAATAAAATAAGTATCTAAAATCATATAAATGCATTAAAATGTATATAAATACAGGGATAAATAGTATAAAAAAATACAGTATCTATTTGATGCTTATCAAGCAGCGCCCCTGGTAGCGGGGTCCAAGGGGCAGAGCCCCTGGCTGGGGTCGAGCTGCCATGTCAGCTTGAAAAAATTTTATTTATACTACATTGCTTTAGTAAAAACGCATCCGAAATCCAAATTCGGAGTAATATCAAGTGGTAAAATCTCAGTTTCGGTACTTAGTGAAAACACATGTTTTTAAGGTTCTGAGTTTTGCGACATAAGGGATGTGTCACTAAAGGGTTCTGCGACACAAGGGTTTGTGTCGCTATGTGCGACATCGGGGATTTTAGTGCGACACAAGGATTTGTGTCGCAGTAATGCGACAATGGCTGCGACATTAACCTGCGACACAGGCTATGTCGCAGTACTGTTTTTAGGCCATTTGTGACACAATCTGTTCGAGCGTTTTTCACCCAAAATCAAGATCTAACTTATTTTTAGCCTAAATCTTGTTGATATAATGTTAAAACATGATATATTAAGTATTTCTAACTCGAAATATCAAAAAAATTGAGTAATTTCTTACGATTTGAGAGATCGAGCGAAGAGGATGATGATGAACACAATGATGAAGATGATGATGATGTTGTGTTGCTACTGCTGGTGCCGATCCGTTGTTGTTGTTATTTTGTTGTTTGTGGTAGTGGTAGATTAGAGAGATGAGGTAGAGATAGATATGTGTGTGGGTGTGAAAATGAAAACATAAAATGGGGAGGGGAAGAAAAGGGCATCCGGCTCATCATTTTTGGAGGGTTTGGTTGTGTAACATCTATTCCTCGGGTCTAGTAGTATTTTAATATTTTCTGACTGTGAATTTTTATTTAATGTGTCAGAAAATAGGTTCGGTAGTTTACTTGAAAATAAATGGGTAAAAGAGTCGAATAATTTATTGTGGTTAATAAATTATTAACTGTTTTAATTTAATTCAGTTGACAGTAAAATAAAATAATGTTTCCCCGCAAAAGGTTTTTAAGTTCCAGACAATGATAAGTACGGGGAATAAAATTTAACCACTTATAGTATTCATTTATATGTTGAGTTGGTTCTCTTTTCACCCTATCTATATACATACGCACCATACATACGCACCATACATACGCACCATACACATTTAGAAACCCTAATTTCACTTCCTACTATCAAATTGAAGATCTCAAGTTCGAATTCAAGCTTCAAAATCATGGATTATCTTCTTTTAATCCATCTAATCATGTTGTAAGTCATCAATTCTTAATTTCTATAAACCTAGAATTTGGGGTTTGAGGTTTTAGCTAATTAATGGGTTAAAACCCGAATTTAATGTTTGAAATTGTTGAATTGATGTTACTTGAGCTTGTTAATGGTGATGAGTAACATTAATTACGCTAGGGTTTGAGAAATTGATTAAGATGCTTGTGGCTTATGATGAAAGTAGGATGAATTGGTAGAGTATATATGATAAATGAATTGGAATAGATGATATATGATGATTGTGGATATTGTTTGATGTAAAATTATGTATAACATTGAATTCTAGCTTGAGTTGTGTAGTTTTTGGGGGTTGGTTCGGGTTGGACAGCAGGGTTTTAAACCTGCAGATTGCAGGTAATGAAGAACAAGCCGGCGGGTTCTATACCCTAGCCGGCGGGTTCTGCTGATTACCCGAGAACCCGGCGGGTCCTAGACTCTAGGCGACGGGTCCTTCCTCCTTAACAGCAACTCAGTTCTTGTTTTAATGTGGCTCTTAATAGTTTGTTTATGTTATAACATTAATAAACTCATAACATGAGATAATAAAAGGTATGTTATGAATGATGAGAGACAATTAGGAACTTGGTATCTCTATGCAAATAATGTGTAGTTCCTCGAGTTTATTGTAAATATAAGTTATGTATTGATGAGACAATTTACTAACTTATATTTGATTTGAATTCTCAGATTACGAGAAGACTCAGTGACATTAGACTACTGAGTGGACAACTGAGGTGTCGGTGAGTGGATCTTAATCCTCTGTATAATTTAGTTGTAACAAGTTTGGTTACAACGGGTAACGTATTATTATTGTTTTAGTTTGCCATGATGATTATGGTTTGGTAGTAATAATTGATAACACGTAAAAAGTCATGTTTTTACGTACGTTATCTTCCACATTTTAGACACAAAGTTAACAAAAACATACTTAAAAGGACATTATTCATAAAGTTTTGTTAACTAAGTCAAAACGGAGTCGATGTTGGAAAAATCACTAAAAATGGCATGAAAAACATAAGAAACCGGGCAAAACTGCTTTATCACACCATCGTTCACTCATTTCAATGCACTTTAAGCTACACTCCGAGTTATGACCTCTAACTTATGTCATTCTCTTCGTTAGGAAAATACGAACGCGTGGGTATAAAGAACGCTCAAAATGGATAAACGACGAAGAAGTTACGCCCGAACGAAGAAACAGAAAACCGAGAGGCCAGGATACGGCTGAACCAGGCCGTATACGGCTGGACCTAGACCGTATACGGTCTGTGCAGGCCGTATACGGCCTATGCACAGCCGTATACGGTCCAGTTCAGCCGTATTCACCCAACGCGCAGCCGTATACGGTCCAGTTCACCCGTATTCACCCTAACTCAGCCGTATCGTGCGTTTGGGTGATAAAAATCTGATTTTTATTTGCCCTTGCGATACGGTTGTGCATTTTGAGGTTTGGATACGGTCTACGGATACGGTTGTGCGTTCTCTATAAATACTAGCCTCATTTCAACACTTGACATCCAACACTTCACACATCTCATTCAACACACTTCAATTCTTCGTTTTCTTATATTTTTATATTTTTAGTCTCTCTCTAGAATAGTTTAGATAGTTTCTCTCTCTAGAGTTTCTCTCTCTAGAGAGAGAGAGTTAGATAGTTAGTTGGTTAGCAGTAGAGAGAGAGAAAAGCTGGTATTGTAATCACAGTGTAATAAGAAGCATTCTTGGTGCAAGACTCTGCCTTTTCTTTTCAGCTGTTACTCTGCTCAATTTTACTGGTGATATCTCTCTTTTCATACTTATACTATGTCCGAATTATTTCTGCCTGTTTGTATGATGTACTGTTATTGCCATGTTTATTGAGTAGTATGCTGTTGCGGTTGTTGAAATGTAGATAGTTAGAAGTAGGGATGATGTTGAATTAATCTTTAAATCTATATAATTGGGAATTGTTATATTTGTTATGTCTAAACTTATCATGCATCTAGACTTAGCTATGGATCACCCTTTCCAGTCCTTCGCGTGACTGCTACTTTAGGCTTAGAACCTGATCAACTCTAGGTACAGTAGGAAGTTATCTGTGTTATAGTAAAGAAGCCGTGTTTGTCACTGTAATTCGGCTGAAGTACTGAGTATAGCTTTGGAAACACCACTGGTGGAGTACAACGTGGAAGCTCCGGAAAAAGCCGTCTGTGCCGACACTGTGGATTACCTAGAGACCCTAGAATATGGCCTAGAAACCAATATAGCTGTGGAAGTGCACAGTACACCGTCTGGCTACCCCTGTAACTGAAGCTATGGAAACACTTCGATAGTATACACCGTATATGTACCTAGGGATGAAAAGCTGTGGAAATATCATAGTACACCGTAAGTACATCCTCGGTTACACGAATCTGTGGAATTATCTAAGTGCGGTACATCGTAAACGGTTCCTAGGTTAGTACACTGTGGAAGGAGTATGCATTGTACCCCGCTGGTGTTCCTAGGGCTGAATGACTGATTGCAAAGGAGAGGCTAGATCATGACAGAAGTAGTTGAACTAATAAAACATAAGGAATGAGTCTGGAGATGAAAGTCAAGCTCAGCAGTGGTTCAGGATTCTTAAAACCCCTAGACTCTACAAAACTGATAGTCTAGAATAACAAGTTAATAATCTGAACATATTTAGGAAATGGCATTTACATTTAGGTGTTAAGAACGGTCGGAATAACCCAAGTGGCAGTCTGTTACCTTATTCCTGCACCCTTGAAGGGTCACTTGTCCAAAAAGACAGTGTGGGGGGTTGAGCAGCCTGTTCTGATCAGAATCACGATAGCCTAGGTCTCGTGACATACTAATTTTGGTACTTAACTAGAATGAGTAGGGTCCTAGTGTTTACACCCATAATGCATCTGTTTATTAACTGAAAATGTCCCCAATTATCTTTATAATAAGTTTCATCCCCGCAACTAATTATTGAAGTTTCAACTGCCGCAATTCTCTATCTGTCTACCTAGCTACCGATTCTACTCTATCTTATATACTTTTCCTGTCTTTAGTTAATTAAAATAGAAAACCCCCAAAACCTACCTATCTGCACAAAACCCATCCTAAAAGCAAAACTCTATCTTTGGCATCACTTCGTTTCAATTCGCTCCGATTTAAGAACGACCTCGAGTTATACTTACTGCTTACTCACCCTGTGTGATAGGTAGTACTTATAAATTGAGTCCCCAGCTCTTTATAAATTTTAAAACTCAACCGACGCGCGCTCCGACGGACGGTCCGACGATGGGTGAAAACCCGACTGACCGTTTGGGCGCCGTCAAGTTTTTGGCGCCGCTGCCGGGGATCGTAGAGCGTTACGATTCTGAAGCCGCCTTAGATAGAATAAGCAATTAGGAGATCCTTTTCGTATAGATTGTCCTTAACCTATTCGAAAGTTAGTTTTCTTAGAATAAATTAGCTTAGTTTAAAATAAAATGAAAAATCCAAAAATATCTTTCTACGATTCGCCGCCTTCTTGTCCCATTTCTCTTTCCGCCTCCAAGACGACTGAAGAAATGACGGCTATGGACGATGCTGAGTTCTTCGACCACTTGGAACCAGAGTTGAAATCCGACTTTCACTCATCACCGGAAGAAGCCTCCGCTAGCCCAGACGACGATTCTAGAACCTTAGGGAAATTCTTAGATCTTGACTTAGGAAACCATAAATCTCAACAGAAGATCTCAACTTCTGCTTCTAGCATTCCAAGCTATCAGGTTTTACCTGTGCCCGAGATTAAATATTCCTTAGAAAATATCCCTAGATTCCCTGATTTTGCCGATAATATTCCTGAAAACACTCAATCCTTTCATTCCTCATCTAATGAAGAACGAATCCCCATAAGGAATGAGGATATTCATGAACATCTTCCAAAATCACCAATTTTTGAACCTTCGTACACCATCTATCGTGTTGTTGATAAGGAGATACCGAAAGATTCAGATGGTAATAAAATCCGATACGTTGGTTATTCTTTTGACCCTGATAAGAGGTTAGGTGTGTGTAAGGCATTTGCCTTACACTTAAATATATCTAATTTTCCTTACTCAGTCGAGCAAAGAAAAACCATCTTAAGGATTGACATACTCGTAGGTGTTCTCCACTGTCTTCCGATCCAAAAAGAAGATGGTATCTTCACTCGATATCGAGAGCAAGAGCGAAAGCTATTATCAGAAATAGATCGCCTCATGGATCTATTTGCTTGCACCGATTATCCATCAGTTTCACAAACCATGATTAATCGTTATGTTGCAGCAATGATAAAAGAACTTGAGCTATTAACTTCTAAAGATCCTTCAATCACTCTCGTCATTTCTGGAAAAATTCCATTCTTCGTAGATCCCGCCGCTTATATAATCACCAAGTTGCAAGAAATATTTCCTGGAGCTGACGACGACAAGATAGAAGCCGTTTTCTTTGCCAAAAGAAAAGATATTCACGTTAAACTCGCTTCGTTGTTCGATCAATCCAAATTCCCTTTTACCGTTTCTCAAAAATCTTTAATTTGGGATATCACCATTGCAGTGCAAACTACAAATGGAAATCCCGACTCAAAAGAGGAACTTAGGTTTCAGAGAATTTTAGGAAATCTTCTTCACGATCTTAATAATATAGACCTCGGTATGCGAATAGGAATTTCAAGTAAAAAGAAAGTTAGAAAGGAATTTAATAAGTTTGTTAACAATCTGCTAGAATTAGGCCAGAAAGAAGGTAGATGCTTAGCGAATTCGAAAATTTTTCATTACACCCTGCCAAGCTAGTTGATTATGTCGTTAACATTCTAAGCTGTGATTTTATTCCTCGCTATACTTCAAGATTGCTTTCAAGCAATCCTCTTTAAATAGATTTGGAACAATAGTCGAGCTACAGACTTGAAACAAGCGCTTTTTGGGAGGCAACCCAAATTTTTAATTAGGTCTTTAAAATAATTTTCTTAGGTTAAAAATAAGTTAGTTACTTAGTGGTTTAAATTGTTTTAGAAAAAGAAAAAAAAAGAAAACCCTTTTTAAAATCTTTGTCTTCACAAAATCTGCGCAGTTTCTGAAAACTTGAAAATCTTAAATCAAAATATTTTATAAAGTTTTAAATTGCTTAGATTTTAAAGAGTCAAAATTTTAAACCAAAAATATTGTTTATTTTTATCTAGTTAAATAGTTCTCTTTGCATTTTAATAAAACAAACTTTTGTTGCGCACAGTCAAATACCAAATTTTAAACTTTTGCTAAAACATTCAGCTAAGGTTTTTAATTACCCAAAATACCTAGTAATTACATTTAAAAAGGTTATTTATGCACAAATGGTAAAAAGGAGAAGTAAATAAAAGGGGTAAAAATTGGTCAAACAAAGTCAAAACAACAAAAACATTTTTTTCCCCCTCCTCCTTCTCCCTTGGCCGCGGCTCCCATCACCACCATCCCAAACCCACCATTTTCCACTATTGTTAACCAAACCAAGCTTCAAACCTCCATTTCTAGGTCACTTTTATGTCATCTAACATCATTACATCTTCATTAAGGTAAGATCCAAGCTTAAAATACCAAAATTCTATAACTTTGTTAACCTAGGGTTTCAAGTTAGTTTTTGATAATTTGTGCTTTACATTGCGAAATTGAGCTTTGATTCTTGCTTAGTGATGATATAGGATGATGTAGGAACTAGTATTACTTCTTAGATTGAAGCAATTTGATGTTTGACTTTGGAAAGTTGACTATATTTGACTTTTGTGACTAGTAAACCCATTTTGGCCAATTAATGATTAAATTGCTTATGATAAGTTGTTTGTTGATTGATTATTGCTAAATATGATTAGTATAGCTTATTCATTTGCTTCATTTGTGGTTAAATGCGTAATATGGTTAAGTTAGCAAATTAAAGCAAGCATGGAAAGTTGACTTTTGTTGAAACGTCACCATTTTGAAACAAAACCTTTGATAAAATGATGTTTTAATTTAAGTAGATGCTAATGCCTTGCTTTGATTTGCTAATGTAAGTTAGTATTATGATAGATTTGGCAAATGAAAAAAAAGGAAACCTTACTTTGGTAATGTTGACTTTAAAAGTCAAAATGCTTAATCTTTAGTAATACTAGTAACCATTCTAGTTAAAAAAGTCATGGTGGTGTTGAATTGTATCTTTGAAAGTGTTATGGTAAATCTTAAATAGATACTACATTTTCCTAAATTAACTACTTTTAAATTTTAAAATAGTATCTACTTAAAAGAATACCATAATTACTTAAAAGATACAATCAAGTAACACATTTGTCAACTAAAGAAGCTTTGTTGCGATACTGGCATGATATGGTCAAAATTGCTATACACTTGTTTAAATATCATGGTCTGTTTGCATGCGGTAATAGGTTATACTTGCCATGATAAGGTAACTACATGATTAAGGTTTAATTCTTTATCATAAATGCTTGTTATGGTCAAATCAGTCTTTGACTTTTCCTGTAGAAACCATTAAGACCTAATAGCCTATTATTGTAAACCAAAGTTTCTTGTGGTGAATGAAAATTGAGTTTGATGGTATTATTTAGCTATTACAGGTTATTGAGACTGCTCATATTCTAAAGCCCACATTTCGAATTTTTATTCAAAATTGGGAATATGATTTAGTCAAATAACTTGCAATTATTCCTGGTAATTCACTATGTTCTTGTTTTCTCTTATTTTTCAGATAACTGATTTTCCCCGGTATATCAGAAAATCCATCAAGGACCCAGAGAAACGGGAAAGGTATCAGACATGGCTAACACATCAGTTGGGAGAAAATAGGTACTTAGTATGGGAGGATTTGGAGCAAATCGGTTTAAAGGAAGGGTTTGAAAATTTGATAATGTTTAAGGAAGGGAAGCGACATCTGCGCGCATGAAAGAATCTATTTGAGATTAAGGAAAATGTTTATCAAGAGTTAGTTGCTGAGTTTATGGTAACATTCTAGTTCAACAAAACGATTGATAAGCTAAATGATGACCGAATGATTAGATTCAACTTCATGGGAAATCCTCACCACATGTCATTAGCAACCTTTGCCAGACATCTTGAATTGTACACTGAGTATCAAGTTACCACTCCTTTCTTCCTGAAGGCAAACACTGAGGTAAAACAGCGAGACCACACTGCTATTTGGCAAGAATTGACTGGAAATCAGTTCCAGTCCAATGTCAAGGCCACTTCCTTTCTTGATAAGCACTACCAAGTTCTCCACAACCTCATCGCTTGCAGCATTCGAGGAAAGAGGAAGACTAAGGGAGCTGTTGGGGTAAAGGACTTGCAGATCATTAAGAGCATTATAGAGCAGGAACACGTTAATGTTGCCTATTTGGTTGCTGATAGAATCCTTACTGAGTCGGGTTACACCGAGTCAGAGTTTGCATATATGGGAGCGATAATCACTAAGTTAGTTAGGAGAATGGGGCTGTTGACTGAGGAGGTGATTGGTAACCTGACACCAGTGGCAAACAGGGTATCTAAGCCATATGACATTAACTATATGGTTAAGGTTTGGTTGCTAGAGAAAGATGCTGATGGGCAGATAAGATGGAAGGATGGTGATATCATTCCGGGAGTTCGAATGAGACCCCCGAGGAGCAAGAGTGTTAGGTTTGAGTTCGATGACAGCACGGTCCACCGACAGCCTAGGACCGCTGTTGCTCATGAGCGAGAGGAAGGTGAGACAGCCGCTGCTGAGGCTCAAAGTCCACTAATACCGCCTGTTCGAGAGTTTGGTTGGGGAGATCCAGTATCATCCGAGCTCATGTACGGTATATTGGGTATGCTTAACTCACATTACACACAGGACACATATTTAGCTACTGAGTTTGGATTCCCACAACCTACACGCCCTACATGGGTATGCGGCCCACAACCACCCAACTACCACACCATGCCACTACATCCATTTGCCATGATGCCACCCACTACCACCGTTCCCTACACCTCCATACCACCCACATCCTCCACTCGCACTGTGCACATGGAGATTCCTCGAGCCCGCCGTACCAGGACTACTCCTGCAGCTGAGCCGGTTTTCTCTGTGCACACTGCGACACCACATGACCCGCATATCCCACATATTGGACAGCCATCCTCCCGTACCATGACCCGTCCGAGACCAGCTGAGTCAGCCACATCAGACACATCTTCAGAGACAGACTCACCTCAGTCAGGATTCAGACAGGACATGCAGGTTGATGACCAGGTACCGGTGCAGACTGACTATCTGCCTGATATGACTACTGCTACTGTTGTGCCTACTTTTTCAGGATTCACAGGGATGCTTCAAAGCAACCCAGTGCCTTCTGCCGAGCTTCCACCGTACCCGATGCATGGTGCCTCCTTAGGATTATATGAGGTTGCAGAGATGGGACTAGATCCCAACTTCCATTTGTACCCGATCCAGCCACCAACATCCGGCAGGCAACGCAGTTCATCTTCAGCATCAGTCTCCCGCAGGTTATCCAGTAGACAGCACTCTGCCTCCCGTCATGCACCTTACAACTCCATGCCACCTCCAGCTCACGGACCACCATCCGACCAGGATCCTTCTCACCCTTGATCTTATCAGATTTTATTTATGTTGGATAACTGTATAACTTATTATTACTATTACTGATATTTGGGATTACTGTATTTGACTGTTGCTGCATGAACTATTTGGGTTCCAACCTGTAATCTGGTTGGAACCATCTATCTATCATATCTTATCGTTTATCTATCATTTACTTATTTTATGCTTTTCTTAGTTAGTTTTTAGATTACTTGCAATAAAAGAGAGAGTAAAAAGTATGAAAGTTCCCCGAGAAGAAACCGAGATGACGCACGAATCACGCAAAGATCCTGACACAAGCTGATCGACCTACATATCTAAATTAGAATCTTCATTTACACATCTCAATCCTTTATAGGGGAGTTTTTCTTTTCCATCCCTTAGTGATTCTCTTTCATCATCTATAACTCACCGTTATGCCATCATGCTTAAATTCTAAGTGTGGGATTCTAAATCCCACATAAATCAAATCAACTTAGAAATAGGGTTCCAAAATATTTTCAAACTTTAAGTGTGGCATTCCTTCACAAGAATTTTAAACTTAGTTTGAGAACATTAGGGACAATGTTCCTCTAAGTGTGGGATACACGGTATGTTATACCGTATTCTTTGACTTTGATTGCTTGTCCAAAGTATAACTTTCCAAACATAAGCTTAACTTCGACAGTGGAGATACCACTCATTCAGTTAGCTTAAACTTTTTCCTAAAAACCTCATTTTTGCTAAAATTTTAGAAAACATTTTTTCAAAATCATAAGCTTAACTTCGACAGTGGAGATACCACTCATTCAGTTGGCTTAATTTTCATAAAAACACATTTTTGTTAAAATTTTCTAAATTTTCTGACTCTAAATAATCTTGAGAAAAATAAATTTTTCAGAAATTAATTAAACTGCTTTGGAAAGTAAAACAAGTTAAGATACGATCTCCTTAAAAATGAAATGTTAATCTAAGAGCATCGAACGGCTAGGCACATACAGCCCTATTGCAGTGAGGTATTTGAACCCAATAAAAGCATTCATCTTTAATGCTTCACTTTTTCATTTGATGTGTGTGCCGATGCATGTGCTTTAAGTTAGAACTTGCTCTTGGTATACGCTTCGAGACCACACCAATGGGCACCGTACGCGGTGAAGGTGCAGTCAAAGGACCTTGACATTCCTTAGGATATAAACCCCTTTCATCATATCTCTTCAAGCCCAAAACCCTTCCAACACTTACTTTTAGTGTTGATGATCCGCCTAGAAAACCCTGTTGAGCCTTAGCCTATTCGTTTCTTTCAAAACCCAAAAATTTAAACCCACTTATTCCACACCCACCAAAAATCTTATCTTAGAAATTTAAACTTGTGGGAAATGTTATTTTAATTATCCTTTTTGCTTTCACTCCAAATCACAAATACTGGTGTTTACTCAAAACTTTCTCGTGTGCGTTCCCCTGATAAAAATCAAGAGTTGAAAAAGTTTATGGTATGAAAAATTGACACCAAGTAAATGCAAAGTCATCAGAAGGATGAAAAAGATGAAAGGAAGAAAAGGATTTCAAAAAGGGCAAAAGAAAGAAACAAAATAAAAAAATCCCTAGAAAAATCCAAAAATAGAAACAAAAGAAAAGAAAAGAAAATAGAATAAAGCTAAGTGCTTCGAATCTCTTGAAAAATTCCTGTTCTTGTAAAAGATATAAACTCTCCCGAGTATTTTCAAAAAGATAGAAGTCAAAATAGCTATCTTCTTCCCTTGCCATTTATCCGTTTCCGTTTTCATTAAAAAGGTGTTTAAAGTAATGTTTTCCCAAAAAGTTTAGAATTCTCAAAGATAAGCAAACCCCCTATTTTAAAACCAAAAACTCCCACTTATCCATACCACTCAACCCTCACCAACCATTACAACCCATTTCAAATGTCCTGGGATGATTAGCACCGTCCTCATTGAAGTGGTGGAGATCCGATTCTTGATCAAGCCTATGATGAGAAGCAATGCATGACTGATTTTATGAGCGATTTCGTTTGATTAGAATGATAGAAAACCCGATACACTCTGAGTGAATTGAGTGACCACCTTTGTGAGATCGCCTAGTCATGTACAATATCCATCGAGAATTGTGAAAGTATGCCAAGGTTGACATTTCAGGATTAAGGGAGGGTTATCTTAATGATGCTTGCTTTCTAAAAAAGGTTTTCTTGGTCTCTGACTAAGTAAAAATCTCAGGTTATTTCTTGTCAAAACCCAAAAACCGATTTTTTTCAAACCTTTATAGCAGGTGAGAATTTTAAAGTTTGCTTGAGGACAAGCAAAAATCTAAGTGTGGGATATTTGATAACACGTAAAAAGTCATGTTTTTACGTACGTTATCTTCCACATTTTAGACACAAAGTTAACAAAAAGATACTTAAAAGGACATTATTCATAAAGTTTTGTTAACTAAGTCAAAACGGAGTCGATGTTGGAAAAATCACTAAAAATGGCATGAAAAACATAAGAAACCGGGCAAAACTGCTTTATCACACCACCGTTCACTCATTTCAATGCACTTTAAGCTACGCTCTGAGTTATGACCTCTAACTTATGTCATTCTCTTCGTTAGGAAAATACGAACGCGTGGGTATAAAGAACGCTCAAAATGGATAAACGACGAAGAAGTTACGCTCGAACGAAGAAATAGGAAACCGAGAGGCCAGGATACGGCTGAACCAGGCCGTATACGGCTGGTCCAGGCCGTATACGGCTGGACCTAGACCGTATACGGTCTGTGCAGGCCATTTACGGCCTATGCACAGCCGTATACGGTCCAGTTCACCCGTATTCACCCAACGCGCAGCCGTATACGGTCCAGTTCACCCGTATTCACCCTAACTCAGCCGTATCGTGCGTTTGGGTGATAAAAATCTGATTTTTATTTGCCCTTGCGATACGGTTGTGCATTTTGAGGTTTGGATACGGTCTACGGATACGGTTGTGCGTTCTCTATAAATACTAGCCTCATTTCAACACTTGACATCCAACACTTCACACATCTCATTCAACACACTTCAATTCTTCATTTTCTTATATTTTTATATTTTTAGTCTCTCTCTAGAATAGTTTAGATAGTTTCTCTCTCTAGAGTTTCTCTCTCTAGAGAGAGAGAGTTAGATAGTTAGTTGGTTAGCAGTAGAGAGAGAGAAAAGCTGGTATTGTAATCACGGTGTAATAAGAAGCATTCTTGGTGCAAGACTCTGCCTTTTCTTTTCAGCTGTTACTCTGCTCAATTTTACTGGTGATATCTCTCTTTTCATACTTATACTATGTCCGAATTATTTCTGCCTGTTTGTATGATGTACTGTTATTGCCATGTTTATTGAGTAGTATGCTGTTGCGGTTGTTGAAATGTAGATAGTTAGAAGTAGGGATGATGTTGAATTAATCTTTAAATCTATATAATTGGGAATTGTTATATTTGTTATGTCTAAACTTATCATGCATCTAGACTTAGCTATGGATCACCCTTTCCAGTCCTTCGCGTGACTGCTACTTTAGGCTTAGAACCTGATCAACTCTAGGTACAGTAGGAAGTTATCTGTGTTATAGTAAAGAAGCCGTGTTTGTCACTGTAATTCGGCTGAAGTACTGAGTATAGCTTTGGAAACACCACTGGTGGAGTACAACGTGGAAGCTCCGGAAAAAGCCGTCTGTGCCGACACTGTGGATTACCTAGAGACCCTAGAATATGGCCTAGAAACCAATATAGCTGTGGAAGTGCACAGTACACCGTCTGGCTACCCCTGTAACTGAAGCTATGGAAACACTTCGATAGTATACACCGTATATGTACCTAGGGATGAAAAGCTGTGGAAATATCATAGTACACCGTAAGTACATCCTCGGTTACACGAATCTGTGGAATTATCTAAGTGCGGTACATCGTAAACGGTTCCTAGGTTAGTACACTGTGGAAGGAGTATGCATTGTACCCCGCTGGTGTTCCTAGGGCTGAATGACTGATTGCAAAGGAGAGGCTAGATCATGACAGAAGTAGTTGAACTAATAAAACATAAGGAATGAGTCTGGAGATGAAAGTCAAGCTCAGCAGTGGTTCAGGATTCTTAAAACCCCTAGACTCTACAAAACTGATAGTCTAGAATAACAAGTTAATAATCTGAACATATTTAGGAAATGGCATTTACATTTAGGTGTTAAGAACGGTCGGAATAACCCAAGTGGCAGTCTGTTACCTTATTCCTGCACCCTTGAAGGGTCACTTGTCCAAAAAGACAGTGTGGGGGGTTGAGCAGCCTGTTCTGATCAGAATCACGATAGCCTAGGTCTCGTGACATACTAATTTTGGTACTTAACTAGAATGAGTAGGGTCCTAGTGTTTACACCCATAATGCATCTGTTTATTAACTGAAAATGTCCCCAATTATCTTTATAATAAGCATCATCCCCGCAACTAATTATTGAAGTTTCAACTGCCGCAATTCTCTATCTGTCTACCTAGCTACCGATTCTACTCTATCTTATATACTTTTCCTGTCTTTAGTTAATTAAAATAGAAAACCCCCAAAACCTACCTATCTGCACAAAACCCATCCTAAAAGCAAAACTCTATCTTTGGCATCACTTCGTTTCAATTCGCTCCGATTTAAGAACGACCTCGAGTTATACTTACTGCTTACTCACCCTGTGTGATAGGTAGTACTTATAAATTGAGTCCCCAGCTCTTTATAAATTTTAAAACTAAACCGACGCGCGCTCCGACGGACGGTCCGACGACTGGGTGAAAACCCGACTGACTGTTTGGGCGCCGTCAATAATACTGTCGATAGACTATTCAGGTTGATATGTTGCCCTGATTAGTTGTGAATATGTGATCACATGGTATATTGCCTTTGTGCACTGTGTATTGAGATCAACGTGTTGGTTGGTTGGGCTTGGTTACTATTGAAGACGACAGGAATTTTCTTGTACACATCGTTAATAGGAAATTAGGTCGTATGAGATTAGTACCAAGCTATCGGTCTATTCTGTATTGGCCTTACAGATTGATGGGTAAGTGTTCTTGAAGAATCTCCGGGTATTATGATATCTCAAGAACCACCGATCCTCATTGTATTGAGATGTTATCTCATTGATGCTAAGTGTTTATGACTATCTTGTTGTAAGATTTGTTGTGCTAAGTTGTACTGTTGATTATAGTTTCACTCACTTAGCGTTATGCTAATCCCACCACAATCCTTCCTGCATGTAATAAGTGATGGGACATATTGGGGTGGGCAAGAAGTTCTTGGAAATGATGGAATGTTTGACAGGCGGATTACTCTGATGTTGGTTTGATAACTGAAGACATGTTTTTGAATTATATAACACCTAGTTAGATAAAATGAGATTTAAAGAAATTAAATAGTTATGTATTTAGTTTGTAAAAGTTTATGTACATTTTGAGTAATGCATAACTATGATGTATGATTGAAATCTACGCTTCGGAGCTGAAATGATTATAATAATGGTGTGTAAATTAAGGGGTGTTATAGGTTGTGTAACACCCAGTCCTCGGGTCTAGTAGTATTTTAATCTTTTCTGACTGTGAACCATTATTTAATATATCAGAAAATAGGTTCATTTGTTATTTGAAAATAAATGGGTAAAAGAGTCGAATAATTTATTGTGGTTAATAAATTATTAATTGTTTTAATTTAATACAGTTGACGGTAAAATAAAATAATGTTTCCCTGTAAATGGTTTTAAGTTCCGGACAATAGATTTAGAAGGGGATAAAATTAGTACACATATTAAACTGTTATAGATGTAAAATACGTGATAATCCTCAGAAACACTCTAGTGAGTTCTTGAGTCTGGGATACAAGATCAAAACCCTAGTTTTCACCTAAAGCATCATCAATCATCAAAGTTCTTGAATTAAAACACACTTTGTTTCTGTGTTCTTGGTCTGGCCGAACTACACCACGCACAGGCACATATATGGAGTTGTGAAACAAGCTTTTGAGTTAAATTGAGTTTGTAGAACTCTGATTCAAGCTTCCAAAACATGAAGTAATCATCCTATAATCCTTTTAATTACTTTGTAAGTCTCAATTTCTTGAATTACATAAACCTAGAAATTGGGTTTTTGGGTATTTGATAGAATTAGCATGATTAATCTTAAATTGAAGCTTGTAATACTTGTATAATTGTTACTTGATGCTTATATGAGAATTATAACCTAAACCCTAACTTAGAAATGAAGAAGTTAGTGTATGATCATGAGAAAGTCATGGGTTTAATTGATTTTAGAAGAATCAATGTTTAAGTTGATTGTTATTATTGAATAATTGATTATTGATGATGATTAATATGATTTGAGCTATAAATTGATTATGTGTTCTTGAGGCTAATGATGAATTTAGTGATTATAATGGGTTATATGATAAAATTAGCATTGTTTATGGCTAAGAACACTTGATTTAGAATTAAAAAGTAAAGTGGTAACTTATTTGGTTAAGTATTCATTTGACCAAATGTTAGTGTTTTGATGAATTATTGATGGTAAAGATTGATAATCTTGGTTATGGTTAACCATGTTGATTAGTGATAATTGAAGTGGATTAATGTGATAAGATGGTCATGATGATCATAATTTGATAAATGATTTTGAATTAATAATGTTAAGAGGGTTATTCATAACCTTGGCGTGATTGGTGTTAAAGTAATGTAAGTTAATAATCATGTATATGATTGGATTAGAAAGTGATTATTATGATCATTGATTACGATTAAGTGATAAGTTATTTGATGTAATTACAATTGTAAGATGTTATATAGATTTGAGACAAATTACTAACTTGTGTTATTCTGTGGTAATTTCAGATAAACAGAAGACTCAGTGATATTAGACTACTGAGTGGACGACTGAGGTGTCGGTGAGTGGATCTTTAATCCTCAGTGTGGTTTAGTTGTAACAGGTTTGGTTACAACAAGTAAACGTATTATTACTGTTTCATTTCCATGATGATTTTGGTTTAATAGTAATCATACTGTTGATAGACTGTTAGTCTGATATGTTTACCTAATAAGTTGTGAATATGTGATCACGTGATATATTTGGCCTTCGGGCATCAGTTGCTAATGAGGTCAACGGGTTGAAATGGTTGGTTGAGCTAATTGTTATCCAAGATTTAACACATCTCCTGTGTTGGTTGATGATAATAATTAGCTATCGGTCTCGTCCATTATGGCCATACGGATATGGTTGGGTAAGTGTTCTTTGAGAGCCACCGCGGCAGAAGGGTTTCTCAAGAACCACCGATCCTCATTATTGAGATGTGATGTTGTTGAACTGTTGCATTGTTGACAAGTTGTATTGTGTATTGATATGTTTAAGATTAGTTGTTGTACACAAGGTTGTTATGCTAAGTTGTACTGTTGATTATTATTCACTCACTTAGCGTTATGCTAATCCCCCACATTAATACTTCTTGCAGATTATAGATTTTATCGGGTGGGCAAGAAGTTGGACTGGAAGGAATGTTTGACATCTTGACGTTATTCTGATATTTGATTATACAAATTAATGTTATCTTGTGGTTTTTAAATAACACCCATGTTGATAAACTATGGTTTAAATTAGGTTGAAATTGTAATGTAACTTGGTATTGTTGAAAGTTGGACTAACGCTTTCGGATTTATTATATTTAAATGATGTAAATTGAGGGTGTTATAGGTTGTCCCAAATTGTTGCGTTAAAAGCACATGTTTGTGTACCCGGTCGTATTTTCGTAAATTGTTTTAAATAAAATAATTTCTTCGTGTAAGTTCGTAATATTTTTAACTGAAGTATTTTTATAAAATACTTTATTTGAGTTATAAAAATTATAACTTAATTTAAATTATGTGTCGGGTATATTTCACGCGGTATTTTTTTTTAATAGGATTCGTTTTAAATAAAACGAGCTACGTTTTTGGAGTTATTTACTATAACGGAGTAAATAATATTTCTTGTAAATAATATCGAATTATTTATAAAATTGTGTCACCAACGTCCGCGTTTAGGTTTTTGTCAATTGTTTATTTGACTCGAATTTTATACTTTTTGACCGGGTGTCACATTATAAATTTAGAATGATGAAAATTTTAAAACATCTTCATAATTATAAATTCATACGAGAACTGCGGAGGAAATATAATTAATGATTTTATATAAAAAAAAGTAATGTTATAATTTTTGTGTAAAACGAACTTTGTAGAACCTATTATATACCTTTTGTTGCATTTTTTTAACATGAAAAATAAGTTAAAAACAAGTTTTGAAATAAGGAAGTGGGATGGTGTGAGATATTGTGAATGGCCGTGTCGGAATCGAGGGATGGTGTGAGTAATGAAGTAATGTTATGGTTGATATTGTCTGTCTGATTATATACTTGAAAATGAGTAATGATATATTGATATGGTTGAAGTTGTGCTTGCACTCATGTAGGTCCGACCAAGGATCATTTTCATATTACCAAATCACAACGTCTCCTTTTATTTTCCACAAATATTTTTATTGTTATCTTACATACTTTCTTAAATAATTTACTTGAAGTGTAACTAAATTCTTAAAATAATAGAATACGGTATATAGGATACATCCACAAAAATATTAAGTAGATTGTTAAACAGTTAAAGTATGAATTTCCGTGACCAATAATACTAACATCTAAATTTGTTTATTATATTGCCAAATGTAACTTGTTAGTCATATATTTAATGTCATGAAGTGAATGATTAGTAGCCTTACAAATTACATACAACTTTCTTAATTCGCATTATTATATATATACGCATTATGAAATTATACATGAAACTGATGTTGCAGTAATTTATATTATAAGTTTGTAGATTAACTTATTACCTAAAGATATACCCCGTCCGAAATTAAGTGTCCTGAATCAGATTTTGAAGTATTTCCTTTTCAACTTTGACCTTAAATATTTTTGTTTTAATATTTTTGTTTGTGTTACATATTTACTTTATGAAGATTATATCAATGATTTTACATTCAAACCCAGTCCATTCATATATTTTGCATCAAGTAATATTTAACACACAAAAAGAATTAAGGTCAAAAAATTAAAAAAGAAATACTTAAAAAGTCAAAACATGACATTTAATTTAGGACGGAGGGGGTATGGAATTATACCCGCCCTAATGCACGGGTTATAAATCCTCGTTATGTTCACAATTTACATGTAAATGTGAAACGTATATCCACATGCCTAGCTTCAGATGATGAGTAAATAACTAAATGTACACAAGAAATAAAGTTGATGATGTAAAATTGATTTGATTAAATTTATTCATTTCTTTAATTTATCTCTACTCATATCTCTACTCAATATAATGATGACACGCCTTACATTATGCATACTATACAAATAATTACATGATTCGTGAACAATAACTTTTGTCTTATTATATAATTTCGTATCTCTTATATTGGAGTGTTTAAGTTGCAAAGATATACATTATATAATTGGAGGTTGGGAGTAGGGTGTGTTTGGTATAAGACCATCTCCAATGCATTAAACTTTATGGAGTTTAATGCATTGTCACGTCACTAACACATCATCATTTCATATTTTTACATAAAATATCTACAATGCATTGAACTCTATCATTTTATTAGACTGCCAACTCATCGTGCTACCTTTAATAATTTATAACTAAATTTAATATATAATAATAAAATGAACAATACGGAGTATTAGATAGTGCGCCCAGCAAAAGTACAAAACTACATTTTAAATCTCAAAACAAACACTTTTGTATTGGAATATGGGCTGTGGGCCAGCATTGGCGTCTTAAGATGCATTCTAACAGAGACGAACAATATATAATACGTGTAAATATGTGGCAGGCTGCAATGCATTAAACTCAATCCAACATGTCATCTTAATCTTCATTCAACTTTGCCATGTATGAGCATTGAAGAAGCTCTAAGGCGTTTGAGGAGTTTTTAGGGCTTAGAGTTTTTACTTTTATAAATCTCTATCCTCACCTTATTTGGCAACATAATGAGAATGATGATTCTTGAAAAAATAAGGCTCTAGAAGCCCTTAGATAAAAAGCTTTTTGAAGTAGCTTTTCAATAAACGGTGAAACCCCAACTCCAGTCACAAACTTCATCTCTAGCATGTTCTTCCCATTTGCCACAAATTTTTAAGTACTCTCTCCAAGTGGTGAAGGTTCGAATCTTGCTTCTCCTACTTTTAATTAAGTACCTCTTCTATTTTCTCGAATTATAAGGATAAAAAATGTTTATGTTGTCTTGATTTGAATAACATTTAGTAATCCGTCATGAATATAGCAGATAAATGTGGTTGTCCAAGAGGCACCACAACTACAACTTGCTCTCTTCAGGACCCAATGCTCCTGATTTTACAATTAATACAAACTCGAAAACGACAACAAAACTGCCACTGCTCGATGACGTCAGTCAGTATCATCTGTTTTATTGTTTCTTTACTTTATACGAAAAAAGACATGTATAGAAACATCATAACACTGATCGCGCCGGTTGACAACGATGCTTCGACCGATACTGGCCAGAGTAACACAAAACATAAGCTTATTACAAGATACGTAGTAATATACGGAGTATTACATTATCTCGATCAACTACTTTGATGCATGTGATAATGTGACATGCAATTTCTTGACATATATCTCCTCTCGGTTAAGGTTAACACTTGTCTGATATGATATCCCCTTAATCGTCTAAGTAGATATCATGTTCATTTCACAACAATTAATAAAATCACACATTGAATTATATGATGAACCATTAATCTCCAAGGCTTCCTTTGCACTTTCCCTTAATGCTTTCACTTTCTCTTTCATTTCGTTTCCTTCTTTGCCCTCCATCAAACTCCTTACCATTTTCTCTATCTCCTCCCTCCCAACCATCTTTTCCGCAGGCATAACCGATGGTCGCAACGCCACCCTTAGCTCATCTGTTAGTATGGTGGCGTTTAGTCTCTGCTCGGCATAAAGCGGCCATGCAATCATTGGCACCCCACCTTTTATGCTTTCATAAACTGAATTTAATCCGCAATGTGACATAAACCCTCCTATGGATTTATGGTTTAGTATCTTGACTTGTGGCGCCCATAATGGGACTACTAACCCTAGTTTTTGAGTTCGGGTTATAAAACCTTTTGGAAGGAAGTCAGGTGAAACCGATCCGTCTGGACCGGTTCCTGCAGTGAAATATGCGCCGTCTGTGGCACTACCCACAGGCGGACGTATCACCCAGACAAATCTTTGTTTGCTAAGCTCCAACCCCCAGGCTAGCTCAATTATCTGCTCGGACGATAGTGTTCCCGCACTGCCAAACGATACAAAAAGCACGGATCCAGTTGGTTGCATGTCGAGCCACTCGATTACCTTACTTCCCTCCAAACCGGGTGGATCTATCTCCCTAGTTAACGGTCCAATATCATAAACCGGTACTTTCACAATAGATTGCCACTTTTGATTGTACCGTAACGCATCAAGTGATTTACAATCTATATCTCTCCAAGTGTTCAACAAAATTCCATTAGACAACGTGGCAAAATCAACCCCCATACGAACATGCTCATCATACTGTCGGTTATTCCGGTCCAACATAGGGTCAGGCACATCTTCACACCGAACAGGTTCACATCCGGGAATCCATAATGGTTCAATCCGGTCAACATATTGACCTTTGACCTCCTTATCAAGAGCATGCAAGTACATAGTTAAAGCAAGAAATTTTGCAAGGCAAGGGACATAAACGTACTTTTGCATGTGAAACTCATCAGCTATAGGGAGTGACTCGCTGGCAAAGAGATCCCCGATTAGGACATGGGCCCGGGGGCTCATTGCTGAGATGGCAGACCGGATAGTCTGTCGGGCTTCGCGCATCATGACCGCTAGACGGGTGACAACTGCATCATCTGGATGTATCAGTTTAGAGATATCTGGTAATGGGATCTGGATGATGTTGATGTGGGCGGGGTCGGTTAGGGAACAAAGGAGTTGAGACTCAACAGGTGAGGCTTGTATTGTGACCGCAAGGATGGAGACGTGGAGGTTGTGATGGGTCGCAAGACGGTTACCGAGTAATAAAACCGGGATTAAATGACCCATACCAGGGCTTGCGATTATGGCTACATGAAGCTTTTGTTGATCCATTATGGATTGAACAAGAAACAAGAACAAATTGGTACGTGACTGTGAAAGAAGGTATCTATATAGTGAGAAAGGAAAAATAAAAATATATAATTGATCCAACTGTGTCACTGACATATAATTGTTAATTATATATGAACCGATAATAATGATGTAGTGACAGATTGCAGAAAGAACACGTTACAAACTTACACGAAATTGCATGTTATGGTCCCGGCCTATCTCTGAACATATGGGTTATTGTTATATTGATTGATACATCAACAGTGTAATTCAGTTAAAAACTCATATCAGTGTATGTATATTACCTTAGTCCTTATATATTAAGTACATGCAGTTTTATGTAAAATTATGAAGTAACATTTTGGGGCGGAGCGTGTGATCGAATCGGTTTACTCAAGTTGTCGATGTTCAAACTGAAATAATTAACCTCAAGTTTTGATATAAAAATTTCTTGTGTCTTCATGATTCCATTAACTTTAAGTAATGATATTGACATATACCTAATAAGCATAATGTTTTGACTAAATTGCACCTACACATTAACACAACTAAAATGTGATGAGCATATAAGAACTAACATAAATTTGCATCATAGTTTAACGAGTCCTTTGTTTTTATATAACAAAGGCTTCAACAAAACTAAAAGAAAATAGGGATCCTCTAGTTTGTGTAATTCTGTTTTCTTTATATAAGTTGTAATTGTGACCGATGTAAATACTTACTGGGCTTTCATTATTTTACATGCTATTCCTTTTCAAGTACGTAAACATTGCATGATTGCGACGAGATACATATCCGAAGCCACAAAAAGGAAAAGAATATATATGTAGTTTCCAAGAACAGAATTTATTAGAAAACCTAGATGTACAAATCAAGACCAAGTAACGCCAACATAACATTGGCTGTATTATGACAAGATGATGATACAATAACAGAACACTAATATTCATCTCCTACCTATTTCTATGCTACAAAAAAGAGCATGTGCATTTTGAACCGCATTAAACGTTTGGATGATCATGAGCTACTGATAGGTGATGGCATGGGTGGTGGAGTACTAGTACTACTTCTTGATGGTATCCATGCATAAATGAACATGCCCATTACAAGGACAACAGTACCTGCTATGAAGCCTGATGGAAGAGAGGATGCCACCCCCAAGTAGGGTAACGGAAGCGTAAACAAATATACAGATATTGGAACTGCAATGAACATGTCAATAATTAGTTAATGAACAGGAATCTAATGGTTAGATAAACCGTACCTCTGGAAATTGCAACATTTATTTTATTTATATAGAATTGCATCCATATTTCATTGATTGGCACTTTAAGTAGTTTATCTCTAACGGGTCAAATGTGTGTAATATTCAGTCATGAACAAAACAGGTAAAATGGTTTGAAAGTCGTCTAAAGTGTTATTATAAAGCATACATTGGCTGTCAATTTGGTTTGTGTGTGAAATGCATTGCTTCTCCGGAAATAAGTTATAAAATATACAGCCTACTAAATTGCTTTATTCAGTTGCAACAACATTCTTTTTATAATTATATTTAACACTAATCGTAACAAAAATAAATATAAAAATAAATGGGAAAAAGGTATTTCAGGTCAACCCCATGTTTTATCATGTCACCTGACCCAACCATTTTGCTACCCTAATAGACATGTAACAATTGTGTACTGCAAAACGTTGCAAAACGAAATAAAAGATCTTGTTATTGAGTTATTAACTTTTCAGATCCTCGCACTTGGCTTTGCGGTTGTAGACGACTCATCATTATAGAAGAAATGTAAATCAGATAGAAGAATACTACATTATGTATGAAAATAAGGGAGCTTTTACAACCAAATATAACAACACTAATAATGAGGACAGAGTAATGCATTCTTGCAGACTGTTGCATTTTTCTTTTCTTTTTAAACCATTTTATTACTAGAATTATAATGGTTGGTGTCCAATGAAAATTCCACATTCATGATAGGGCGTTGGATTTTAGATTGTCTTTATAAGATAATTAAAAATTACCAGAAACAGTCGAGGCAAGGGAAGATACAACCGCCGATGAGATTTTTATTAGATGCAACAATGATATATTGTAAGCCATATTCACGATACAAAACAGCACTGGTAACAGGGGAGCTCCCTCGCATCCTGTTGGAAGTCAAATACAAGTTAATTCAGTGAATTTGTAAAATAAATTCAGTTTATACACCCGTTAAGCATAAATTCAACTCAGCTTAATTGCACCTGTTTGACCCCTACTTGACCAGTTCCTGATTTTTAAGTGAATTAACTTATTGAGCTGATTGAGGTCAATCACTGTTGGGTGCAAACCCATGTCCCACATCGAAAACTAAAAGAATATAATGTCATGCGACTCCCTCTATCATCATTTGGTTTTAGAGTGGAACCTCATATGGGCTTATATGTTGGACATGTTGTTGGGCTAAAGTATCAGTCCTAACAATCACAACCTAATTCAACTCATTTAATTGTAGAAGGATCAAAATTATCACCTCTACAACATTAATTAAAGCATCAAAATGCCGCACTAATTCAACTACCTAATTCACCTCATTACCTCTACAACATTAATAAAGCATCAAAATGCCACACTAATTTAACTACCTAATTCAAAAGTACAAGGGTCAAAATTGGCACCTCTACAACAATAATTAAAGCATCAAAATGCCACACTAATTCAACTCATTTGAAAGTAGAAGGGTCAAAATTGCCACCTCTAGAACGTTAATAAAAGCATCAAAATGCCATAGGTATTTGAGGCCAATAGCTACAACAATGTTAAAGCTTAGTCAATGAAAATAAAGTGAAAAGGAAGATGAAAAGGCAATCACTCACCACTTGTTATAGTGCCAATGTTTAGAAAGCAAGCTGCCCCATCGGAAAGATAGTTTGGCAGTTGATGAAAAGGAATACCCCATAACCTTGACAAGAATGGTAGGAGAAGGCAAATAAAAAGCGCCTGCCAGAAACAATTCATCGGTATATTATTCTAGGTTCGCTCCAAGGGGACTTGAATTAAACTATCAGCTCGCCTAAAGGATCGAGTGATTGACTTTTTGGACGATTGTACTCGGCTTCCGATCAAAATAATGAAACAAGGTAAAACGAAAAAAAAAAAAAATACTCACAACACTATTGTTTTTGCAAAAGTGAAGGTGTTTGGGAACATTTGAAGAAATGTGGATGCATATAAAATTTTTTTATATATAATTGAATAGAATCCCTGACACCCTTTTCCGGATAATTTCTTGCCATTTCAGCTTGGTACAGGTTTGTTTGCTATGAAAAGCCAAGTGCTATGGTCAAAAAGGCCGATAATAAATATTCTACCTGGAATGCAGATCCATAGGAATTTAAAACAAATAGATCCACCGAGCCTCCCTGTTAATGAATATGTAAAATATAACTATAGAGAAAATGGTACAAAACTAACTAATCACTAGCTATGGTATCCACGTATATATATATATATATACACACACACATACCTCTAAACTTTTAGCAGCGTCCAAGAAAATAACTTCCTACAAAAAGGGAACATGTGAGATTTGTTGCTCGTAATTAAGACTAGGCCCGGCCCTTGGGGAGTGCAACCTTGGCCAATGCACAGGCCCCAAACTTGAGAGGGGCCCAAATTTTTTTATGTATCCATTAATTAAATGTGTAATGCTCCGGCCTACAAACTAAATTAAGCCCAAAAGTTTTAGATATTCGCATCAGTTTTTGTGAGTTAACTTTGCTTTAACAAAAAGAGCCTCACTAATTTTTCCAGTTGCTATCAATTTAATTTACTAATTGTCATCCATCTTCCATTAAATCATTGCAACCAAACGTAATACTATTTTTATTTATGGACTTTCTTATTTATAATTTTAATTTCACCTTCTTCAATGTTATACTAGTTTATTTATTCATTTTGTAGATGATGATGTTTATATGTAATCCGAATTCAAAAGTTGTTCTTAGAGATCCCAAAAGGAGGACAAAAACTTAACGCTAAAGAGTCTTTTCAAAGATCCTTAGTTAAAAATAATACCCTTAATTTGGTAGTGTACGTCCCCATCGTCCATCTTGTTACACTTCTTTTGATAATTTTTACTATGTATCATAACAACATTGTAGTTGTAATCAACTTTCTATTACCAAACATATATTTAAGATTTCATGTTTGAAGGGCCTTTTTTCTTTGTCGCACCAGGCCACTGAATTATCAGGGCCGGCCCTGATTAAGACATATTTCCCCATAACAGAAATAATAATAATAATAATGATAATAATAATAATAATAATAATATAAAGACATAAACCCAACTTCAAGGAAATTACGAACCTTCAATATGGTGTCGGCAGCTTGAAACAGAAAGGAAACTATCATTAAAAGACTCCAAAATATACCAGCTTCCATCAATGAACCAGCACTAGATCCGCTGCAGATAAACATAGTTATTTTTCTGGTGTAAAACGATGTGATAAATAAGTAAATGGGCCAAAATTACCACCTCCACAATCTAGGTAGTTATTTCATAGTTCCTTGAAAAAGAATATTCCTAATTAATGTAATCATAAAAAAATTACCTGGCAACAGTTATAATCACACCAACGGCCACAAGGAAGCAACCAAGTAACTGGTTAAATCTATATCTCCTTCCAAGAAAAATATATGACAATATGATTTGCCAAACTAGAAAGCTCTGCAAGTATTAGCATGTAATCAAAAGGTAGTTAGCATGGAGATGGCAATAAGATGATGATTAATGTAATCAGTAGAATATTATGAATAAACTAAATATCATGATTTGATAAAGATATTTGAAAGCTCGGCTGGATGATAATATAACAAGACAAATTACAATAAACAAAGTTACCTGAGACAAAATTGGAATAGCTGCTCCTGAAAGAACGGCTGTCAAATAGAAAGAAACCTACTAAGTAGTAGTAATAGAATTAACTTGACAAAATCATCAGCTGGGTATATAAGCCTCTTTCTATTTATTTTTATATCTAGAAAACCACCAAATTTATCACTCACATGTCGATAAAGAGCTAGCTGTCATTAACTCCCTTAATTAATATGTTAACAACTTGAAACATATGCTCATTCTATTCATATTCGACTAACTTTTGCAATCAACGCAAAGTTCTGTAATCACATTAACATTATCTGAGAGCCTTTGCATCTTGGGATGTCCCGTATTAATTGCAATGTTGATTTGTCCTTTGGCAACCTGTCAAGCTAAACTTACGTACTTAAATATTGTAAAGCGGCTAATTACCTAAAATAACAATGTTTTGTCTCAAATGAGACAACGTGCATAGCATTCAAGACCAATGCTTTAATTACAAGATACTCCATACTGATTTTTTGTCCAATAGATTTCCTTTTTGTATATACTTAGCATTGACAACCAAAGCTATAATTAGTATTAATTCATGGGATTGGTAACAACTTAATTAAGCAACTAACACTTTTAATGAAAAAACAGAATAGAATGCAGTGACTAGTGTTACTACCTGCAGCTGCCATTCCACAAGCAGCACCAAGCGCTTCCAAGAGACCAACAGCAAGAAGTGGAGCTTTTGGCATTGAAAGCATTTCATCAGTAACAATGCCAGCACGATAGCGGAAATGTAAGATGGAGAAATACACAACCACATATCTGAAAAATATTTGTAGATATGTCGCATAAGTCTATGAAATTACTACTGTAGTTTCTACATGTTTAGAAATTCCATATTGGGAAGTCCATAAAAAATTCAACATTACCCTTTCACATATGTTGTTAAAATGTAATATGATTTATGGCTACTCCCTTAGCATAATCATTACAGATAAAATAATAAGATTCTATGTATTATTTTGTTTACAGTGAAAGATATCTTACTTCACGGCATATTATACAAACGCTATCTTGAATTATTCTTGAACTATATATATGTCAAAACTAGAAGATTTTGCACAACTCAAAAGGCATAAAAACTAGCATATTTCAAGAATGCCACTAGAAGCTCTAAAAGTGCAATATTAGATTCTACTAGAAGCCCTGAAAGTGACCAAACAAAATAGAAAAAAGCAGTCAGGAGTACATGATGCCTCAATCTTTCATCGTTTATCATCTCCATCATTTATTGCATTATAATTGAGAGTATATTTAGTTTAATTAGGTCACAATTATAGCCTTATAGGTTGTAGCCATCCCAGTATCACTGTAATTCCAGAAAATGACATCCCAAAATTCTACCACCAGATTTTGAGCCGAACGAGAAGAGCAGAGATTAGATAAGGGAAATGATACATGCATCAATCATATTGATACATTTAAATAAAAAAAATTAACTCCTCATTAGTTAACCTACCATGAACACACCTAACAAGATGTGGGTTCAAACAACGCATTGGAGACAATGTGTAGGGTCTAGCTAGTGTCATTAAAACATTTAGAGTATAACAATATAGAGATCTGTTTAGCAAGTTCGTTATCACGAGTAGGTCCTACAAAAGATCACACTAATGACGTACACAACACTTGAATTCTCAGTGTAGATGTTACATAATTAGGTCTGATCCTTCAGACTACTAGTGTAACAGTAACAACAATAATTAATAAATATGAGTAAATCTTCTAAAGCTTCAAAAATGCATTCATGAAGTGACTAGTGCGGTAGGTAGCAGAAATGTGTGGTGGTTGGAAAAAGGCATATACTCAAGTACTACTATTTTAAACATCAGGTTTTATTGGTTAAACATCAGATTTCTTAATGGATTCTCTATTAAGATAATAATGATGCCAATAATGCACCAATTACTTTACTATAATTATTATAGTTATATGAATAATAAAATAAAATAGTGCTAATCAAACTCTATTTTTTAGATACCAAAACATGGCATAATTATTACTAGTAAATTTCAATAGTCATAATCATAATGCACATACCATAACAAAACAAACAAAATTCATATCGAGAAATGCAAACGACATCCTTTAGAGCTGTTAATAAAACTTGTATTCACATCTTAACAAACGTAATGCTTACCGAAAATTGGTATTTATGGCATGTTCAAATCAACAATTCCAAATACAGGAAGCTAAGACATGTTCAAAGATACCAATTTTCATGATTAGGTGTACTATGGAGAATAATATAATTATATTATTAGTGTGGGAGAGAGAGAGGGAAACAAAATTAATTATTAATGTTACCCGAAAGTTGCGAGTTGAGCCAGAAAAAACGGATACTTTTTCAAAGGAACTAAAGCCAGCTTATACAACACCCGATTCCCTACTCCTAACCCCATGGTAACAACCGCTGCAACCGCAATCTCCACCTTCCAATTCCCTCTTATCACTACCTCCTCCGCCTCCTCCTGCTTATCGTGTAACGCGTACCAGCAGATCGTACCCCTCTTTTTATCCAACCCAACCGACGAAATTATACTCCGTCGCCGACTCGTTGCTAGAATGACGTTGTGTGCTCTCCGCCTGCTCCATCCGTAATTTCGATTAGGAAGGAATTGTAGGAGTAATTGGTTACGGTTTGGATGCTTGTGAAAATTGAGGTTGGTGGCGCCGGAGATCCGGTGACAGGAAGCCGCCATGAACAAATGTTAAATGAAATTTGAGGGACGATGGAAAATGTATATAAAATGAATATGTGTGACGTGGCTCGGACAGGAGCGTTGCCGTTTATGAATTCTTTACCTTTTCTAATTGGGGTCGGATTTATTTATTTAATCATCATATAAAGAAGGGGATGAAGATGGATTAATGATGTAATGGTGAATATTAAAAGGGGATTAAATAATTTTCGTATTAAAACATCAAATGATAAAACCAAATAAATACGTTTAAATTTTGATAATGTAAATTGACATATATGAAAAATAAATGATAACTACTAAAATAAGGTGTATTGTATGCTATTGTTTAATACTAGAGTTTGGGCATATGAACTATAAATATCTTGTTCTCGTGGATTTATCATGATTGCAAGACTATCTTTTGATTTTTGTATTTTTTTCAATCTGAGGTGTAGTTTTTTCAGTGCAAATTACACAAGTTGTGATTTCCTTTGCTTCGACATTTATTGAAAAAAATTTTTTTGCCAACAATAAGGTTAAAAAGGTTACAAGTGGTTAGCGATTACATAAATGTAAAAATTCTGAATTTACTAAAACTTACAAAAATGTTTGAATTTTGAAACTGAATAGAAAAACTACCAACAAGATTACACTTTTACTAAGAGGTTATATCGGATAAAACATGTTGATAAATTGAATTAGTAATTACCTATGGATATTTCTCACATTGCTTCATTGATAGTGAAAGTTTTTTATTGGATCATGTAAGCCAAAATCCTCGGCTTCTAGAGGATCAACAGAATTGGCTAATTCTTTATTTAGCAATAGACAAAATTGTCTATAGATCGAACATGTTACATATCCTCCATATCCATATATAGAATTATAGATTATAGATGATGTTGATTAAGAGGGGAAAATGCATTTTGAAGGTAATAAGGGTTAGATGATCTTAGTCGTTGATTCTACGATAACGATTTAGATTCGTAACATTGCATTTTATGTGCACATCGTAGTTTACTTTAAAGAAACTAACAACCAAAATTATATGCTCCTACTTCTACTCAAAATGCAGCTTGCCCCAAAACCTTGACATATATTGATTTTTCAACCAAAAGTAATGTAAAACATGCCGAATGAAATCTTACTTGCTACGGTTGTATTTGCCTAAACTCAAATCATTAATTATTGATCCTAAATTGTTTATAAAGTTATCCAAATTGATTGTGAGATCGGTCGATGAAGGCGGCTAGATGATCGGTTATATACATATATATTAAGCCACCGACATGTCAATTTTTTTTTGTTAAATAATTGTTTCACAATTTTTTTAAAAATTTCTTTGCTTTGAGCCTTTGGAAGAAGAACATAGCAAATATCTGGCCATTTCTTCATTCTCTTAGCAAATATCTGGCCATTTCTTCCTTCTCTTCGTAATTTAATTTTATTTCTTCCCAAAGTTTAATGTGCTTTTCTGAAGAAAACATCAAAAGGCCGAGCTTGGAAATGGGTGAAATTGAAACCCAAACGGTGATTAAGATACATATTTTTAAACCAACAATAATGGAAATGGGTCTTTATTGCTGCAACAATAAAAAATAGAATAAAATATAAATAATAAAGGTGATTTAGCCCTCTAGGACCATTTCCAACGCATTTTCTTAGTTGAAATCGAAGAATGGTTTCAAAAGAGACACCATTGCCACGGCTTCTTCGCTTTATCAGGGCGACGAAAGGGGTGACTTTTGGTAGGGCCCACTAACTTTTATTTCTTTTTTTTTAACGTATCCGTTAAAATGTTAAAAAACTTATATATAATCCTACATTTTATTGTTTTGGTTTAATAGTTTATTAGTGTGATACGATTGGATTTTTATCTCATAAATAATTTACGATATATATTATCAGATGAAATATCCCAAATATAATTTTACTAACACGCTTTTAATCTAACATATTTTTTATATTTTTTTTGAAAAATCTGACAATTTTTATTTAGAATAAGAAAAGGAAAAAAAGAGCTACTATAATTTAGTCTTTTTTTGCTATGATTCAAAAGTTATAGTAATGAAAATTTGAATCTTAGAATAAAAAATCTGAATCTTAAAATAAATATACTGAATCATAGTAACAAAAAATCTTTTTCCCTCTTCTCTCCCTAAAAAACCTTCTCCCTATATCATACTCTAACATATATATATATATATATATATTGGAAGGTTCAATGGAGAAGAAAATTTAGGTGGAGAAGAAAAAGAAGCAATATGATTCAGTGTTTTTATTACTATGATTCAACTTTTTTATTACTTGAATTGTAATAATAAAAAAATGAATCATAGTAATAAAAATATTAAATCATATTGTTTCTCACTCTTCTCCACCTAAATTTTCTTATTTTTGATCCTGTTAATATATATATATATATATATATATATATATATATATATATATATATATATATATATATATATATATATATTGCATTATCTAGAGGGAACACACACTTTAGGGGAAGGGGGAAGTGTTGATCTAATCAATCATCTCATCTAAGCAAATTAAGGTACACCATATTATTGTGGTATGTACCTCATGAGAATTTAATGCAAGCATAGAAGTATCAATGAGAATATGTCATGTGTACAATGAAAACTCATTTACCCCTAAAACAAATTATCTCATAAACGACTAGTCGAAATATTATGAAAATTGCATAATAAAATTCAACGTTTTCTCATCTTCGAATTAAGATCACTCAAGACATATTTTCGACGAGTTTATTTTTCCCCCTTTTTGATGGGTTTTACAAATTATAAACACATGTGTTACTTTTTTTTGTTATAAATTACATTTAGGGGTTAAGGTTTAGTATTTATTAGGGTTTAGTAGAGTTTAATATGGTTTAGGGTTTAGTATGCTTTAGGTTTTAGGGTTTAGTAAAGTGTTTAGGGTCTAAGGTTTAGGGTTAGGGTTTAGGGTTTGGGGTTTAGGTCTGCTCCATTCCATCATTGTCCCTGTGCTCCATTCCATCGTCCTTGCCCTGAAACCTCAAATCCCCAACCCTAAACCCTAACCCCTAAACTTCAAACTCTAAACACAACACTTTAACACGTGTATTAGTTAATGTGAAACCCACCAAAAAAGATGGAAAAAAACTCGTCGAAAGTATGCCTTGAGTGACGGAAAATCGAAAAGGAGAAAACGCTAAATTTTATGGTGCAATTTTCATAATTTCGAGTTGTCATTTGTGAGATAATTGATGTTGGGGGTAAATGGGTTTTGTACATGTGGAGCATTCTCTTTGTACACATGACATGATATCATTGTTTCCTTCATTTTCACACAAATTCCTATTTTCATTTGAACCCCACCCTAACTATAGAACTTCGTACGTTTTATTTCTACTTGTGTGTCAACTACATGCATTAATTGACACATGACATCAGTATAAGCTGCTATCAAAATTGAAATTTAATCACACAAAATACTCGTATAACTATGATTAGTTCATTGGATATTAAGAATATCATAGTATTAATCGATGGATGGACGTTTTTTGTTGGCACAAGAGGGTTTTTTTTTTCTGTACCATTTAAATCCAATTATTCTACCACTAAATTAATAAATATTAGTTAGAAAAATACAATCATTAGACATTAATGCGAAAAGGTGCAGAATGAATCATAAAAAAAAATGATGGAAAAAAGTACCGTATTAATTATGTTTTCTTTTAATTTATTATTTAATAATAAAAATCTTCATAACATTGTTCACCATATCATAAAATTTTCAACAATAACATTTTTCTCGGAACATAATTACAAAAGCACTCCACCATACGATCTAAATACTTTTTATGGGTGAAACTCATTAATTAAAGATGGAATGATTTTTATTCTTTATTGTTCCCCGCAATAAACCAGTTTGGTCAGACATCATATCGGGCCAACTCAAATTTTCGGATTTGGGCTTTTATGACTTAATGTTATAAAAGTACGTTTCAGTAAAACCATCATGATTTGCCAAACTAATGGGCTATGTTTTCTGCTCAAGAAAATGGACTGTGTTCCGGTAATAATACCAATGTACCATCAAAATTTGTCAAAGAGTAATGTTACTTAAACGTAATTAGATGGACCGAAGAATAGACATAATATATTCATTGGATAATAGTCTCTCTTTACTAATGTTACTGGTTAATCCTGACACACGTCACCCTTACATTTTTAGGTTCACATTAGGTCTACTTAAATAGTCATGTCAATTATTTCCTTTATTGTCAAAATAAAAGTAATAAGTGTAGATTAGAGATGGCAATGGGGCCGAGGGTACCGGGGACCTCAATTCCCATCCCCATCCCCGGATTCTAGTTCAAGTCCCCATCCTCATCTCCATCGGGGAAGATGATTTAAGCCCCATCCCCAACCCGAATGGGGATCGGGGATCTCCAACGGGGAATCAGGGATTTACTCATAGTGAATGTGTCTTATAGTTTAGCCCATAATGATCGTATCTTATGTATTTGCCTAATGTATTTGTCCATATTGTGTACATAATGAAAAATTAGGATGTGTATATCATGTAAAATATGATTACTTAATCTTTAAGAAAATCATAATTTTTAATTTTTTATAATACATATATCACATGTTACATACAAAATAAGTATACATATATAATATACCGGGTATGGGACGGGTCCCCGATAAATTCCCAATCGGGTACGGGTTCGGGTACGGGTATGGGGACCCGCCTAGTATTCCCATCCCCGGCCCCATACCCGGTTTTTAGTTTCGAGGATTCCCCGTCCCCATCCCCGGTCAACTTGAGGATTCCCCAGTCAAATCGGGTTTAGGTATCGGGTTTCCCATCGAGTGTGCATTTTTTTGCCATCTCTAGTGTAGATATGTCAATGATGAATGAAGATATACATATTTAGATTAAATACTTATGAAGTAATTGCGCAAATTTTAGTTTGAAATTTTATTAATTGCGTTGTATCAAAGCCTCAAAGGGAATGTGGAAAAGATTACAGAAAGCAATACTGTGGAAAAGATTAAAGAAAGCAATACTCCCTCCTGCTCTGGCTTAGAGGTGCTCGTTTGGATGGATTTAATCAAATCTGATCCATTTATATAAATCCATTTGGATTTTGATTCTCAAAAAGTGAATCTGATCCATCCAAATAAATATCGTATTCGAAATGAACCGAACCAAATTACTATTTGTTTGATCGATTACTAATGTTACTAGTTAAACCTGACACATGTCACCTTTACATTTTTAGGTTCACATTATGTAACAACCCGTCCCACATTGGAAAATGATAAGAACTTGGAGTCCCTTATAAGTCTAAAGTTGTGGTTAATAGATACCTTCCACCATGGTTTTTAGTTGAAACCTGAAGGTATCCGGTTAGTCACTACTTTCGGCTTTGAGGGGCGTTTCATATGGTATCAGAGCCATAGCCTCTCGGGGTGTGACGGGCACGCAGCTCGAGCATCTCCTGGGGTATGGGTCTTTGTTATGTTTCGGCCTGACAAGGACATCAAGATTTTAAGTGAGGGAGTTTGTAACAACCCGTCCCACATCAGAAAATGATAAAAATTTGGAGTCCCTTATAAGTCTAAAGTTGTGGTTAATAGATACCTTCCACCATGGTTTTTAGTTGAAACCTGAAGGTATCCGGTTAGTCACTACTTTCGGCTTTGAGGGGCTATTCATATGGTATCAGAGCCATAGCCTCTCGGGGTGTGACGGGCACGCGGCTCGTGCATCTCCTGGGGTATGGATCTTTGTTATGTTTGGGCCTGACGAGGACGTCAAGATTTTAAGTGGTGGAGTTTGTAACAACCCGTCCCAGATAAGAAAATGATAAGATATTGGAGTCCCTTATAAGTCTAAAGTTGTGGCTAATAGATACATTCCACCATGGTTTTTAGTTGAAACCTAAAGGTATCCCATTAGTCACTACTTTCGGCTTTGCGGGGACGTTTCATATGGTATCAGAGCCATAGCCTCTCGGGGTATGACGGGCACGCAACTCGTGCATCTCCTGGGGTATGGATCTTTGTTATGTTTCGGCCTGATGAGGGCGTCAGGATTTTAAGTGGGGGAGTTTGTAACAACCCGTCCCACATCGAAAAATGATAAGAATTTGGAGTCCCTTATAAGTCTAAAGTTGTGGCTAATAGATACCTTCCACCATGATTTTTAGTTGAAACCTGAAGGTATCCGATTAGTCAATGCTTTCGACTTTACTGGGGCGTTTCACATTAGGTCTACAGTCTACGGTCTACCTAAATAATCCTACCAATCATTTCCTTTGTTGTCAAAATAAAAGTAATAAGTGTTGATATGCCAATGATGAATGAAAAAATACATACTTAGATTAAATACTTATGAAGTAATTGCTCACAAATTTTAATTTGAAATTTTATTAATTGCGTTATATCAAAGCCTCAAAGGGAATGTGGAAAAGATTAAAGAAAGCAATACTCCCTCCTGCTCCAGCGTAGAGGTGTTCGTTTGGATGGATTTAATCAAATCCGATCCATTTTTATAAATTCATTTGGATTTTGGTTTTCAAGATGTGAATCTGATCCATTCACATAAATATCATATTCGAGATGAACTGAATCAAATTAGTGATTACAATTTGTTTGATCGATTAAGATAGAAAGTGAAATTTATTTGAGACAATAAAAAATGTGGACATCGGAGGTAGTACAAGAGATGTTACATCATCTTCATTTTACTTGTACCAGCTTATAAAAAAGTGTAATTTACCTCTTATTTCAGAATATGTATATTTTATTGCGACGAAAATTGTTATAGACTGGACTAGCAAATAATACTCCGTAGTCTAAATTTAAACAAGTCAATAAAACAAACTCACTTTATTCTTTACTAACAGGAATCGTTCTTCTATCATTGCAAAACTCTTGATCAAGGTTTTTATATTTATATCCAATATCTCTATTAATACGAGGCTCAATCTTGTTTTTAAGTCTTATTTGCTTGACGTATGAAGATTGTTTTTCCGACTTCGAAACGATAACAGCACTAAAAGTTTTATAGATAAAAAGGGGGGCTTTGGAAATTGGTGGCTCTATAGTCTATAGTCTATACTATTATATCCTAGATACGTATTGCATTTGTCGATATTCTTAAGTTTGAGACTATAAATTAATGATATGTGAGTTTTTCGGGTCCTTGTCAAAGACATACGTATAATATGACTTTTGTGAGTGTCAGACTAAAGATTGATGGTACGTGAAAGTTTTGGATCGTTGACAAAGATGTATGATATGAGTTGGGTTTAGTATCTGGAAATGCATCAAACTTGGACGCGATTTTAATTGTGTGTATTCAACTAATTTTTTTCTATTGTGTGTACCTAACTTTCAAAAAGTGTATTTTTGATATATTTTGTAGTACTTTTGATGACGTGTCGATCTCTACGGATGCCAAGTGGCACCATAAACACACGACACATCAACAAAATACATCAAAAATACACTTTTTGAAAGTTGGGTACACACAACAGAAAAAAAATAGTTAAGTACACACAATTAAGATCGCGTCCAAGTTTGATGCATTTCCAGATACTAAACCCATATGAGTTTTGTGTTTGTTCAATTGGTCTTTAAACAAGAAAAAACTGACGCTTATACTCGCATGTTGTGGGGAAAAAAAAAACTAGGAGTACATCTTTCTGATTTTCTCATTTGGGTCGCGTAGAGGAATGGTCGTGGTGTCTCAAAATATTAATCAAATAGCAGTCGATTGTCAAAGTTCATTATTTGATTAAATATATCTTCTTCATCAAGTATTAATGAAGATGAAGGATCTAGGGGTTGGCTATGATAAAAGAGTCTACATTCAACATTAGCATTATTCAGCATTGAAGTTGTATAGAAAAATTATGGTCTCCAAATATGTTCATGTCAAATTAGTTAGATAATCTTTAATTAGCACTTAGCGTTAAACTTTTACATCAAAGTTATTAGTTGTCCTAAGTATTCAACTTTGGGAAAATTAATTCTATGGTTAGAAACGTATAAGTAAGATAGTGTTAGAAAGAAACGGAAGCTATTTAGTTGTGGACATTTTCCATTAGATTGAAATGAAAATTAATACGGAGTACACATTATATACATGAAAATCGTTTTAACCAACTAACAAACTACATAGTTACCTAACTAATCTCCCGCCTAACTGTGTATAAGAATAAACTTTACAGTTTAATACCCTCAATATTTGATATTTACAAACAATACTCAAATGTTATAAATACTTGTAGGCTATAAAGAGAGACTAAATATGAATATGATAAAGACGAAGGGTATAAAAAATGTAAGATTTCGTAGATGTGATTGGTCAACAACACATAAATTTGGTGCTATTGACTGCAACTTCCATGTGTGATATCATAGGTTCAACTACATTTTAAGGGCAATGAGAGATATATAATCGGTGATTCAGATTCACAATATTGCATTTTAGAAATGCAGTGTTGTAAAGATGTAGCGAATATTGACCGTCAGTCGATCACAAAAATCAACAATTGAAATCGTTTGCATCTTCTTCTCGTCTAAATGCAGTTGATCTTTCGAACCTTAGCCCGTGAATCTATCATATCTTCTCAAACTTTTACCGTAAGGTTTAGCATAATAAATTATTAATATATAAGAAATTACATATTCCAATGAGGCAACTTTGAAATCATAGGACATCATGTCGTTAATATCGTTGGTTTATATATATATAATTTTTATAAGTAACTTAGTTACTAACCACTTTGAAGCCATTATCTATTTTATTTGCATAACCACGTACGTTGTCTGTATTTTTACAGTGAATAGATAATTCTTTATAATAGTCAAAGTGTCAAACCAGTAACTATTGCTTAACGATAGTAACAAAGTCGACCGGGGTTATATTTCGTACAAACAAGTCATATTATCTCATTTTATTTTAATCTCAATATTGTATATTTTAATGCATTGACGAATTAATAGACACGATGTAGGTGATGCGGAGTGCATACCCGGCTAAGTTACTAATTACCGGGCTTAATCAAAATTGTGGGGGTCAAGGGGGCCGCTACGGCCCCCTTGTAGGGTCTTAGGAGGGTCCTAGGGGTAACGCTCCTAGCGGGTCCTAGGTACAACATCCCTACAATGAACCTAGCAAAACAATTTGGAAAAAACTGTCTCTAACTTCCGTTTTTGGAGGATATCTGCATATGAACATACACATTTACAGACTGCGATATAATTTTGTGCCAAAAACAAATCGATTATCTTGTTTTATCTCAAAGCGAATTTCATAAACCCAGGCACGTTAGGGTCGAAATATCTCTTTTGGAAAGTGATCACACAACTCAGAGAATATCCGATCGAAATCATAACCACAAATTATCCAACAATCAAATGGTATAAACTAAATAATAATATTCGATTTATTTATAATTATAAATATTGCTAAGCTTAAAAATTTAACTGAAAGGAGCCAAAAAATTTTATTCCTATTTCATTTATTGTTTTGTGGGAATGAATTTTTTAAAATATCATATATATATATATATATATTTTAAAATCTTTTTACGTAATGTAGAAATGTTTGTGAGGTAGGTGTCCACGGTGCTCCGGTCCCCTCTCCAGCCCAGCAATATATTACCTAGCCACCAACTTATAACGACAATCTGATAACAAACTCAATGCACCCGTTTGTTTTATACTTCTACAAGACTTTTGAACAAAATCCTTATGTACGGATTGTTTATAACACCATGTGACTATATATAAGTGGTTACAATTATTCCTGTATTAAAGACCAGCTAAAACAACACATAACTCGTACACTATACACCTAAATTTGTCACCATGGCTCCAAAAGTACTCCACATTGTGTTGGTCTCAAGTCCCGGCATCGGCCATTTAAGCCCGATATTATTACTCGCCCATCGTCTAGTCACTCACCACAACTTCCATGTCACTGTCCTCGCTGTAACCACTGCCACCTCACCAGCCCAATCCCAACTGATTGCTTCTGTCACCACCAGCAACAACCACCTTTCAGTCATCCAAATCCCAGCGGCAGACATCTACTCCATCGTTGCTCCGGACGCAAAAGTTGTAACACAACTTTGTGTCATGATGAAGGAAACAGTACCATCCATTCGTAAAATTATATCCACGATGGACCATCGTCCAGATGTCCTAATTGGCGATATATTTGCTTACGAATCTTGGGTTGTTGCTGAAGAATTTGGAATGCCCAAGTTTGTATTCATCACGGGCAACGCATGGTTTACTGGATTGCTTACTTACTCTCCTGTGCTTGATAAGGAAGTGGTTGGTCAGTACGTTGACCAGACTGAGGCTTTTGAGATACCTGGTTGTAAATCGGTACGCCCGGATGATCTTGTGGATCCCATGATGGATCGGGGTGATGAAATGTATAGGGCTTATATGGAACAAGCGATTGGTGTGACGTTGACAGACGGCATGCTGATCAACACATGGGAGGATCTTGAACCTCAATCTCTTGATGCTTTAAGAAATAATGAGAATTTGAAGGCTGTTGTAAATAACAAACCGGTTTTCACAGTTGGGCCCATATGCAAAAGAAATGAACCAGTTGATGTGAAGATTGAAGTGATTGACTGGCTCGACAAACAACCAGAACATTCTGTTCTATATGTATCGTTTGGAAGTGGTGGAACGATATCAGTCGAGCAAACGAAAGAGTTGGCTTGGGGTTTGGAAATGAGTCAACAAAGGTTTGTATGGGTAGTGAGACCACCTACAAGTAAAGCTTCAGATGGATGTTTTTTTAGTCAGACGGGTGGATTAGATGATCCACCCAATTATTTTCCCGAGGGATTTATGACGCGAACGCAAAAGGTTGGGTTTGTAGTGAAATCATGGGCCCCACAAGTGGAGATTTTGAACCACGCGTCTGTTGGAGGGTTTTTGACACATTGTGGATGGAATTCAACGTTAGAGAGCATTACAAGTGGAGTACCAATGATAGCGTGGGCGTTGTACGCCGAGCAGAAGATGAATGCAACCATGTTGACGGAGGATTTGAAGGTGGCCATTAGACCAGATGTGTTGCCAATGAAGAAAGTGGTTGGAAGGGAAGAGATAGAGAAGATGGTTAGAATCTTAATGGAGAGTGAAGAAGGGAAGACGATAAGAGACAGAGCAAAAATGTTAAAACAAAGTTCAGAGGAAGCAATAAAAGGTTCATCATATAATTCAATGTGTAAGTTTATTGATGATTGTAGGTCTCTTATTTGATCCGATCCGTGTTCGAACAGGTGAATTGTACGATATCAGCTCATTATCCAGTTGGAGTACACTTTGAGTAATCGTTCAATGTTTGTTATTTTACCAGAATAAGTACAAATAATTACCAAAGTTATTAGAATCGGTGGCTTGAAACTCAGTTGGGATTATATGAAAAGAATATAAACTACTATATGCAGTAACATGTTACAGTGCTAATTAGTTTCAACTAAATTTGATTCCAACGAAATTATGAAAGTAATTTGTTGGAAATTATATCTAAAGCATGTTAGTTTCTTGTTCTAGTTAGTGTCTATCATTTTTTATTAGGTTTAGGCCTTCTAATAAATCCTTGTCATTCCAAAAAATGCTATTCGACACGTTAATTGTTCAACAAAATGAGAGTCAAATCAAACATAATTATTAATTATACCTTTTATAAACCAGGTAAGTAAAAGAAACAGAGCGTAACATCGTTAACAATTTGTTGAGTAGTAAATAAATTATAAAGGGGAACTCCATTAAGATACTACAAAAATATTACCAAGATCGAAATCTAATCAAACAAGTCTACTTTACAATTTTGTGCCTTCATTTGGCAATAAAAACGGATTTAATAGCTGGGAGCCTGGGAAATGTCAAAGTCTATTAGGACAATGACCAAACAAAGTTTCAAACCATAATATACTCTTTTAAGAACGTCAAGATAATTAATTAATGGCGTAACAAGTAATTATGGATCCGCCCCCTGATAATATGTGTTATCAATTTAAACACCTTAAATTGACCAAAATAATAATTATAATAATGAAATGATGATAACACTTATATACACGCATGTATGTTTATGTGATGTGATGAGATATTAAGTGGATGTTTGATAAATTAAGCGACATGAGTATTAGTTTATGACCAAGCCGGCTAATTTTGGATTTGGGCTTTATGACCGAGCCGTTGTAGCTACTCGATATCTCTCTTAATCTCATCCAATCAAAATTTTAAATCAACTAAATACATCGTTGGGTCTATATTTAGGTCTACCAATTTAGACGTACTAATTTAACATTAATTAATCTAGTAATGAACTATTCCCATATTTTCTAGTAGTAAGACGTAAGGTTTATAAGGTATTATATCATATCGTCTTGTAATTAGTTGTTGATGTAGTTCAAGTCTTCCTCCAACTTTTGCTGTGGTAGCTAGCTAGTCTATTTGATTTTCGTTTTTTTTTCAAAGAAAAAATTAACATGATTATCAAAATAAAAGTATGTAATATCTAACTATTATATAAAAGGTATGCCTTTTTTATTAGTTAAAGGTTTTACAAGTACCATATCAGCATCAACAGTCTGCTACAGTTGATACCAAACAAGCCAAACCAAACTGCCTCAGTATGTATAGTATGGAGAAGGAGAAGCTACAAGCCTACACCCTTACATACCCATCTGTATAATCTTCAACACGCCATCCAACCCATACCCAACTTGCTTTTTGTGCTTCTTCTTCCTCATGATTTGTTTTCACACCATTTTTTTTTTACTTTACAAACCTACAGGTAATTTGTTCATCTTTCTCTTTTGTTTGCTAAACATTTAATGTGGTGGGTTCGTTGTATCATAATGTACTGTATGCTTTCCTTTTAGTTTGGTTCGTTTTCTGTTAAATGAGTGACTGACGTCCTGTTTTTTTGGTGAGTTATGAGCTTTTCCAAGGCTCTCAAGGTTGATTTTGCAAATATTGGTTGTAATCATCTTGTTACAGTCTTGTTTGTGATATACAATTAGGGTTTAATCAACCGATTTCTTGAGAATGTGATGTATTAGGATGAAGCAGAACTGAAGATTTTATGCTCGATTCTTTTGGTTCCAAATCAGTAGGTGGGTTCCTTTTACATTTCTATGTCTTGTTATCTTGTTCAAAACCCACCAGTTTTTGCTTATTTTGGTGCTGTTATTCTAATCATCATGTTTTCTTTCTAATTTTGTGTGGTTGTAATACTCCATCTTATTGATTTCTTATATTAATATTTTCTTCAAAGATAGTCTTTACTTAAAATATAATGGAAAATGGGATGTTTTAAATAGAAATATAAAATTAATGACAAAGTGTTTAGCCTGAGAGACTTAAACTTTAATGGGTAATCTGTGAATGAACATAAGAAGCTTAAAAAATTGAACTGCTAGAGGATGATTATTTTGAATCTGTGATGGTTCTTTAAAGTTTTTCTTTGGCATACTTGAGGTAGGACTTGGAGTTGGTACATGGTCTTCAATCTACTTCATATTATTGTGAATATTTACTAAATCTCTTTCATGTTTTAATTAGGCATGTCATCTGAGAGTCCTAATGTAGCTTATGTTATGGGAGAACTTAAGAGAGAACTTAAGAGTAAGTTGTTCACTTGGAATAGTTCATAACTAACTGATATCAAATTATTCTTATTTCATGTCTATTTTTTTTATTGTTTTTTCAAATAGAAGTATTGTGTTGTCAATTTGTACTCCCCCTTATGTATAATTCTTATTATGCTGATTACATTCCTTTAGATTGAAAGATGCACATATGCAGAGTTACGTTTATGAGTTTCGAGAACAAAAAGAAATGGCAGAATAAGTGCTTTGATCTTACATTGCTTTTGAAATATATTGAAATGCTTGTATCTATCTACTTACCTATTTTACAAACAGATGTCCTAAATTACTGTAGTTGGCCTTGAAATTTACACATCAGACATGAATAATTCATGACTATTCAATCTAAGAAAAAATGGTACTAAAAATCTAATTGTATCAACCTTCTATACCTCTGCAGTAGTACTATACAAGGCATGGCTAACATAGTTACACATGAACAAAAGAGTCAATTCCCAACATTTAGAAAAATTAAAATATCACATTCTCTTGGATCTCTCTAGATTATGGTGATATTCAATGAAAATTACAGGTAGAGTTAGTCTCTCAAGCCAGTTAATATTTGGTTACATATTTTTTTTGGTACATGTTTAATGCAGTTGCTCATAACTGAAATCTTCTACCGGCAATTGATTGTAAGTGTGATGTTTTGAGGAGTGACAAAAAAATGTATTCGATGGACTGCCCGAGACATATGTTGCTATTGCCTTTGTGAACGACTTTTAGTGGCTTGCCTCTTACGATTTACATATGAGCCAGAAAACTGTTTGCTCACCGTCCCTGTAAAAACCAGCAGCACTAACCTCTCTGTTTGTATAACTTTTTGTTCAAAACACCTTTTGAGAGTGGTGGGTTTCATATACTTTTATCAAGAGCATCATAGCTGTTCCATTTTTTCACATTATTTTTGTATATTGCAAGTTGTAGTAGGTATGTTGTAGTTTTCAATTTTATTTACCAGAATATTTTTTTTTGCTTGTTATGCCTTCCTAGAATGGACACATGAGCATAAAGATGGAAGAAGAAATATGTACCATCTTCATGCATTCGTGTTATCTCTTTCCATTAACTATTTTTGACCTTTAATTTTTAGTTTGCCTGATTAACAAAAACCCGGCCATACGGGATTCCTTGTTTGCTTTTGAGTTATTTTATCTTTACTTGTCATGTTGTTGTGTATTTTGAAGCATATTCTTCATTGAGCTATTAGCTGTATATAGTTTATTAAATGTATGCTCATCTTACATAGTTACATTTGAAAATTTTATTTCAAATGAAATTTATCAGGTGTGAGTGTTATTTACTGTATCCAGCGTTTATGTATACATATTGCCAAGTGATTTGGAGGGAATGGAAGAGAGGCAAAATCAGGATCCAAGACTTGGAGCTGATTATGACATTGACTCAACACCAACATCTTTGTACCATCCAATGACATAAAATATATACATTTATAATAAATTCTAGCCATAGATTAATATGGCTGTAAATGTAAATGATTATGATGGTGTAATGGGAGTATATCCACCACTAATATTCACATTTACTATTCTTGTTTGTCTTCTATTATCTATTGCAAGTCAATTTGTGTTTGCCTTGAATCCAAAAAATCTACCTATTGGCTTTGTAATAGATGTGTTACATTTGTTTTGGGCATGTATTCCTTTCTACAAATTTTATAAGTTATGAGAGTGTTGTTTCTATGAAATTTTCTAAGCTTTGTGCATTAACTCTTCAAGAACTCTTATATTGGTTTTTTTCCGCTCTTTTCCATATGATGTGAGTTTATTATGGACAGTACAAATACCATGTCATTTTGTAGAGCGTCAACTCATGAATTGAGGTAGATGGTGACAACACACACAAGGTATATGTGCTTGAACTTTTTCCTTGATTTTTTTTTACGATTAGTATTAGATATACAAACCTAATGAGATGAGTCATAGGCCAAGATAAGTTAGACATAACATTTACACAAAATGTTTACCCATCTCTATCTTTGCTTGCAAAGTATCAAGATTTGGGATAATGTAATTGGTATTTAGTATGACTCTACTTTTCACCTGTTAACTTAAGTGATTTCCAAAAACATTCCAATTCTATAGATCATTATATTACCGGAGGCCAACATAATACTATATCTATCTTTATATGTTTTAAACAATAGCTTATCAAAGCTATGCTTAACTCTTATACCGATATATATTATGTGATGCTTCAATTTCTTTTTATCCTTCTAATAACAATACATATCCATCATTAGAAATAAATATGAATCATAGCACGGCCAAAGAAACTACCTAGTTATGTAAATATATGGGGAGGTGATAAATACACCACACAATTTGATTCAAACACCCAAAATTATGCTATAATAAGTTGTGTAGTGAGCTTCTGTTGTTGACCTTGTGTTGTAGGAAACAATTTCTATGTTGTATCTGATAAAGAGATAAGATCATACTAATTGATTTGAGATATGTATATATTGCTTGCTGTATATCCTTGTTCATTTTGACTGAATGTTTGTGATTATAATTGATCCTCAATTAATAGGATTGTATCATACCTAGAATAGGAGCCTTTGTAATCTTGTATAAATAGCTAGCTATGGTCAATAATATTCTTAAGCTTCATTACAATTTCATATACTTCTCATATGGTATCAGAGAGTTAAAAGATCCATTTTTTTCTCTCCAATCTCTACGTTTCCTTCTTCTCTTTTCTATCTCCATTCTCCATGGCAACCAATGAGCAATCCCTAATCCCTAACAATGTTGAACCTACTAAGCCTTTTATCATCATCTCACTTTCTCATATTATCAAACTCACTCCCACTAATTATATCTCATGGAAAACCCAACTTGAAGGTACACTTCTTGGCTATGATCTCCATAAACTTATAGATGGTTCTCATCTTGCTCCCCCTAAAACTATTACTGAAAATAATACCACTAAACCCAACCCTTCATACACCACATGGTTTCGTCAAGACAAACTTATTCTTGGAGCTCTGGTGGGGACACTAACCAGTCCTCTCGTTCCTCTTATTTCACAATGTTCTACTACCCATGATGCTTGGCAAACTCTTGCCAAGACCTATGCCAATCCTTCCAAAGGCCATTTAAAACAAATCAAAGATCATCTTCGCAATATTACCAAAGGTTCTCGTACAATTTCTGAATATATGCAAGACATCAAACGTTGCACAGACCAACTAGCATCTCTTGGTCGTCCTCTTGATCCCGAGGACATCGTTGACAAAGTCCTCGACCAGCTTAATGATCCCGATTATGATAGTGTTATCAACGTTGTTCAAAGTCGTGAAACTCCAATCACTTTTGACGAGTTACATGAAAAACTCATCAACCGTGAACTCTCCCTCAAACACAAAACAAATACACCAACTACCTTCCCGGCTAGTGTCAACTATGCGTCAAAAAATCAAAATCGCCACTATCAGACCCGTTCTTTTCCATCTAATAATGGTCTGCTTCCCACTCCAAATCAATCCATTCCTCTAACTCGTCCCTCTCAACCCTTTAAAGGACGATGTCAATGGTGTCAAAACCAAGGTCATTATCTATCCCAATGTTCAATCTTCCGCCAACAATATCCGAATGCCTTACTACCTTCTGTTACCCAATCTCGTCTTGCACCTAAAGGTAACAATAGATCATTACTTCCACGTGCCTATGCCGCCACCTCTACCAACTCTACCTCTAATGGTTGGCTTCTTGATAGTGGTGCAACTCACCATGTCACTCATGATCTGAATAATCTCGCTCTTCACTCACCATATGATGGGACAGAAGAACTCATTATTGGAGATGGCTCGGGACTACCCATCTCAAATACTGGTTCCACTTCAATTCTTACTCCTACTACTAAGTTTAATCTGAATAATATTCTTCATGTTCCATCTGTTTCACGCAACATTCTTTCAGTTTCTAAATTTTGTAATGATAACAATACTTCTTTTAATTTCTCACCTAAATCTTATCTTGTGAAGGATCTTTGAACGGGACAGTTCTTCTTCAAGGTCCAACTAACTCGGGAATCTATGAATGGCAGGCCATCCGTCCTAGTCTCCACTCTGTCAAAATCACATCTACAACCAATTGGCATCACCGATTGGGATATCCATCTTACTCAATTCTACGTCATATTAGCAATAACTTTAATTTAAATATTCCAAAGTCAGCCTCTTTTCATTGTAATTCATGTGATTGCAATAAAAGTCACAAACTTCCATTCTTTATTAATATAATTCAATCTCATGGACCTCCTCTTGATGTTTTATATAGTGATGTTTGGACTTCTCCAACCCTTTCGTATGATGGCTACAAATACTATATCATATTTGTTGACCATTACTCTAAATATGTGTTGTTTTATCATCTCAAACACAAAAATGATGCTACTGCCATTTTCAACAAATTCAAACTCTTGGTTGAAAAGTTTTTTAACAGAAATATAATCACTATCTATAGTGATAATGGTGGTGAATATATTGGTCTACATCCTACTCTCGAATCTCATGGCATAAATCATCTTACTACCCCACCTCATACAGCTGAACACAATGGCTATTCTGAACGACGTCACCGTCATATTGTTGAAACAGGTCTCTCTCTCCTTACTCACTCTTCAATGCCACGAAATTACTGGCCACTTGCATTTGCCACTGCGTGCTATTTAATTAATTGTATGCCCACTCCAACACTTGATCTTCAATCACCATACTCAAAACTTCATAATCAACAACCGAATTATCTTAAACTTCGTTGCTTTGGATGCCTTTGTTATCCATGGCTACGCCCCTATACCTCAAATAAACTTGATCATCGCTCATCTTCATGTGTCTTTGTGGGTTACTCATCTACCCAAAGTGCATACTATTGTATTGAACTCACTTCACACAAAATATATGTTTCTCGACATGTCAAGTTTATTGAGAATGAGTTCCCTTTTTCAGCCACCCAACAATCTGCAACACCTCACACATCTACTGAAACTGATGACTGGTGTTCAATCTCACTTCCTGTTATTTCTGATGCATCATATATATCACCGAACTCTTCGCAAAATACACAAAACCCAACATCCGTTTCATCAGTACCTTTGACAACTACAATAGACTCGATAAACCATACTCAACCCACAGTAACATCCACTCTGTCACCCCTCCTCCTCCTCCACCTCCACCTCCATCCCGCCCTGTCACTTGCTTGCAAAATAATATTCAAAAACCTATTACCAAATGAATCTGCATGTCTCTCTCCAACGCTCTTCCATCGAGCCTACCACCATCACTCAAGCTCTCATAAGCTCAGTTTGGCATGATGCCATGCAAACCGAATACGATGCCTTAATAAAAAATAAAACATGGGATCTGGTGCCTCCTTCCTCAGCACAAAATCTCATTGGTTGTAAGTGGGTTTTTAGGACCAAATATAACCCGGATGGTTCCATAGACCATCACAAGGCCCGCCTAGTAGCTAAAGGGTTTCACCAACGCCCCGGGTTAGACTTCCATGACACTTTTAGTCCGGTTGTTAAACCCGCAACCATTCGTATCATTCTCTCTTTAGCTATGACCAATAGGTGGTCCCTACGTCAAGTTGACATTAATAATGCATTCCTTCAAGGTTCTCTTAAGGAGGACGTTTATATGATCCAACCGCCCGCGTTTGTTAGTCAATCTCAACCTACTCATGTTTGCAAACTCCGTCAAGCTCTTTATGGCATTAAACAAGCCCCACGAGCTTGGTACAATGAACTGAAATCGTATCTTCTTAATCTTGGGTTTAAAAATTCCATCTCTGACTCCTCCTTATTCACTCTACGAAACAATCACGATATAATCTACCTACTTGTTTACGTAGATGATATCATCATTACCGGCTCAAACACTACTCTTTTAAATGAATTCATTTCAAAACTATCTTCTCGTTTCTCTTTAAAAGATCTTGGTAACCTCTCATATTTTCTTGGCGTTGAAGTGTTACCACATCCTAATGGCATTTTTCTTAGCCAACAAAAATACATCCGAGATCTTCTTGCTCGTGCTCATATGTCTGATGCCAAACCTGTACCTACACCCATGGCCACCCATCCCACTCTATCGGTAAATAATGGCACTCCTCTGGCCAGCCCTACAGAATATCGAGCACTTGTGGGAAGCCTACAATACCTATCTTTAACAAGACTTGACATTTCATTTGTTGTAAACAGGTTATCTCAATACATGCACCAACCAACAGAAGATCATTGGGCAGCTCTGAAACGGCTATTACGCTATCTGGTAGGGACAACTTTTCAAGGATTACTACTTCGTCGAGATTCACCTACTACTTTGCATGCATTTACAGATGCTGAATGGGCACGTGATATAGATAACTATATTTCGACAACTGGTTATATTGTCTACATGGGGCGAAACCCAATATCTTGGAGTTCTCGCAAACAACGAACCGTTGCTCGCTCTTCAACTGAAGCCGAGTATCGGGCTGTTGCAGCAACAACTGCTGAAGTTCTTTGGGTTCAAAACTTACTCACTGAACTAGGATACACACCCATGATTAAACCAGTCATATATTGTGAATATCGGTGCTACATATGTCGCTGCCAATCCCAAGTTCCACTCCAAAATGAAACATTTAGCACTTGACTATCATTTTGTTCGATAAAATGTTCAAAGTCAAAACCTTCGGGTATCATACATCTCTGGCAACGACCAACTTGCTGATGCTCTTACTAAGCCACTTGCTCGCACCCGCTTTCACGAACTATTGTCCAAGATTGGCCTCACCAACCGATCGTCCATCTTGCGGGGGCATGATAAAGAGATAAGATCAAACTAATTGATTTGAGATATGTATATATTGCTTGATGTATATCCTTGTTCAGTTTGACTGATTGTTTGTGATTATAATTGATCCTCAAATAATAGGATTGTATCATACCTAGAATAGGAGCCTTTGTAATCTTGTATAAATAGCTAGCTATGGTCAATAATATTCTGAAGCTTCATTACAATTTCATATACTTCTCATAGTATCTATCAACTCCCAAATATATGTTATTGATGGATAAATTTTATCTACGGATTGAAAGCTTACAAAGAAAATTCTAGGACAGTTTTCATTTTCTAAAACCAACTATATTACAATCACTGTACACTCGAAACCGTGAATACAATTATACAAGTTACAATACAGATGACGCATCATACAAGAAAAGGTAAACAAAAAAATACATCTTAAAATGTCTAAAATACGATAGTACAAGGGAATATCATTTGTGCAGATGTGAAATGTCTCGTAAGAGACCATGTTAAAACATCATTGCAGAAACAATTAGTGTACAAGCAGAATACGGATCTCTTTCCATTTACCAAAAACTTCAAGCTTAAAAGCATATATATATTTTTTCTTTTCAGTCTAATAATTAGAAATATAAAATTTATAATTGCATGTAATTCGTGCATTGCTTTGTTCAGACTTCAGGAGGAAGAACGAGAAACTGACATAATTGATTACTATATATATTGGCCTAAAATAATTGGTCTAAGCTAAACTCCAATTGGAAGATGAGCAAGAAAGTGGTGCAGTTTTCTTACTATACTAAACTTCGAAGGAGCAATCTACTAACCAACAGCTATTTTCATCAGTTATCTGATGAAAATTCAAGAATACCATCATTCAATCAGTTCTTTCAGCTATAAACAATTTGGTTTACTCTTGATCTTGACTTGACTCGATGAATTACATCATTCAGATTGATCATTTCTCGAGTTCAGAAACCGCGGAAAATTAAGCGGCTTTCCCACTCCCAAGTGTGAGCTCCAAATCTTCAGCTCCAACTTCATGTATCCTTTCACCTTCCCACGCTTTCAACGTATTACTCTCGAACTCAAATTCACAACCCGGCCCGTTTTGGACCACCAGTCCATTCTGGAAAAAGGCTTGTTGGCTTGCAGGTTTCACAAGGTTAAAGGTTGGTGAAGTTGGTGCAGCCGAGGCAGCCATGGTCTGGAAGCTGACCCATCTGCCCGAATCCACAGTGGAAGCATCAGATTCATCACATTCTGGTATCGTTGCTGGAGGAATACGGTGGCGGCGTGTAGGACTTGTTGGAGCAGAAGCAGCAAAAAGTGGATGACAAAAAGACTGTAATGCGCTTGTGGATAGCATTTCCCAGTCAGGTTTTCGCTTCGTCCCACGAGCAGTTGGAGACGAGAGAGGTGGGGTGACAGGGGCACTATTTGATATTCGCAAAGAGGGTAATGTAGATAAGTTGCAAAGGTAAGGAAGAATGTAGGATGAATGGTTAGGCGGGTTTTCACGGGTCGGGCTGGGGAAAGATGACGATGTCGGGCTGGCATGGTAGGACGGAGCAGGGCTTGGGAAAGCTGATGACATTGGGCTGGGTTGGATTGATGAACAATTACTTATGTTTGTAGACATGCCTGCCATTTCATTAGGAGATGGTTTACAACCCTGTAAAGAAACAAAATTCGATATTTTTAGAAATTTCGATATAAGATTCTACAACCCTGACTATATCGTAAACACGCAGAATCATTCATGTAATAATTGAAGTAGGCACTAGATTACAAGTAATTAAGATAAAGTTTTGATCTTTCTTTCATTTCAGATAAACTTTCTGCAAATTTAACCAATGTGTGCAAGATTGTGATGAACCCATTATTAAATGAAATAATTCAGGAAAAGTTGTAGTTGGCACTAGATTACAAGTAATTAAGATAAAGTTTCGATCTTTCTTTCATTTCAGATAAATTCTCTGCAAATTTAACCAATGTGTGCAAGATTGTGATGACCCCATTATTAAAAGAAACTTTAGCCTAGCTTTATCCTAGGTTGTGGACTTGTGGGTTCAGATCCTGCTCAAAAGTCATCCCTAATTTTATCTGGATCTAAGTCAACTCCCCAAATCTTATCTGAATCTATCAATAATAAATTACATGAATACATACACAAGAAGAAATTTACAAGTCACGGTAGATAGATCTAGTAATAAATAAATAATAAGAGAAATATAGATTGAGTATTAACCTTGGGGTAAGTGGTACCATCTTCTTCAACAACCCAACCAGCTTCAGCACAGAGTGCTTTAAGGACCTCGTTATTATCACAGTGTTTTGGGAGCCTATAATTTCCTTGAGATCGAAGTCCGGCGTATATTTTTGCGGCGATGGCTCTTCTTCTTCTTTCTCTTCTTTTGTTGTTCTCTCTTTCCTTCCACGACGGAAGCCGACCAGATGAGCCGCCGCCGGTCATTTCTTTTAGTACTCCGGCGACTTTTATGTTTTGGCGTGTACAATATATTTTTTTTTTTGTGGTTATATGTGTGGGTTCACGAGACGACTTTAGACTTTAGTTTTGGATCCCATTTGTTAAAACAAGATTGGTCCAGTCTGTATTTATTTACTTATCAAGTTTTGGAATGTTACTTTTAGACCCTTGATTTATGACTATATTTCATTCTTTCTTTATATTTGATGAAATCATATACTCATACTCTGTACAATACAATGATACAAACCGGTAATGTAATCAATTGTGCTTAAAGACACAAGGAGCACTATTATTTAAAACTATAAACTGTAAAATTCTATCCACTCTGGCTAAGGCAACTATTTATCTAAAAGTTTATGTTTACTCGTATATTTGTTGAACCTTAGGATTTTATTTTACCCAATATTATATACTCTTAATCTTTGCGATGAAAAATTCCAATTTTTATCATCAATATCCACTTTTTAGCCTCTTATTAACGAAACTTTTAACCCGCAAAAACTTAAGTCTAATATTTCTCAAACTTTTTACGATTGGAGATTAATAGATATCGTATTTCCTTATTAAAAGAGTGAAGATTGCACCTACAAGACGATTTGACCAACCCCGATGAGGTACCTACATCCTATAAGGTGAAACAAATTGGTTTGTGATTTTAATCAAAACCTTCATTTCGATTTTATTTTTTTAAGATTAACGAACTTATACAATACTATACTTAATTATGTGGACCGTGTTTAATAATTTTATATAATTTGGTTGATATAGGGAAGAATATCGAGGTCAGATGTGGGTTTATGTATCCAAGTACTTAATGATAATAAAACAGATATAAATCGTGCAAAACTAGAATTTGTTTAACTAAATGGGTGCTAGTATAATAAATTATTGGATTAGATTTTAACTCATTTGATTCAAAAGCTACTTACATAACTATAATGAACGCATATTTGTTTAGTATCTCTTACGAACTAAACGGATAGACTTCAAGTTTTCTCATTGAATACACATTCCTATAATTTACTTAAAACTCATATTTATCTAGTTATTCTTATTTCTTGGGTTTTAGAGTATAAAAGTTAGTAATTCCTTCAATTCAATTTATTATTTTCAGACAGAAAACACACAATTTTTAAAAAGCACAATAAGTAATACTACTTACTTTTTACACAATGACATTATCACCCTTAACCAATTAATTTAAAATTCCTTTCACTTTTGTAATATAATTTTTGAAATAAGGACAATATGATAAAAGTGATCAAATCTCTATTTTATACTCCGTATTTAATGATGAACAATTAATTTAGAACAACCTGAAATAAAAGGTTGAACTAATAGATATGGACATCCTTTCAAAAAAATAGATATGGACATCCTCAAACAAATTTACTCGTAAATTGAATAGGGACCAAAATTATATACATTATCTTTTTGTGTCTAGAGTGTGTGTTAGGTGATTGTGTAGGGACTTGTGTGAAACTAAATTGCAAGGATATCCCTTGAAGGCGCTCACTTGAGGAAGGTGATGACGTGGAGTTGTTAACCTGGAACTGAACAGCGTCACGTGAGGACAAAGGAATGGGGCTAGGAGTCAGTGCGGTTGTCGTGGGGGCCACCACAGACACATTACACGCTTCTTCCTTGACGTAGGACCCGCATTCGACAACAGCACGTGCATCAGAATAGCTGTAAGCACGAGCGGAGTAAATTGTACCCAGGACATTTTTTGTCCGATTATTTATCTATCGAATAAGGTTTAAATGAGTCCATGATTTTTGTGTGAGACTAAGGAAATAAATGATATCACGTCACATGTACAAAGAGAATATTCCATACTACAAAACCCATTTACCCAAACATCAATTATCTCACAAACGACAAATCGAAAAATTATAAAACTTGCACCATATTTTTCAGCGTTTTATCCTCTTCGATTTACCGTCCCTCAAGGCATACTTTCGATAAAAAAAATTTTTGATTTTTTGGTGGGTTTTATAAATTAGTAACACATGTGTTAGTGATTGATTGTACATTTTATTTAAGGTCATGGTTAGGGTTTAGGGTTAGGATTTAGCTGGGTTCATGGTTTAGGGTTTAGATCTTATGTTTTAGTAGGGTTTAGGGTTTAGTATGATTTAGGGTTTAGAGTTTTATAAAGCGTTTAGGGTTTAGGGTTTGGGGTTTAGGGGCTGGGGTTTAGGGTTTAGGGTTTGGGTTATGGTGCAAGTTTCATGATTTTTCGATTTGTCGTTTGTGAGATAATTGATGTTTGGGGTAAATGGGTTTTGTAGTATGGAACATTCTCTTTGTACATGTGGCATGATATCATTGGTTCCCTTAGTTTCACACAAAATTTTAGTCTTATTTGAACCTCACCCTTTATCTATTATCTATTATTTATTACTACTTATAAAGCATCTTCAATATTGAATCTTATAATACTTAAAAAAATCAAAGTTCCCAAAATACCCCTATCACATTTATACCTATTAAAAAATGCATATAATTTAAGATCAAATAATTTCCATTAATATGTAAATTATTATAAACAAATCAGATTTCTTTATATTATATTTATTATATTATATTTATCATACACATAAAATAATACATAACACAAGTATAGTACAATAAAATTTTAAAATATTTACATTTATTTTCATTTTAAAATCGTCACTCGCCGCTCCATTTACCGTCACTACTTTCATCGTTACATTGCGCGGGTATTGTGCTATATCACTTACGTTGGTATTTATAATTAATTACTTTATTTATAATTAAGAATTTTAACACAAAATAATACTCAGTCCGTCTTACTCCTTACTCCGTTGTATTTTGAACTAGGTGAGGTCCCGCGACAACGTGGGGTTTCGACATTTGATTTTATAAATTGTTTAATTAAAAAGTTAAATCAATAAAACGCTCGATATCATATTTATTATCAAGTACATTTAAAATTTGTTATTATAAATTCAAAGATGTGTGTATGAAAAGGAAAAATAATTTTTTAATATAAAAATGTACATTTAATTTAATACCATCAAAATTTATTGAAGTTGATCTTCAAGAGGGTCTTTATCATTTAATAGTTTTATAGTAAACTGAAATTTTTTTTTTACAATGTTTTAAACAAAACTTGTAAAAATATAAAATCCATGAATCACAAAAAGAAAATAGAAAAATATTATTATAGTTGAATATGACATATGATTGTCTATTGTTTAGCTTAATGTATATATTATTTAAGGGATTATTAGTTAAAATCATAAAATATTTTAGATACATTATCTAAAGGATTATTAGTTAAAATCATAAAATATTTTAGTTACGATTTTAATGTATTCACGATATTGCGGTTGTTTGGCTAAATGGATGACCGGTTTTTAGTTTAATAATGTTGATAAAAAAAATCATGTAATTAATCAATATATATAAATGTTTAAAATACAATTGGTTTATTTATAAAAATATAGATAATGTCATGATATTTAAACTATAAGGACTAAAAAAATAGGGAAGTATTGGAAGTGTCAATTTCAATAGTTGTGGGTACACAATATAAAAATTGAAAAAATGAAGAAAATAATTTTAACCGTAGAATCTTTGTGGATGGAACTAATCTAAGGTCCAGATTGCTCTATTGTATCCTGTTTTGTATATATATAAAGATTATCCTAAGGGTGTGTTTGGGTGACAAACTTCTAGGAGCTTATTGAAGCTTAAGCTTGTTTTTTCATAAGCTTAAGCTACAAGCTTTGTTTGGTAAACAAAAAGATAAGAGCTTATAGAAAAAATAAGCTCTTAAAAATTAAGCTACTCCAACTAGCTTTTAAAATAAGCTACAAGCTTGTAGAATGTGAAATTACATAAGTACCCCTCTCTACATGTTTTTGTATTTTACTTTTTGTCCTTTCATGTCTATTCACATATTAAGCTTCAGCTACTTTACCAAACACTTATAAAAATTATATAAGCTCCAACTTTCAGCTCCAAAAATAAGCTCCAACTATAAGCTTCCAGCTCCAGCTACCAGCTAGTTACGCCAAACACACCCTAAGTAAGTATTCATTATCATTTTTCAAACAATCGAAACAGAATATAGTTGGTAGATTTGTTATTTGATTGGTAAATTGTATAATTAGTAGAGAATTCTAAAGTTTTATGCAAAGTCAAAGTGGACACTTAGACTCGAATGTAGGGAGTACTATTCATACTTATTATGTATACCCCATCCGTCTCAAGTAAAACGTCCACTTTGATTTTACACACACTTTTAGGATTATCCATTAACTATACAATTCATGAATGGAGAATATATTCACTCACTAAATGCTCATTTGGTTGGTTGAGAAATAGAGGTGGATATTTGTTTAAAAAAATTCAATATAGTAATGTGGATAATTATGGTAAGACGACGGAATTAGTACAATACTATAATATATATAAATATATTAAATATAATAAGAAAGGTAAATAAATATACTTCTGACCAGTTGCATTTTAAGGGAAGATTATTAGTAAAGCCTTTCTAGAAATAGTTATGCTTTTCATAGTTATAGTTATTTATATAATAATAACGCCTTTCAAAAAAATTTTATATAATATAATATAATAATAATGATAATAATAATAATGATAATAACAATAATAATAATAATAATAATACAAGATTGTATCACGAGTCTCAATAAAAAACTTTAATCGCTTTTTACCCTCTTACAACAACTAATGCAAAAGTTACACGAACTTAAGTCTAGGTGTTCATTCGGTTAATTCGGTTTAAACTTGAACCTAATAGATGAAATCGATCGGTTTTCGATTTTCAAAAATTGAAATCGAACCGAACCGACAAATAAAAAACCGAACCAAACCGAACCTAATTACTATTCTTTGTATTCGTTTTTTACTATTCGGTTTGATATATTAATAATATAAACAATGAAACAAAATCAAAAAACTTGATTATAAAACAAAACTTATTAGTACGTTTCTTAAGTTCGTATAAAAATATAATAATTTACAAGATAAAACTAAGGTATAGTTAAGAAATTTATAATAAACTGTGAATAAAATTAATAATGGTATAAATATGCATGATATTCAGTGATTAACCTAATTAATTTGTACATATTTTGAAAATATTACCAAAATATATTACTATTCGGTTAATTTGGACTATTCGGTTTCTACATTGGTAACCAAAACCAATCCAAAAACCAAATAAATATTCGGTTTTGAACCAAACCGATTTAAAAAACTAAATTATCCGAACCAAATAGTCCAATCTAAATTGTTCGATTGAACAATTCGATTTATCCATATAGTGAACACCCAACTTAAGTCAATCATACGTTATTTCATTGTAACCAATTACCAACCTATGGTGTATGGAGTATTGACTTGTCTCATTCAATAGTTAATCAAATATTTATAACCTACTTTCACAACTTTTAATACATATAATTACTAGTGAAAATTCATGTCGGCTCGAGCAGGGTAAGTATTCAACCACAACACACAATGATTTGATAAACTTATTGGCAGATTGCAAGTATCAAACCCAAACACGATATATATAACCCATTTTAACTAAACTAGGTTGATAGGCTGGAAGTTTATTTCACGTTGACGGTTTCATTTCATGTCAAAATTAGCAGGTTAGCATACTAGACTCGGCTTAACGAGTTAGAAAATATATTTGAAACATAATTTTTTTTCAAATTAAGATTTTAATTTTTATTTCCTTTCTAGTTGGTAGGTTGATCCATTAATCCAAAACTCGAGCAAACCCTATCAAAAAATAATGTACGTGCTTAACCATTGTATTTTTTTTCCATCAATATTAAACTAGATTTCTACTTAGAGGGGTGCCAACAGGTTTCTTTGGTTTCAACCGAAGAACCCTTCCAAAAGCGACATGGATGGCATGCTTTCTTCTGTTGCTTCTTCGGTGTGCTTTCTTCGAAACCGAAGAAAGGAGATGAGTTTTCGTGCACCCAGCTTTATTTTAATGTATTGTTACTTTTGTTTATGGTATGCAAATGTATGTATATTGGTAAATGTTTAGTCTTTTGTCAGTTTTGGTGTGCTGATGTGACACTGAACAGACACAAGGGAAGGAGGAAATGACGAAAGCACTATTGGGAGTTATCATTTGTTAAAATGTATAAAATTATAAATAAAGTAAGAAAATAGGATATCACTATTTTCCCCATTTTTATTCAAGTACGTCATCATATTGTTGAGCGAACAAATTAGCATATATAAATTTGTAGTTGTTTGCATTGCGCGGACAAATGATTGAATTATTAATCTATCGTGTTACTTATAAAATTAAAAACACGGATATGTTACTAGAAGTTTATTTGATGCCCATAAAAAACTTAAAGACGAAGGGATATATATATATTTGCTACTGGAAAAATGCTGTGTGTTTAAATGTGTGTCTGATTCTGAGGTTCAAGATATGATAGATTATTGGTAAAAGAGACATGTATAACCTACGATATAAATTATGGTAAATAATATTTTCACTATTCAATTTGATAAATCCACCACTAATATACATCAACATTTTGTATTGTAATCTGTCAATGCCTACTAGTAGTGGATCTATCAAAATGAATAAATTATAAACTATAAGCTATGAACTCACCCTCATAGATAAATGCAATCTCATTTCTATACAATTCGTATAACCTACGATATACAAATTATAAGGTTGATATGATCCGTTTTTTGTTTAGTGGATCTATCAAAATGAATAAATTATAAACTATAAGCTATGAACTCACCCTCATAGATAAATGCAGTCTCATTTCTATACAATTCGTATAACCTACAATATACAAATTATAAGGTCGATCTGATCCGTTTGTTGTTTAGTGGATCTATTAAAATATGAATAAATTATATAAATGCAGTCTCATTTCTATACAATTCGTATAACCTACGATATACAAATTATAAGATCGATCTGATCCGTTTGTTGTTTGGTATTCTTCTTCTTCTTTTTTTCCACTTCCTTCTGCTTTTCCACCCCAATAGCCTATTTATGTATGATTCTTGTTTCATTGTTTGAACATTCCATTGTAATGGTTTCTCAGTATAATCAAAGTACAGCTAACTTCAAAAAGAATAAAATAAATAAAAAAATGATAAGGTCGAATAATTCACAAATTTTGGTTCCACCACAAGAATGCATAAATTATGTTATGTGATTAGGGCCACACAATCACACATGTATTAGTTTTGGGCTTTCCCTAGATCGGGGACCATATATGAATCAAACGGTTTAAGAAGTTTTGTTATCCACTCATCAGTCGTCCCCCTCAAACTTCTAACACGAAAACAGATTTATAACCCAGATCAAATTTTAATTGCAACTCAATACAAACATATTCAGTATTTCAGTTCAACATTATAATTGAACCTCAAGAATGTAAAGCTAATTTCTTTTCGATTTTTGGTTAATAAAGATGATTTTGATTTGATCATTAGCCTATGATATCGTTATCATATGCGAAAATTCAAATGATAAAGTTACTGCCTCACCTTATTTTTCATTCCAGCTGCAAATCACAACGCCTTGAAGTCTATTTCCTTATCATGATTGCTTTTAATTCGATCCTTATTATCTGAAACCTATAACAACGTTGGATGTTTCATGTTTGTTTACCAAAATCCTCATAACGTCATCATTTTTCGCTTTTATTGAAACAAAAAGGTAGAATAAGACTAATCAATCTCTGAACACACGCAAAACCTAATAAATAGGGTCGTTCTTCCTCCACTTAGAAAAATAAGTTAGATACATCGAGTAAAAGTTGTCTCCCCCACACGTCCACCAGACATTGCCGTCTTTACATTATATTTGAACCCTTTCGGGTTTTCCCTTAGAACAGCAGCAGCATCATGATTCAGAGGATCTTCAGGATTAGGTTCCTGCACACATTTAAATGTACACCAGATCACATATGGCCGTTCGTAATATATAATTTTTTAGCTTGCTTTTCCTTTCTATTGTTATACATATGATTTAGAGTTGGAAGACCAACGGCCAATGGGCCAGGCAGGTTGAACAATAAGTTGAAAATAGAAATTTTTAGTGCAGGTCAAAATGAGTCAAGCCGAATTGGGTCAGAGCTTCAAACACCTTTTCATCCAAAGTTATGAATTTTGTAAATAATATATGAACTAAATATGATTACAATCACCATATTATTACAATTTTTGAAATAATGACCAAGTGTTTTCTAAGAAAACGTTTAGGAGATTTTATGCATTTAATCGATTACACTTCGACTAAATTAACCCCCTCTTTTATGCATTTGACATGTTTTTATTTGGTTCATACTTTAATATTATCCCACTTGACCCATTATCAAAACCCAAATCAAACCATTTATATGTAAATGCATCAACATGACCTTTGAGACAGTGGTTCTTTGGTTCAATGCAACAATGAAAGTACGTTCAAGAAGAGGGGTGTATATGATCAAAGAATGTAAAACGTACCGTGAAGAGATGATACAGTCCATAAACAATAGTGTTTATGTTGAGGACAGGTTTCCAATCTTCGCGTAAAATATTTAGGCATACGTTTCCTTCCAAGTCAATATTAGGATGATAGACCTGCATCAACAAAATTAACAGATGTTTGGTGTCAACATTAGAATCCTACGATTTAAGTGGAAACCCTAAGTCGCATGTCACTGAATACTAGGTTATCATGAGTCTGATCAGATCAGGCTGCTCAGTCCCCCAACATTGTCCGATGAGGACTAGTGACCCGTCTTGGAGTTAACTCATGGGCGCATGAATAAGGCAATAGACCGATATATTTAATTTTTGACCTTTCTTAACACCTAATTCTAATTGATTTTATTAAGGGTCGTACTATTGCTTGCTAATGTATGTTAAACATATGGTTATATATTAGACAATTTTCAGAAGACATAACAAATTAAAAAATCAGTGTATAGTGGCCATTGAAAGAGTCACACAAGCCTTAAATTAAGATAAAGAAATGACTTTTACCTTGATTTTACACTTGACCTTCGGCGCCTCATGTGGATACATAGTAGATACACTGAAGGTGAACAAAAATTTCCCTCCCCTGTGACACAAACATACGCAAAACACCTCTGTAAATCACATATATTGCAAAATATTCTGTTAAATAACACCTCAGTTATAAATCATCATAGTAATACACTAATACATAAGAGTTTGTGATATAAAGATAACCTACGTGTAGTATCCTTCATCAGGTTTAATGGAAATCTCAAAAGTCATCAGATCATCCTTGCCATTTGGAAACGAAATTGAACATGATTTCGGTAGGTTCAACTCACTTATATCTACAAAATCCAACATGTCAGATGTACGCATAGAGTCTTTATACAACAACTAAAATATACATTATAAACTCTAAAGTAAAATGTTATGTACTCAATGGCCACTTATTGAAAAATTATGTTATGTTTATGATAAACAGATTAATAAACCTTTATGAAGACGCAACTCCCCAGCGCTTTGCTTCTTAAAAAGTCCCTTTCCGTTGGCGTTCTCAGCCTCTTTGATTTGCTTTTCCTTTACTTTGAATAGCCTAATCATGGTTCCTGTATAAACATAACCAAAATCAAACTTTTATAAATTCTACTGATACAACAAATAACTATGTCATTTGCCCAAGCAAACCACAAGTCAACAATAAGAATTTGATAAAATTATTTAACCAAGTCAAATCAATTGTATGATTATTAGATTATAATTAAACGGATTATATAATATAATCAAAATATTGATCAGGCAAACCCTAGACAAGTTAATTACTTAGCTTCGCATGCAACTTAAGATGGAGGATACTAAACTGATGATATTCAATTGTGTAGTGATATAATTATTATAAGTTTACACTACAAACTATTTAGCCATTAATGAAAGGAAAAAAAAAACACGGACAGAAAACGTTAAGTTTTAATTTGAAACCCTAACAGGCGAATGAATAACAACGTAGGGTAGAAAGGGAATATACTTACGATCGTTACAAGCTAATACGTCACGAAACGACGGATGAAACGAAATCAGAGGTTGCCGGACGTTTAATTAACGGAATAATGAGCCGGTGGCACGATTAAAATCGAATTGAACGTGCACAGGGGAATATAAATAGGTTGGGATAGTATTTGACGAGGGCTATTTTGCAAGTTTGGGAAGTGCGGAGTTTTTTCTTAAGTTACACTTACAACCCCGTATTTGTTAAAACATAAAGGGTGTGTTTCTCATAACTAGTTGGAGATGGAGCTGAAGCTTATAATATAAAATGACAAAAAATGATATGATATTTTATAACTTCAAATTTTTAATAAATTTAAGAAGGGTAATATAGTAATTTAATAATAAGTAGATGAAGATTCTTAAGATAAACTAGTTTTAGGAGATTCTATTTGAGGAGATTATTTTTTAGAGAATCTCTATTTCAATTTTTATGTCAAACAAGGATTGTAATTTTATAAGAGATTGAGCTTCTAAAAATTAGAATCTCAATCCCCTAGAATCCTCAATGATCCATTGAAATTTTGTTGTCAAACACACCCATATATTACCCCGTATATTTGTTAAAAGGGATAGATCGCGGATTAAGAAATATACATTTTCAATTTATACACCCTAATTACATATTTACCCACCTAAATCCCCTAATTAGATATATCCCCAATCTAAGTAATGAATCTCTCTTATATACCAAATTCTTTAATTTAATTAGTATATTTTTCTTTAAAATTTTATAAATATATATATAATGATCATTATACCCTTCTCCATTCTAACTAATAATACATAAGCATCAAATAAAGGATTTATTCTCACTTGGCTTAACAGCCTTAACAAATACGAAGTAATATACTAGTCACGCACTCACACTCTATATCCGATGTCTCATCATCCAAACCAATAAGCTTCCTTCCGTGCTATATAAAATGCAGTGTTTGTATTTTCAGTTCATATGGCACATCAACTCAACGTTAAGGTTATGCTATGTGTGATGGTTGGAAGAACTTATGACACGGTTGCAACTTTATAACGGATCCGTGTTGTCAATAAGTTATATGTATATAATTTTGTTTTACGATATATCTAACGATTATATATATGATAGTACAACTCCTTCGAACTTTATGTAATAAAGGCTATTAGGTTTTAAACAAAAATAGCAATATGTGTACCGTCTCAATGATAATCAAATAACATCAAATCCAGACACTCTATGTTAGCTAGATATACCAATCCAGACACTCTATGTTAGCTAGATATACCAGTGATACATCCTAACAACATATAGGAAACCTATACATAAAAAGTAGGTGATGAAAAAAGCAAAAAAAAAAAGAAGTTCATAATGATGGCTTTTACGGAGAACAATACGGTAATTAGATCATTAGTTATTAATTTAAATTAATTAAAATCATGAATTATCGTCAATTTGAAGAATTGGGTAAATATGAGGGACTTATAACTTAGATTGGGGATAGTAATTAGGGGGTTTAGGTGGGTAAATATGTAATTAGGTTTTAAATTGGGGATATATGATATTCTATTCCGAATAATCAATTAATCGTCAAGTTAAAACTGACTCCGTAATTGTTAAATCCTAAAAGAGGTCACTACTTTAGTTCAATATCGATTTGAAAACCGTTTAACCTGAATATTGAACTAAATTTAGATTCGGTTTTGAATATTTAATTTTTTTTTTAATTTTTCATATCCGGTTAAATCAAAAACCGAAATCAATCCAAATTCAATTTATTAAATAAATTTATTTTATATATTAAATGTATATGTGATTTTTCGAATTTGGTTGAAGACTTGAATTGTTTAATATTTTAAAAACGTAAATTTTTTATTATCTTTCATGTAATTCGGTTTTCGGTTTAGACATTGGAAATCGATTTCAATTTTGCTCCCACAAGTTTCAAAACCGAATAAACTGAGAAAATTAATAACCGAACTGATGAACATACTTTACCCCAATCAATTTATGATAAAGGGGTATAACCGGCAAATATCACCTCAATCAATATTGGCCCATATATATTTCGACTTTAGTGTTCATACTTCATAGTTATTTAACTTCTTCATCTGTCCCAATTTAATTATCTGCTAATGAAATGCACATAAATTAAGAAAAATACATTGATTACTGTGTCAACCAATATAATTAAATTATGTTATTAAGAATTTAGACTGGCATTGTCATTTCGCTTAAAGAAACTATCATAAAACATCAATTTTATCATCACCTTACTCCACTAACATTTAATGTTTCTTGAATTTATTATGAACGATATATTATGAGTTTTGTTATCGAATGTTAACTAGTAACAAAAGGTTATCGTGTAGTTATTATCCAATAGTATTAAAGTTTATTTTTATATATTTTCATTTTCCTTTAAAAACAAAAAAATAACAAAACTGGGGACATGTGGAACCAGCGTACCATACCCTTTCGCCCGTCCCGGCTCGGCCCGGCCCGGCCCAGCCCAGCAGTCCAAATAGTTCGGTCCGATTCAAACACCGGTCCAATACTCCAATTTAGATATTCGTCAAAATTGACCATTAATATATGGTTAACAACACCCTTAACAAAGATAACACTGAAGACACCAGGCATAGAATTATTCGTTAAAACTTATTTCGAGTCTAATTGTTGGCCCCCCGAAAATCACAAGTAGTGGCGGAGATTGAATCCAAAGTGTACGTGGCAGCAGCTGATTGGATAAACAACCGATAAGGTCCATCCTAATCTTTGTTTCTATTCTCTTCATGTTCTGCTATTAAACGTTTAAATGCTAGTAATAATAATATCATCATCATCTCGATCTCACTTAACTAATAATGGAAGCTCATCTTTAATAGTAGTACTTGTTTTGTCCCTACAATGTAAGTAACAATCACAAGTTTTATTCTTCCTCCTCAACTACAAGGTATGAACCTCTTCTACTATACTTATCTGTCATGTGTTTGTGTCGGATACATGTTATTATTATTGATAATATGCATGAATAAGCTGCTTCATTTTTATCACGTTTATTGTGTTTCTCATTAGATATCAATAATTCATTCATTCAAAACGTTGATACAACCTTATAAAAGTGACTTTTCATGCTGGAAACAACGTTTTCATTACAATTTATAAACTCCAACTTTATGAAACATGTTATGAGTTCTACATGTTTAATGGTTTCTTCTTAGAGAGAGCTTTACATGGACTAAGTGCGTGACGGTGGGTTTGGTCCAAGTCAAATAGGGGTTAACGAAAAAAAAAATATCTATATAAATTACGTCTAATAATTGACAGATTATGATATATGATATAGTAATCAAACATCATATTTATGATACTTGGAAACTAGCTCAACTACACCCACTCGAGCCGCTCCATATTTCAGTGGAAATAATGTTACACAATTATAATTATATAGAAAGAAACATACCATTTGATAGAACTAGAGAAGATTAATACTTTTCATTACTACTTGAGGGATTATTCTACGAAACGATTTCTTGTATGCTTGATTGAAACTGATGTATTCGTTGATGCGTACTTGCATTGTCTTTTTCAGAGGAACATGGCAGGCGCTCCAGTATGTTTCAAAATGTGCTATAAAGACCGAACCGTGAACTTAGATCAAGAAATTCCAATTCATAGAGTCCGAGATTTGCATGTTTGCTTTAGTTCATCAAACCGTTTAAGATATATATCTGCAAGTGCATCAGAAAGGGAGAAATCTTCAGCGTTCACATCAAGGTCTAGTTCTAAAGAGAAGCAGTTAAAATCATTGGATTCTTACTTTGGGAAATTTAAGGAGGATAGAAATGAGTATTCTACAAACTCTATAAATAATGACCTTATTACATCTCCTAATAAAGAACAAATTTCCAACCCCGAAAAATATCATTCTAAAAATGAGCAAGCAGAAGTAGATGATCGTGAAGGCTTGAAGAGCGATTATGATGAAACTTCTGGACTCTACATAATGTAAAATAATCATCTCCCATTTTTAAAACTGTTTCGGATGGTTTATGTATGTATGCATTTATTAAATGGCTAATTTCTTGTTGCAGAAGCGTGATGGCTTCCATAAATATTGCAGTTTATCTGTTTGAGATTGCAAGTCCGATAAAGAACTCTGACATGGAACTCTTTTCACTTCCGGCACTCTATGGAGCAAAGATCAATCATTTGATCTTATATGGTGAATGGTGGAGGCTGCTCACACCAATGTTTCTGGTACAAGATTGACGACTGGGTTCGTGCCACTCTAGAGTTGTTCCTATTTTTTCATTCTATATTCACTCAAGTCACCATATGGGGCTTTGTGAAAAATGTTCAGTGATATCAAATAGGCTACATCTGAAAAATTAACTGAAAGGGTAACGGGTCAAACAGATTAAAAGTTGGTAAAAGTCTGTTTCTAGCACATAAGCTCCTAGCCATTAAGTTAACACATGAACCAAATATATTATATAGAAATTAGTATGTTTGACCCAGGCCAACCCAGGCCGTTTCCATATGTATTGAAAGTGACCCATTTTAGGAACCTGTTTTGACACATTACCTGACATGCCCATCTTGACACCTGTAATTATATGCACAGAATTAAACGAAGATCATCAAACTATCAAATTATGTCATATTGATCTGAAATCTAAATATATTATCGCAGCACACAGGGATTCTTCATATCGGCCTTGGTTGTTGGGCGCTACTCACATTTGGGCCTCGAGTTTGCAGAGCATATGGTCCATTCACCTTTTTCTTGATATACATACTTGGGGGACTCTCTGGCAACTTGACCAGCTTTCTTCACACCCCTGATCCAACTGTTGGTGGAACAGTAAGCAAAATAGAATTATCAATTTATCCTGAACTGAAAGCTTGTTGCATTATCAGATCATATTTATAATTGATATTTTATTGATAAATGTTCAGGGACCCGTGTTTGGTGTAATTGGAGCTTGGCTTATCTATCAATATCAAAACAAGGAAGCCATGGGGAAGGATGTTTTCGAAAACATGTATCAGAAAGCAATCATTGCTACTGCTCTTGGCTTTGTTTTGTCCACTTTTGGTCCAATCGATGACTGGTTAGTCAACTTCACACTTAGACTTAGGGGTGCCGGGTGTGTGAAGTTAGGCTCAAACACCTCAGGGTTTGTGTCGAACAAATGCACGCCCCCAATCTTATGCGTTTAGGGGGTTGTTTGGATATATTTTGGAGCTGATTATATGATAATCAAATAGTAACTAGTTTCATACTAGGTGCAACAAAACTGATTATCAAAGGGTAAAATAAAATCACCAAATAAACTTTCTTTTGGCGCGATACAAGAAACTTTACTCCCTTATGTCATTTTTTAATCGAAGTGTCCTTGTCTTTTGGCATTTAACCACCTGGACAAGGTTGATCATCAAACTTTTACAAGTTTAAACAACGCAAATATACCAGATTATACGCTAGTTAGGTTTCATATGACTCGCAGAGTCGCAGTTATGCATCCTCATGTGCGAGTGATGTGTTAAGGTCGTTAGTGGGAGGGACTAATGCCGTGCATTTTGGTATCGTTCATGGATGATCGATGTAATTTCCAAGAGATAAGATTATCGGTGTAATTTCGTGCAAAAGCACAGGGATGATCAATATAATTTACTCTATTTTTAATTACTCGTAGTTATTTGAATCCAATCATTCAAGTTAACTACTTCAAAATACTGTTTCAAACACCTAATAAATCAGTTCAATTCCTATTGCAGGACACATTTTGGGTCAGCATTTACTGGCATTGCTTATGGCTATCTTACATGTCCCACACTACAAATAGACGATTCGTCATCATCAACACCCGAAAGTGGTAAAGAGAACGGAATCACTCTGATAGGACGAAACGTCGATCCTTGTAAATCAGTTGTAATTTTCTCCATTTTCGTTTCGGTTTTGAGCTCTTTGTTTCTCATGTTTGAACCTCCACTTGGTTCACTAGTTGTAGACACCCTCGTGTAATCTCAACCCCAAAAGTGTAACATATGTAAAATAGTGTGTCATGAAATGATAATAATGTTGCCGCAAATGACGTGGATTAAACCAAGCCTTGATGGACAGTGTGCATGCAGTCCACGTGTATAAAGAATGGACCCATATTGCCAAAAGCAAAGGAAGACCAGAATGTTTAATGGTCTCAGGTCCAGATGTGTCCTGGAATACATAAAGTCCAAGAATAACTTTTGTTGTTTTCTACGGAATTCTAAAATTTTCTCAACAGGAAATCAACTTGTAGTTTATGCTGTACAAGTTGTACTCTGGCACCCTTACCTTCTTCAACAAACATTTGAAGGATGTGGAGTACTTATTAATGGACAATATAGTTTAGGTGCATTCAAAGGCTCTTTTGCCTTTGAAACCACACCAAGCTCTTATTTTTTAAAGTTATATCTTTGTTTTTGTGTATTTAATTAACAGAAATATAATATTGAGTTTGAAAGATGGAAGTAGGAAAGATTGGTAAAGGGTTAATGGTGCCACTGTTGGCAGCCAACTTTGTGATTTATATAATAATGGTTGGACTTGCAGCCTGGTCTCTTGACAAGTACATCGATGGTCAACAGGACCACCCTCGTAAGCTACCTTTCTATCTTTCACTTAAACTGTAGTATTTTTTCAGTCGTAAACTGGATAAGACTTTGAATCGTGCAAAAACGTTCTACAAAAGTATATCCTGACACAATATGTCCCGGGTTAATCGGATCGATCTAATTACGTGCAAATTCAAAGTACGTACTACTTTAGTTTTAGACCCAAAGAAAGATCGAAGAGCATACATAGTGTATTAGTTTCTGAAAGACCACATCGGTTTATATGTAAAAAATATATCTTGTGAGACCACCAAATGCATATGGGTTGAATTTTTTAGATTAGTCATTTACATGTAATGCAAAAGGACAAATTCTAACATTATGTGATTGTGTGGCTTAAGACTTAGGAGGGAACCCATCGACGACGTACATGTTAGAGTTTGCTATACTAGGAGGTGCAACCGGACTGTGCTCACTGGTGATCGGATTCGTGCATCGGCGAGCATGGCATAGCGCCAGTTTGGGCAGTGCTTCGTCTTCAGCCATTATCGCTTGGGCTATTACTGCTGTTGCTTTCGGGTACTTCTAAATCTGATACAGTCATTATCCTTTGTTTTATGCGCATTGTGGTTCCATAAATCAAAACACTTGAGGCTCTTTAATTAATTAAAGCCAAATGCAATGATAGAAAAAGGGGATTTTTCCGCGTTTTACAATAAACACGGTTTTGTTAATGTAGTTTTGCTTGGAAGGAGATCAGAATGGGAGGACGAAGAGGAAAACGCTTGGTAAGATCACTTTTAACCGGAAACAGTTATATATCCGTTTACTGAGGATGGTGATTGTAAATGTGCAGCAAACACTGGAATTATTCGTCACAATATCAACATTCAGCCAGCTCCTATATCTGATGCTCCTACACGCCGGACTATTTAGCAAAAAGTACGGACCGAATTATCTCAGTCACAAGGAGGACACCGTTGTTCACCGTGTGCCTGACCAGTCTCAGCCAAGCACCTCCGCTTTGGAGTAACCCAAGCTTATATGTCATCCACATATCATACACAAAACTGATGCTTACTTTGTATAAATAGTTTGATTGGAAAAAAGGCCGAAATATTGCTCTAGATTGGATTGTAATATGTTTTCTTATGGATTAAACATATGTTTGCAGAGTAAGAAACGATACATAACGAATCGGATCTTCCATGGCCAAAATGGTCCTGGATCAATCTTTTACAGTAATACACAACCATGTTACACCTTGATTGATTAATCACTTGTTTCACAAAGTTACGGACAAAACTGTAAACTAACTTGTATAAAACTGCAACTTCAATAACACCATAGATATTAGATAACACAATTCCATCAACAACTTTTTAATGAACTCTCCACAGTTATTTTGCGCGTGAGGATCATAGAACAATATTTAGATAAACTCATCTGGCTCAGTAGCTTGCCATTTTATGATTGCGAGGGTATGACGGCCCCCACAAGCCACATATTTTGCACACCATTGTCCTGGTTCACTGCTACCATTGTCCTTTGGGGGTGGAAGGTCGATAGGTACTTCTGACGGATGGCCTGTAGTCACCTTTCTACCATATCCTAATCTTCCATGATCTCCACGCCCAAACTAACAGTTGAAAATAGTGAGTTTAACACAGTATTTACTTTTGGTCAAACTATAAACAAAGTGAAATAAGTGGTTTATTAAAGCGTTTGTTGATGCTTACAGAAAACATACGACCATCGCGCGTCAACGCAACAGAATGAGTGCCACCACATGACACCTGAATGATATCCTCCCCAGCTAGAAGCTGAACTAGCTGAGGCACCATCTTACTGCTTTTATCATCTCCAAATCCAAGTCTTCCATGTTCCCCTCTGCCCCACCCATACACCTAATGAAGAACACGATTAAGTTTGAACACTTATTTACCTAGTAAGTCGGCAGAAGAGATAAGACAGATATATATATTTTTCTGAAAAAAGAAAGAAGGAAAGGTAGAACTTTGGATAGTAGTAAATATTTAAACATTCTTGAACAAATGGAATTCAAGGTACCTCTCCTTCATCTGTTAGAGCGGTAGAATGCCAACCACCAGCAGCAACATCAACCTGATGTTACATGAATTTAGAATTATGTTTGGCTATCACAAAATAAGAATTCAAGCGAATTATAGTTGGGGAAATGGCTTTGAAAGGTGACATAGTTTGATCTAACTTTTGTATAGGGTAACACCATTATTTTCACTCGCAAAAGGACACAAACTAATTTACTTCGAGGTAACTAACAGAGTTAGCCAGTCAATTAGTCAAACTGATGATCGTTACGAGGAAGATTGTGATTTTGTTTTTTCGCTATTGGTAACGTGTTAAAGTAGAAGATTTGAGCCATTTGTGGATGCAAATGAAGTGTCACCCATAACGGAAATCAGAAAAGTAAATTACATTGTGGGCAATTTGTCATCTATGTTTATAGAGCATTCAGCAGTATATTAAGGCGGTAAGAATAAAATATACCAATTTGACGTCAGATAATCCTTGAACAGGAACTGGTTGTGATCTTGGTTGAGTATCCCCTGTTCCCAACTGTCCATATTCATTATTTCCCCAAACCCATAGATTTCCATCCTCAAGAAGAGCCAAATTGTGGAATGCCCCGACTGCAATCAACTTAACCTTCTCAAGGCCTTGTACACGCACAGGTGTTGAAATTTGTTTTCTACAATGAATTACAATATAAGTCACACCATAAATCAAAAAGAATTGAGACTAGCATATAGAACAAATTACGAAAACGAGTTACTTACATGTCTCCAGGTGGCCACGGTTGACCCCATGTCCATACATGTCCTTCACGTGTCAGCACCACCGAATGTGTGCCGCCAGCAGCAACCTGCATACAATATATCTCAACTTAAGTTAGATAAAAATACTAATAGCAAGACAATTTTTTCATTTTAAGGAGAAGAAAAGTACACCTGGCGAACGGAAAGCTTTGACGCACATCTTTGTGGAATCAAAATATCTCTCCTCAGAGTCCTACCAGAGTCACCTTTCTTCTCAAGCTCTTCACCACACTGCCCATACTCGTTTCCACCTACCAATTAGCAATCATCAACCGAAGTCATTAACAGTGATTTTAGACCATCAGTTTTGCTAATTTGTGTAATGTTAATGAGCATTTTATATTATAAACAAGGTAAACACATGAAACATAAGAGTAAAAACATACCCCAAGCATAAGCACGTCCTTGATCATCGACAGCCAAACAATGCCAACCACCAATAGCTGCCTGAATCAACGAACAATAGATTATATCCAAAACAAGAACACCGCTTGCTAATTCTAATTTATAGCCACTAGGTGAATCTCGCCTTACCTGAACAATCTTCACATTGTCAAGAGCTTTAACTTGACTAGGAACATTCTCAGTTTTAGTCGACGGTTGATGCCCCAACGTCCCTCTTTGATTCCAACCCCACATAAACAACTGATAAACATACAACACATCATAAGGCATAAAATAAACCTCACCAATATAGGCATTCATACAAATACAATCATACATAAGCCTTATATCCATCACATTGCAATTCTAACCAAACAAATTATACATACAAAATATAAATTACGCAGCAATTTAGTACTAAATAGACGAAACCAGGTACCGTTATGAGAAACCCTATCACAGCTGCACAGTGATTAGTATTGTCATTATTATACATTTTCCCATTAATTTAGCTTCACAACCACAAACTTGAGATAAGATTTTTGTATATATTACAGTACGATCACAAACGTATTATCTTTTATAATTTAATTATATTATTATTACTTCATCATAAGCAAACAATAGTAAAAGTAATAGTACTCTGTTAAGAAAAATAACGAGTGTGTGGAAGTAAGAGATACCTTGCCGTCATCGCAAACGGCGAGAGAGTTACGGCTACCGGAGACGACGGAAGTAACGGTGACGGAATTAAGATATGTGACGGAGGAAATCCAATCTTTTTCTTCGTTGTCACCAAGTCCTAGTTGTCCGTCTTCACCTGAACCCCTAATAATGATAATGAAAATGGAAAAGGTAAAATAATAATTAATGAGGAGAGATTAACGGTAGAATGTAACGGTGTTAAGGAAGAGTGACGAACCAGGTGATAACGGCGGTGTTATGATTGACGGCCATTGGAATCAGTAACGAAAGTGAGTTTACGGAAGTAGCGATTTGCAGTCGGACTGTTTGGGGAAGATGTTTATTCCCTCTACTCTATAATATCACCCGTGTTTTTAGTTTTTAGTTTTTCATTTTATTTTTTATTTATAGGGAGGGTATTTTAAATTTTTAATACATAAATTACAGTATAATTTTTTTTTTTTATGTTTAAAAGTGGTTAAATGCATTTACTTTTTATTGTTGTGGAATTAAGACAAAATGAAATTTATATATTTGATAAAAAAAATTAAAGACTTTTAAAGCTATTTAATGGCAGCTTATAATGTTATTAAACAATTAGTCTTTGTTAAGTATCGGAAAAAAGTGTCTTTATATAGAGAAAATGCAAGCATCCACCTTGCACGTTTTTAATTAATTGATAAAGATGGGTAATATGGACAACGCAAATGGATCCAATGAAATGGACACAAAATCTTTGGAGGATTTTGTAAAATTTGTGGTTTTATGATGAACAGTACTTCATATTATTGCTACTTCCACATGAGGAGATATTATTATTATTATTATTTTTATTATTATTATTATTATTATTATTATTATTATTATTATTATTATTATTATTATTATTGTGATGTAAGTATGCAACTATTCACATGTAATGATATAGTAAAAACTACGAGAAAATTAGTGGTGTTGTTAACAAATTTAAATTAGGTTGTATATTTAGGAATATTCAAGTATAAAAAGTGTAAAATAGTAACGTTCTCATTTCGTCAATCGCTGCAATCAACAACACATAATTTACCAAAATCTATGTCATATTTAGGTCACATGTCTTGTGTTTCCTCGAATTGCTTTTAATGACTACAAACTATGGAATTAGACGGTGTTGATTGAAGTTAGTCAATACCACTAAAGAAATTTTAGTGTAGTTTTGTTTATCAAACGACTGAGTTAAAAATGTTACTAATCTTTAGGTATGCATTGAAAAAAATTTCTAACTCCATCTCTGAGTCTCTGACTACAAATTCAACTCTGTTCAAGTTTCATTTCAGTTCATTAAATGCATAACACATCTCCTAAGCTAGATTCACACTTGCTACTTTGATGAAAACAGAGACTGAAGTTCAAGTTCAGGAAGGAGCAGCATTGTATTAACCCTTATATTTCTTCATAGTTTGATGTTACACGACTTGACTTGGTATTAACTAGATGGGTCAAAACACATTTGCAATGTTCATTAAATTGGGCCAATTTAGAATAAAACTTACTCTCAACAGTTGTAACATTTATTAAAATTCTATATTGTTATTGTTATACAAATTCATATACACGTCTAACTTTGATAGTTGCATTATACGTAAGAGAAATTTAAATGGTGCAAATCTGATTCAACATTGCATCATTCTCCAGTCTCCATCACGTTTTTGTATATATATCTTCTTAGTATACAAAAGCGTCTCTTGTCCCTTCAAAATCAAACCCGTGGCCCGCTGTTGTGCAGCCAAGTAACCACACAGGTCAATTGTTCCGAATACTTAAAAGAAAAGTAATGCAATAATAAATTCATTAGGCTGGTGGACAAAGTGGAAAAAGCATCTACCTTCTTACCTTGGGCATCCGTGTTCAAACCTTAGCAAGCAAACTTTTTAAAAAATTTATTATTTTGTCTATTTTCTTTTTTTTCTCTCTAAATATTTTTGGTGGGCCTAACTTACTCTTTTGATTTGTTTTTTTTTCTTTTTCAATATCTTAGTTTAATACACAATAATTTTGAGACGGATGGAATATTATCTTAGTTTAATACTCGAAGTTTTATTTTTTTTCGTTTTAATCACTCAAGTTATTTTCACATGATTTAATCCTTCAAGTTTACGTAGACTTATTGGTTTAACACTTCAAATTGATAAACTAATATATTTTTGAAAGTTATATGATTAAAGTAGAAAATTTAAAAGGGTAAAATAATTATAAAAGATAAATTTTAATGATTAAACCATCAAAATTTTGAAGTATAATCAAATTTTAAGCTTAAACCATCGAGATTTTAAAATTTTGAGGGTAAACTCATTAGAAAAAAACTTGAATGATTAAAATGAAATTTTTTTGAAACTTTGAAGATTAAACTATTATTAACCCTATCAGTTTTTCTAACATTTGTATATATTGAAATTTTAACCTTAATTTGTTCTATCATTATAATAGATTTTTATAGCTCTTTAAGGAATTTAGGATATTGACACTTAGCTATAAAAACTATTTTTAATATTATTATTTTTTCTTTCAAAAGGACATGTAAAAGATGATTCATAAATATTATCTACTAAATTTTAATCTATGTATTACGTAATAGTGAAAGTGACAATTTGAATCTAATAGATGGTTTATGAAGAAAAAAATTTATACTTACTCAAAATTCAATGCCTATAAATGCATTGAATTTTAGAGTTTAATAACTCAAATGAACATTTTTATAAAGTATAGTGATCTATTTTTGTATTACCCTTTACCTTAATTTAACCCAAATAATTAGAACTCTAATAACTAAAACCTCATTCAATTTAATTTATAGGTTAAATTATAAACTTAAAAATTCGAATAACTAGATCGGTGGGATGTGCAAAAGATTATATACTTAAAATCCGAATAACTAGATCAGGTGGGCTATGCATTTGCACAGCCATTATCCTTCCTAGTGTACATATAAAAAACTTAACTTTTTATATCTCCTAGCTAGGGGTGCATAAAAAAACCGGGTTTTATACCCTACCCGAAAAAAACCTTACCCGGTTGTATCCGGGTATGACCTGGTTCGGATTTTGGGATTACCCGGCGGGTACGTACCCAGGTAAGGTTTTTAGAATTCGAAATCGAATTGAACCCGAGTTGAAATCGGGTAGGGTTGAAAACCCGGTCAAAACCTAAAAATCGGCCAAAACCAGGTCAAAAATCCAGTTGAAAGCCCGAAAAAACTCGGGTCGGATTGGGCTCAAGGCCCAACTCAGTTTTTGACTTCTTTGACTAATACCCGGTTCGGTTATCGGGTCAGATGAAAACCCGCTTTTGTTCACGCCTGCTCTAGTTACCAAAACAGATCACATGTCCATTTTTGGGTTCATATTGTAAAATGTAGAGTGATTATGCGCTTATCCCTGTGCCCCAATGGACGTTCAGAATGCGTTACCACTAGCAATGACATAGTTTGATGAAACACTTCACCAAAAAATAACCACAAACTAAAGGTGCTGTCAACTCGGAATGCTTAAAGTCGAAAATGAAAAAATTCATCAAAAAAAACCCATCCAAATAGTAATTAACAACTAAACCAAACGTCAAGTACTTGAACAAGCTTACAATCTATAAAAAATCCATTATGTTTTCAATATAAGCACCCTGAATAAAAAGTTAAAAGGCACCACCAAGAAGATATATATCACTACTTTTCCTCAGGTTTTGAAGCTTCCTTAATCTCATCCCCAGCATCATCCTGTAAAAGATATACAAGAAGGAAACTCAACCAAGTAACAAACATGCGTAAATATTCATATAACACAAGTAACACAAGTAACACAATTTGCAGTACAAAAAAATAAGATATACTTATATTTGATTTGACACTTTAGTTAAAGTATTTGACTATTTGTCACACAGCTAAAACACCCGTAAATCAGATAACTGAATCAAACAAGAGAAATGGAGATACCGCAACATCAGATGTCCACAAAGTCAGGTTGTCCCTCAGAAGTTGCATGATCAAGGTGCTGTCTTTGTATGAATCCTCACCAAGTGTATCCAACTCAGAGATAGCTTCATCGAACGCCTAAGATAGATCACAACAATACTTATCAACAAATGCATATACAATACAGAAAAAATAATGTAAGAAAGAATATTCATATACAAATAACATTCAAACTTGAGTAAAAATAGTATTTACCTGCTTAGCAAGGTTACAAGCACGGTCTGGTGAGTTGAGAATTTCATAGTAAAAGACTGAGAAGTTGAGTGCAAGTCCAAGCCTTATTGGGTGAGTGGATGCTAAATCAGTTAAAGCAATATCCTACACAGAACCGACAAACGACTGTCACAACTCACGCTTATAACAAACACAAAAACTTCATGATCAGAGTACACCGAAAAACCAATTATTCACCTGTGCAGATTTGTACGCCAACAAAGTGTTTTCAGCAGCCTCCTTCCTCTCAGCTCCCGTCTTAAACTCAGCAAGGTATCTAAAGTAATCACCTTTCATCTTCAAGTAAAACACCTTTGATTCAGCAGACGATGCAGAGGGAACAAGATGAGAATCGAGAAGCGCCAGGATGCCATCGCAGATTTTGCTCAATTCTGTCTCGATCTTACCCCTGTAATCCTTGATGATGGTAACATGATCTTCATTCCCACGGCTTTCTTCTTTCTGCTCGATGGAAGAAATGATCCTCCACGAAGCTCTCCTAGCACCAATCACATTCTTGTAAGCAACAGAAAGAAGATTCCTTTCTTCCACTGTTAGCTCTTCAGCATCAACAGCCTTCACAACCTTTTCCATAAACTCAACCATTTCTTCATACCGTTCGGCCTGCTCAGCTAACTTAGCCATGTACACATTTTCTTCACGCGATGCATCAGTTTGCCCCATTTATAAAAGTCAATTGATACCTGAATACACACACAAATCACAAATGCTTAACACATATAATCAAACAATCAGATCAACATGCTAAATCAGATCACACTGTTTTTAATAGTCACTAAATACCTGGAAAATGCACGTAGATTATAAAAAAATCACAGATGCACAATCTATAAAATTAAACAATCAGATCAACATGCTAAGCAGATCTAGATTTACAAACTCAAAAAATACAGTTACAGCAAAAAATATATAATGTCAAAAACCAACCACTATGTGCAACAGAGCACATTAAAGTAGTATGAATGGAGCAATTCAAACCCTAGAAAGTAGAAACCCTAGCCCGTGTATACAATCAGGCTGCGACAGCTATACTAAACCTAATCTAATATTCAATCTCTAGTACACATTGTGCACAATTATGCAGCTTTCTCTAAATCTAACAATTATAATCGCTAATGTTCACATTAATAGATCTTAGATTATTTCATAGCTTTTGTTCACTGTCTCAAAGCAGTTCAAAGCTAAAACAATCGAGAGTCAACAGATCCAAATGAAGATACAGTTACGAAACCCTAAAATTAGTCACATAATAACAATATAAATAAAAGATACACATATAGGCGCAAATACACAAAAGCAATAGATACGAACATGCGAAAGTGAAAAAATTAAAAAGTTATAATCGAATTGGATCCGAAGCAATAATAATATAATTAAAATAGAATGATCGGAAAATACCTCGATCGAAAGGGCGAAGAGTTGTGCGTGTTCTTTTTAGGGTTTTTTAGGCTGTGATTTCTACGCTAAATAAACGGGGAGGTGAAAAGAGGGAGGTTTATATAAGCGGCGAATATTTGAAGCCGGAGGAGGATTAAGCCAATTCAAAACAGACACGTGGCACGAAGGGCGGAGATTGCTACGCTCGCCAGCTACTGCTGCTGCTGACCGTCAAAGGAATAATTAACTATTTTTCTGTTGTTACTTCTATTGACTTTAACAATGCGTTGGTTGAAAACTGAAACATAAACTTTTATATTTATTTTTGTTTGTTTGAAAATTGAGTAAATATCTTCTTATGACTATGATATGATGTCATTTAGTAAAAATTTAGTGTTGTGATTATTTAACATATGCTATAAATCTATTAAAATTGTGCATTAAATATTTGTACACTACAAATTTTTGATGCACAATTTTGATAGATTTATCTGACAACTTGGAATCTGTTGAGGTTATTCCCGTAATTTCACACTCACTCAAGTGCTTTTTTAGCTTTTTGAAGATAAACATCTATAAGAGCACACGGAGTGGCAGTGTTCTCATCAAAATCCTTCGTCGAGAACGTCGTAAAACGGCGTTCTACCACTCCGTGACGACGTTCTCGTCGGCGTTTTGCTTCAAAATCCTCTGCCAGACGCTGTCCCAAACGGTTTCCTCACATTTTTTACTATTTTTTTTTTCTATTTTTTGATTTTCAAGATATAAACTTTAATATATAAAAAAAATGTCCAGAACACTGTTACCACTTCACAAAATCCTCACCACAAAATTCTCACTCAGAACACTGTGTTTAGGCCATCACCACTCCGTGTGCTCTAAACATCACCTAACTTGTCCATTACAAATTACCCCTTCTTGCCCTCATTCCATCTACTTCTTTCCTCTGCCACTCCTTGTCCTATTTCTTCATAGCTCGTCCACACTTAAATCTTAGTTTTGTTACAGTTCAAGGGATAAATCGACTAAACTAGTACTTTTTTATTTTCTTTACACGAAGTAATTTGTATCTTTTACTTTTATTTTATTTATTTATTATCAATAAGATCCAAATCTACAACGTATCTAATTCCAATTTTTAAGTATTCAGTTTGTAATAATTTTAAATAACAAAGGGAAAAAAGAAGAAGCAATGGAACTTAAATGCATATAACTCGCAGAAGAAAAATCAAATTCGTTATAAGCTGCCAAAACCTTTTTTTGTGTGGTTGGTTTCAAACAAAGACATGCCCCAAAGAACCGTAAAGTGTAGAACATCAAAAGATCAAATAAAAAAAAATAATTGGAAGGATCTGAGGAAGTGGAGATAGTAGCAACAGAAAATTAGAGATAAAGATACAGGGCAAGTAAGAAGTGGATGACAAGAAGGTGAAGTGTCTTAGGGGAAATATGGGTGTGAAATTACAAATTTAGCCCTACAGTACCTAAGTTGGGTACTGTTGACTGTACCGATTGTTTCCCTTGTAAAAAGGGTTTGTCTAACGTGTGCCCTAAGGACATATGTTAAGACAAGAATATTCTTCTCGAAAAATGAGAAATGCATTTTTCAAGAAGAATCTTGATACCTTTTTCATTTTTCGAAAAGAATATTTTCAACTTTTTCAATTTTCGAGAAGAATATTCACCACTTAACATGTGCCCTTAAGGCATAAGTTAGAAATTCCCTATAAAAAAATATCATCACTCAAAATTTATATTAAGTGATGCTTGTTTGAGGGTATTAGGTGTTGGACCGGTAGGGAATGGGCAAAGTAATGAATTGTGGTGTTTGATATCCTATGATGCAATTATTCATTACCTAGGTAATCACTCGTTCCCTATTAAATTGGGAGCAATGGATATTATTACATGTCATTATTGTGACATATAAAATTTATTCATTTATCTCAACTAGCAAATTGGTAGCCTAAAACCCTATAACCAAATAATTATTTAGGTCAGGCTAGGGTTAAAGTTTGGACTAACGGGTTAATTCACCAACTCAAAAGTAACCCATAAATTTTAATTTGTTACACACGAAACTAACCCACTAACAGATATTAACTCGGAACCCGTCAACTCGTCTCATATTTTGAGTTGGTCTCAGATCAAGGTTCGGGTTAATGGTTCAACCCACCAATCCTAATGTAACCCATTAAATTTGACATGTTTGATGCGGAACCAACCCACCAACCAATCGAAACAAATATGCCAACCCATTAACCCGTTTATCTAAACGAGTTATGAAAATTTGTGTTCGGGTTGAGTACTTTTTCCCCGCCAACCCGTTTTATCAAATCATTTTTTATTTGAGTTTGCGACTTTAAACCTCTCCATTTTACTTGTCCCAACTTGACACCCTTACTCATAATTATTAATCGTATGAAATCAAGCAACATCAATGATAACTGTATTACTATGAAATGTTCATTTTATTGCTTTGTATTCCATTAGTATTATCTCTCCCTTTTTCATTTTTATTTCCCACTTAAAACTAAACACACCTGGCCATATAGTCAGCTAATATTGGAAGGAGGCCTTCTCCTCTATATATACTTATCAATTTCTTTATTAAAACATCTTTTATCTGAACTAATTAAGTATGTATATCATTTAAAAATGTTAGATATTAGACTGAATCCTGAATTAAAAATCATCACTCAAGTAAAAATGTACATTTAATTTAACAGCAAAAATGTACATTTAATTTAACAGCAAAATTATAAATAGGTAGAAGGAGTATAATTCTATCAGATTACGAAGCTTATTGTGCCAATGGTAATTTTATTTGAATTCAACTGATTATGAAGCCTGTTATATTTTTTGTGATATTGAGTACTGTTGTTGTATTATGCCATGAAAAAATATACTCCATATTAATAATGGTAATACATCGTACTTTTAGAAACAAATGTTAATTTTAATAAAATAATATACCCGTTATAAAACTATATACTCTAAATGTAGGAAATAATATTATTTTTTTCGTTTTATATATTATATATATTGAGAATATATATGGTCATCACTACAAATAAGCCACATTCGTTATACTCGCCTGATCATCATATCCAATAAGTGTATATTTAATTATCTATCGGAAAATCATTGTACATCAGGTTAGCCGGATCTTACGTGTAGAAAAAGCAAAAGGAGTGACCTTGAAGAAATGAATTGTAAGTTGTTTTTTAAATTGACTTCAGTTTTACCTAATATTTGCGTGGTCAAATGCACATATATACACATTCCATTCTATTCGTAATATAAACGACCTTCATAAATGTCATATTACTTTGAAAAAATCTCTTGGAACTCTTAATAGGTGAAGAAAATTAAACTTATATTGCCAAAAACGCAAATTGTACAAGTTGCCCTATTCATTTAGTTTAAACATTGATTTGAAGTATCAATTTGGTACTTGTTACGAGGCATGTTCCTTGTCTAAGGAACCAGATTCTTTCACACACCTTTTGCTCATGCTTATTCTCAAAATTAACTAACTTCAGTATATGATGTTATCAATCATATATATATATATATATATATATATATATATATATATATATAGAGAGAGAGAGAGAGAGAGAGAAAAAGAAAGAAGTGGTTCCTAAGAATTGGTCATTTACTCATTTAGAGAAAGAAAAAACCTTAACTATTTTCTGTTATAAAATAGATATATATATATAAGTGAATATATATTTCAATGATTAACACATGCATGTAGTTTACAATAAAATGATGCAATAAAGTGTTGGCATCTATAGCTACTTTAAAACATACGCGACAATTGTCCATATGAAACGAATCAATTTGACATATATTTTATTTCTAACTCGACAAAGAAAAAATATTGCGGAATAATAGTCACTATTTATTTATTTATTCATACATTTCATTTGTTGCAAGAACATCATCTTCGTTAATAATTGAAGAACATTTGAAGATTAGATAAAAACAAGGTGAACTATTGAATTATTAGACGGCTCTCATCGATGGTTGTGATTAGTTTTTGTCGGTTAAAATTGATGGAACCGATACTGATGGCACCACACCATCGGTTCGGTCTGTCGGTTTTTTCCATCGGAAAACCAACATGGTCTATTTTTCTTCTTTGTGTGTGTGATTAAAGGCATGGGTCCATCCATTTTAGTCAATTTTGAAAAAATTAATGTGACGCTGATATAGCATACTCGATTTCAGACAATTTTAATCACGGATGAAGGTGGTACAAGAACATTTTGGTCGACAAGAGATGTGCCCAACTATGGCTTTATCTCACTTACGACAAAAACATACATGGACCAACCATTAGATTCTTTATTAATGAAACCATGCCTATATATGAATGTGCATATTAATCTATCTATATATAAAAAACAAATATTTTTTTGTGATTTTTAGCCATGTCACATCACAACATTTCCTTTTTTTAGAGTCTTCTAAATTGCAAATTATCATATTATTTTTTCTTTAAAAACCTTAATTAATACTCTCTCCGTCCCAAATGACTTTGGAGTCTTTCTCTTTCAACTTTGACCTTCAATATTTTTGTTTGTGTTATATAATATTTGATGCAAAATATATGAATTGATTCAATTTTGAATGTATTTTCATTGATATAATTTGCATCAAGTATTATATAACACAAATAAAAATATTTAAGGTCAAAGTTGTTAAAGAAAGACTCCAAAGTTAACAAAGGGACAATAGATTTGGGACGGAGGGAGTAATTACCAAGACTATTATTATTTATCAATTATACTTTATTTTAATTATAATAGCATTTAAAATTCCCATATTATATTAACTATATAACAATTTTTACCTACATAAAAAAAAGATTCATTTTCTAATCCATATCTTATATATTGAAAGTAAAAAATAATATCATCATCAACTACCATGTTTTAAGAAAATTAGTTTTAATAAAGATATATGAAAATCATTATTTTCTGTACATTTTATTATATATTACTATTGAATTTCAGTGATAAAATTAAACTTTCAACAATATTAAGATACAGTTGAAAACCTAAAAACATTTGATTAATTTTTATTTTTTTGATTACTTTGCATTGCATTGGCTCAACAAATATATTAAAACTTAATATAATAACTTACAAATTGATTGAATTGTATTATTCATTCAAACTTAAGTATAATAACATACAGATTAATTTAATGGTATTAATTTACCTACATAAAAAAAAGATTCATTTTCTAATCCATATCTTATATATTGCAAGTAACAAATATTATCATCATCAACTACCATGTTTTAATAAAATTAGTTTTAATAAAAATATATGAAATTCATTATTTTCTGTACATTTAATTATATATTACTATTGAATTTCAGTAATAAAATTAAACTTTCAACCATATTAAGATATAGTTGAAAACCTAAAAAACATATGATTTATTTTTATTTTTTTACCTTGCATTGCATAGGCTTAACAAATGTATTAAAACTTAATATAATAACTTACAAATTGATTAAATTGTATTATGCATTCAACTTAAACATAATAACATACAAATTAATTTAATGGTATTAACTTACCTACATAAAAAAGATTCATTTTCTAATCCATATCTTATACATTGTAATTAAAAAAATATTAACATCATGAACCATCATGTTTTAAGAATATTAGTTTTAATAAAGATATTTGAAATTGATTATTTTATGTACATTTAATTATATATTACTATTAAATTTCAGTAATAAATTTAAAATTTTCAACAATATTAACATACAGTTGAATACCAAAAAAACATATGATTAATTTTTATTTTTTTAATTACATTGCATTGCGTATGCTCAACAAATGTACTAAAACTTAACATAATAATTTACAAATTAATTTAATTGTATTATGTATTCAAACTTAAACACAATAACATACAAACTAATTTAATGGTATTATATAAATGATCATGCATTGCACAGGCTCAATTCGTAGTTTTTATATATAAAATAAAGTTTTTTATAGAGCGTATAATTTTAGTTAACGATTGCGTGTTGTTAATTTACAAACTCTTGAACATTGTTTCAAATAAGTTTGGATTATAACTTTTTGCTGAAAAGTAAAAGAATGATATATATGAAAAATATTGAAGTGAACGTAAAGTAATTGGTCAACACCACAAATTAATTGTGTCATCGATAACATTGTCTATATACCCATTCATATATTCGGCTAGTAACAAATTACTATATAATTGCAGTTATTAAACGGCCGTGCATCGAATGAGCTCAATGCCTAATTTAATACATAACAAAATAATGAATTCATCAATTAATTAATTTGTTTCATGTAAAAAAGATTATAAACCTTAAAATAACTGTAATTAAACCGAATAATATTCAACATTTCCAAAAATAGAATATAAGAATCTTATGTAGAACGTATAGCAGCACATTAAGCGTTTCAATCAAAATCGGTTAAAGGACCGTCAAGTTAACGTATCGAACCTTTGATTACTGGCTTTACTTTAGGCAAACTTTTTTTTGGCTAGGTTCTTAGCACCGACTATGACATGGTCAACTCTTCATATATATATATTCATTTATTCACTAGTTGAGTCCTATTACGTACCTTCTAGCTAGTAACAAAGCCTTTTTTATCTACCTAAAATCCCATATGATAATAATAATAAAATTAAAATGCTAGTTTTTCCACGAATATATATCTTTACAAGTACGAAGAATATGGATTGGCATTAAATCATGTCTTTCCCGGACTTAAATCTATTAATTAGTTTCACACGGTTTAACCTTTATTATTATTATTATTATTATTATTATCATCATCATCATCATCATCATCATCATCATCATCATCATCATCATCATCATCATCATCATCATCATCATCATCATCATCATCATCATCATCATCATCATCATCATCATCATTATTTATTTATTTATTTTTTAATTTATTTCACTAAGGAAACGAATTATATTTATTAAAGGTTATTATTTTATCTTAGCTAAAGTTTGTTTTCAACTTTTCATCACTATATTGATCATTATTTTTTAAGTCGGGCACTTTTTAATAAGATCCAACTACATCGTGTGGATTTTGAATGTTGGACCATTATGGGTAATGGAAAAAGTTATGGGGGCTCCTATCCGATAAGATAACACGAGATCTTGATTCATCAACACCGTTGACTGTTATTAGTCAATGACATTAGAAGATGACGACGACGAGAATGTCCGAACATTTTTTTACGTTTCCAAATTCCAAGTTGGTGTATATATAGCTAGACTTGTCAATGGCATTTCGTATCACCAACTACAAGTACTTCACTTCTTACTACTCAAATGGCTACGATATCATTAAGTCAAACGTCAACAAATATTAAACGCTCGAATTATAACTCGGTGGTTGAGGAGATCAACGGGTTAATTCGGCTTCACAAAGATGGCCACGTTGAGAGACCTCCGATTGTACCTCATGTTTCCTGCATGGTACGTTCGGAGCTCGATGTTGTAGCCAGAGATGTTATAATAAACAAGTTTACTAACTTGTGGGCACGTGTGTACGCCCCCAGCAATAGGCAGTTTTCATCAAAACTGCCTTTGCTAGTATATTTTCACGGAGGAGGTTTTTGCGTGGGATCGGCTTCTTGGGCTTGTTACCATCATTTCCTGACAAATCTTGCTCGTGTTGCATGTTGTGTTGTTGTATCGGTGAATTACCGTCTTGCCCCTGAAAACCGGCTTCCAGCTGCATATGATGATGGGGTTAATGCCATTATGTGGCTAAAACAAGAGGCTTTAAAGGGAACCGTTAATGAGCTTAGATGGTGCGATTTTTCAAACTTGTATTTAGCTGGTGATAGTGCGGGTGGAAACATTGCACACCATGTTGCCTCACGGCTAGTGTCATCTAGGCCGGTTTTATTACCAAAAGGGATTATTTTGATTCAACCCTTTTTTGGGGGAGAATCAAGAACTACATCCGAGAAGCATTCTGCGCAACCGGTTTACTCTGCATTAACACTATCGGCTTCCGATACATATTGGCGGCTTGCTCTCCCACTGGGGTTTAAACGAGACCATCCATATTGTAACCCTCTAGCCAGGGGTGCACCAGAAATAAGTGATACGAGAATTTTCAAGACAATGGTTTGCGTGGCTGATTTAGACATACTGAAAGATAGAAATTTAGAGTTCGCTGCTGTCCTTGCTAATGCAGGTTCTCGTGTGCAATCTGTTATTCACAAAGATGTTGGACATGCGTTTCAAGTTTTGCAGAACTACCCAATGGCTCGTACCCGAACCAACGAGATGATTACTCAACTTAAGGCTTTCATCAACCAGTAATTATCTAAGTGTTATGAAAGCCTCTTCGATTGTAAAATCTAGAATATGGTTCGATGGTTCTTTAGTTGTTACTATTACATAAATACTAGTATATGAATGTTCCTTAATCTTACGTCCTGATTTAATATCTTTGGTGTATACTTGTTTGTGAAATTAAATGTCAACATTACAATTATTAGTTGTCAATAAGGAATGAGTAATTAACTAGATTATAGCAATATACCCGTACATATAGGTTACGGTGGTGGTAATGCATAAGTGATATGTATATATATACTACGTTTATATATATTAATAGAAAGAAATAGATTGAAAAAATGTTATAAATGAATTAAGGATAAATTTTCTTGTGTTGAGACCAATGTTTTAAGAGCCAGTTCGACTGGTTCGGTCGGATCGGAAATTTAAAGGATTCCGGCCCAAAAATAATCAGGTTTTTTGATAATTTGACTAGTTAACGGGCCGTTTCAGCCAGCCGGTCGGACCGGGTTGGATCGGGATTCGGAAAAGAGTATCAACCTGGGTCGAAGTATTTTTTATTTTTTATTTTTTTTGTAATTTTGTAACCTAATTAAACTAATAACCTCAAAAAATTAAACGCAATTCCTAAAATCTTGGTTGTTCAACTTATATTTTTGTATGTAATTGTTTAGTTGTATTTTTATACCTAATGTATAAATATATGTTTAGCATATTATTTAAACAGTCTATAATGAAACATAAACATTGCAACCAAAAACATGACTTTAAACCTGTTAACAAATTTTCAATATGCAACAGAGTAGTAGAGTTTGACAATCAAGTAGTTGGGCAATTTTTAGTGTCAATGCAGATCCTAAAATGATATTAATATAGTAGATGTTAACAGAGACAAAAATGATATTAATATAGTTGAGTAATTTGATGGTTGTATGTTCACAGAGACAAAAATGGATAAGTATACTCTATTCAAACACTTGTATTAGTATATTACTCCGTACTATATTTGTATAAATGGTACTTGATGGTTCCATATTAGATTGTATGTCTTTGTTGTTAGCTTTGTTGTTGAGTTTTGTATGTCTTTACTTTATGCATGTATATAATAGATTTTCAAGGTTTTAGCCAAATTCGGTCCGACCTTCCGACCCAACCGATCCGACCGGTCCGACTATAAATCAAAACTAACCCGGTTCGATTAAAAACCCGGTTTTTAAAATATTGGTTGAGACTAATCTAATCTAATGATAATACATGTATTATATGTAGTTAGAGATATCGTTATTGTTACTACATATTTCTTAAAAATTATCGTACAAAATTGTAATTTACATATATTCCATGCAATTATATATGATTTTATACGTTCATCTAGTTTTGGAAGGAAAAGTTTTTGTTCCAATTTTGAAGGTTGATGGAACAGAATATATCTTTAGATTGGAAAGGCACTTTGACCAAATACATATTAAAGAATCTAACCCTAAACAATGGGGGCACTTTAAAGGGCGGCTAAAACTTACAACATTCTTCGATCGGCTTCTGGTTCTTAGGAGTTAAGATATACATGGTCAACTGTTTTTTTAAGAGACATCAAAATCACATTTAATTTAATGGGTATAATTTTGTTTTTTCCTCGAAAAGGCAAAGACACCCGTTTCTAACCACGCCACGTATTTTTCACTTATCTAGTCTCAACTAGTAACACTTAAATCTACAATTGTCTTTGTTGAGTTGGGTTACGCTGATGCCACTAGATCATTATAGATCCATTTTAAGTAACGAGATCAAGTTTTTTATTTATCTTTACATCTTATAATTCACTTTCACCTATTTCTTAAACACTTATCAAAAAGGATATCGGAAAACCCCAAAATATCCCTAGCATTAACTACACTTTTGAGTCCCACTTACTACTTATTCACCACTAATTACACTTTCCATCAATCAAATTTTTAATCTACCTACTAAAGTCTTTTGATTGGTTAAACGTACATTTATAATTGGGCATCTCAAAATAGTGATGTGGAAATTTTAAATGAGACAGACGGAGTACAAAATATTTTTATTTTTAAAGTATTCATTCGCACCTCTACCCACCATCACCATTTTCACCGCTGCATTGCGCGGGTATAATGTTAATTTTATTAAATTTTATAATACTAAAGAATATAAACAAAGATTCAAATGAGTACAACAACTTGTTTTGAGAATCATGGAACTAATAAGAATGTATCACGTGTCACTATATCATCTTCTCTCACATTTTATAAGATTTTATATCTTTCAAACGGTACCTAAAAAAATCACAAAAATTGCACCATAAAAATCAGTGTTTTATTATTTTCAATTAGAGATGTGATAAAGTATATTTTCGACGATTTTTTTTTTCAATTTTTCGGTGGGTTTTGAAAACAACTAACACATGGGTTACTAATTTTGTACAATTTGAAAAGCTAAAAAAGTCGTCGAAATTATACCTTGTGCAATGACAAATCGAAGAGAAAAAAACTGATTTTTATTGTGTAATTCTTATAACTTTTCAACTTACAGTTTTTGAAATATTTGATTTTGAAAAAAACAGGGGAAAATGAGTTTTATAACACATTACGCATTATTATTGGTTCCTCTATTCTTAACAAATTTTTCATTCTTATTGGAACATCATTAAAAGAATATATGTGTTTTTATTATAACTTCAGACAAAATTTGAACTTTGACAACTCGAATAACTACACCTAAGGCCGTCTATATCGCATGGTTATCTACTTATCTTAACTTTTAAAAATATACTTGTGAATATAGTGTGTTGATGTTCTTGAAGTAACTACTTAGGAAGCTAGGGATAACGCCTTGCTTTTATTTTGAAATATTCCGATTAATCCACCTTTAGTAAATGAATTCATAAACTACTATTTCTATCTCATTTTTTTCAATATAAGATTTGCATAGTATTTCTTTTACAAAATGTTCTGTCAGGAATATGTTCGAGAATCTTTTGTCTTGAGTCTTGACTATATATTCTACATATCACAATAATCAGCCGCATTGTACTTTGCACTCTCTATATATCTTATTAATGTATACTTTTTACAATTAAAACATTCGAAGACGAGTACAAAAGTTGATAACGACTTTACGTATTACTTATTTTTGCCCATAAGAATTGGCCCACAAATGACAAATGTAACAAATGATATATTTACTAGGCCTAATAAGCCCAATACCATATAGTGAAGGTCTGAGGGTACCACAAAGAAAGTTACAAAAGAACCCCATAACGTAACACTAGCAGCCTCTCCTTAAAACGAAGTGATAAGATATGACAAACAATGCCACGTGTCACATCTTCACAGGGATTAAATGATAAGGCGCGCGTTACATCCCATCCTTCAATAAGCCGTATGTGGTCATGATACATGAAATGTCACGAACCACATGCATGATCCAATGGCCACTAATACGTTAGAATTAAGATAGATTTGATTTTGTCCGTTAGATACCCGATAGTATTATAAAAAGCTACGCAGCAACCAGGGCTAATTCACTTATTGGATTCTTTTGTAGTCCATTCCAAAGTTAACAAGCCAAGGAACCTTACTTAAAAATGGCCTCAATCTCTTCCTCCGCTGTCGCCACCGTCAACCGGACAACCTCCGCTCAAGCGAGCATGGTGGCTCCATTCACCGGCCTTAAGTCTAACGTTGCTTTCCCCACTACCAAGAAGGCTAACGACTTCTCATCCCTCCCCAGCAACGGCGGAAGAGTGCAATGCATGAAGGTATAACAAATTATATTCAATTATGGTTACATTATATTGCATATGACACTTTATAGTATCGTGAACTTCAACCCACAACTTTCTCGCTAATAGGTTATTCACATACCGCTCACAGTCTGACATAATAATGCCGGTTGATAATGTGTCTCCATTTATATAAACATGACGCTTCTTATTACTCCGTACATCAACGTAACCTACATTTATATGTTTTGTGTTATTACATTTAGGTGTGGCCACCACTTGGTTTAAAGAAGTTTGAAACCCTATCGTACCTTCCACCATTGTCCGATGCCTCGTTGGCTAAGGAAGTAGACTACCTTCTCCGCAACAAGTGGGTTCCTTGCTTGGAATTCGAAGTGGAGGTTTATTTCTCACTTTTTTATTAATTCATCACGAAGAGACTAAATTCGCCAAAATGTGAGTTCACAATATTCTAACTTGGATTTTATTTATTGCTTTTGCTATGATACTAGCACGGTTTTGTCTACCGTGAGCACAACGCATCACCTGGATACTATGATGGAAGATACTGGACAATGTGGAAGTTGCCTATGTTCGGGTGCACTGACTCCGCTCAAGTGTTAGCTGAATTAGCCGAATGCAAGAAGGAGTACCCAGAGGCCTTCATCCGTATCATCGGATTCGACAACGTTCGCCAAGTGCAATGTATCAGTTTCATCGCATCTAAGCCCCCGGGTTACTGAGCAACCAAATTTTCTATCTACCAAAACTTCGGTTAACCCGAATCAATCGGGTTTATTTGAATGTTTAGGGTTTTTGTTGTAATTTTTTCTCTCTGAAAGTCATCACTTTTCTAATTTCTGTTTCATTTTCGTTGTTTGTTTCCGGATTTCCAATGAAATGGATAAGAGATGTCACATATAAATATAAATAATAAAAATAATAATCGTCTTTTTTAATTTTTAGCATACGTTGGATTTTGCATTCTCATATAGCAATCTATATATAATATTCTCATGTACTTTTGACATGAGACCTAATGAACAATACATAAAATCAAAGTCAACTGAAAAGTCAACCATAAAGTCAAACTGCAATCAAGAATCAAAAAGTCAATCTCTCTTAATTTTAATCTAAAATACGTGATAACGATCTAAAAAAACTATGTACGAGTAACGAGCTGACCATATAAGTTGCTGTTTCAGCGTATATGTTTGGTACCTGTTAACATAACCGAAAACTGCCAACTATTTTTTTTGGTACAAGACGATTTTTTTTATCCCCGTTGTAATACTATATCGAAAACCGCCATATAACCAATCAAGATAACACCGTAATCATGTAGCACTTTTCCTTCTTGCATCGCCTTTGAGAGTGATGCCTCAAAAACTTATTTTGGTAGTAGTGAAGGGATGTGATGATGGATAATAAAGATAACAACATTGACAAAGTTTGCTACTTTATGCACACAAATTTGTACGAGTACTTGGTAAGATCTTTTTAACGATATACTCCGTATTACGAGTCCGTATTAAAGATATATCGATTATGTTTTTTATAATGTAACATTTAAACGGAGTTAATTTAGAGGAATATAGTTGGGTTTTGATTATTTTCTCCATGTTGTGTGAACTTAAAATTAATGGGTTAGCAGAGTGGGGTTCTTGTAAAATGGGTTGTTAAAGTACATAGTGTACACAGGCGATCCTAGCCGTCCATTTAATCTCAGACCTCAAAAAAGGCATGGGGTATTATGGTAAATTCAGATGATAAGTAAGGATAAAACTGTAATATTGGCTAATAACAAATTGATAAAACTAACGACGTTAGTATACCGTTAACACAACTTTCAGCTTGTTCAATCTCAAAACCCTAACTTTCAAATTTCCCAATTTCAAACACCGATCATGAAAAATCGCTCAAACCCTGACTTGTCGGAGTTATAATTTTTTGTGTATTCCATCAATCAACTACGTATTCTTTCAATTGACTCGTTTCAATTTATTTGTACTTCTTCAATCAATTGTGTATTCCATCAATCAATTGCATGTTTGCTTAATTGATTCTTTAACAACTAGCAAGTTTCGATAAAGCATAATTTTGATACATATTTGTTTGAAACAAATCCAATTATCAACTTAATTTTGACAATTTGCAAATACGTAGTAATAAGTTGTTCAATTACTTGGTCACTACTATCTTGATGATGATATTGTGTGGTTGATTAATTCCTTCTTGCTACTGCCCTAGCGAACCATGAAGTTACAATTTCTCAAATATGAATTGTAGTTTTGAAGGCTGTGGAAACTGTCATCTGCTTGTGATGTCCAGGTAGAAAACTGTTGCAATTCAATTAAAGTTAGATAAATTGTTTTTCTAAACTCTTAGCCTCTAAGTCTCACCTTTTTATTTGTGAAATTTGGTGACAGCAGGTCCAGAGTTAGTTGACAGTCTATCAAACAATACCAAGTTTAAAAGACTAATCGAGTATGTATCTAAATTAAATAGGGTTATTTGTTGTAGATTATATGTTTATTGTGATTTTTAGTCTTTGACATTTCATATGTTTTGTTTAATCATTAATGTGGAATGATTATGATATTGCCAGGTCAACCAAATTTGTAGAAGGCTCGTTAAGATTTGAGGTCACATGAGATTTATCTTATATACACACACAAATGTTCAATAATAAAATGTATGATGTATCTAACCCAAATATATTTTGGGTGTAGACCCTACCAATATGGGCTTTCGACCTGCTATTGCAACTTCGAATATGTTCAAGGTTGCTGGTATCTCGTAGTGAATAATATCGATATGTTTGAGATAAATGAGGCTTTTTTAAGCCAGCTAAAGTGTGACATGGTGGTGTATTATTGGCATATCGTCATTTTTACTATTGAAGAAATCTTGATGCAATAACATCTTATGTTATAATTCTTGGTCGATGTGCATTGCTGCTGATAAAACATGCATTCTAAGGTGACACCATGAAGCACAACACCTAGTGTCTGGGTGTTTTGTTGAGTATTTTTTGCTTTGGATCTAATCATAGTATTTTTTGCCTTCTTGAGGTACACTGTTTTTTTTCATGATCTTCATGGGTCTCTCGATTATGTTTGATAGTATCTCATTTTGACTACAACTTATTTCAGGATCTTGAGTGTGAACATTTCATCCAACCAGTATATATGTTGCATGATATCTCATTACTAAAGGTAAGTTCCCTTTCGTGTTTCAACATATACTATATGAGAGACCCGTTTCCACGAGAACCAGTTTACACATGTAAAAATGAGCCCATGTGTTTATAGGTCAGTCTTACCTAGGTTCATCTAAGATTTCTCATTAGTTTGTCGTTTGTGTTCAAGGTACATTTACATTTTGTATTTTCTTTTTTATTTGATCTTATTTTTACATGTTGAATATGACCCAAACTCTAGACACAAAAGTTTTTTGTTTCAATCTTACTTAAGCATTTTGGAATTGATGCTTTTAACGTGATATATTTTCTTCATGCTTGGTCTGATTTACTCAATTTGTTAGAACCTTGCATTATCAATTTGACATTAGTATCCACTTTTCCCATCAACTTTTTGAGTGATCAAAGTGATTTCTGATATATCCACTTAGCTAGGCTTGTGTACCTCAGTAATGGTGTTCTAAGCACACAATGTTTTATGTGGATTAAGAAGATGAGGTGCTTAGAGGCTGCTAATCTTGTAGTGGGTATCAGTCGGCTAACTCTACGAATAAATGGTTGTTGTTATAATAGCTACTTTTCGAGAATTTATTTGGGATGATAGCGTATTAGTGTTCCTATAACCATGGTATGGCTGCTCGGGCAGTCATACGGCTCGCGAGATAGGTTGTCAATGGTCAAATTGTTGAATCAGCCCATTTGGACACGTGATTTATGTAAGTAGTATCATGTTGGTCATTTTAAAGTGAAAATGCAGGTTTTTAAGTCACATTAATGCGTGGTGTGAATAGGTTGCGAAAACGGGTCATGTGGTAATTTGGGTAAATAGATGAAAAATCACTTTCGAAACTTTTTGAGAGGCTGTATATTTTGGTGTATTGTGTTTTGAAATAAACTGAAATTTTATAGTGAAAGTATGGTCAAACATGTTTAAGATGATATAAGGTTTGCTGAAAATGAATGTGTCTAAGTGGTTGAAAAGTGGCGTGCAAAACGGCCTGTTAGGGCTGATTTCTGAATAACTTCCAGCAGTCTAAAATGATTTTTTGCAGTTTTTAAAAGGTTATAGATAGACGTGTGTTGCGTATTATAAAAACGTAAAGTTTGTACGTTAAAGTATGTTCAAGTATCTTCATAATGGTATAATACATGTCTCTTTAGGAAAGGTTAGGGGTCCATAATGGGGATTAAATTCATATATGTGCATTGTGTATCAAATATAATATTATTAAATTGTGATTAAATTTCTATTGAATGATAAATTAATTGAATAAAATTCTAAAGCCTAATAAATTAACTCTGGAGACAAGCTTTTGTTAAACTAGAACCTCATTGATTTAGTTTCAAACATAATATCCGTTGACATTTTATAACATGTGTTTATTGTGTATCTAAAAATGTTCGTTGGTTTAATTATAATGAGCTATTTGGTGATGAACACATTTCCAATGGTTTTGATGAACACATGTTTATTATGTTTCAAAAAAAATGTTTAATAATTTTATGCTATAGTAGATTAGAAAAAAAGGTACATATAGATGTATCATGTGTTATATATAACTCTAGATTTGAAAACAGAGATGTATTATAACTTTAATATTATAAATTTTGAATTTATAACTTATGATACACATTGAACAAGTATGAAAAATATCTAACTTCTAATATATGAAAATTTCTAATTGGTACAACTGATGTATCTTAACTTTAAAATTACGATACACAATGAACATTATGAAAAAAATTCTAACTTATATTTTAAATGTACATTTTCAAAAATTAGCAAAGTCTTATACATATTTATTGTGTATCACATAAGTATTGATTACATTTTCAAAAATTAGCAAAGTTTTATACATGTTTATTATGTATCATACAAAAATTACTATTTTGTGTATACCGTTTTTTTAGAAATAACAAAAAAGTAAAGTATGGATTACATTTCAATAATTGCCAAATTATTATACATGTTTATTGTGTATCATACAAAATTACTATTTTGTGTATACAGTTTATTTAGAAATAACAAAAAATATAACACATGTTCGTTGTGTATCATACAATTATCACATAAATATGGATTAAATTTTAGAAACCAGCAAAGTCTTATACATGTTTATTGTGTATCATACAAGTATTACAATTTTGTGTATACTGTTTGATTAGAAATAATAAATGTGTCTTATAAGTGTTCATTGTGTATCATATAAGAGTTACTATTTTGTGTATAACAAAAAATATAATACATGTTCATTGTGTATCATACAATTATCACAATATGGATTAAATTTTAGAAAAGTCTTATACATGTTTATTGTGTATCATACAAATATTACTATTTTGTGTATATTGTACAATTAGAAATTAGAAATAATAGATGTGTCTTACACGTGTTCATTATGTATCATACAAAAATATCTATTTTGTGTATACTGATTATTTAGATACAACACATGTTCATTGTGTATCATACAAATATTACTATTTTTTGTATACTGTTTAATTAGAAATTAGAAATAATAAATGTCTCTTATACATGTTCATTGTGTATCATACAAAAATATCTATTTTGTGTATACTGTTTATTTTGATATAACGAAGAATATAACACATGTTCATTGTGTATCATACAATTATCACATACTAGGAATTACATTTCAGAAATTAGGAAAGTATGAATTACTATTTTCTTGATGTTTGTTGATACAAAAGTTACTATCTTATTTTGTATCAAAGGTATATAATGAGATGTTGAACATGATACCAATATTTTTGCAGTATTTTGTGTAAATATATGTACGTGATGTGTGCCAAAAACATTTAATAAGATGTTGAGTATAATATAAATTCATTTGCAGTATTCTGTACAGATATATGTATTTATTGTGTATCAAAAGGATGTTTGAGTAGGATAAGAATGCATTTGTAGGATTTTGTGAAAATATTTTTGTTTATTGTGTATCAAAAATATTTATTGAGATGTTGAACATTATATATGTAGCAGATACAAAAACATAAACAAGTGGAAGCAAGTAAAAAAGCTGATGAAAGTTGCAAAAACAAGAAAGCAACAGTTGCACTAATAAAGAAAGCTGCAAAGATAACACGGGATCATGTTTGAAGAAAATGACTACCCAATTTCATCGTGAAAATGCCGAGAAAGTCATGTATTCGGAGTCTTTTAACTCTCTTAGAAAAAATGTTCCCTTCTCCTGAATAGTTATTGTACATTGAGTTGACTATAGTGGATTATGTTTTAAGTATAAAAAAAATGTTGTGGCAATTGAGTATGACTTTTCAATTTTATCTTATCTTGGTTATTTATTTGATATATTTTTATTTTTTTTCAAAAGATGGGCCTTCAATTTAATCTAGTGTATCTTATTTATTCTAATGTGTTTTACAAATTTTATGGTTGCAGTTGTTGCTGTAGATTGCATTGGAGAAAGCTTGGGCTGCCATTTTTGTTGCAGATTGTGCATTGTGTATCACCTATTATAAAAAAAATGTAAATGTGCATTGTATATCACCTATTTAATATAGTCATTCATATTTACAAAATTATGTCCTTTAGTCAGTCAATCATAGACACACGAGCACATACTAATGTAATGTGATACATAATGAACAATACTTAAATAATATTTATTTCTAAACCCTAATAAATCAAGCTTAGACACATTAAAAAATACTAATTTAGATTATACGCAATGTGCAATATTTGAATTATGATTATTTCTAAACCGTAATTAAACAACCCTAGATATATGGAAGATGAAATAATAATAATAATAATAATAATAATAATAATAATAATAATAATAATAATAATAATAATAATAATACATGGACATTGTGTATCAATTCTAATTTTAATATTTATTAACCTTCGATATAAGTTCATTTGATTGACACTTATGATTAAGAAATTTCTAAACCCTAATCCACAAACCCTAGACATAACTTCTAATAAACATAACCCTCATTGAAAATTTAATAATTACATATGTGCATTGTATCATTTGAAATTAAAACATACAAATTTGCAAAATCATCACGGTCTTGTAACTTTTAATATGTTCATTGTGTATCACATAAAGTTTAAATTAAAACATACAAATTTTAATATGTTCATTGTGTTTCATTTAATAATTACATACGTTCAATGTGTATCATTTTCATTGTGTATCATTTTCTTCCTTCCCTTCTCTTGCAACTTTTTCTTTTGCTTAGTTGCTTCTTGGGTCTTTGCTATTTCAAAAATATAATAGGTTTCAATCCAAACTCAGCATCTGAAGTCCAATTAACGTTACCATCATGTTTCAAACTCGAATTACAAATTTCTGTACAGTACCAAAAGGATCATCTAAACCTGATACACAATACACAGCAGGAATAAACACATAAGTTGAAATCATAATGAACTGAGAAATGCACACTTATCATCAATAAGATGACATTAATTTAGCACACAATCAAAGTTGTTGAATAAGATGCCGTTAACGATAAATTACAAGAAAGCCATACAATTGCATATAATCAATCAACTAACCTATCCATTAATCATTATACCAAACATCTTGTGTTTGATAGCAAAATTTGACACGCATTAGTTAGCAACTTTTGTTCTATAACATGTGTATGTCAAATACAGACTTGATGGTTGTAGTTCCTATTATTTTATTCAAAATTACTAGACACTAAAATGAGGGTAGCGTAACCCTCCTACCTAAAAAAATACGCATACAGAATTTCTAGACCTAAATTAAACGATATATGACATAATTTCGGAATGACAATAACAGCTGATTAACAAATAAGATATGACGGTCAGATTCTTAGTATATACTAATGGGCTTTATGCCATTTGGGCCAGCGAAATAAGGACCATGCACATAGAAGGTATAAAGGTCATGTTCTTAGCATCTTTCATGCTATGCGATATTATTCAATGCGAAAGTTTTATGTGCATAACTTTTTTGAGGGAAATTTTATTTATGCGAAGAATAAATATTAAGCTAACAACTTTTTATGCATAAAGTTCAAATTGTCTATTAGTGTTTTGCAAGGGAAAATAACATATTACATTGCATTCGGAAGAATGTATACAAAAGTTCGAACTTTTATAAAGGTAGAAATTAAATTGCATAAATAATTTGGGCAAAAAACATTTTGGGTTACAACCACACCCATTTCTACCAGATCTCATATTGACCCGTTATCCAACCCCACCTAGTCTTTTTCACATCTCAGGTAGACCTACAACAATCAAATATAACAGCTTACAGCGCGAACCTATAAAGCTAGACCTACACATAAAGACATGTAAATAACTAAAGTAGGGATATAGATATTACCATTCAGTAGAGAAGTTTTTTCCTTGGTATCCTTGTATCGACGCAAACACTAAAAGAGACGAAATATGTAAGGCAACACAATTATGATCGGGATAGCAACGGAATGACTGCCACAAACAGAATCAGCTTCAAACCAACCAATTGTTGCCACCTGCAAAAGTAAACAAGTAATGGGGATCCCTATTTTAGCAAACTTAAAAGATTCTAAGCAATATCCAGTGACCACTTTATTTTCATATGTCGCAATTGTTCAACATCTGACGAACCACGTGTAATTATGAAATATTCAGGATTATATTAAAGTTGTATATTTTTTATATTTGTATCTACTGTGATGATAACAAACCTACAAGGTTATATTGTATCACTTCAATTTATAAGTACATTAAGAATTGATCATTTCGTGCATTTGCTTAGACATCCACTAAATCTCTATAAGCCAATTTCATGCTTATTAGTAAAAGTTAACCATCATTATTCGAAAGAATCACATCATTTCAACTGAGATTAACAAGCCTCAAACATTATGAAAAGGAGCAACGAAACTTTGTTAAGATCCGAGTAGAAGGAGTAATGTCTATTAGCAAGTTCATATGACTAAAATCAAAACAGTGACTACTAACCTGCTTGTGAACCGTTCTACAAACAGAACGCTCCAAATCTGAAAAGACCTGCAATTCAACCAAAAATACAAGCAGGCATGTCATATTTAGCACATAGATCATTTTTATTGAATGCAGGCAATAAATATTTGTATCAGCCACGAAATAGCAGTATGCCTTCGACATAGATGTCAATACATCAGCCACGAAAAAATCAGCAGATGCTATTGCATGTGTTCATCATATAAGGCAAAACGTCACTTCGGATGTATGTAACAATAGACCTAAATTTATTACTTGCTACTAAGTACTAAACTACTAATGCCGCTTAATCAAAAGCGATCCACTGTACAGTAATCTTGAACCCATGATCTTTTAAACCTGGTACATAATACACACTATAACATTAAACTTTTAGGAACATGTAGTTATATCATCAATTTTAATTAAAACACATAAAAGAAATTGAACATCTAGAGAGTTTTATTGTGTATCATAATAAAACATTCTAGTTATATCACACACAATACATGTAACAACATACGATACCCAATACACAGATACATAATACAAGATATAACAATAACTAAAAGAAACATCATCAATCAATTAAAAAACATCTAGAGAATTGTATTTTGTATATCCTAATAAAATGCAGCTGTATCCAAGGAATTAAATGCGCAAAGAATATCAAAAATCGTCAATAAAAATATACATTTGATTAAATCGAAGTAATCAACGAGTATGTATTAAATACACATTAACTCAATACAACATGTATCACTTAATTGAACGAGAATTTATCACATAAATACAAAATAATGAATAAAGAACTGAAATTTAATCAAAATTGATTCACAAAAGTAATCAATAGACATTCAATTTCACATAAAATCGAAAAATAGAAAAGGTTTACATAATTAATGGAATTAAAATAGAGTAAAAAATGTTAACTTAATTTGTGACAGAGTAAAAAATATTTCATACTTTCAGTTTCGAAATCCTTATCATCGATTGTAATTGTAGATTCTAGAGCAAAAGTATACATTTTGATGATTGATATTGTTGGGAGAGTTGAAGAATTACATAAAAAATTAAGGGGAAAGCATACGTAATGTTAACATTACCTAAGTTAGGTAATGTTAAGGCTAAAAGGAAGAAGATTATTTACAGTTTGATCATTAACTTTCTCAAATGTATATAAATGATTCCCTCATTCTCACTAACATTACGTAAGCTTGCGTAATGTTAACATTACGGATCATTTTCCCAAAAATTAATGGTAACAAATTGAATGAATAGTAAGTAGACTAACATAGAAGAAACGGAGACTTGACGGAATGATTGAAGTAAATCGGAGTTTAGTTACTAATTTACTCTCAATTGGCCAGAGCGGAGGTTGAAGGTGAACGAAGAAATAAAGCGGAGAAGAAGGACACGCGTCAATTTAATGTGGCTGCATATTCTACGTACGAAAAGGAAGTTGCGTATTTGAAAAGGCATCCTTGAAATCATGTATTAATCAGGTTATCCATAGTTTAGTACTGCCATCGCTTACAAATCGGGAACAAATGGTTGGTTAAATGTGTTCATTATAACAAATGAGTTTCAGAGGGATTGGATTAATTAGTTTTAGGGAAGTGTTGCATGGCCAATAGTAATTAATACGCCTGTACGTTCGGTCGTTGTAATATGGGAAATGAGGAACCTGTTTCATGAAAATCGCATTAAGCACACACTTAGTGAGAAATCCCGTTAAGCACATGCTTAGTGATCATATTCTTGCTTACAGGTTCCTAACTTCAGATACCGTCCCAAAATATTGTTTAGTTTTGACTTTATGAAGTCTTTCGTTTTTAACTTTGACATTAAATATATTTGTTTGTGTTATGTAATACTTGATTCAAAATATATGAACGGATCGAGTTTTAAATGTAATTTCATTGGTATAATTTTCATCGGGTATTTTATAACAAAAACAAAAATAATGCTAAATACTCCTATAAATATAAACCACTTATGTAATACTTTGTTTATGTTTTATCCCTTATAATAATCACATCACATTCTGATATATTTACCACCTAAAAATTTAGATACATCTGTAGATCTACAATTTTAAGCACACTGAAAATGCTCTTATTAAAACAACCTCAATTCAAAAAATAAAAAATCGAATAAAATTTTAATTAAATTAGTTCCTTTCCTGATTTAATTGATGCCTAATTGCCTATGGAGTGATGTTTCTACATGATTCTTATTCTTAAAAAACCTATACCGTAATCCAATTATTCAAAATACGAAGTTGGATGGGGGCTACTACTCTACTAGAAACGTGAGGGTCTGAGAGATGATAAATATAACCTTGAAGTATTGGAAAGAAACAAAAATGTCCCTTGTTTAATTTTAACTATTGAACAGTCGAATAATTGAGGACATTTTGTTTGCTTCTAGAATATTTTTTTCTATTTAGTATCTACACATATGCTATAAATGAAATTACGTACGAAGTTGGATGGGCTACTAGCCTAAAAGAGCTTAAAAATTCCGGGTAGCTTTTACTAGGAAAGTTTAACAGATGGTGCTACCTCTACACTACATTTAACTTAACTTTAAAAGAGTAAATTACATTCTTCGTTCATGTCGTGTATTATTTATTCTACTCCTCATATGTGGGTTTGATTTTTTATGAGTTTAGTCCTTTGACCTAAATTTTTATATTACTTTCAATCCCTCAGTGGGTTAAAAACTCTTACAATTTATGAATATTGATGAGGGACTGCGACCGAAGTGGAAATTTGAATTTAGATCGAACCAGAATAGAAATCATATCCAAATCAAACGAGAAACAAACCCGGGCATTTTTTTCTTCACATCATAAATCGAGATTTCCTACTTCAATTAACAAATACCATCCTGCTTGTTAGTTTACTTTGCCAATTTCAAAGTTTGTTGCATGTTTATCATAGATTGTAGACTATTTGTTGAAACTTGCAAAAATGTTCATCAGCTTAACATCAAAATCAATACGTACTCACTATTCAAAAAATTCAAATTACCAATAATACATACGGTAACCTACAAACCATTGGAGCCATTCATATTTTGAGTAGTGGGTTGTATAATCGCTCTGTAAATCAACCAAAATTAGCCATCTGATCAACTTTATGCTATAGAAGGGACCATACTTGTAATTTAGTAATAAAAAAGGACCTATTTTGTAGTTTTTCTCCTTAATTAAACAAATTTCATATTCCAAATTGCAAATCTGAGTAATCAATTTGGAAATAATCTCCAAGATTTAATCAGATTCGGTTTTGGAACAACCAAAAAGATAGAATATAAATCAGCACAACGCATGTCATCATCTCATTCAATATTCAGAAGAAACTTTACCACCAAAGCGTCTCACGCTAAAATTACAGCAAACCTCATCATATTCATCTTCATTATCATAAAGTTACCAACTTTAATTCTTCTCTTGAACCGACTTAAACAACCCATATTACAAAATCACATATTACGTTAGATTTTAGGGTTAATCCAAAAAAAAAAAAAAAGTTTTGCAGGTGGTTGATATGTTGAAGATGGATAAATTAAGCCCTGAATTACAAAGAATACTAAATGCCAACATGGATAACGTGCAAGAAAGGCGTCGTGCACGTGAAGCTTTTAAGGATATACAGCTTAACATTGATCATCTTTTGTTCAAGGTGAGTACTTTTTTATTTTGTATGTCTATTTGTATTTGTAGTATTATGTTGTGATATGATTGAATTAAATGATATCTGGTGATGGACAACACGAGTAATATGTGCGATTGATTTGGTTGGGTGGGATGAGATGAGATATTTGTGAATGCATTTACTGATAAAATTTAATTAGCCCAAAAAGTTGGAAGCTTGTGGGGTGTGCAGGTATATTGCTTTATGTATTGATATATATATATATATATATATATATATATATTGAATATTGAATTGAATTGCTTATCTGATTGATATTGATATATAATACAAAAATTGATATTTGATAGGTGCAATCTTCTGTTTCATGTTATTATTGCAGTAATATGGCACCTGGAAAATTCTCAGATTCAAAATTGTGATTGGAAACTTTAATTGGAAATTTGACTAATTTTGGATAATTTGGCTGTTTTAGTAAGATGAAGATTAGTTTCCGCAAAAGACTAAGCATATAGACCTTATCTAGAAAAAATGTCTAATCTTTGGTGAGAAAATTCATACCTTTGATGGAATTAATGAGACTAAAGGCTTTTTAGGATCAATGATGATATTTTTCTTTTCAGTTTGGATTAAAGGATTCTTGGCTCATGTATTTATAGTTTGTAGAAGTGCCACATACACTTCGAATGACATATAATGCTTATTTCGACTGTTTTGCAGACCAAGTACGATGGATTGAAGACTAAGGAGGTAAAATTTGTTAACTTTGTCATTTGTTATAAGAATTTGTAGCGTAAAGGTGGTCACTTGATCCCTTTTTACCTGTTTCGTCTAGTCGTATGAGGTGAACTCTAAGGGGATTGAAATTTTCTCAAAAAGTTGGCTTCCGGAGACAGGTTCTCCCAAGGCTGTGATTTGTTACTGCCATGGTTATGGAGACACTTGCACATTTTTCTTTGAAGGTGCGTGCTTATTTATAACAGCCAGTAATAGTCCCCTTTGTTGATAACTTGTAGATTGCCATAAAGTATTGTGATGCTTGCAGGAATCGCTAGAAAGTTTGCTTCATCCGGATATGCAGTTCTCGCCATGGATTTTCCTGGATTTGGCCTTTCGGAAGGTCTTCATGGCTATATTCTAAGCTTCAATGCTCTAGTAGATGATGTCGTTGAACATTATTCGAAAATTAAAGGTATGGGTTAAATCTTTGAAGATATTAGTGTTTTAGTATCTATGTATCACTTTGAATCATTAGTGTGTTTTGATGTGCATTTTGAACGTGAGTATCTGAAATTCAAAAATCAGCCTCAAGATAATAGTGTTTGGATGTGCTTATGCTGTTTAAAGCTGTAATAGTTAATTAGTCATATATTCGAATGTTTAGCAAATTCTGATTATTTACCAACTATGCGTTACAGATATAATGACGACAAGTGAAATGTGTATCAAAAAAAGAGTAGACGTTTTAATGTAAATGAATGTTCTTCAAAATACTCCGTAATTGATAAGAATGGAATAATCAGTTTATTGCCGCCTATATGAAACTAATTATCCAAAAACTAACATTTGGCATCTAAATAAGTACTTCTATATTACCTGTAGAAAATCCAGAATTACGTGATCTTCCAAGATTTTTGTTGGGTCAGTCCATGGGTGGAGCCGTGGCTCTGAAAGTGCATTTGAAGCAACCTGAGTTCTGGAATGGTGCAGTCCTTGTTGCGCCTATGTGCAAAGTACTATTCTGCCTTTGCCTTCATAAGTGTGCTACACTGACATTTGTATATAATAAGGTAACTAATCAAGCATAATGTAGATTGCAGATGATGTAGTACCACCATGGGCAGTAAAGAAATTTCTCATAGGCGTCGCGAAGGTCCTTCCCAAGTATAAACTTGTTCCACAAAAGGATCTGGGTGATATGGCATTTAGAGACCCGGGAAAAAAGCCTCTGGTTTGTTCAAGTTTTTTATTGTTTGACTTATTCGTTATTTTTTGGAAAATTGTATTAATGGGTTACTGTATGCAGACAGCCTATAATGTTATTGCTTATAAGGATCGACCACGCTTGGGAACGGCTCTGGAACTTTTAAACACGACCCAAGAGATTGAAAGTCAACTTGAAAACGTGTGTGCTCTTGACGTTTGGATGTGTTTTGAAATTGCCCGTGTGATATCAATTAGCGAAAATTACTCGAGTAGTACTTTTTAGAGTCCCTTAACAAAATAAATAAAAATAAACAATATCACACCGAATTTACAAAGTTTTTAATGAGCAAAACTAAGATAACTACTTTAGTAAGCATTTTCATGTGTTCTTTCCGTAAGTTAGTTGTATGTTTTGGCAGGTTTTGTTGCCATTGTTGATTCTGCACGGAAAAGCTGATATAGTAACAGATCCAGCGGTCAGTAAAGCCTTGTATGAGAAAGCGAAGAGTACAGACAAGAAACTTAACCTATATGACAACGCTTTTCATTCCCTTTTGGAAGGTGAACCTGATGACGTCATTCTTCGTGTTTTTGACGATATTATTACATGGCTCGATGAACGTAGTGCTAAAAAGTAATCGGTACGTCGGGTTGAGCCAAAATATTTAAAAAGAATGAAATTTTTTTGAAGATAAATAAGAACCCAATTTTTTTGTTACAATTGAAGTTCCAGAACTTTTGATGTTTACGCCTTTATTAAAACATAAATGTACTTTGTTAAACCCCTGGTTTCTTGTTGGTTGTATAATTTTTGCAGCATGATGTACAAATTAGTACTTGGGCTTTGGTCTTTCCTGCTTTGAAAAAAATATTTGTCTTACTCTGTATATTTGTAATTGTTGATGTTCAACTTCTGTTCAATCTATTTTATTCTGCATGTTCCTTGTTCTATTTCAATGCAAATATACCGCGGTTTGTACGTAGAAAGTGCTCACTGTTGGCGTAAAACTACGTTGTTTTGGTTGAATTACATCGAAACCTTGCTTATATGGCTTCAAGGCTTCAAGCCTTCAAAGTTCAAACTACCACCCACTATACGTTATTTTAAGTGATTTCGTGCTGGCTTATATTTAAGAAATAACCTTAGAAATGTCAACGTATTGAAACAGCTTCCTATTAATTATTTTATCCAATAAAAATAATAACCGATTGCTATTGAAAGTTGACTATTATTAAAATATATCAGGCATCATTTCATTGATAAACAAATGTGTTAAGAAGGAAGTAGAGGCAATGTATTCCGGGAGGTCAATGGCAATTGACAATTTATGCAGACCAAATTCTGTTTTTCTCCTATATGTTGCAGTTTACGTCGAATATGACTGGATTATACCTCCTGTCTTTTAGGCTCATGTATACACTATTTTAGAGCACTTTCAATTAAGTCGTCTTTTAGGGTCATGTATACACTAGTTTAGCACATTGCTGTTTGTTTTTTTGTTTTATATATAAAATGTTTGTTTTATATATAAAATTATTATTAGATTAGATGTAACTTTCATCGTGAGGGTCAGTCCAAACATTTTAAAGACATATTTTGTTGTTTGATAACTATGAGAAGCTTTGGAGTTGACTTTAATAATTTAGCATCTTGATTGTGTATTTTCAGTTCTTATATAATTACGATAAGGGAATTCACATATGAAGGGAATATTTATGTTAATGTTCATATGGATTATAAGTTTATAACTATCAGTTCTAATTCTTAGGTTGTTCATTTGTGCATATATATATGATACAGTAATAGAGTTATTTTTATTGATATTATTGATATTGCAATTGTTTTTCACCTAATTTCCTTTACATCACCAATGTATATAACCATTTGTAGCTTGGTTAAATGACAAACATAAAAAAAATTCCTACAGAAGTTAAAGGCCTTTTTTCTTTATAACCCCATAATTTATATTAAAATTCATCATGGCATGTACAAAGACAGGAGCCTAACAAGGTTTTTCATGTGAGACGCGAATATGGAAAATACATCAGTTAGCAACAAATGTTGTTCATTTCAGCAGCAATTGTTAGTAAATTAACTTTTTTTCCATCACGACACTTATAATGACGTGAAACAATGGGAAAAGTTGAATTGGCAAGTAAGCGTACCCCATCTCTATAAGAAACATTGACTAGTGGCCTTGTGCATCTGTTGGCAGATAGGAAATTTTTTGGCTTGCGTAACTTAGTCCTAAGAATAAATAAATCACTAATTCTGTAGCGCTTACTTCCAATGATCTTGTGAGCATGTGATGTGAATAGACATTTAAATACTGCAACAAAGGATAAAAGTGATTGCTAATATGCTAAGTGACTAATAACATACACATAATACTAATATATTGAAGTAGAAAATGAAACTGAGATTAGGAGCTATACACTGGTGTATCAAGAAAGAAAACATACCAATTAACAGACATGTGAGTGTCAGGTACTTCATGTTGGAAGAGGAGACCTCTGATTTTGGTCCTCAAAAATCCCATTTGTGATATCACTGCTATTTAAATTATCTTTTTTCCCACGTTCCAAAGACGTTGCTTCATATGTTCCTACAAATTCACAGTAAAGCTGTCAAAATCATGATGAGCACATTGAGATAAGCGGATAACATACCATAATGATGTGCAAAATGCATACGAAAAAGATATGAAACTGGGTGTAACAGATTCTTTTTACATACCAAAGCCTAACAAAGTGCAGCATATCAAAAAGCCTGGCAAGGAGAAGTCCATTTTGTAAAAAATTTCCATAACAATCAAGCACCCTCCAGCAACCATTATATGTCTTGGAGATGAGAACACCATATGCAGCCTAAAGAACAAGTTCATACGGCTAGTATTTATTAGCCCAACATCAAAATTTCAATTGAGCATAAAAGATATAATTGTTTTACTTGTGTACATACCTTTCCTCAGCGATGCTGTCCACATAGAATATTAATATGATGCCAAATAGAATGGTGCTTGAAAAAGCCCAAGCAGAAAATTGTAATTCCACATTGGTTGAACCCACAATCATGTCCCACATGGCCACAGGAAAGATAAAGCAAGTTGCAGATGCAATTGTTATAGCATGAAGCCTTTTTTTCAGTTGATTCTGGAAATAAGGAACGACAGTAATTCACAAACTAAGTAACAGTGGCCAGTTGCTAAAAACTGCACAAAGATGTCAGTATAGTTAGGTAGATACCTTGAGTGAGATACGTCTAGTGATTACCCTTCTCAATGCTGACAATATTCCAGCAAAGATAGGAGCTATCATGCTCTTCATATCCAACAATTGCTCTGTTTGACCTTCACTATCATTGCTACCACTGAATGGTATTTTCTAGTTAAGTCCATCATAAAGCATAAAGGTCTTAATGTTTAATTTTGAAAAGAAAAAAAAATCAATCAGCGAAAGGATATAGAACGGAGAATGTGTTGCCATGGCCCATCCTTGAGACAGAAAGTAGAATGATGCTAACATTGCAAAGAGCCCACCAACCTGAATAGCAAAGAGAATATAGTGAACTTATTAGCAAACAAAACGATCAGAACAGAAATTATTATTTCACTTTAGAGTGCAACCTAGAGTTCAATTTACCATACACCAGATATGACAGCACAGTCATCATACACTGCTGATATACTATTTGTTTACTAAAGTACACATCTTCACAGGTCTTTAAATATATGGAACAAAAAGCTTAAAATATATTATATTATGATTGGGATATGTATCGTTTTACTACCTTTTTCCAGATATGTCCCTTCCTGCCATACAACACAGCAGATAATACTCCAAGAACAGCACCTGAATACTCCGCCAGTACAGCCCTGAAACCATACTTGGGACTCAGGATGTCATTACAAAGCAAATTGTCAATGAAGAACATTAAATTACGAAATACCCCTTTATATATGTTCTATAAATCCCCAAAAATAAACACAAATAAGAAAAATTCATTGACATATGCATTCATGCTCCAACTGCCACACCAAGCACTATGAACTACTTTTGAACAACTAATTATATGTCAAGGAAGTAGCAAACATACTTAATAAACCTTTTATTTCCCAACCGATATACTATATGTACTATACATTGTAGAATATGTAGTGCTACCAAGTTTACTACCAGCGAGTAAAACGCACCTAACTGGACCACAAGATTTGAGGCCTATTCCCCACAAGATATAGTATAAAGCTGTAATCCCGCCATTAATAACCGCAGGTACAACCTGAAAACAAGAAGTTTGTCTTCACGTAAAAACTCTTTCTGGAAGAAAGACAAAAACTTAACACCAAAATATACACCTTCTCAGAGCCGAGTGGTCATCTTATCATTAGCGGAATTCATTTTACCTGCGTATTTGAGAGCGGTCTTCCCTTCCACGGCTTTTGCAGGATTAAAAAGATGATGGATGACGGAACAAGACAGCTGAAGATGAAAAGTACAACAGAAGCTCCGCTTTGAGACAAATATCTATACATGGAATACACCGACCATATCCTCAACAAGTTTCCGATGACATGGATTATTTGCAACGGAGTGTGCCTGTTACACACAAAACTTTTACATTTACTCTCTTAGCAATATCAGATTCATAAGATCACACAAATGAACACTGAATTCGTAGCATCTCCATGCTCGAGAATCAGCAAAGCACGACTCAATTTACATGCAAACCCTAGACAACCATCAATCGTGATTGAAACTAGGAACATGTGATATCTGATATCTAAGTATGTTATAGTGATGAATGTGAGCTAGCTAAATCAATCAATAAAAATCATAAATACATATAAGCTAACTCTGCAGAAAATTTAGACTACTTTACTTCTAATAACCTTAAAGTAACAATCAACAAGAACTATAGGCAAATTAGTATGATCTGTTAAGTAAATTTCTATATAAATAACAATTAGCAATAAATTAGGGTTTAGGCAAGACGTTGATCACCAGATTCAAAAACGGTATATATACAACAGATACGAAATCAATAACAAAAAACAATGATGATGATAATAATATACCTGAAATTAGCCGCGTGAGAAGAGACTCGATCTTCGGGACTAAGATTTGGAGACATCATCGTGTGGTGGTGAAATTATAATGAAATTGGAATCGAAAATGAATATGATTATGATAAAAGAAAGTAGAGAGAGTTGATAAACATGTAAAGTCTAGTCTCACATTAAGGAATTGTTTGCAGAAATCTGAGAGACGAAGTTGAATGAATCTCGAAAGCAACAAGACGACGACACAGACTCATCAGCACGTTTTGGGCTCAGATCTCTTTTGGATTTGGGTATTCACGTTTCATAAAAATTGGGCCTGCTTTGTAACTGTTTCGATCCAGCCCATTATAATTATGGTGCTGCATTATATATAAACCTATTTTTAAGGTTATGTAAAAGATTAATTGTGAAAGGCTTTTTTTTAATGAAGCAAAAACTTTATAAAAAGAACATTAGAAAAACTTATGAAAACGTTCTTTGTTATCGACTCATGTCGACCAAGATCAAAAAGACTTGTATTCTTATAATCTCTTAAATGAAAAAGATGAAATTGCGTCTAATCAACATTACAGATTTACAAGATTAAAAAGGTGACATTTAGAATAATTCTAAAATAACACTTCCTTAGGGATTATGTATGTGATTGGAACTATAAATGAATGCGAATGTGATGACATATCGAGTTTATACTAAAACTACCTCACGGATCGGATAATACTTGTTCAAACATACCCGTATATCACATACAGTATATTAAACTACTAACATATTACGGATTCACTGTCACATCTATAGGGGCGGAGCCATGTAGAAGGTAGGGTAGCAGTTGTTACGGGTCCATTCCAATACGAAGTGTAATTTTCTTTTTTTTAAAAGCATGTTTAGTTGTATTATTTTGTTTCTGCTACGGGTTTCAAAAAATTGATATATACGGGTCTTTCTAAATTCTGGATCCGCCACTGGTCATCAAGCTACATAACTTTGATGCGTGTGTATCAAGTTATAATTTATCGTCATTGATATATTATATTTTGACATCAATTCTTTGATAACCTTTAGGGGTGTTCAAATGGATTGATCGATTCAAAACCGATCCGTATAGATGAATTCAAATGGATTTCATTCAAACAAATTCAAAAACCAAACTAATCCATCCATCTGAATTACTATTTGGATGGATCCGTTTGGTTTTTGGATATCCAAACACATACATAAATATTTACAATATCTAGTAAATATATGTTAGATGTTAAAATAAACTACTTCCCGGTACAATAAGTATATATACATGTGTGTGAAATATAATTGTAAAATAGAAAACGAAACTATAAATTACCTATATATATATAATTAAACAATTTTATAAACTATAAACTACCTATTATATTTGGATATTTATAGAATATTACTAGTAATAAGTTAGTAAACTATTTTGTATGTGCATGTATACATATAATATTTGAAATATAAATATTTATTTGTTATTTGATTTTTTTGGATAATCCGATTTGTAATTTACTAATCAAAACCAATCCGTGATCTAAAATAATAAGTTTAGTTTTGATCCGAGCCGATCTAAAAATTCAGTTATCCAAACCATATAGTCCGATCTGAATTATCCAATTAGATAATCCGGTTTTTATCCGAACTGTGAACAACCTAATAACCTTATGTGATAATATTTGGTATGGAGCTCTAGGGAGTAAAAAAATGTTAGATACTTGATACGGTTGCAATTTTAATATATTTTAAATGTATATGTTATTGATTTGATTAGTTTCCTGATGACACGTATCTAAGCTAATATAATCTAATCTAAATTAATTAATTAATTTTATTATTGTAAATGTAGCAGCACATATATCTTTTGTTTGTAAAGAAGTAATGATTTTTGTGTATAAATCAATCTAATTTAATTCATGATTGACACATTTTATGAATATCATTTTATTCTTATGTTACAGCTAAATAGAATATTTCATATGTTACCCTCATTCGTTAGATCAATTATTTGAAAGTTTCTACCGCCCGCCACCCCCACCCCCCTCTTAGACCATTGCATACGTCTTCATTCTTCGTTTTCATTTAAACTTCCCAACTATGGCGTAGGCAAGACGCCTATATTGGTGACGTCTTAAGGTTCATGGCAAGAAAGACGGAAAGAATCAGAAAAGAAAAAGCAAACAAAGCAGGTTTGGGTTCTTTTTCTAACACCCTAATTCTCTTGTTTTGTTGGCTTTAATACCATGAAATTAAATAGAGAAAAAAACCCTTCAAGATAATAACCATTTTCAAGAGACAAACTCCGGTGAACGGCGTTCCTCCTCTCTTCTTTTATCCATCCCCTTTATAAAAAGTAAAAAATAAAAGAGTCTAACACTCTAGTCTAATTGAAGACTTTCAATGCTCATGCTATTTGAAATATTTGAAAGAGCTTTCAACATGGACTGCAGACTTTGAGATTTACCCATCGAAGAACATTTGGCTTCATAATACTTTCTTTATAGAGAATAATATGTTTTGGCAGCTCAATTCTATAACCATGTCAATTGCGTCTAAAAATATCTTTAGGCGATCAAGAGGGGTCCTTTTTCAGTAGATGAGATTATGATGAAAGACATTATCTCAACGATGCTTTTCATAGGTCTATTTTTGTTAACGAATGCAACGGTAAAGAAATGCTAGCACAATGTTGAATAGTTCTCCAAATTTTGTTGTTTTCATATGAAGTTGTCTCATCGGAAGCATCAAACAAGTTGGTGATCAGTTGTGAATCCAGAAAAATAAATCGTGGGGGCCTTATATAATTTCCTTATAAATTGAAGTTCATAAAACCAATTCTAAATAGCATCAAAACAACAAAATAGAAGCAAACAACCAATCTAAAAAGGATTTATATATTGTATATTTCAACAACACAAGTTGATAGATTTCTTAACAATAATTTCAAATAATATATGTCCAAATACTACTACATTCCAATACTTCATGTACACACAAGTAGAATTGGACATTGACAATTCAAATCTGATAAAAGAAAGTTTGGGCTTAGGGGGGGCTTGTCAACGTTTTACATGGAGTCATTAAAACCCATGAGGGTAGTGAAATGACGACAGAGACAAAGAAAGAAGAAGTATGTATGTATTGTTCTATATATATTGATGTACAAGAACATATCTTTATATAGAGGTACACTCAACATAAACTAGGAAAGTAAGCCTAACATATAGCTGTCAAACTCCTATCAATTAGCTGTGATTGATTATGCAATGATATCACAAGTTATGGCAAGATATATATTCCTAATATCCCCCCGCAAGTGAAACGTTCGAAGCAACGTGAAGCTTGGAGCAAAGACGTTGAAACTGAACCGCAATAAGTCCCTTAGTCAGTATATCAGCCAATTGATCTTTGGTTGGAACATATCGAATCTGTAGCTGCTAAGAAAGTACCATATCTCGAATAAAGTGTAAATCTATTTCTATGTGTTTTGTACGTTGATGAAACACCGGGTTAGACACAAGATATGTCGCACCAATATTGTCACACCAGATTGTTGTTGGACAGGTTAATGATAGGTGCAACTCACCGATAAGAGAAGTCAACCAATGTATCTCAGCAGCAGTATGTGCTAATGCTCGATACTCTGCCTCAGTACTTGAACGAGCAACGATATGCTGTTTCTTGGAACTCCAACTAATAAGATTGGGGCCAAGAAATATGCAATATCCACTAGTGGATCTTCGATCATCTGGACATCCAGCCCAATCCGCATCAGCATAAGCATGTATAGCTATTTTTTTGGTGTGTTGAATGAGCAATCCATGAGAGCTAGTCCCTTTAAGATACCTGAGAATGCGCTTAACTGCAACCCAATGTCGATCAGTAGGTTTATGAAGGAATTGAGAGACCTTGCTGACAGCATATGCAATCCCTGGTCGTGTCAAAACAAGGTACTGTAATGCTCCAACTGTACTCCGATATAATAGTGGGTCATCCATAGGAACACCTGCAAAACGAGAAAGCTGACGACCAGGAGAGACTGGTGTAGATAATGGCTTGCACTGACTTAATCCCGTGCGCTGAAGAAGATCAAGTAAGTATCGTTGTTGAGTCAAGTAAAAACCATCATTTGTGAACGTAGCCTGGACTCCCAAAAAGTAGCTTAATTTGCCCAAATCCTTAAGAGCAAATTGAGAATGCAGTTTCCGAATCAAGTCAGCGATGAATGTTGAAGAGCTCCCAGTAATAAGGATGTCATCTACATACACCAACACGTAACAAATGATATTGGATGTATGATAGACAAATAAAGAAGTGTCTGAGACACACTGTTTAAAACTGAGTGTACTAAGAGAAGATGAAAGCTTTGCAAACCAAGCTCGTGGAGCTTGCTTAAGACCGTAGAGGGCTTTCTTAAGCATGCATACATGGTGAGGGTGTGATTGATCAACAAATCCCGGTGGTTGAGTCATGTAAACTGTCTCAGTTAAATCACCATGCAAAAATGCATTATTTACATCAACTTGACGAATGTCCCAACCACGAGAATATGCAACCGATAGAACTAATCTGATAGTTGTGGGTTTAACAACTGGGCTAAACGTCTCTGTGTAGTCAATACCCTCGGTCTGTAGGAAACCTTGTGCAACAAGGCGGGCTTTATATCTACTAACAGTACCATTGGGGTTTCTCTTAATTTTGTACACCCATTTGCACCCAACAATGTTGGCCTTAGAAGGAGCAGGAACTAACACCCACATCTGATTGGATTGTAATGCGGAAATTTCTGTCCTCATAGCTTCCCACCATACTGGCCACTTTTGAGCTTGAGAAAATGTAGTAGGCTCAAAATCAGGAGATTTATGAGATGCTTGATAAAGCAAATGATCAGGAAATGTTTTAGGTGTAACAGTATTGTCACGAGTACGAGTCACCATTGGGTGAGAAGGTGCCCTAGGAGCAGGAGCAGAAGGAGTTGGTGTAGGTGGAGTATGAGTTAAAGGTGAAGGTGATGAAGAAGCCGAGGAAGGTGAAGTATGAGTGAAATGTATAGGTGATGAAAATGAATGTGAAGAAGTATGAGCTGAAGGTGTCGGTGAGGAAGAGATAACAGGTGATTGAGTATCAGAGGGATACGAGGTAAAAGGGAAAGATGGAATATTAACAGAAGAAGATTGTGAAGGTATTGGAGATGAGCTACTAACAGAAGGAATGTGAAAAGTAGTCTCGTGAAAGTTGACATGTCGCGATGTGTAGGTTTTGGAAGTAATGGGATCATAACATAGATATCCCTTGTGATTAGCAGCATATCCTAAAAAGAGGCACGCAACGGATTTTGGAGAGAGCTTATCTTGTCTCGTGGATCCAAGAAATGGATAACACAAACAACCAAAGGTTCAAAAGAGATTATAATCAGGTGGAGATTTGAACAAAAGCTCGTAAGGTGATGCATGATTAAGGGTTTGAGATGGAAGACGGTTAATAAGAAACGCCGCTGTTGCGTAGGCATCGTACCAAAATTTCTTATTTAAGTTTGCATGAGATAATAGAGCTCGAGCAGTCTCAGATAAATGCCTATTTTTCCTTTCAGTAACCCCATTTTGTTGGGGAGTATAAGGACAAGATATACGATATATGATGCTTGAGTCAGACATAAACTGAGCCATTTGCCCTTGAGTTAGTTCCGGAGCACCATCACACTGAAAATATTTAATCGTAGTAGAAAACAAATTTTCTGTGTGACTTTTAAAATGTCGAAATGAGTTAAGAGCTTGAGAACGATGTGTTAGTGGATAAATCCATGTAAAACGACTAAAATCATCTATAAATGTGATAAAGTATCGATATTCAGAACGAGATGGTATAGGAGATGGTCCCCAAATATCGGAATGAACAATAAACAATGGACTAGTGCTACGGTTTGAACTAGATGAAAAAGGAAGTTGAGTACATTTAGAAATATTACAAGCATGACAAATTTTATTCATTGAATTATTTGAAACAGTAAGAAATGGCAAATGCTGAAAAACATAATCTGATGGGTGACCCAAACGAGAGTGCCCAACTTCTCTCTAAAATGAAGTTGTAGTAGCCGCTGATAGAGATTAGATATTCATTCGATTACGCGGAATGTGGTGGAGGATAGAACCTGTCAGAGTCTGAAGAAAAAAACCAAACGATGAAAACGTGATTAAACAAGGATTATCATAAACTAATTGAGCAATTGAAAGCAAATTTTTAGTTAATCCAGGGACTAAAAGTACGTTTATGAGAAAGAGTTTGTAAGTGGGTTTAGAGATGAATGCGTGACCAATATGTGAAATTCCAAGGGACATACCATTTCCGATCACAACTCTTTGGGACCCGGTATACGGCTTGGCATTTTGAACCAATGATGGGTCCGAAGTCATATGTGCTGTAGCACCTGAATCAGGTATCTAGGAATCAATCATGGCACATGTATCTGAAAATGAAGGAAAAGGACCCATGGGTTGAGCCATAAAACCAAAATGGGAATTTGACTGACCAAAATTAGTTCCTGTCCAACTTGGCTGTGTAGAGGCCCAATTGCTGAAATGATTAGGTCCAAACTCAGTATCAGTTTGACTAGTAGGCATACTTGACCCATTATTAAAATGTTGTGATCCACAACCGTTTTGAGGCCCAAAGTAAGGTTGAGCTCCAAAGCTATACTGATTTGAGGATTGTTGAGTTCCAAAACCTGGTAGTACCCAATTCCCGAAATTTGCATTTTGAGCTACATAAGCGCTCGACATGCCACCTGAGTACCAACCACGACCACCGCTTCGACCTCCACCCCTACCGTTCCTCTGACCTCTTGAACCACCGCCCCGATAAAAACCTCTGTATGAATTTCTACCTCTGCCATCTGTTGGAGTAAACCTATCGTAGCATCGTGAAGCATCATGTCCAACCTTTTGACAAATCTGGCAAACAATCTCATTTTTGCTTATGTTACCACCAACATGAGGGGCTGATTTTGATTCATTATGTGAACCAAGCTTCATGGCACTCATTGCAGAAATAGGAACAGTGGGTTCGCTTTGTTGAGCTAGTCGTTGTTCACAAACTAGCAATCTTGATTTTAGTTGGCTGAATGTTGGCTGTTGTAAAGAGTTTTCAACACTCATCACAAAGGAATTACAAGCGGGATTCAAACCATTTAGAGTTTTCAAAACAAGATTTGAATCAGGTATGGCATCACCAACAAAACGTAATGCATCAGCGAGTTTCTTCAACGTATCACAGTAAGTAGAAATTGACACCGAGCCCTGCTGGATTGTTTGCAATTGTGCCTGCAGTTGAGACCGTTTGGCAAACGCTTGCTGCAAGTAAAGTTCTTCAAGTTCTTTCCATAATGAAGCAGCAAAATCAATACCAATGGCAACATGTGCAATTGAAGGATCCAACGTTGCATTAATACAAGCACTTACATAACCATTTGCCTTTGTCCACGCTTCAAACTCTGAAGTTGATTCCTTCGGTTGAGGTGTCTCTGGATCTACATACTTCAGTAATCCAAGTGTCTTAAGAATGGTAACCATCTGATGCTTCCAAACTAGATAATTGTCTCCATTTAATTGAATGGAGATAAAGTTGGTTATATTTGTAAATGACATTTGTGGTGATTTATCACTTGATGAAGAAATTTCTGGTACGCCCCCAGTCATTTTTTTTAAGAGATAAAAACAACACAGGGAACTAAATAAAATAATAATAAAAGTGCTTATCAATTGGAGCTTTGGAGATATAAATGTAACCTTTTTTTTATTAATGAAATATAACAACTTGAAAAAGAATGAAATCCGACACAAACTCACAGCTATTTTGTTTGTGGACTACACCTATGATTTTAGAAGCCATGTGGCTCTGATACCATAAAACCCATGAGGGTAGTGAAAGGACGACAGAGACAAAGAAAAAAGAAGTATGTATGTATTGTTCTATATATATTGATGTACAAGAACATGTCTTTATATAGAGGTACACTCAACATAAACTAGGAAAGTAAGCCTAACATATAGCTGTCAAACTCCTATCAATTAGTTGTGATTGATTATGCAATGATATCACAAGTTATGGCAAGAATATATCCCTAATTGACCAATTAAGAAATTACCAAATACCCAATAAAATATAATGGTAATTGTTGGATCCGCCCCTGTTGGTGATAGTCCATGATGTATACTTCTTTAATGGTAGTGGAACCTTACACTTGCACATTCTTGGATTTTTCGATCGAATTGATGACGTTGAAGACGATGACATTATGTAATTTGCGATTTTCAGTTATAGGATTTGGATAGTCTTGGGGGAAAACATATATAGTATGCTACAATAACGTAGAATCCAATTAGGATAAAAAAGTTATATTACATATATGCCTTGTTTCAGCAAGCACGTTGTCTATCATGATCATGATAATGATAATAGTCTTTGGTGACCTCCGTAAAAATGGAAAAGTTCGTTGACGATGCATGCCATTAACTCAAATAATAAATATAAATTAAATATACATATCTTTTAAAATATAAAAAAATAAAATAAAAATATCAATAAAATGGTGAAACTTAAAAAATAAAGAAACACGTGGAAGTGTCATCCGATTAGGATGAATGAAGTCATACGGATGCGACTGCACACATTTTACGTAACTAAAATCCAATTCCAAATCCAACCAAATTTCATTTTCATTCTCATATTTCTCAGATCAAATCAAAATATTAAAATCCCTAAAAAAACTGTAAATCGATATCGATCGGTGCCACCAAAGCAACGGAAACTACAAGAACAACACTCCCCGGCCCCACATTCTCCCCCTTCAGATCACCACCACGTGACTCCCTAAACCCTACTCTCTCTCACTTCAATCCATTTGATTTTATTTTCTGATTTACAAGCGTTGTTTTGTTGTTAATCTTAGGAAAATATAATAATAATTATAATTGAAGAAGATGCAAGCTATCAACTTCAGTACTCTCAACGGTTTCCATGCTGTAAACCGTAACGCCACGGTTTTATCCGGTTCCACTACCGGTCAATTCAGGACCAGAAGTAGCATGCTTCGGACCGCTCCGGATTCTAATTTTGGATTCCGTCTCCGTTCCGGTCGTATAGCTCAGGTGATTCGTAACGCCGGTGCCGGAAGTGTGTTTCGCTCACCTGCGAGGTCCAGATCAGTCAAAGCTCAAGCGTCCGGTTTGTTTTAATGAATTATTTATCTCAATTTTGTGCACAACTAACTATTATATATGTATATTACGGAGTAGTAAGTATCATAGCGATTGATGGTGTTTGACCTGATGTTGGTTGATGATTGTTCTGTGAATAAATTAATTCCGTTAACTTGTTTTTCGTACTAGTTTTGCTGTTATTTAAGATTTCGAATTCATCATTAAGCTAGTTGATTTAGGGAAATGGTATTATCATCTGCAAGCTTTCACAATTGTGTACATTATCTGCGTTTTGGTCCCTACATGAACAAGAGTTGATCAACAGTTAAGCTTCGTTTGTGTTTGATAGAAAAAGTGATCCAATTGACATATATGGTACAATACAATGATTGTTTTCTAACAAGCTGTACGATGATTAAAATGTAGATGGAGATGTTACTCCCATAAAGAGCGTATCTAAGTCTACTGGATCGGTTTTGCCGTATGTTGGTGTTGCTAGTTTGGGAGCCATATTATTCGGATATCATCTAGGGTAAACACACTTTTATACCATATGAGTTTTATATGTGATTAAAGTGCGTGTAATGAGCCTAATTTTGCAAGCTGTTTGTTTTCAGAGTGGTTAATGGTGCACTCGAGTATCTTGCTAAAGATCTTGGCATTGCTGATAATGCGGTTCTACAAGGCAAGTTTTGCTAAGTCTTGAAATGATAACTGAAACGTATAATATATATGTGATTGATTGTTTACAGATATGATCTTCATGCAGGATGGATTGTTAGCACACTACTTGCTGGTGCAACCGTTGGTTCGTTTACAGGGGGGTCTTTGGCTGATCAATTCGGAAGAACAAAAACTTTTCTACTGGATGCAATTCCTCTTACAGTTGGAGCGTTTCTGTGGTTTGATAATCTTCCCAGTTTGTAACTGTTATTGCCTATAATTTTGTATACATAATGCTCTAACTGTGATTTGATTTTGATTTTCTAGTGCAACGGCTACAAATGTACAGACCATGATAATAGGCCGCTTGCTTGCTGGCATTGGAATTGGGATATCATCTGCCATTGTCCCTCTGTACATATCCGAGGTAATGTTGTCAGATGTGACAATCTTTGTCTAGCTTTCTACTTTTTATACAAGCACCTTACAAGTCTCTCTTGATAATCTATCTTTTAGATTTCACCTACTGAAATTCGAGGCACACTTGGATCTATAAACCAGTTGTTTATTTGTATCGGAATCCTCGCAGCTTTAGTGGCTGGACTACCCTTAGCCGCGAACCCTTTATGGTAAATTTTCCTACATTTTCCAAGTGTTTTGTGGTAAAGGTTTTTATATTAGTTTCATTCTTTTTAGCTTAACTTTTCTATTCCAGGTGGAGAACGATGTTTGCTATTAGTGTTATTCCATCAGTTCTATTAGCATTAGGAATGGCATTTTCTCCCGAATCTCCTCGCTGGCTAGTTCAGGTTTTTGCATTAATCAAATATTTGGTGTTACCACTTTTGCAGTAATTAGTTTTGGCATATGAATAATGTTTTAATTGCAGCAAAGGAAAATTGCTCAAGCTGAGAAAGCGATAAAAACATTATATGGAGAGGGTAAAGTTGTAGAGGTTATGGCCGACTTAAGTGCATCTGGCCAAGGCTCAGAAGAACAAGATGCTGGTTGGTTTGATCTATTCAGTGGCCGGTATTTCAAAGGTAACAATAATACATTTACATATAAAAGTAAAGAGGTATGACACATATATCCTATTAATTTATTTTGTTATAATTTAATGTAACATTGACATATATCTGGTTTGGCAGTTGTGAGCGTCGGTGCAGCCCTTTTCTTGTTCCAACAGTTGGCTGGAATAAACGCAGTTGTGTACTATTCTACCTCTGTCTTCCGCACAGCAGGAGTTGCATCTGATGTGGCAGCCAGTGCTCTCGTTGGGGCGGCAAATGTTTTTGGTGAGATCACCCTTCCTGGTCTTTCAATTCAGAGACGACAGATGAATATGATACTTTTGTGGCTTGGTTAATAGGTCGATATGGATTTGGGTCAAAATGGTAAATTTTTAGTACACATCGAGAGAGGCATAGCATATTTGTTCATCTACAAAAAAGTCAAAAATAAATAACGTTTTGCTTAGGATTATGAAAATAGCATCGTTACAGCAGTAATCAAAATCTCTGATACGTTATAAATAGTCCTTTGGTCGGTTTTCCACCCATTGGACCTGTTCCACATATAGCAAATATTTTATAAAACAACCCAAATCAATTCCCCAATAAGTAATTATTTGAAAGACATAATATTTCTGAAGAACGGATCATGATTCCATTCCAGGCACCATGATTGCTTCATCTTTGATGGATAAAAAAGGAAGAAAAAGTCTTCTGATGACAAGCTTTTCTGGAATGGTATGCCCATAATTATCTTATAATCTTCCAAATATATATACTACACTTTGAAATGATGTAGATCATTGATACTTCTTTTGTTCTTAAGGCTATTTCGATGTTGTTGCTTTCATTGTCCTTCACTTGGAAAGTGTTGGCCCCGTATTCAGGACCACTTGCTGTTATTGGAACCGTTCTGTGAGTTAAATCATCTCAGATTCTGCTAATGATAGTACAGTATATTTTATTTGTCAATATAGCTCATCTTCATTTATCATGACCATCCACATGTTCACTTGACATCAACTCCGTAGATACGTGCTATCATTCTCCCTTGGTGCTGGCCCTGTTCCTGCTCTCTTACTGCCAGAAATATTTGCTTCCCGAATTAGAGCGAAGGCAGTTGCCTTGTCCCTTGGAATGCATTGGGTAGGTCACAATCACCGTTTCTTATTAAGATATTTTATTCATTTAGCAATTTCACTTAAAAATGGTTACATTTTGGTTTTGAGCAGATATCAAACTTCGTGATCGGGTTGTATTTCTTGAGTGTGGTGACAAAATTTGGCATAAGCAAAGTGTACCTGGGATTTGCATCAATCTGTCTTCTTGCTGTTATGTACATAGCCGGTAACGTTGTTGAGACAAAGGGGCGATCGTTGGAGGATATTGAGCGTGAACTTAGCCCAGCAATATGATGATATGCACATATTAGGTGTTGATCTTGACGGGAATAATAAGGTAGCTTTTGCAGTTCACTAATCCTGATGCAGCCAACTGTACTACCTTACAACTGGTTGTATTTTATTGTTCATGCTGCCCAAATTGTAAATTTTTGCTATTACGGGTACTTTTTGATAAATGAGACTTGGGATTTCAGTGTTTTTTTTGGTCGATATATTCAGTATCATTAAAGGAGTTCCCTTTTGTTAGTCCATGACTTGTGATTCATCTAAAATAACCGAAATCATTCTGCACCAATTTTGATTCAGTATTTATCACGTGCTGTATAACAAGGGCTGGTAAATGATTTTTGTAATTGTACTAAACCAAAAAAATGATAAAGAATACCATAGTTATAAATATTCATAGAATTACACTCATAATCTTCATACAATGCCGCAAACACCCTTGTAGATTTTAACCGTTGTGTTATTCAGAAGTTTGCAAATCTGCTTTTTCCCTCATGTTCATCACAACACTCTTGAAGTCATAAATGTTGAACTCTGAATTGTGCGATCTGTTGACAGGGCTACATGTTGGATTTTCTTTCCCATCTTTCTTTAGTGTCGAGCCTACAAATTAACATACGAAATGAGTAAAAATCGTTGAGCGTCAAAGGTTATTATAACATATTTATAAGAAATTACCCCCAATGTAGCTTCTGCGGTTTCTTTGGAGCTATTCGTGGTGCCATTTCTTTTGGCACGGAGGTAACGTTTTCCTGACGGGCATCTAATGAGATAGAATTAATTGTATCTTCATCCATTTTACATGGGATTTCACTTTCACATTCTTCAGCATTACTATTGCTGCTCTGCCCAGATGACCTCCCTGTAAAAGGATCAGCTTACAGCGAATGACAACAATATACAAATTTACTAACAGAGTATTTATGAACTAACCTTTTGATTTCTTTTTGATCTTGGATGATTTGTCTTTTATTTGTAAACGCCTCTTGCGCAGTTCCTATCAATATGATAACAAATTCTATATCACATTACACAGACCACAAAATAGTAGTGGTAAGGACACTTGCATCAAACTTATCATAGAGTACCAACATTTTGCATAAGTCCGAAATTGGCTTTATTCGAGTAAAAATGGCAATTCGAATAATATAAATAAAAGTTTACTCCATATAGAACAATAATTTCGAAAATTAAATAAAAAAGTAGTATAAAATTGAAGAAGATAACCTGGAACTTTGAAAGGCGAGTTTGGGAAAGAGCAGAGGATTTAGGGTTGAGAGATACAGCAGCAGCTGCAGCTGCTGATGCGATTGCTGCTTCTCTTCTGTCGTCATCCTCCATCGATCAATCTCCTTTTTTGCCCTAATATATACTGTAAAAAAACTCATTAGCATCTGGTTTTTGTTCTCATGTATGGAGTTAGTTACAGAAATAGTCCCTTAGCTTTTGTCAATATGCAATTTTAGTTCATTTATTCACAAAACATTAATTATATCATAGGTACAAAACTGAGTTGCTTTTCTGTTACCCCCTTTCATAGACACATTACAAACTTACATTTTATGATTTTTTTTTTAAAAAAATTAAGGATTAGAGGAGAAGACCTCAAATAAGAAGAGAAGGAGGAGCATATCAAATTTACTACATTTTAAAAACAAATTTAAAAGTTTAAAATGCAGTATCGCTAAAATACAGTAAAATTTCATAGGTGTAAAATGCAATATTTGTTAAAATATACGCCGTTGATAAAATGCAGTGAATATGAGCGAAAATTTTACCTTAAAATCCTATCCAGTAAATTCGGTCTGCTCCTCCTCCTCCTCATTTGAGGTCTTCTCCTGACACCATACCTTTTTTTTAAAACTAAAGTTTATTGGTATCTTTGATTGATAATAGCATCTTCTTATACTCCATATATATTAGGATAATCGAGTTTTTTTCTTCCTTTTGCAGTTCTTTTTTGTATCCTAATTGTACTCCTTCAACCCTTTCCCAAGGTCAATAAGTTTTATTTTTGTTATTTATAACAGTTTCCACCTTCTATGACTGTGGTAAAAATGTAGTCCACTGTTTTTCTTCACAAGGAAAAAAAATGCAATTCTAGGCTTGTACTTGATGCATAATAACTTGTACAACATGCCGCCGAAAGTGTTTGACACATGGCCCTTGTGATATATATATATGTATATGTATCATCATGAGTCCTCACATACATCTTTGCCCTCCCAAGTCCCAACATCAGTCTTTCATCCACCTCCAGAATCAAGATTTCCCTTCTTTCACTCTCCCCTCAAAAACCCATCGGCCGCCGGAATCGGAATCGGGATCGGGATCCCCGACATTAACTATCTCCGATGGATGAGTACTTGCAGCTTTTCGTTAAGGAGACAACCTTGTACAATCAAATAGTCCTCGGAAGTTTATTGCCGGAGAAACTGTGGACCCCACTTCCACACGTGGTTCAAGCGTGGCTCCGTATCTACATTGCTGCTACACTTCTCTACTTCGTCTCCGGCTTCCTTTGGTGTTTCTACATCTATCACATTAAGCGTAATGTTTATCTTCCCAAAGGTCAGATTTGTGTTTATAAATATATATTATATTATTACTGTCTTGATTTAAGTATGCAGTAGACCATTTGTTTGGTATAAAGTTCCCATTTTTTATTTTGGTTTTATGATCAATTGTTATTAGCTTATGGTATTGATTGATGATTTAAAAAATCTTGATTTCTATATAATGTTGTTTTGATTGTGATAAATATCTTGATCCCCATTTTGAAAACCCTGGATTTTTAAGATTTGATGTGATTATATTACTCTGGTGACCACATGTTGAATGACGGTGCATATGTTGCTTTACATCATCACTAAATTGAGCCCACAATATTTCAATTACTTATATATTTTATTAATGATGTTAGGTTATATCTGTAGTACATTGTGGTGGTCAATTCTTTTCCTAAAGTTGTCAATAATGACATGTATGTTTCTATAGAATTAGGTAATGTATATACCAAATGAATTGATGTATCGACATGAATGGTATCACTTTATAAATGTTTGCTATTTATGTAACATAGTTAGACGTATATGTTTTGTTTCATGTCGTTATTGCCGAAAATAAGTTATAGAGGTTTTCTATGGGAAACTTTATTTGCTTGCAGATGCTATCCCTTCTAGAAAAGCGATGTATTTGCAAATATATGTTGCGATGAAGGCTATGCCATGGTATTGTGCTCTTCCGACGCTCTCTGAGTACATGGTTGAAAATGGGTGGACAAGATGTGTTTCACGGATAAGTGACATTGGATGGGCTTCATACATTTGGAATTTAAGTCTTTATTTGGTAATTGTCGAATTTGGCATCTATTGGATGCATAGAGAATTGCATGATATTAAACCCCTTTACAAATATCTTCACGCAACTCATCATATCTACAATAAACAAAATACGCTTTCCCCATTTGCTGGTGAGCGTCCTTTTTTCCTTTATTTCCTTCCTTACTATAATTTAAGATTCATAGCATAAGTCGTTAAATAGAATGCTTTCTTATTCATGTGTATTAGGACTGGCATTCCACCCTTTAGACGGAATACTGCAGGCGGTGCCACATATATTTGCTCTGTTTTTAGTGCCCATACATTTCACGACACACATCGCGCTTTTATTTCTTGAAGCTATATGGACCGCCAACATTCATGATTGTATCCATGGGAAACTTTGGCCTGTAATGGGTGCAGGCTACCACACCATTCATCATACAACATATCGTCACAACTATGGACATTACACTGTTTGGATGGATTGGATGTTTGGCACCCTTCGCGATCCCTTGGAAGATGAGGCTAAGAACATATGATAACCTTTTAACTTGGCTGGCAGCTGAGTTTATAATTCATAATGGTCTTTCTACCAGTAGCTGTTAGGCTTTTGTTGTGACTCTTCTTACATCGTAATTTGTATATGGTTTTGTGGCTGTGAAATTAGTGTACCTTCATGTTATTCCGTACAGAAGGACTTGTGGAGCTTTCTTTCATCTCAAAGTAGAATTATAAGATAATTGTTATCTGATCATCAAAACTATAAAATGTGTCATTGTTTGCTGGACCAGATCCATGTATTTTCACTTTTTAATGGTTACTTGGTGACATATGTGATCAAGAATTATGATCCCCTTGTTTCTGCTTGGTTTCTTGACTTCTTCTAAAATAGAGGTGGTCTTGAACGTGTTTGTTGCACTTTTTTTGGGAAATTAACATTTTTGTATTCATCATCTTGTTTAGGCAACTTGACATGTTTACTGCTTTGATGATTACTGCCATTATAAATGGTGTTCTCCCTTGAAATTTATTAAAGGCAATGATGCATATAGTTGGCTCTTTTAACTTGCGGTATGTCAATTTTTTGGCAAAAAAAGCAATTTTTTACAAGAAAAATTTATATTAATGGATCCATAGCAACTGCTGTCCCCTAAGAGAAACTATTTTCTTTGACAAGTATTTGTGTGTAGAGCTGCTACATACTGTATAATACAAGCCAAATATGAGATATGTACCGTGAAGTGAAGGCTATAATCCTTCAAATAGCACTTATCATGCAACACAAAGACAATTATACTAAACAAAATGTAAAGGTTTTGATAGGCAGAATTTATCTTAAATTGAAACGGGTTAACAAATCGGATGTTTCAAACCAATTATATATTATATATTAAAATTTAAAGGTCAAAATTTAACAATAGTTCAAACCATGTCCTGTTAAACTCAAGTTTGAGTAGCTATATTTTTGAAGCTCGATTTTTAACTTCGAACTCATCTGCCAAAATAAAAATAAATATAAACTGCAGAATCCGTTGGTAACTTTATGATGGATGAATAGTAGTACAAATATCCAGTCTTTTCTGCTCCAATTAAAAAAAAAAAAAAAACCTCATATGAAAACTTTCTTGCACTCGGATAGAAATTGCAGGTGAGGAGTTTGCTTTCAGCAACCATGTTTCTATCACCCACAATGCTCTCAAAATTCCCCAAAAAGATTCACTCCTCAAACCCTCAAAGTCACCCCAACTCAATTACTGCTACCAGTCCACTCACCCCTGAAAAAAAACATGACTTCAACCCAAATACTTCAAATTCAGCCACAAAAACAGCCCCATGGATGAAGGAACCGCTTGTTCTTGAACCCAATCAAGTTATAGACTTTACAAAACCTAAACACAGAAAAAAGCCTTCTGATAACAAAGACCAAAAGTCAGCAACTTTATTGACCCAAAAAGTCAGTGGTGGAAGAGGTAAGCAAGCAATGAAAAAAATACTGTATAGTATAGACAATCTTGAAGAATTAGAGGATACCCAGAACAATGTTGAAAAAATTGAGTTTGATTTGGAATTGGGTAAGCTGGGTGATGATGATGGCGATGATGGTGGTGGAGATAAGAGATGGGTTCGCCGGAAACTGCCATGGGAAAGGGCGGAGAGGATGGTGTTTAGGAGGATGAAAAAAGAGAAAGTGGTAACTGCTGCTGATATGAATCTTGATGAGGGGTTGCTTGAGAGATTGAGAAATGAGGCTAAAAAGATGAGAAATTGGGTAAAGGTTAAAAAAGTGGGAGTGAATGAAAGTGTTCTTGAACAAATTAGGTTGATTTGGAATACTGATGAGCTTGTTATGATTAAATTTGATATGCCATTGTGTCGAAATATGGATCGAGCTCGCGAAATTGTTGAGGTTAGCTAGGAGCCTAGGAGGTGTTTTGGTAAGCTTATTTATCTGGTTTGATTGAAGTTTGTAAAAGTCGATAAGCTCAATTTAAAGCCTACAAGCTCAAGTTAGTAAGCTCATAAGCTGTTAAAACTGAGCTTATGGACCTTTACCAATTCCAATAATCCCTTCAAATAATCTTACCCAAACACCCCTTATATGTTTCATTGTTTATTACAGTATATTGGCAATGGTTGTTGTTAGGTTCTGAAGTATATTTTGGTGGCAGGTTAAGACAGGGGGGTTTGTGGTATGGAGTAAGAAAGATATTCTTGTTGTATATAGAGGATGCAATTATAGTGACATGGGTCCTTTTCCGAATAATAGATATAGCACTCGAACGATATATGAAACAATTGATGGGCATGATGGAATAGGGGATATTATGCCTGTTAAAGGATCACTTTTTGAGAGGGAAGCTGATCGATTATTAGATGGATTAGGACCTCGGTTTGTTGATTGGTGGATGCCAAAGCCATTGCCCGTTGATGCAGACTTGCTTCCTGAAGTGGTTCGTGGGTACACACCGCCATCAAGGCTTTACCCATTGAGTGGTACATCGAAGCTGACTGATAATGAGTTAACTCACTTGAGGAAGCTTGCTTACAATTTACCTACACATTTTGTTCTTGGTATGCACATTAATCTTTCTGATAATTCCGTTTTTGGAAGTGTTTATGTGATGTTGAATAATCAGAATCAGACTATCAGCTGCAGTAGAACAAGATGTCAGAGATAGTGTTTGAATGTGCTTTTGGTGTTTAAGGTTATATAACTTAGATATCTAGTTATTGAGTGCTTGGCATATATTCTGATTATTAAGAATCCAAAAAAGTAAGGGATATCTTAATGACCGACTAAGAATCATTTCCATGCATTAATTGTGGTACAGTAAAAGTAGTAAACGTCAATGATAATGACACGTTTTTTTATTATTATTTTTTATTTTCCCTTGCATAGGGCGAAATCAAAACCTCCAAGGCTTGGCTGCAGCCATCTTAAAGTTATGGGAGAAATGTCATATTGTAAAGATTGCAGTGAAGTGGGGAATTCCTAACACAAGCAATGAGCAGATGGCTACAGAGCTCAAAGTAAGATTTTTGATGATATCAGTTTGACACTTTGACCAAAAAGTCAACACTACTCTTCATTTATATAGGTGATTATATCTACTTGTGCAGAATCTCACAGGTGGAGTGTTATTACTACGTAATAAGTTCTATATTATACTCTACAGAGGCAAAGATTTTCTTCCACCCGATGTTGCAGACCTTGTTGCCAACAGAGAAATGGAGATAAAAAGTTTTCAACTTCAAGAAGAAACTGCACGTGCTAATACGATTGAAACATTTGACTATATCGACCAACCATTATCAGATCATAGCACCGTTGGTACATTAAAAGAATTTCAGATTATTCAGTCAGAACATGAGGGAATCAAGGCTGGGATTAGTGAAGCTGAAATTCAACTTAAAGCCGAGAAGTTAAAATTAGAAAGAGAAATACGGATACAAGAACGGAAGTATTTCATTGTATGGACATTTTTTGCTAATTTTTTATTGTATATGAAATAAATGAAGATGTACTAATAAGAGTTTATTTTGCAGCTTAAGATGAAGATACGTAAAGCTTTAAAAGAGTTGGTGAAGTTAAACTCTGCATGGGATCCCGTTGAGCCAAATGAGGATCGAGAGATCATAACAAGTGAAGAAAGAGAGTGTTTAAGAAAGATGGCATTGAAGATGGATAGCACATTAGTACTTGGTAAGTAGAAACTCTCATACCTGAAAAAATAAAAGTTTAATAATATTAAATACAAAAAGAAAAAGAATTGAAATTCAAGTGTTTATTTGGTAATTGATGCTATTAATTTTGAGTTATAGGGCGCCGAGGTGTATATGATGGTGTAATAGAAGGTTTGCATCAACATTGGAAGCATAGGGAAATAGTGAAAGTGATTACGATGCAACGTGCGTTTTCAAGGATCTTGTACACTGCACAATGCCTTGAAGCCGAAAGTGGTGGGGTACTTGTCTCAATAGAGAAAATAAAACTAGGGTATGCTATAATTATTTACCGTGGAAAGAACTATAAACGCCCTTTAAAATTTTCACAAAATCTCCTTAGTAAACGAGAAGCGCTACAAAAATCTTTGGAGATGCAAAGAATTGGTGTAAGTAAAGTTGTTGCTTTTTATGATGTGTTTGTGTTATCTTATATCTGATAGAACCCATGCTTCATTTGCACGTAAATGGTGTCTTTTCTCTCATGTGTTATTCTTCTGTTTCAGTCATTGAAGTTCTTTGCAAACATGAGACAACAGGCAATCTATGAACTCAAGTGCAAATTGGTGAGTCATATACGCCTAGCTTTCATAGCTAGAAAAAAATTATATATTAAGCATATATACTTGATGAATATAAATGGGTAAACAGGGGAGGGCTAGTCCGTTTATTAAAATCGATTTACACAGTCTAACCGGGGTATCCTCGTGGCCATTTCTGACCCTTTTCCTGGCCACGCCCAAGATGTTTACCTAGGGAGGTTAGAACCTAAGACCTCTTGTGAGGACATTAGGACGTCTTACCAATAGGCCACCTTGGTGATGGTTGTATAATTGACGAATATATTTGTAAATATTCATTTGATTTGACTTTGTATCTGAAAAAATAAGCGATATTTTGTAAGTTGACGAGTCGATCATAATTTGTTGTTGCTCCGGGAAGTGAGATTGAACATTGTATTTTGGCCAGTTTAGTTTAGATTAGATAAATGTTACCGTTGGCGTCTTGTGTTAAAATGAGTTCCTTTGTATTCAGGATGCTTTGAAATACAGAGAAATGGATCAGAAAACGCCGACAAACTGACGAAGAAAGAAAGACAATGAAGGAACTAAAGTCATTGGTATGAATGGTTTTGGATCGTTCTGTCTTTCTGATGGGTCATTGGTAACATTTTTGTAAAAAAAGTGGCTAAATGGGTCAAACGTGGTACAGCTTGTATTTTTAACGCATTTAACTTATCACTTACTAAATAATTTTATTAATTAATAACAAAACAAATTATGGATAAAAGAAATGGATGAAAACTGTTTCATGTCAACCCGGCCACTCCCTCTCCAATCAACACAAAAGTACCTGTATATCCAAATCCAAATCCACTTGACCCGCCTATTTGCCACCTCTATAGTTAATACCTGCAATGAATTTCAGGAGTTTCAGTGGATGTTGGTCCAAGCTCAGCTGGTTTTTTCACATTCTCACGTCCTGGGCGTGCTATGTGCCAGTTTCCAAAACTACTTGTCGCACAATTGTACGTGCTGACAGAATCACGGAGATGAGGACCTACGGCTTGCAGGGTGTCAGATCTGAGCGGATCGCAAATTTATAGCAACCCGCATGTTCAACTGTGGACACAAAATCTCATGGACGATCTTTGTAAAGTTCATGTGAATATGCTGTTCATTTGTGATTTACCTAGTAAATAGACAATTCAAGGCAAGTTGATGAAATATTAACATACATGTCATGGAGAATGTAAACTATCTCAGCCTGTACTGACTTATGTTATCTACTGGAACAAATATTGTGAAGGAAAACAGTATAGTAAATGTAGTGTATCATAATTCATAAGTTAATGGCTATCCCCTTTAAGGCACGTATTTTATTTTAACCTGAAAATCAAAATTATCAAGTTATGTGGTGGAATAGAAAATTTTCATTTTAGTAATATGTCATCTTTCTTCTTCTTCGTTGGTTCAGTCATATGATGAACAGGTTATGGTAACATGTTAAATTTACCTAACGTAAAGCTCTGTAAAAAAATTTAAAGTAGATGATCTCTTATGGTAAGTGGTGAATTGTTGATGGTTGTATGCCAGTTTTTGTTTCTTCATGTGGATTTGCAATGATGGTAAATCAACGATGCTGGTTTTATCATCTGTTCTAGATTTGAGGATATGGTGGTGGAGAAACTGAATAACAACTGCGATGAGTGAGTAAATATAGGATAATATGAACAGATTAATGGTTTAAAATGATCGGATATAATCTCCCTAAATCGTGTTTGAAAATCACTTTCCGAATACAATATTTCGGCCCTCTTACTGTCTCGGGTTCACAAAATCCGTCATGTGATAAATCAAGAGATTTTTATAATTTTCAGGCAATGAAATCAATGAATCCGAATGTTAACTGTTTTTTTCTTTCATTAAAAGTGGTTAATTCCGTAGTTAGGGCGTCTACCTAGGCCTGTAAACGAACCGAACGAACACGAACGGAGTCTGTTCGTGTTCGTTCATTAAGGTTTTGACGAACAAACGAACGGATAAGTGAACGGATTTTGTTGTTCATGTTCGTTCATTAAGAAAATTTGTTTGTTCACGAACACAAACGAACGTACACGAAAAAACATACAATCTAACGCATTACTTCGTTAATACTTGAAACGAACATCAACAAACATAAACGAACATCTATATACACATCTACACATGTATACTATAGAATTTGAAACTTTTCAATGCATATTTAATATTACAAAACGATCACAATATGAAGATAAACTCATTTTCTTGATCCGATCATAGGTAAGAGCAATAGATCTGGAATTAGTTGAGGTAAATATGAGAGAGAAATGTGAGGTAAAAATGTATAGATGTTTAATATTATTGAATGAAAGTATCTAAATATTTAATAATATTATATTTAGAATTTAGCTTAAATCAAAATAAGATATACAGATATGTATTAATTTAATTAAATTGTTAGTTAATAAATAAACATTTAACTTAACGTTCACGAACATAAATGAACGAACGAGACCCGTGTTCATGTTCGTTCATATAATTAAATGAACGAAAAAATTTGTTCATGTTCGTTCATAAAACGAAATAAACGAACGTAAACGAACTTCCCGCCAAACGGTTCGCGAATAGTTCACCGAACGTTCAGTTCATTTACAGGCCTACGTCTACCCCTTAGACTCCGCTGAGGCTGCTCCAAGGACCCACAAAGGAACGCGGTTTTGTTGACCATTACAATTTTGATTGAGCCCAAATTATAACAACTTAACCATGTATGTATCCTACGTCACCTAATTCACGTGTTAATTCAACAAATGCACTAAAATATATAATATTTAATTAAAGAAAAAGATGAAATAATAACAAAAATAATTATTCGAGAACTCCTAAAAAAGTAGTTTTAAAAACTAAAGGGTTTATAATGTAGTATCACTATGGATGTGTTTGGCTAGCCGGTAAGCAGAGGTAGTAGCCGAAGCTTATATTATTAGCTAAAAGCTGGAGTTTTGTGTTTACAAATATTTGGTAAAACTAGCTTAAACTTATTGATGTAAATTGAAATAAAATGATAAATAATAGTATAATGGATATTTATGTAATTTATCATTTCAAAAGCTTTAAGCTTATTTTACAAGCTACTTCAAGTTTTTTTTCTTTTCTGGAGCTTATTTTTTTCATAAGTTGTTAAAGTTTTACCTACGAAACGATGTTAAAAATTTGAGCGTATAGAAAAAATAATTTAAGGTCCTATAAACTCCAATAAACTTGCATGCCAAACACACCGTATGAATCTGGGTGATGGAAGAAAATTAAAACATAAAGACCTAATCCGTAATATTGTAAAAAGTTGTCCACATGATTGGAAGCGCGAGTCACCGTCCTATACTCCAATTCATATTACTTATCCTATTTATTATTTATTAATAGTTAATAACAATGAAACTTTAATCGATTACGGACATTAGGGAAAGATATTAAAAGGGTTTCAGAAAAGAAGGGATATGAATAATCAAATATATGATCCGAACAAGTGTTGCAGCATACAAAAATTAAAAAAATAAATATTGTTTGTTTCTTCTAAAAATATCCCATGCATAACAATCCCATACCATGGTATTGAAAAGGAAAATAATTACTGTACAAAAAATGATGGCAGTGGAAATCTCTACTCCACTTTCAACTATTCCCATGAAGATCTCAATCCATACATTCTCTGCAAAAAGCAAATTCCTCATACTTTTCTTTTCTTTCCTCTTTCTTAAGTTTACTTCTAGAAAATTGAGGAAAAAAAAATCTCAAAGTATTTCAACACATTCTTTGATAAATTCATCAAAATTGTACACCGAAAAAAGATTGTATTATATATATTACTTAGTGACTACTGATGCCTAATTAATGTATGTATAGTTCATTTGTTGCTTCTCCTTTACAACAGAGTGTTTGTTATATTGGAAATGATAATAAGAACCTTTAGGATTGTCAACAAGAAAAATATAATGTATTGATTGAATATAAAGTTTCATTTATAATAAAAAAATTCAATTAATAGATCACAAATAAAAAGAAATTTTTCAGTGGATTAAATGCAAATAGTTAGTGTATAATTAAAATTTTGATGGACCTATAAATAAGGGTGTTGATATACAACAAGCTTTTTGATTCACACATAAAAAATGCGCATTACAATGTTGTACAATACTACATCAATATACATAGAACTTGGTGTATGATACAAAATTTTTGTTGTATATATCAGTGGCCATAAATATGGTGTATATAATCACCCTATACATTAACAATTTATTAAAGAATGTCTTGTTAGACATAGCTTGTTTACCCTTTTATCATTTGTAATTCGACCAATTTACTCAAGTTTACATGATAGTAGATAAAAGCTCTGAACTTTCTTTTTGATGACGTGGATCACAAAAAATTTAACCATCTAAAACTACTTTAAAAGGTAAGATGTGTTTGTTACATTTCTTTGTAGGTGATATATGGTACATTGTCAATTATTAGGTAATTGGAACCTTATTCTACCGACACGCGAAATGCACTGTCATTAATCGTTTCTCTACAACTTGAAGATTTTAGGGTTAGATCTTTAATCACGATTGATCTTCAATTACATAATGTGCATTCAGTTAGCTCACGTGTTTAAACTCGGTGTAGTAATGTTTTCTACTCTACTGTTTCCTAGAGAACTCAGCTGAATTTCATTTTCAACGTATAATTCGAACGAATGATTTTTTTTCTTTTTCCACGTGTAATTAAGTGGTATTTTGATTTGATACTATCAATACAAAGCATAATACGTAAGACAACACAAGATCATGAGTTCGAGTCCCAACACCGCATAACCATAATCACTAAGTGAGTAGTTATACTCACATTAATTATAGATAAACAGCCGATTCTGAGATCTCAATCGACCGTTCTAATTCGTAATTCCACAAATAATACTTGTTTTATATATACATAATAAAGAGGACATTCTTAATATTAACACTCCAAATGCTAATAAGTGGAATTAAATTCAGTTGTTATCTATAGGAATTATAATTTAAAATACTTATAATCCTGACCATTTGTTTTTCCACAAAAAATTAAAGAAATACTGTAATACTACTACTAGGACTGTAGTACATCATCAGTAATTATTTCTGGAAATCATTAATTAATTATTTATTTATCTCTACATTTTTAAGATCAAAATTTAATTCACTCAGGAATCGTAACTAACACAGGCCTCCAAGCTCTTCTAAGTAACCGCTGCCGTAACGTCCCCGGAAAAAACCTAATTCCTCTAAAACCGCCACCATTACCACCACGCCGGCCAATCAGATCATAATCTTCACCGCCGTTACGGCGGATCTCTTCAATCGGCGGCGATGACGCCGATGACGATACGAACAAGTCCTTTAACTTCCGCCGTACGCCGTTATCCTTTTCGTCATCTTCAGATGAATCAACATCGCTTCCTCTCAGATCTACAAGCTCGTCGGTTACCGGCAACCGACGGTTGCCGCCGCCACCGCCGCCGCCTCGACTTAGTAACATCCGTAGCGTTTTCCGGCGACGGAGGTGAATGACTGGGCTCGTGGAAGGACTACGCGTAGGACTTCCGGCGACTGCACATTGTGTAGCTAACATTTTAAATTTCTGCAGTGTAGCCATCGATGTATTCAGGTAAATGGATCGAATTTTCAGGTGGTGAAATTGATTTGAAGGTAAGCAAGTAACAAAAGTGGATTAATGATTGAAGGAAAACGTAGATCTGAGATGCTTATCGTGTGATGTAGCTATAGCCTATAGCCTATAGCCATGGATGTTGTGTAAAGTATAGATTCTTTGTTTTTTGTATTAAAATTTGGTAAAGAGACAATGAAAGATAGAAAGAGGTTAAAGAAGTGAAAGAAATGGTTATAATAATAATAATTCAAGTGACAGGGGACGGATGGATATGTGATACTGACGGATTTTATAGTATGGAATAACTGTTTATGACACGTGGATGACCACTCCTAGTAAGTCTATATTTTTCATACAAATACTCCGTATTAATTAAATTAATGTTTGAAGAAGAAGGTGTTGATAGTTAGGTTAATGAATTGATAAAGCACAAATATATATCACAAAACATTTTTCTTGTAAAGAACATAACAGTAGCAAAACTAGTTAAACAACAAGGTAACAAATCAAATAATGTAGTAGTATCTAGGATGTAAGAGAGTACACATAACATACATTTTATATCTCTTAAGTATATTTTTCGGTGTACAAATCATCTTCCGAATGATACCAAATTCGCTTAATCAGCAGCCATAGCTCTAAACCAGTTTGTCGATACCCCCTGAATCAGATGAAGGCGGATTACTACCAACGTCGACCACGATATCAACAACCTCCGGTTTCTGAACATTCGACTCTTCACTCTGTATCCCTTTCAAAACCTCCGCCACTTCTTGCATTGTCGGCCTCGTATCCTTTTCACTTTGTAGACACCGAAAACCCAACTCAGCCACTAATGTCACCATTCGCCTCACTATACCGTCGCTCTCAAACCCATTTATTCTTTTATCTACAAATTCACCCAACCTACGGTTTTGTATACGATCAATAGCCATGCTAGCCAAGTTTATATCATGCCTATGTCTCCTCGTGTCAACCGCTTGTAAGGACGATAAAAGTTCCATTAACACCACACCAAAACTATAAACATCGCTCTTATCTGTTAACCTGTAACATTGATAGTATTCAGGATCCACATATCCCGGTGTCCCCTGTGGCGCAGTGGACACATGTGTCGCGTTAATAGGAAACAAACGTGACAACCCGAAATCAGCAACTTTGACACGAAAATTCTTGTCTAGGAGAATATTGCATGTTTTCACATCACGGTGAATAATGTCAGAATCGTGTAAATATGCTAATGCTTCGGCTGTTTCTATAGCGATATTGAGACGTAAAGGCCAATTAAGCCAACTCGAATTGGCTAGCTTTCCATGAAGATGATCGGCTACTGTGCCATTAGCGATATACTCGTAAACTAGTAGAAGTTCTCTGCTTCTTCTTGAAGTGCAGCCGTAAAGTTTCACAAGGTTTTCGTGGTTTAACATAGTTAAGATCTCGACCTCGTTCATGAACTGTTCCACTCGCTTGAAACTGTTTTCGTATAAGCGTTTGACAGCTACTTCTCGACCGTCTACGAGTTTACCATAGTAAACAGTTCCAAAACCACCGTCTCCAAGCTCTTTTGAATCATCAAAACCATCAGTAGCTTCTTCTAGTTCGTTATATGTGAAAACTCGAGTGCCAAAATATGTGCTGTTTCCTAATTCTGTTGTTGTGGATGCATAAGAAGTGATGGTGGTTGGAAAAACAGTTGAAGCAGCAGTTACACTGTCTTTGTTCTGAGTTTCATCCGCTATGGCAGAAAGCCTTTTCTTCCGTTGTCTGAAAACAAAAAGTCCTGATCCGATGCCAATGGTTGCGAGAATTCCACCTGCAATAGGAAGCGCTAGAATTCGAGGAAAAGGAGTCAAATTTATGAATGGATTGCGGATCATTTAACTAAAGTAGATGTGGCAAGATGGACGGGTCGGACAGCTTGGCAAATAGGTCAAGAAGACTAACTTTTGTACTTGCTGAAATGGGTGGCGGTCCAGTTGACCACTTGACCCAAAACACTTTATCTCACTTTATCTTTAAAATCTTACATTCAATATGTAAGTAGTGTATCATATATTAATTTCAAAATTTTCAATCAACAGTCATATGACATTGCTGAAAAATTGATTTATAAGGTCTTATACTTGAAAAATACACGTAGGCAAATTTTGACCTGTTTCAATATTTACATTATTTATTTTTGTTTCTCCAAATCAAGTAATCAACCCATTCACAAGTAAATGGGTTAGAATGGGTCAAAGTCACCACCTTTTGATTACTACAGAATGTAAGTAATACCTATAGTCAAGGATCTCTCTTTTGATGAGGAACTTGCTTGGCTTTTGTTAGCCATGGTACATGTATCTGCACTCAAAAGTGGACCAGGGCAGGCGCACGAAGTTTGATTTGTATCATAATCATAAAAACACCGGCCGTTAGACTCAGTGCATCGGATGCAACCTATCGTGTCCAGCTTCCACCTGACGTCAAATCCTCCCTGAAGAACCTGATCCAAACCCGTTGCATTTACCATTCCCGTTGTTCCGATTGCCATAACAGGAACTGGGACGATCACACTCTGATTACAGATTCCCGGGCCTTGTTCTCCAGGCAGGACTACAACCTTTTCAATCCCATTTCTATCACAAGAAAATGGGTTCCCATGAAGTTTAAGAGAATCTGGGCATCCATACAGGAAAGTGATATTCATGTAAGTTGAAGAGTAATCAAAAAGGTTGTTATTGATGGTGGTATTAACAAAATCGTGTGGACATATCGACTCCATGACATCTTCTCTGATGATCTTTAACATCTGAGATAGTGGATCAATGCTCAAAACATGGTATGTGATATTGCTTATATCAATACTAGGTGAGTTCCCATCGTTACAGTCGAGCTCAAAACCAGGATACCCGCAGTAGACAGGATCCCCATGTCTTGAGAAAGGGTAATGAATCCCGGAGATGGTCCCACAAGTAAATGAACCTGCACAAGTCTCGTAAGATTCGTGCAGGCTACTTGAAGCCTGTGTAACTACAATAACAGCTAGCAAGATTACGATGATTAAAGACTTCATTGATAATGTATTAGATCATTATTTCAAGCTTTGATTGGAAAATTCATGAGGTTTATTGCAACTCTATTCAACTTTATGCACCTAATATAATACCAACTGCAACTATATAATTTTGTTTGAGTTGAAACTATGATCAATATAGGTGAAGTTTTGGTTAAATTGTTTGACTTTTTAGTAAATTACATTCTGGAACTTCGGATACAGTATTAGTGAAGTTGTCTCCACCTCCCTTTGTTTAATGTGTAACATTTAAGTTTTACTTAATAATTTTAGAATTAGCTTACATTCTAATTCCTTTTTTTTCCAGTAAATTATATGCTTAAATTGTTTCATTTGATTAAGATATTAAGGCAAATCTTGTTGACCAATATTAACTATGATAAGTCAAAGCTACCCCAACTACTAGCCCATTTCCAATTGTCAATTCATGACTCATCAAGATGAAAAAACCAATTAGGTAGAAGATAGTGACAACATGGAACTAAGTGATCATGAAAAAATGATTTGTCATTCACAGCTTAAGAAATGTTGTTATGAAAATCACAATAACAGCATATCAAGATGGATCTTTTTTACTAACTGCAAAATTAAATTCATGTGATTCTATAAAAACAAACAGTAAAGATCATATCATTGTTTCATGTGATCAACTCTAACATAATCAATTTCTTCTCCAACAATTCAGAACATATATCATCCCTCTCATATTATGGAACAAATTAAGTTCAGTTAATTGCTCAATTATTGTCTTGTCCATCACTGCTCTTGATGATTTCTCTCTTTCTCCATTCAACATTTATAAAGATGCATTCCTCAGATGTTCTTATTGGCCTCAACATATTCTCTAGTTGCAAATTAAAAGCTATATATGACTGTAACCAATTAAGAAACACTATCACGATTTTCAAGCAGAAGGAACTAGACTTGAAACTGGACGATTACTTAATGGGTCAGTTTATACCTCAAGAAATTCTATTCCTGGTTGGTAATCAGATTCTCCATGCTGACAAATATCTTAGCATCGTTCATATAGATCTCTTGCAACAGTAAAGCTACGAACACTAATCTTTCTCTTTTGCTCCAACTCAATATCAAGCTGTAAACTTCTTGGTACATATGTTGTGCTAGTAAGCTTCTCTTGATATGCTACCACTTGATTGATGTTATGAGTAAGTGAAAGCTTGAGTTCATGGAGAATATAAGAATGATGTATAAGCAGCAGTGCATCCAAGATAGTCGAATTTATCATCATTCGCTTTTGGCGTTCGTTCTTGATGAAACTGTAACCCCATATTAAACTTGCCCTCTTCAGGATTATAAGCATCAGGGTCATAAAACCCGTTAACTTAACCATCTGGTGCAAATACCATGTTCTTAAAACTTTGTACGAGCCTCTTTGGTCTTAACCCCTTAATGGTGATAACTACTAGTAGTAATTAACCTTAATCTTCAAATGAACCCTTAAACCACTCATGCAAAGGGGTTTCCTTCACAATCTCAATCACATGCCTATGCTCATCATAATTCATATGTACCACTTTTTTTTTTCTTTTTCCTGTGGACTACTTTAGAACATTGTGAACCAATGAATCAAGATTTAGCAATTCCAAAAACTTGGACAATGTTCTCTAATACATTTAAGTATTTAACAATTGATTTCATCATATACTCTGATAAATTATTAATTTTTTTACCTTTTAACTAAACATCTGAAATGTCTCATTAAACAAAGATTAAAAAGAGAAATCTTGTTGAACATGTATACCCTCACAACTGATCAAAGCTAGCCCATTAAAAAGTACACGTAAAACCCCAAAGAGATTCCAACAACAGGCCCATTTCTAGATATCAGTTCATTCACAAATCACAAAGAAAATAAAGTAGGTCAAATAACAAGTCTATGTCATTATCTATATTCTATAGTGCTTTTTAATATATATATATATATATATATATATATATATATATATATATATATGTATGTATGTATATAAATTCTAAAAGATAAAGATTACCATCGATGGAGGCTTCTTCTATTTATAGTTTAATACTTCATGCCTCTACTTAGGTAAAGGATAACAAGTATGTCGGTAATTGACATTGACATGATTAATAATAATACTATTAATAATTGATAGTACTGTTACATGTGATGTTTTTATAATGTTAAATGTCGTAATCCACTTTTATTTACAAGGTGATCAACAAGATTTATATTTACCAGTCAAGGATTTATGAGGGATGTGTTTCAGAACACATTTTTAATCAGCTAAAATCGATTAGAGTTTAATTACTCATGTGTGCAGTACATCGTCTTAATGTATAATTGCGTAAATATCACCTTATAACTATAACTATACATCTTGAAAGAGGGGGTTAAAATGTAAGAAAAGACATGATGTTTATTTCTTAATGTTGGGAAATGACCATGTCAAATAAGCGCATGTCCGGAAATGTTTAAGCTTACGGGATCACACGCATTAACACGTAGATACCGCTTATATAACCAAGTTAAGTTAACTGTAATAACTAGTTGAGTTATTAGTTAATTTGAGATCAATTTAATAAATGTTATTAAACTGTAGAGTTCAAGGTGAAAGTTATTAGGACTAAAATGTTACTTCTAATTATTTAAAGGGTTTATAATTAATTAATAATAAAATATTATTATTATTTAATTATAAAAGGATTATATATATTAATATTAAAACTATATATATAACCCTTGGTGTTGTTTTGCATGGATCTCTTTATGCAATTAATACCACCGATCACTTTTCGTTTTCTTTTTCGATCATCGAACGAAGGAAAAACCCCTAAAGGGTATTTGTTTTTTTATTCATAAAACACAAAGAGAAAGGGTATTAACTTACTTAATTGAACTAGCATTTGGGTGGTTATCAATGACATGTTGTATGTGCGATCGTGGAGGGTTTTACCATTAGTAAAACCTATTTGTTTATTAAACGATTAATTGGAGCTAGTTAAAAGGTACACGTTTTCTATCTTAACTAATTATATATACGTGTTTATAAACTAATTATATATACGTGTTTATACTTCCGCAATTATATGACAATTTGTTTATATTTATTTGCTATACTCAAACACTTAACTACATTCACACTTGATGCAAACTACTATTGAAGTAATAGCAATAATCAAAACATACAATCATAGACTTATAACAACAATTAATTATGACATTCTAACAACTCAAGCAATAAGATCAACACCAACATTCTGGATCTTCTTCTCCAACAACATCTCATAGCATATCTGCCCCATCATTTGATAATGCAGATTTAAATCAGATAACTGTTCCATTGTCATCTTCCTCATCCTAACTCTTGCCAGTTTCTCCCTTTCTTCATTCACCTTCAACTTCAACATATTCTCTTGTTGTACACTCAATGCTACATTAGACTGAAATCAATTCGAAAGCCGCATCAATAAATAAATGTGACAAATTATCAAATTATATTAATTCAATTCGGGCGGTTAAATCATTAATCATATTATATTGTACCTCAAAAAATTCAGCTCCTGGTCTAAGATCAGACTCTTTAAGTTGTTGAGTACTACCTTCATATACGTTTCGTGCAAGAGAGAAGCTACGAACAATCATTTTTCTTTTGTTCTCCATTTCTTTATCAAGCACTAGAGATTTTGGTACATTTTTTTCACTATTAAGCTTCTTTTGATAGTTAACCACCGCCTTCACAAATTCCTGCAACCATTAGTACAAGAAATTCAATCCATGTTGCTCTAGCTATGACTCTTAATCAAAAGAGAACTAAAGAAAAAAAAAATGAAAAAATGGTGTATATATCTACCTTATAAGCAGCAGGGCATCCAGGAAGGTCGAATTCATCAGAATTCGGTTTCCTCATTCGTTCAGGATGAAACTGTAACCCCATAAGAAACTTACCTTCTTCAGGATTATAAGAATCAGGGTCATAAAACCCTCCAATTAAACCATCAGGTGCAAATGCCATGGGCTTAAAACGTTGTGCGAGTCTCTTAACTCCTTGATGGTGATAACTATTAACCTTAATCTCCATATTATCTTCTAATGAATCCTTAAACCAATCATACAAAGGGGTTTCTTCCACAATTTCGACCACATGCCTATGCCCATCATAATTATCATAATCCATATGCACAACCTTTTTCTCTTGTGAACAATTTTTAGTTAATTCCTTACCAATATCTTGGTAAAGTGTACCCCCACATGCTACGTTTAAAACTTGGGATCCTCTGCATATACCGAAATAAGGTATGTTTCTATCTAGGCAAAGTTTTGCGAGTGAAAGTTCGATCGTGTCCTTTTCTTTGTCAATCGCGGTGTCGCTGACATGCAACTGCCGAATCTCTTCTAACTCTTCTTTAGATAAAATGGGTTCATCGTCTTCGTATAAAGACGGGTCAATGTCTTCTCCCTCACATAAAAGAACTCCATGAATCGGCTCAAAACTGTGCAACAAGGAATGGACTCCATTCACACGGGGTACGATCACCGGGACAGCTCCATATTCAACAATAAGATCAAGATGATATTCACCTAACAATTGATGGAGAATATCAGTAGTGAAACCTTAATAGATGGAAAGCATAACTACTTTCAAGTAAAATAAGGTTCCAAAATTCAATATATTATGTTATTAGATTGAAGAAAGAAACGTCGCCAGGTCGGATCTAGAGGGGCAGTTGCCCCAAATCTATATTACACGGGGAAAAAAATTCTTAAGGTAATTAGTGACGGTTTAGAATTCTTGACCTCCAAAATAAAAGAAATGAAAACAAAAGAAAATCCTCAATCCCTCAACCCCACCTCGCATAAAAATTCTTAACTCCGCCCTAAATATGACTATATAATGTATATGTGTACGTACCAACGAAATCAACAAATTTGTTCTTGCGCAGGGTCCGTCTAGATACGATGATGACACGAGGTAATATGACAGCCAGATCGTCAGTGGTTGACATGGCCCGAAGTGTTCGAGATAGTGAGTGAAGTAGCTGTTGTGTTGTAATATAGTTTTTGAGTTCGTTGATGCCATGTAAGGTTAAAGTATGATATGTATTTATAGAGAAAATGAAGAGGATGTGAAAATACAACAAGAATCTTGAAAACGCATGAAACTATCACTGAGCTGACCATGTGTCCCATGTGGCAAGATAATCTATTACTCCACGTTTTATCTATTGGCCAAATTTAATTGGTCGTTAATATGTACTAACGTACGTACGTTCTATCACAAGACATCTATTGTATTGTCAGTAGTTACGCTTTGTTTGGTTGTACTTTTTCCTTTTTGAGTTGTACCGTTGTACATGTGTGACCATCGCATGTGAGGAGCTACATTAAAACCAGGGTAACTTTGACTACGGGTTCTCCCCCGCGTGACAGGGGTAAGTAACAAAATCGAAAAACCGACTCATAATCGAATTAACCGATTAATCGAACTAAGTTAACCAACCAAAACCATTAACTGATGGTTTGACTATTGATTTTCGATTAACCGATTAGATCGATTATGGTTATAATTATTGTCTCAAAACCGACACAAATTAACCGAACCGCCTCACTCAATATTTAATATTTTTTATATGCTTTTACATATATATGTATGTATGTATAGTTATATACATTAATAAATCATTAAAGTAAATAAAATACACTTAACATACATACACTTAAGAAATACTTCAATCATGTAGTTACTTTAATGCCTAAACTAATAACAATTTTTAAATGTTATGGTTGGTAATATGTTGGCTTTATAGCCCAATCCGATGACACCTAATACCCCCTTTACATCCATTTTTTATTAACCAAATCTTAATAATACCACATAAACACAATGACGCAGTCTACCAACCTTTCTTTTCATAAACACTCTCCAAAGTTACTGCATACCGGAGATGTGAATCAATATTCACGCAGAATTTAAGCAACACCATGGGTTTAGTTATTCAAACATCTTTCTTTTCATCAAGCTTCGTAGTATTACCTAATACTTTGATATGTGAATTTGTGGGATTGAATCAAGTATTCTATCACCCGACGGTTATTAACCGATTAAACCGAAAAATTAACCGACCTGCATTTTTAACCGATAACCGAACCGCTATTTGACCAAAACTGATCAGTTAAATATTTCGGTTAACCAAAAATTTGGTTATGATTTGGACTTTGGGTCTTACCGATCCATACTCACCCCTACCGCGTGATATATAGGTCTAGTAGAGTTAAAAGTGAAGTATATATCTTCTTTCTTGTTAACAAGTACAACACCTTTTAAGTCACAAATTATAGTGTTTCGTATGTAGTCAGATTCGGATATTCGAATGATTTATTGAGCTATGTATAAATGCAAACTTTATATTCATTGGAATTATTAAGATTTATATAAGTAGTTTAATTTAATTTATATGACTTTTTACTATATCCACATAAATAAGTTCAAAATAATTTTAGCAACTTTTACTTATACTCATTTTTTAATATTCGTCTCTTACACCTCTACACACCTATCCATAATCAACTTCTTTTTAACAACCTCTGAATGATTTTAAATAATTTTTTACTATCCTTTTTTATATATATATTATAATTATAATATACGTTATTATTAGATTACTCGTATATTTGAGTTAGTTATACTATAAAAATAAAATGCAATACGGAAAGAGATGAGATCGAGGTGATGTACATGTTAAAGACTTAAATTAAAGAAAATAAAAAGAGAACACAATGCATAAATAGGTGATTGATCATTTATTATTTATTAAATAGTATTAGCTCTGTCTCAAAATAATTGTCATGTTTTGACTTTTTGAAGTTTTTCCTTTTAAACTTTGACCTTATATATTTTTATTTGTGTTATATAATATTTGATGCAAAATTTATAAGAATGGATTTAGAGTATATATATTTTCATTGGTATAATTGTTATCAAATATTATATAACAAAAACATAAATATTTAAGTTCAAAGTTGAAAAACAAAGACTTGAAAAGTAAAAACAAAACAATTATTTTGGGACGGAGCTAGGAGAGTAACATCTAAGCTAATCTCTCAACTTTGAAGCTCAAAATCATAAAAATAAATCTTATACCCCGTACCGTGTATCTCATAATCAAACTATAAATACATGTCGTGAGACTATTTCATTATTACATTACATATGTCTCAATTCACTTAAGATATTTGATTAAAATTTTTCAAAACTATGTATGTTAGTTACGTTCAAGTTGTACATGTTTATATGAAGTTTGCAGTAGTTATAAATTATTACTTTCTCCGATGACATTTGAATTACTATATCTAAAATCGATATGATTGTCATACTAATAATTATATAGGTACATCCTCTATAATATAAAACTGTAACTAAATGAATCATTTACTCTAAGTCGATAATATAATTTGGGTATGAAAATGGTTACCATCTCATTCAAAAAAGTTATAAATAAATATCAAACATTAATAACAGTTATCTGTTTTATTAAATAATATTGTACTAATGATAAAAAGGTGACACTCTACGTCAAATAAAACAAATTATAATTATATTCTTATATCTAGCTAATCGATTAATTAAAAAACATCACATTAATTAATAGGCATTTGTGTTTATGCAAAACATATTTAATATACAAAATATATATATTTTAAAAAATATTTATAATACGTATTAATCTATGATTTTAATTGTTGGATTTTTTTTATTGTTATACATAAATTTTACTTAGTAATAAATTATTACATCTAATATCCTATATTGATATTAGCTTTGTAGAGATTTTTATTTTTTTCTCACTATGCATATAATAGTGCTCTGCATTTACCATCCTGAACAAATGTAGGAACTTTCAATATGGATGATGATAAATCCATCAAAGTTTTCGATAAATCCATCATTACTGTATAATTTCAGTTTGTACAGTACAAGCTTATAATGCATAAGTATGGTAGATTTATCAATAAGTTTGGTGGAAATATCACAACCATTTCAATATGGGTGTATAAATAAAATTTGGGACACTGTTTTTTAACATATAAAAACAAAAAACTTATTACGGAGAATTTGCTAATTAGCTTATCAATCAATATGTAATTAGATTAGATTGTACGCTAACAAACTCATACAGTATATTGTGGGTGTGTTTGGTAACAACGGATTAGAGTTTGTGGTTGGAGCTGGGGCTGGAGCTGGGGCTTTGGCTTCTTTTCACAAGTCACTTCAAAAAACTTCTTGCTTATGGGCTTCCGGGGGCTTATTTTTTCAAGAAGCCCCACTTTTTTAATGTTGCCAAACAAGGTTATAGCTGAGGCTTATAAAAAATAGAAACTCAAGTCCTCAAAAACTCCTAGAAGCCCGCCATTCAAAGGGATCTAGGGATTAATTCTAAATTTTGAATTCGCGAGTGTGTCTTTATAGGTAAATATAATAGGGGAGTTAAAAAATACCTGTACTTGAATCCCTACCCGAAAGTCAACAATACAATTCAAAAAATTTAATATCTGTTGTAAAATGAAAGAACAAGAACAATAAGTGGGGAGAAAGAGAGAAATATTATTCAGTGATTAATGTAGAATGATTACAAATGACTTGTTTATATAAGGATTGAAGTAAACCCTAATAACCTAGTAGGTAAAAGGTGGGCTATCCACAAGCCCATGGATTTACAACACTCCCCTTTGGATAGTCACCGTTTACAATACGCTATAGACTGCCTCGTTAAAAACCTTATCAAGAAAAACCCATTGGTATAAAAACTTGATGAAGGGAAAAAGAGTGCAGTGCGCATAATACTCCCCCTGAATTTAATGTATATCTTTCAAGCGTCGAATACCGATCTTCCGAACTAGCTGCTCAAAAACTTTTGTCGGCAGTGATTTTGTAAATAAGTCGGCCAAATTTTCGCTTGATCGGACTTGATGAACAACAATGGTTCCATCATTTTGTAGATCATAAGTTGAGAAAAACTTCGATAAAATGTGTTTAGTTTTATCTCCTTTGATATACCCTTCATTGATTTGAGCTATACACTTCACATTGTCTTCATATAAAATGTTGGATTTCCTTGATTGTCTTGAGACCGCATTCTTCTTGGATGTGTTGAATCGTCGATCTTGAGTAGACACTTCTCGATTGGATTTATAAAATTTAATAAATTTAGCATTATTTGACGAACTCCAAGAAATTGTGGTGTTTTCACAGGTGAAAACATATCATGTTTTTGACCTTATGTGGATCAGACAAAAAAACCCGCGTATCCAAATTTAGCTTTTTCTTTGTGTAAAATAATCTCCTATCATGGGTACCACAAAAATGACACAATATGAGATTGATTGCAATATCTAAAAGTGTATTAAAGCCCCAAGTGGACTTAGATATTATAATGATTGTTTATCATTTTCTCCGGGATGGAATGAATCCATAAACATATCTAGATAGATAATATTTTGAAGGTACGGACATCCATTTCACATTAGTGTACATTACTCCCCCTTGGATGTCCATTGTTATAATGATTATGCCTCGTTAAAACCTTACTAGATAAACCCTATGGGACAAAAGTCTAATTAAGGAAAAAGAGTACATAATTCTTTTAATGTGTTGAGGATGTTGCATCGTTAAAAACCTTGCCAGGAAAACCCGGTGGGACAAAATCATGGTCAAGGAAAAAAAATAGTGCAACATTTATTTTGTCCCCCTCATAATCACATCACTTGTGAATTTGTTGACAAATAATATCATCACATCGAATTTAATGAGAAAAAACTTGACTTTTATGAGATAAGTTATGGATCCATCATCGTTGACGTATCGATCAAGTTGAAAAATGTTTTATATGTATGCAAGACAATGAGTGTCTTCTCATAGATAATAAGTTACCTTGCCAAAAATGTGAAGTAAATGATTTTCAACTCTTTTATGACCAGTGAGAAATATCAACGTCTAATGATATTTGTCATCCTTCGAGGGTCGGAAGGATTGTCAACAATAAAATAATCATTGCATCATGAGGATTATGACTCTTTGTACATGCTTGTAAACATTTATTTCATATTCAGTTATAAATATTCATTCACCTTTAGAACCTTATAAAAAGTTCAAAAGATGTATGAATTTGAAAATCCTCATAAATAATGTATTTATAATATGGGCTAAAATATCCATTTAATAAAGAATTTTTCGAGCCCAAATTGATATGGTTCGACAGTGTCCTCAAGAGCCATTTATGAAACACATGAGGCATTATAAATAGTGAGACATGTTTTTCTCATATCTTCCCAATCATTTGATATAAGATCTTATTCAAATTAAATAAATGGTGATCTCACAAACCTTTCTAAAATGCTTGAGGCTTTTTGAAGTGGAAGCATCTTTAAGCATTTTATATCCTTGAGGGATCCAAATAGCAAATGAGCTAGACTTGTGAGTTATCATATAGCTAACAAAGAGCCTTAGTATCAACACTCTAGCTTTATATATACTCATTGTGTTTTTGAGTAAAGACCATCCATACAATAGGCTTTACACCTTTATGAAATGGACTATAAGTCTAAAAATCTCATATGAAGAGATTTCATAAATTTATTGCGTCTTTTTATATTGGCCAAAAAATATTTGCAATTATTTTCAAAAATAATTTCATGATGCTCAATCACAATAGTAGCGCTATATTATAATGATAGTATTATCGATATCGATTTCATTTATATCGATTCCACACTGTTCTAGACATGATATCATTTATTGAGATCTCTTCATTTTTCGCGTACCAGAGGTTCTGATAGAACCTTCATGTCTAGTTTTGTTAGATTGAATTGGGGTCTTTAGTCCTCGATTACACCATCTAAATAACTTGCTCCTTTTTATTTTTCGAGGATATAATTTGGAATCGACTCACGTTTCACGTGACATAGACTTATTAGCCATTTTAAAAGGAGCATTAACAACTTATCATTCAAACAAATATGTCTGACAACTATCAAAAATGAATTATCTCTTTGAACTTCGAGTTCATACTTGATACTATGAGGATCAATATTATATATTGATAATTCATTTTGAGTTTAAGTTGTTTTAAGATTTTCCCTTTTGGTCTAATAGTTATGCGTTATGGTTGAGCATATATCGCACAAACAAATAAAAATATCTATGATATATCTTTTGATGACCAAAAATGAATTATAAGGGGGGGGAGAAATCTTTTCCTTTGGCGCAATGCGAACTCACATCATTGCATGCATGTTAACATGATCCCAGAGTATAAATAGCATTATTGCTCTCATAATAGATGTTGATTTGCAATCAACTAAGCCTTTTAACAAAAGCAATTTATGTATGAACTAATATATGTTCAACACTTACTGTAATCAACTTAAAAGTTGATGAACTTAAACAATATATACGTTCGCCGAAATTATCAAAACAAAATTTGATATTCTGAAATATGTGCTCGTAATCTCATTAGCTGAGTTACTTAGTCACGCAAATTTTAGGTTGCAGATTTCATGACCATTTAGACGATGCATCGATTAAAAACTCTAAATGGTTCATTATATGGATATATGAAATACCCGCTTGTTGATTTCAGAACTTAAGGGAATGCGTCCCAATAATAGTACGTATAATTTTTTTTCTTGAGAGCAATACATGTAAAATTATTATGTCAATGAAACTTGAGGTTCCATTATACATTTCGCATCATTATTGACTCGGGATGGTCTCACCGGTCTCGCCAATTAATGTAATAATCAAGGTCCATTCAACATGAAGTTTATGACCGTATGTGTTTCAATTGCACATATCTTTTGTGATACAAGCCATTATATGAGAGAGAGAAAAATAGTGCATGATCACTTTAGATATTATTTCTCATGGCTATTTGACATTAGCTCTTCAAGAGCTTTCAATACATTTACGTAATCAAATACAGTACAAGTGATACTTTTTTTCATTGTCGAATAGTACTCGCTAACACTTTTATAATATTGCAACATGAGGTGCATATAGTTAAAGTGAGCTTTTGTAAGTATTAATTGTTTTTGACAGCAAATAATTCTTTTAGATGTTGCCGTAAATCTAACGGATCTTTCACCGTTGAATATTCTCCTTTAAAGTCCTCATTGAGATGAGGAATATCATTGATTTGGCATGGTCATATAGACAGACCTTATTGCCAATATAAATTTATTCTTCAAAATTTTTTGAAGTAAGATGGATTTTAGCATAAAAAGTCCATGGGAGATAATTGTTTCCAGAAATGTCAAGAGCAGTGAATTTCAGTTTTGTAAGATCTGACATTATAATTGTCAAATTTATACATATTAATCTAAGTTTGCCAAAAATAAGTAAATGAAGTGGAATATTCTATATATACAATATTTTGATTTATGACTAATAACTTTGAAAGGAAATAAAAATGGATGGAGATAGCCAGAAATTTATTCGGGTAAAAATAAAAATAAAAATGGTGTTCAACATACATCTATATTAAATTAAAGAGATGTCATACAAATATATGAACAGATTATGAAGTCTGCGTATTTCGGTGAACTAAAATAATAATGACCCTTTTTTTTCAAGGCACTAATATATCAATTATATGGAGGGGTTCATATGTACAGAAAGAATAAACACTGAATTACACATAAAAATAAAATGAATAAAGTAAATAATAATGGAACTTGAGGCTCTAAAATAATAACATAAGAGTACGTTATTTTTTATTTTTTTTAGGAGATCATTGTAGATCTTGAGGATCTTATAAATATATAACAATAACATGAGGTTATTGAAAACATTATAGATCTTGAGGATCTTAACAATATCATCAACATGAGGTTATGTTATTTGATTCATTTTTGGTGAATCATAATATAAACATTAATATAACAATAACTTGAGGTATTGTATATAGATTCTTTTTATGTAGATTCAATAGAACATTGATAGTTCTTGTAATATAATAACAAATAACAATTCTCCTTTTGTAATCACAATAGAACATTGATTGTTCTTGTAAACTACAAAAGAGTTTGTAAGATAATAAGAAAATGAAATTAAAAACATATAGAGTTTCCTACCTATTATTCTCTAGAGCAACTCGTGCTGATAACGTGTTGTAAAATGAAAGAACAAGAACAATAAGTGAGGAGGAAGAGAGAAATATTATTCAGTGATTAATGTAGAATGATTACAAATGACTTGTTTATATAAGAATTGAAGTAAACCTTAATAACCTAGTAGGTAAAAGGTGGGCTATCCACAAACCCATGAATTTACAACAATATCCAAACATTAGGATTCTGATAGAAGTTTTCAAAAGTTACTAATATCCATAGTTTTCGTTGTTTGGCTTTTTTGTAATAGCAAACATCGACCATTAGAGGACGACGTCATTTATAGACGCATTAATAAGAGATTTTAATATTTCGCCACTAGAAGATCTTGTGAATTGGTTTGTTTGTTCGCACTTTGTAACCATTTTAATTACATATTTCGATTTACTATTTCATGGTAATGATTTTTGAAAACCTGAAAAATTTTTATCAGATATTTCAGATTTGGAATTTGAATGGAAAAATCAAGTATAGAAAATTCGAATATTCGAATTTGAACGACCCTATTCACTTGAGCCTTTCTAAAATAATTTGATAATGATGATAATAATGAAAATATTTATTGATCTATTAAAAAGTGATACTTCATCCGTCTCAAAATTATAGTTCATGTTTTCCTTTTCAAACGTCCCAAATTAATTGTCTATTTTCAAAAATAGATAGTGAAGTTTGGTTGTAATTACCATATTACATTATTACCCTTAACTGAAATTGTTATTACACTTTTTTTTTTAAAAGTAATTAATTAGTTGATGATAAAACTGTCAATTAATTAGTTGATGATAAAACTGTCATTCTGCAAAATTAAAAAAGTGAAAGCAGTAATTTTGTTTATATCAAACTGCGTGTTTTTTGTCGGGTGACAATAATTATGGGACAGAAGGAGTAGATGATAAGAGCAAAGGGAGTGGAGGCCATCACTTCACCGTTCATAGTGGTGAATGCCGAAGCTCGTCGTTCACCACTCCCCTCCGACATTCATCACCGGCGTTCATCGTCAGCGTCAGAATTTGCACGGTGAAGCAAGCAATTTTCAAATTATTTTTTTCTTTTTTCTTTTTCCATTTTCCTTTTATTTGATCGGCTAAACACATTTTTTGTGGATCCATTTGAGGACCGAGTTGAACATTGAACCACTCCCTTAAAAATCGTTCTCGAATTAAGTTTTAATATTCAATTGAACACTAAAATGAACACCAAACACAATTTCAACCACTCCTTGTGCTCTAACAACGGAATCAATGGTTGAGACTTGATGATCAAGTTAATTAGTTATTAGTTGATTAATATAGGAATAAACGACTATCATGTGATGTGATTAATTATGTGATGTGGGGCACTCGACTAGCATTAGCTAGAGGGGTCGGTGTTAAGTTAATGTAGATGATTGTTCTCTCGAAAAATTCAAACATAAAAAATAAATATTTTTAAAAGTATCAATGATATTTTATGGTAATTTATATTTTCATTTTTTAAATTGATAAATTTATCATAAGTATACATTAGTAGATTGTATAATTTAACCTATTTATGTATATTTATGATGAATTTATGTGAGTTGTAAATTTATCACTACCCATATTATATAGAAGAATTTTATTCGCCTTTCTCAATCATAATATCTTAGCTAGCTATAACTTTGCGAGTAGCAAATGCTTAAATCTAATTAGTAATATCATATTGGCAAACCCTACCATATGAATCGGTTACAATATATTATATACGAAAAAATTGATTCTTAAAGCATTTTTATATTGTCATCGTGCTCTTCAAATTGGGAACGCTTCGAAAAGAGTTTATTATCATTTCTTGAACAAAAATAATATTCTTTTTACTCTTTTTTCTGGAAAAAAACGATAATATAAATTAATCTTCTATTCTCCTTTTATCTTGGAGTTCTCTGCTATTTAACACTATACTATCGTTTGGGTATCATTTATATAAAGTGTATGTATAATTATATGTGATCATGCATTCGATAGCTTGAGTATGGGTTTGAGATAATCCGATTCGTTACACTCCGTGGATTACGTGGGTAACCTGTTTAGCTTGTGTAGGACAAAGCTAAGGGTGGTAAGATCAGTTTTGGTACCATCTAAAAGATGGGCTTTGGTGGTGAGCTTTACTCATTTTGATGAAGAAGATGATGAAGAAAAGGGAGCAGAGGCTGCTGCCCTTGTTCTTCCTGTGATCTTTATTGTCCCCTTTTAGATGATAAATATAGGGTTTATAAAACCTTTGTAAAAGGGGCGGGGGTAGCCCTCGGGGGATGGACCTGGGTCCATGCTTTTATCCAACGGGGAATGAGGCTGACATGTTGACTGTCAGTGTACATTCTGCTGACTGACACTATTCCCGAGGTTGTCCTTGTCAGAGAATCTTTTCACGCGGGGTTACCCTGCAGGTTCAACCCGAGATAGCAGGGCTCATCCCTAGGGCTATACTCAAAGCTTATGCTTGTAGTGTGTTACTACAGGATACCTCCAGCGGGGGGATACCCTTGGAGGTGGTATCCCAATATTACAATGAGGTGGGAGCCCAAAGCATGGGGCACGCCATCAAGTCCCCCTAGTTCGGTGCGACAAGTTTTGCAAGTGTCGTATTGAACTAATAATGCGATAATGTAGACCAAACGACAGAGATAGGCACCCAAAGAAATAGTGAACCTGCAAGCGAGATAGCGCGCCCAGATTCTGAAGCTGGGGTCTGTCTAAGGAATGGCCAATAAGGATGGGAGGACTTTGGTACCTTGGCGTTGACCATCATTTGTCTGGAGGTGCACTCTTCCCGTGGAATGTCGGAAGGTCCCTGAGAGGTCAGCACACTTGAATGTTGTGTTGCGAGAGACCGACCCTAGGGATATCCTGATGTTGAAAAGATCTGGGGCAGGTCAGCACAACTAAGTGTTGTGCTTTGTAGGACCTCACCCTAGGGATATCCCGATGGTGATAATATATTTAATGCTGGCGCATCTGAGCGTCGCGGGAGGCTTGTCTCTGGGGATATCCCGATGATGGTAACACCATTAACCGTACCGACAATTAGCCAATCACTTTTGCAATAATTGTTCTTTGCATGACAACTTATTAATGTTAGGTAATAGTACCTTATCACTCCCTAAAGTTCAGGGTCGTAACTTCGTCAAGTACCATGTTGAACTTATCGTGGGTCTCACAGTGTGAGGGATTTTGGTCATGCAACCCGATCAAGTAATAGATTACTCGAGTGCTCAAGGATTAATTAAATTTGGAGGTGAATCAGATCTTCACACTACAGTTGCTGTTTTAACCCGAGTTGTATAAACCAGGTGGTGAAAATCAGATTTGGTTATGTGTTCTCGGAGAAGACAAGGTCTTTCTTGCTCCAGAGGTGAATGGTGTGTTTGGTTTACCCCTGGGCTTTTATACCTCCAGGGGTAGCCTTTTCCATTTTCCCGCCCAACGGTCATATTCTCATGGGGAATTGTGTTGGACGAGGAGGCTTTTATCCGATAGGCAATAAGGTTGATAAGTTGGCTTAGACGTGCTTTTGCAGACATGCACGATTTTTGAATCGTCCACTTTTGTATTCGGAGTTTATCCCCGGGGTAACCTACGAGGTGCATCCTGAAGGGTAGCTCACATGTGGAGTATCCCGAGGGGTGGTTACACCATTCCTAAATGAGGAAAGGATCGGATAACTACTATACAGTCGCTGTTATAACCCTAACTTAGTCAAGTTGGGTGGTAAGATCCGATATAGTTTTCATTCCATGGATGATCTAGTCCCGGGGATATGCTCAGAGGTACATCCCTCAGGAAAGCATGTTTGTTGTTCGCATAGCGGATTTGTCCCCGGGGAGAGGATCCTTTGATCTTTCCATATTAGTTTTGTTTACGCGTGCGTTTTCATTTTATTTCATTGTTGTAACTTGGCAAGTCTAGATTGCCTTTTTGTCGGACTGACGTTCCGATGATGGTGGGTATCTTGACCAACACTATGTATGGGGCAACCTCTCTGATCAACCCCTACGAGACATAACTCTGAGGGTGATCTCTGTCATCCTTAGGGCTAGATGGCACATTTTCCCAGGGTAGGACTATTTCACCAGTCTGCTCTGTCTGACCCTAGACATATGGTGCAGATACAGGGTGTTATAGCTTTGGCCTATTATTTCGAATAGTTAGCGCGCTCGAACATTGCGCTATGAAGGGCCTTACCCTAGGGATATCCGGGCGGTGGTGACACCATTAGCCTGACCCTAAGGGTATCCTTATGATGGTAATATCCCTAAAGGGTCACCGTACTTGGACATTGCGTCATAAAAGACTGACCCCGAGGATACCCTGATAGTGGTAACGCAATTGACCTGCTAGATGGTTAATCAGACACACTTAGGTAATAATACACTATCATTCCCTCAAGTTCAGGACAGTAACTTTATCAAGTATTGTGTTGAACTTATTGTGAGTCACTTAGCTAACAATACGCTGATAACCGATCCTTGAGGGTTAGCTTGTTAAGCTTTCACAAAGATAGTAAGTGATGTAGATCTCGCAGTTGACGAGACCTTAATTGTTGAACCTAGAGGGTTCGTTTATTTCAGCTGTTGACCCCTGAGGGTTCGCTGATTTTAGTTGTTGACCCTTGAGGGTTCATTTATTTCAGCTGTTGACCCCTGAGGGTTCATTTATTACAACTGTTTTGTTTTTGCTTTTTCGATATGTGTAAATATTATTTGCGCGCTTGTTTGTTTGTTTGTCATGATGGGAAAGTCTAGATTGCCTAAAAATGGTTGACACCTTGCCAAATAGTGGATCTCATGATCTACACCAAGCACGGGGCAAATTTTCTGATCAATCCCTATCAGCTTAAAAACTGTGGGTGATCTCTTGCAGGGGCCGGGCTAGAAAGCACCTCCCGCAAGGGTAGGACTATCCCATCAATCTATGCTGGCAAGCCTCGGGCAATTGCCGCGGGATGAGATGGCTTGACCAATGCAGGCCAAACTTTTCTTGGCATTAAGAGTTGCACAAGTATTTGATATGGATTATTTCAACATTTTTCATTTTCATTCATGGGGTGTAAAGCAAAATGCAAGTACGAGCTCCAGGGGCGGATCAGGCCCAAACTGGAGGTAGCTTAGTTGTCGATGGTTTCCGTTTTTATTCACGGGAGGTAAAGCAAAGTGCAAGTACCAACTCCAGGGGCGGATCAGGCCCAAATTGGAGGTATCCCGGTTTTTGACAATTTACACTTTTATTTACGGGAGGTAAAGCAAAGTGCAAGTACCAGCTCCAAGGGCGGATCAGGCCCAAATTGGAGGTAGCCCGTACATTTGAGTACTTTATTGTTGGGGCTTTGAACATGCCTTATATATAGCAGAGGTGCACCCTTGATATAGGTTATCCCTATGATAATATTTCTTAGGGTTTGTAACATGTCAAGTATGTGGCAGAGGTGTACCCTCGACACAGGTTATCCCTGGGCATAATACTTCTTAGGGTTTGTAACATGCCATGTACATGGCAGAGGTGTATCCTCGACACATGTTATCCCTAGGCATAATACTTCTTAGGGTTTGTAACATGCCATGTACATGACAAAGGTGTACCCTCGGCACAGGTTATCCCTGGGAATAATATTTCTTAGGGTTTGTAACATGCCATGTGCGTGGAAGAGGTGTACCCTCGGCATAGGTTATCCCTGTGCATAATATTTCTTAGGGTTTGTAACATGCCATGTACGTGGCAGAGGTGTACCCTCAACACATGTTATCTCTGGGCATAATATTTCTTAGGGTTTGTAACATGCCATGTACATGGCAGAGGTGTACCCTCGGCACAGGTATCCCTGGCATAATATTTCTTAGGGTTTGTAACATGCCATGTACGTGGCAGAGGTATACCCTTGGCACAGGTTATCCCTGTGCATAATATTTCTTAAGGTTTGTAACATGCCATGTACGTGGCCGAGGTGTACCCTCGGCACAGGTTATCCCTGTGCATAATAATTCTTAGGGTTTTATTCAGATCCTTATTTGCAGGAAGCATTTTTGTTTATTTAAAACAAAATGGCTTTATATATATGCGTGCGTATATAATTCTAATATACCTCGTTAGAGATTTTACAGGGAAAATCCCTGGCAGGTCGGCATGCTTGTACGTTGCGCTAGGGAGGGCCTATCCCTAGGGATATCCTCATGGTGGTGATACCTGGCACGTTAGCGCACTCGGTCATTGCCTTTTAGCAGACTTGGCCATAGGGGTATCCTCAGTGTAGTAATATCGGGCGTATCGACGCGCTTGAAACTTGCGCCATGGGAAACATGCCCTAGGGATATCCTCATGGTTGTAATACCTTTAACCTGCAAGAATCATTAATATTTGCACAACAATTTATGTAGGTCGAGTAATACTACAGTACCACTCCCCCAAGTTCGGGATGGTAACTTAATCAAGTACCATGTTGAACTTGTTATAGGGAAATCCCTAGAGGGTGACCGTATTTGGGCGTTACTTCATAAAAGATCTAGACGAAACACATGCGCGCATTTGAACATTATGCTATTATGGATTCACCCTCGGGGTCTGGATGGAATACCTGGGGGTGATCACACCCGAAAAGGCAGAGCCAAAGAGCAAAATCATGAATAGCTCAATGCTTGAAAGCGATGATGAGTAGCTTAAAACCGAATGGCATAGTTGGAGCTCAATTTAGATCTTAATGGTGAAGAGTTCACGCATGCGTTAGTTGAAATTTTCGATATGCATTGTAGGAATTCATCCGATACCAGAGTATGGTATGTTATTTGATGACATCATTTTAAATTAATTTCATTATGGATGGGGTCATGTTTGGTTCCCCAACGGGGTTGAAGTCGATCACGATTCAGACTCAAGTGGGATCACCGACTACTGTTTGAGACATCTTCTCAAGCACTTGGAAGGCAACTTAAATCACTTGGAAGGCAACTTAAATCATCCTTTTCCGTGCAATGTTGAGAACTAGAAATTAACCCCTGTGTACTGTAATAAAAATATCAAGCCTTCATTTAGGGGTTTTATTAGGTGGTTCTAAAAATAGAATTAGGTTCTCCGTTGTTTATAAGGCCGAATACAATCGGGCACCATAAAGTATTTTAAATTTACATGTAGCAAATAACTTTATTGCGCAGATCTGAGTTATATTAACTCATTTTTCGATTGATGGCGAGAACACGAGACATTTTATTGCGCGTCTCACGGATGGCGCCATTTGATCATGCCAAGTATGTGGCAGAGGTGTACCCTCGACACAGGTTATCCTTGGGCATAATACTTAGGGTTTGTAACATGCCATGTACATGGTAGAGGTGTACCCTCGACACAGGTTATCTCTGGGGCTATACTTAAAGCTTATGCTTGTGGTGTCTTACTGCAGGATACCTCCAGCGGGGATACCCTTGGAGGTGATATCCCAATATTACAATGAAGTGGGAGCCCAAAGCATGGGGCACGCCATCAATCTGCATTTTCTATGAATAGTTAATCAATTTTTATGCCGTATATGCTACACTTTCCAGCTCTACACTTTATGATTTTTTTAAAAAAATGTGATTTGTCATCGCTCATAAAGTTTTAAAGCTTAAAATGTCAAATATAATAACTATACACAGAATATTTGTATTTAACTCACTAAAATATTTCTTGTATATGTGATGTATTAATTATGATTTTTAATAATAATGAAAATTTTAAGCTTAATAATTTGTCTTTCGGATAGTTTTTATTCTGTCAATATCATTTCCCTAGTAAAAAATCTCAGATTTATAAATGCACCGTGTAAACATAAAATTATTATACATAATTTTCATATTTTGTAGAATCTACATTCTTGGCGTGTGTTTTCGTTTGTGCTGTCAATGACATCAAATTCTCTGTTGACAGTAAGAGCCGGAGTAAGTATTTCAATTTTACATAATTAACCCTCAACTTTTACATTTATACATAATCAGTCATTACATTATAGCTGACAACACGAATATATCACAGCGTTTGCTACAGGGAATACTTTCCGTAAGATAAAAAGGACAAATCTATTCGAATAAGTTGACTCTATGAAGTCAAAGCTACTCAAGCTACTGGCCCATTACAAGTTTCGGTAGAGCACACTTAAACCCAATAAGACTCAACCACAGGCCCAATGTTAGTGGTCAATTCACTCACAAAGTCACAAGTCAAAGATAAAAAACACAAAGTTGGTCAAAGATAGTGACAAACAATGGATGCATCATGCATGTGATCCTGAAATAAAGTGAAAATGATTTGGCTTTCACAACTCAAGAAATCTTTTTAAGAGCAGTTACAACAAAGAGGAAAAGATGGATCTTTTATCCCAATTTCATGTAATTATTAACTAGAAAAAATATATTAAAGATGATTAATCATCATATTATAGGCTTTTAGAACAACTGCTAAACAAATCATGCAAGATCAACACTAACATTTTGATCAATCTTCTTCTCCAACATTTCAGAACTTATCTGCCCCATCATGTGATAGAACAAATTTAAATCAGATAACTGTTCGATTGACATCTTTCCCATCACAACTCTTGCTAATTTTTCCCTTTCTTCATTCAACTTCAATCTCTCCATGTACGAAGACGCGTTCCTCACTGTCGCTCCCATTTGCTTCAACCTATTCTCTTGTTGAACACTCAATGCTATATTTGACTGAAATCAATTGGAAAATTGCATCATTAATAAACGAAATAAGGATTAAAATGAAAATCAGATTGTTGTTTAGTGAGTTGAATTACTAATATAATTATACCTCCAGAAATTCAGCTCCTGGTCTAAGATCAGACTCTTTAAGTTGTTGAACATGATCGCCTCCTTCATATAAGTTTCTAGCAAGAGAGAAGCTACGAACGATAACATTTCTTTTTTTCTCCAATTCTTTATCAAGTTTTAGGGATTTTGGTACATTGGTTGCAGCATTAAGTTTCGTTTGGTATGCCACCACTGCTTTCACAAACTCCTGCAACCATTACACAACTAATTCAGTACACGTTGGCCTAAAAAATCACAAAAATGATGATGAATAATGAAAGATATGTCTACCTTATAAGCAGCAGGGCATCCAGGATAATCGAATTCGTCAGAATTCGGTTTCCTCATTCGTTCAGGATGAAACTGCAACCCCATAATAAACTTACCCTCTTCAGGATTATAAGCATCCGGATCATAAAATCCTTCAACCAAACCATCTGGCGCAAACGCCATGGGCTTAAAACGCTGTGCGAGCCTCTTAACTCCTTGATGATGATAACTATTAACCTTAATCTCCATATTATCTTCTAATGAATCCTTAAACCAATCATGCAAAGGTGTTTCCTCCACAATCTCAACCACATGCCTATGCCCATCATAATTATCATAATCCATGTGCACAACCTTTTTCTCTTGTGAACAACTTTTGGTTAGTTCCTTACCAATATCTTGGTAAAGTGTACCCCCACATGCTACATTTAAAACCTGCGACCCCCTGCATATTCCTAAATAAGGAATGTTTCTTTCTAGGCAGAGTTTAGCGAGCGAAAGTTCGATCGTGTCCTTTTCTTTGTCGATTGCGGTGTCGCTTGCGTGCAACCGCCGAATCTCTTCCAACTCCTCTTTCGATAAATTGGTTTCTTCATCCTCGTAGAGCGATGGATCGATGTCTTCCCCTTCGCATAAAAGGACCCCGTGAATCGGCTCGAAACTGTGTAACAACGTGTGCACCCCGGTCACACGGGGTACGATCACCGGGACAGCTCCATACCCAACAATTAGATCAAGATGATATTCACCTAATAAATAAAATAATCCATCATCAGCAACGTTACTTATCAACGTTCTGTAACATGTAAAAATGTTTATCTTTATAATTAATTCATCAAAAATCAAAACATAATTAGTACTCCGTATACATCAGCAATTATGGAAAGCACGATTACGTTCATTAAAATAAGGATCTGGAATTTATCTATTATCTAGTTATTTAAAATGAAGGAAGGAATTAAGGAATTGAAGATCATGTGATTAGTATACGTACCGACGAAATCGACAAACTTGTTCTTGCGAAGGCTTCGACGAGAAACGATGATGACACGAGGTAAAATGACGGCGAGATCGGAGGTAGACATGGGGTGGGTGTTTTGTGGTTGTTACGAGGATTAACGTTAACGAGGCGCCGCGTATGCTATAGTTGTGGAGTTTGTTTGTTTGATTCTAATTTTATAATAAATATGATGATGACATGCAACTATGCAAGCTAAGAAAATGTGATTGAATATATATAGGACGAAAGATGTGGAAGCCACGTGGAAACTCAAATGGGTTTGTTGGGGGAGACACGTGAGTCATGAGATGCGGGAGGCCGGGGATGAGTGATGAATGGGATATGACTGGGGCGGGTCAAAACTGAAGGCAGTCTGACGTGGCAAGGTTTATTCTTAGGATTTTAATTATTTAATTATTCATTACTTTTAAGTTTTAATTTATTTTAGGGTTGGATATCACATCATTGATTACTATTTTGACGGCAGAAGATTTCCGATAGAGTTGGATTGTATCGTAGGGTTCAAATTTGTCGGGTTTTGAGGTTTGGGTTTCGTCGTGTTGTTTTGATATCAATGCATTGAGTGTTCGTTTTGTTCAAAGGGGTCGATAGATGAAGTTTGTGACTCCAAATCATTTGGGTACAACGTTTTACCGGTTTCATCAGTTAGTTACTTCGTACATATTTTCGGCAAAAATCTCAAATTGGCAAATACTGTTTTGATGAAGAAAGTTTTGTTGAATTTGACTTCATTAGTCGGGATATCTACACATTTTTTCTCCCTAAAATTGAGACTATCATATTTTCCCGATATAAAATTTATGATTGTAACATATATTTGAATATATTTGTATTTTATTGATTTAGGAGTGTAAATATGTGATAGTATAGTTCTGCGGTGCGGTTGCAATTTAAGTAAAATGTGGGTTTGACAATTTCAACTATTCTTATGTGATTAATGGATTATATTCTCTGTAGCATAACAACACTTTATTTTACATAAAATGCAGTGTCCATGTAAAATGTGTAATTGTAAATTTGAGTTGTTAGTCACGCAAATCACAGATTAAGATAGTCTCTTGGTCATTTTACTCAATAGTAATACAAGTACAAATATATTAGTAGTAATATACTTTCAATTAATTTATTATTTAATACGAGTGCGATAACTAAATGAATATGCCACCGGTGGAGGCTTCATCCACTTATAGTTTTTGGCGTTACTTAAATTTGGGGGATTGGGAATGGGAACGATTACAGTTTGCCTCGTAATTAATATCTCTTTAATTTCATCTATATCGATTTTTGCTACATACATGTCGGTTTACGTTACATATTTATCTTTCTATCTTTTCTATGCCATCTATTTGGTATTTGTATTTATGTTTGCTATTTCAGTTTCACATTTTATATTGAATCGGGTTATAACTTACTTACAAAGTCTAGGATAAATACTCTACATAACTAAAGTTATATTAATGGAATATACTTAGTACGGAGTATTAATTAGTTTGCCATTTCTTACATATAGAAACAAATCATAATGCATGTAAATTGAATGGGATCGTTGAAACTTAATTGGATATGCCCAAATTGAATTTCAAAACCCAAATATTCTTCTTTAATAATATAAATTAGTAGTTTATCCATAAACATAAATGAATAGAGGACAAGATATATATGTAGGTAATACACAACATAAATGGATACTATTAGAATGCTTTGATAAGTTTTTTTATTACTCAATCTTATTAAAATGATATATATATATATATATATATATATATATATATATATATATATATATATATATATAATCATAATTGGTTAAATAATAATCTATCTGTCAATATATATTATATATAATTAATTAAAAGAGCATATTCCATTTCATTTACTTTGTTAAAATTATCTACATTCATCGCCATAATAAATTATTCGTCTACTTATCCATCCAAATCACTCAAACCCTACTGGACTTTTTTTAATAATACTCGTGGTCTTTGAAAAATGACCTTCTGTTAATCACCGCGCTTACACCTAATCAACGTCATTGTCATCGTAGTTTATTATGATCACTTTCATTAGAAATGAAAAAGATTTAAAAAAAATGACATATACCTCATTGTTTTACTTACATTGCATCTATTGAATTCCTACACTAATTAGACGTTTCAAGATCTATAAAAAAGACTATTTGGAAAGATATATCTTAAAAATAATTGATTAATTTCTTTAACATTTGAGAAGTTTTGTTGGTGGTCGTAAACGTGTTGAAATTGATATTTGGTTAATACTTAACAGAAGTTGAAATAGAGTTGTTAGCTAATGCTCTTTGTTGACTCTTTGATCTTAATCTTCCATTATAGGTTTCTTTAAAGTCTTTTAAGTTTTAACATTTGATATTTTCTTCTCATACCCCATACTTCCATTAACTATTAAACTGGCCTCACGTTTGGCTATTAGTTCATTAGATTACTTCTTGATAAATACTGAAAATGATATTTAAATGTTTAAACAACACAAATTGATTCATATGTAACAATAAATGAAATCTATATTTATTCTATATCTAGTCTAGTATCCAAGGGAAAAGTGATCATTTTTTTTGTTACCTTGAAAATGAGATAAAATAGACAACTAGAGGGAGATGATTGTCATTATCTAAAAGTTTTGGGTTGGTAATGCTATGTTTCAAACCACAAGGTGGGCTTACTAAAATATATAAAAACCATTTTTTGGCCTATGAAGATCATGAAAGGCCAAATGCTTATGTTCAATGAATAGGTACGTGGGCATGTGCATCATCATGTACAACTTTCTCTTGGATAAAACGTACTATAATTTATTGTCATAAGAGCATAAAAAATACGTCCATCATCGCTTGTTTGTAGATATCGTTTTTAATGAAGTTACCCACTAGGGGTGTTCAAAGTATACCGAAACTAAAAAACCGAGTCAAAAACCAGTATAATCGAATCGAATTTTGGTTAATTGAACTGACTTTTTTTTGTTTTTGGGTTTCGGTTAACCGAACCGATTTTTTTTTTTGTTTTTCGGTTTCGGTTTCAGTTCATGATTTTGAGATGAACGTGATAAACGGTTAACCGAAAAAAAACCGAAAATGTTATATATAGTTTTAAAATTTTGTATATATATTGTACATTTTATATTTATATATAGATATGTACACTTGTATTTTGATAAAATCATCTATATTTCTTTTCATTCATTTTAATGCAATTTACTAGCTTAATTATGGCCTAATATGGTAATTAGGGTGGGGTTCAAATGAGAATAGAAATTTGTGTGAGAATGAGGAAACCGATAATATCATGCCATGTATGAAAAGAGAATGTTCCACATGTAGAAAACTCATTTACCCTCAACATCAATGATCTCACAAACGACAAATCAAAAAATCATGAAAATTGCATCATTAAATTCGGCGTTTTCTCCTTTTCGATTTGCCGTCCATCAAGACATACTTCCGACGAGATTTTTTTTTCCATTTTTTTGGTGGGTTTCACATTTACTAACACATGTGTTAAAGTGTTGCGTTTAAGGTTTAGGGTTTGGGGTTAGGGTTTAGGGTTTGAGGTTTGGGGCTTCTCCCCGAAACCCCAAACCTCAAACCCTAAACCCTAACCCCTAAACCTCAAACCCTAAACCCTAAACGCTTTATAAAACTCTAAACCCTAAATCATACTAAACCCTAAACCTTAAACCCTACTAAACCCTAAACACTAATAAACCCTAAACCCTGCTAAACCCTAACCCTAACCTTGAACTCTAACCTTAACCCCAAATTAAATGTATAACCAATCACTAACACATGTGTTACTAATTTGTAAGACCCATTAAAAAATGGAAGAAAAAAGAGTTATCGAAAGTATGACTTGATGGACGGAAAATCGAAAAGGAGAAAATGCTGAATTTTATGATGCAATTGTCATGATTTTTCGACTTACCGTTTGTGAGATATTTAATTTTTCTCACTCAAAGTTGGTGTACTCATTTGAACCTTACTCATGGTAATTATTACTATTAAGTTTTTAATTATATTCAGATAATTCACGTACGTATAACTTAAATATACAATTATAAAGAGTAAAATGATTATCGTTTGATATTCTTATCATCAAAATATTTTAAATATAGTGAACACGAAAAAATAAATATATATTGTGTGTTATTAAATATTTTTAAATATGTATTAGTTAATAAATGGTTAATTTGGTTAACCGATTAACCAAACTGAAAAACTGGTTAATCAATTTTCGGTTAACCGAATTTTTCGGTTTCGATTTCGGTTCAAAAATATTTCAAACCGGAATTCCGATTAACCGAGTCTCCGGTAAACCGAACAACCCTACTAGCCACTTGATACAATAGACCAAAGTCAAAATTTTGAACTAATTAATATGCGAAAAGATGAATAAACACTTCAAAATAATCACAATCATAATAACGCTTTTTACATCATATTTAAGATAATATAAGATACTTTTGATACGGAAATAAAAAGACTAGCTAGTGTCTCTTCTTGTTGTTAAGAATGATTTCAACTTAAGAGAAGATTGAATCATTAATTAATTCCTATTATTTAAATATTAGAAAAAGATAAAACAATAAGTGAACGTATATATAATATCATCATTAAAACATTTTAAATTTTATACTACACATAAAACACATGGTTAATTATCGATTAAACTTTTTTCATTTGGTGATTTCGTGGATCACAACTAATTAATCAATTGTACTAAAAATACTATGCACAAACAGCAGATACGCATGTATTATTCTCACATATTTCTAATTATATCTACGTTTTATAATGACCACGTGACTCATATTTAATGTCAATATATCGATGAAATATGTTTATTACTAGTTTTAGCAAGTAGTAAACTAGTAATAGTGTAATACTGAGTTAAACTTTTAGAACTACCTCATTATTAGATTTTATATAAAGAAGTACCAAAAGATGTGGGCTAAATTGGCGAAGCATCCTAGCTTGCTATCAACAAGTTGTTTGTGAAGTTGATCAATATATATATAAAAAAAAGTCAAATAACTATTATGGTATTAAACTCTCAACCTTCTTAGATATGTGCATAACCAATCCTTATTCTTAATTTATTAAGACCGATGTTATAATGTACACGTAACATTCGTATTATAAGTAATTACGATATTCAAGCTTTACATTTAGGGACAGCGACGCCACAAGCTTTAGCGACCTTCTTGGCACCGGGGGACTTGACATACTTAACAAGAGCCGGGTCTTTAATGTAACGACACAAGCATGGCTTTTGCTCTTTGAGCTTGGTACAACACTTAGCTGGTGGCGGAGTTCCTCTCAAGATGGGAGTTAAGCACGGCGCAAGTTGTGTGGGTTGACATGTGACCGCTAATGTATGTGTCGCACCAACAACTAGCACTACTACCAACAATGGAAGCACAATCAAGGCTAATGACTTCTTCATCTTTAAAAATCCGGATGTTTAGGAAAATGTGATGAATTTGCACTATTTATACATGTTTGAAGGAAGTTGCGTGTATGAATATATTGATAGACTCATACAAAATGCATGGACAATTTTGATCTGCGACATTAGATAGACGTAAGACAAGGATTCTGTGCCACATTGTTTTTAAGATGTTTTCCGCACATTTTACATGTTTTGGTAAAGCATTTTAGTGGACCTTGATAACCAGACTTTAAAGTTGGGCCACATCTTATAATTTTTAAAAGAATTTGGGCCTAAACATATCCAAGAGAACAGCCTATCGGATTATTGGGCTCGCAGCGAAGTCCATTACATGTCCAATTTAAGGATAATTAAATTTGAAGCCATATACAGATATACTTGCACAGGTAAAACATCAACTAATAAGTAATAACCATATATCAACTTATTAGGGGATTAAAGAAACAGATATTACATGAGTATATAAGTTTAATTCCGACTCAAGCAAACGTACATAATAGTACTAAATGCAACGACATTAAGTTCCATTACAAGGACGTATAGCCACACCACAAGCTTGAGCGACTCTACGAGCTCCAAATGAGCTTAGAAATTGACGATAATTCGCATTTTGGACAAAATCACACAAGCATGGCTCTTGTTCCCTTATCCTACCACAACAAAACCCCGATGGTGGAGTGTAAAATAAGGCCGGTCCTATGCACGGACTCAACGATATTAGGTTGCAAACCGCTGCATTAGTATGGTATACTGACACAACCATCAAGAGTGCCACCACCGTAACCAAAGGAAGATTGTTTTTAACCATCAGGAAATGAAATCAAAGTTGAATAAAGAGAGATAGTTAATTCTTTGTGACAGATATTGGTGCACACTTTTAATAGTTTGACAAAGTACAATGAAGGGGATACTTTTGACTTCTTTTTATACTTTCGGTTCCAAATTGTGTAAATTTGGTAATCACTTTTACTTTAACGATTAGCACTAAAAATGATATTCTCACATTCCAAACAAACTAATTGGATTTTTATGAAAGTAAACTGATTTTATATGGATCGGATGTAAGCCCATACATAAGAAGTATTCAATTCGAATATAAATTAACTTTTAATAGAGTGATAGTCGAGTATATAAAATTTAACACGAACTTTCTAAAAGTCACTTAAGGGAATTTTATAGGGACTATCTAAAACGGAGTAGTTGTACAAAGTTACATACCTTGAAAATTAAATGGATAGAAGAAAAAACTAACTGAAGTAAATAAAAACATAAAAATGAGGCTGAAATATCATATCTTTAGCTAGGGACCATGACATAGGGATCGGACAGGTCCCATCATTGGGTGCAACCGAGCAACCTTAACTTCTAAGTTCCAAATTAAATAAATGTAACCACTTGAGACTTTTAAGATCAACTGGCGGACTGCGAAGTGGGGTTTTTTTGGACTAGGCAATAGGGGTGTTCAAAAGTATCTGAAACCGAAACCCGAATATCCAAAAATCCAATCCGAAAATATCTGAAATTTCGGATCCGAAAATTCGGATACCCGAAATTTGGATATCCGAATTTTCGGATTCGGATTCGGATAGTGATTTTAATAATTTTTGGATATTTCGGATACCCGAAATATCCGAAAAGATGTGGGATGTTTATTTATTTTCATAAAGTTTGGGGTGAAATATTAGTAAGGAACAAAATTGAGGGTACTAACTTGACACTTAACAAACATTATCACCATCTCACATTTTACATTCAGAAGATCCACATTTACTTTTTGGTTTCTTGTTATATTTACTCCGTAGTTTGACTGAACCTCCCACCCTCACCAACTAAAAAAAAATCAACTCAAAACCCCAAATATTTTTATTTCAAAGGCTGACATCGATAAATCTTTCGATTTATTGAAAGCTTAGATGATTAGTGGAGTTTAAGGAAGCAAATTGGTAAAGATTAGTGATGTAGATCTCTCTGGCCATTCCCCAAATCTGAAATCCCAATCGTTCTCTAGACTCTAGTTTGGCCTCTCGTTGCTGAAAATTCATCAACTAATCGTCATCAGTTTGAAGTTCAAAAGATGATGCTCTTCTATTATATAATTATATGTTTGATGAGTTTTCTTATTTGATGTGTTAGTTGTTTGATGGCTTGGTCAGTATATAGATCTTGGTTTTCTCTTTCTGCATAATTTGTTTCATATATTTTATATGTAACTAGGTACGTATTCAATGCGATTATTTTTTTCCAGATTGAATTTTGAAGGTTGATTAAGGGGATGATTTCGGATAATTGGATATCCGAATCTTCGGATACCCGAAATTTTGGATTCGGATTTCGGATAGCAAATTCTAGTATCCGAAATTTCGGATATCCGAAATTCGAATATCCGACTTTGAACAGCCCTACTAGGCAATAGGGTCGTGGACCATTGCGATTTTTAAAATAAATCGTTAAACCACTAGATATCACTACATGTACCTGAGCTACTACATAGTTGGCTTCCTTAATTTGTCACGTCACGTATACCTCATTTTCGAACTACTATTTCCTTGGCCTTATTTCCCTTAAATTCCTCCATCCCTTAAATTATGTTCAATAAAAATTTGGAATCGTGAAGTCTAAGTCTCTAAGACTCCTTCCAACGGGAGTCGTCGGCTCCAAAGCGACGAACCGACACCGATAGCATGAGCCCATTGGTTTGTGTCGTCGGTTTTCATCTTCGGAAAACCGAAGTGCTCCATCGGTTTGTGTGTGGGTCTCATATTCCTTTTTTTTGTTACCGCTGAAAAGGGAAAAAAAACAAAAAATTTTAAAAATGTCGAGCGTCCCTTTTTTATTTTTTTTTTAAAATCAATTTTTCAACTATAAATATATACCACCTATTTCATACAATTCACATAATCTTTCCAACATCTCTTAAACAATTCACACAATCTTTTCAACATTTTTATATACTTTCAAAATTTAAAATGTCTTCTGATTCGGATCTTGAAGATTTGTAGGCGTTCAACGACATTTTCGATCCGGAATGGGTGATTAATGTTATCAACGCCATATCTTCCGAATCGGAAGACGAAGAAGTAATTCCGATCCCGAGAGTTCCTCGTCGATACTTTTCAAGAGATCGCTAAACAACGGGCCAACGTTTATTTCAAGATTACTTCGCCGACAACCCAACATTTTCGGCGGATGTATTTCGACGTCGTTTTCGGATGAGTAAGCCATTATTTATCCGTATATGTCAAAATATTACATCTTATTCTCAAAATCCGTTACCGGAATACTTTGCATATTTTCATCAACGTATTGACGCAATCGACAAATCCGATTTTAATGTTTTTCAAAAAATGTACTTCCGCCGTACGCCAACTAGCGTATGGTTGTGCCGCAGATGCGTTTGATGAATATTTGCATATGGGTGAACAAATATCATATGATTCATTGGATAATTTTGTAAATGTGTATTTCATTTGTACTCTACGGTGTATTTGAGAAAACCAACACTTCAAAATGTGCAACGTTTACATCAACGTCATTCCGAGTTGCATGGTTTTCCGAGTATGCTCGGAAGCATCGATTGTATGCATTGACCTTGGAGAAATTGTCCAGTAGCATGGCAAGGTCAATATACAAGAGGAGATCAAAGTCATCCAATAATCATGCTCGAAGCAATTGCGTCTTATGATTTGTGGATTTGGCATGCTTTCTTTGGTCCAGCGGGCTCGAGCAACGACATTAACGTTCTTAATCAATCGGATTTGTTCTCCGATTTACTACAAGATAGAGCTCCCCAAGTTAACTTTACGATTGCCGGACAACATTTCACAAAAGGGGTATTATCTGGGGGATGGAATTTATCCGGAATGGACGACAATTGTTAAGTCGTTCAGGTATCCACTAACTGAAGTCGAGGCTCGCTTCAAGAGATACCAATAATCTACAAGGAAAGATGTGGAACTAGCATTTGGTGTGCTTCAAGGCCGTTGGCAAATCATCAAAAACCCGAATAGACCATACAACACTAACAAAATAAAAAGAATCATGTATGCTTGTGTGATTCTACACAACATGATAACGGAAGACAACGGACGAAATATGTGTCCACTGGAAGAAGATTATTCCTCTGATCCGTCAAATAGACCAACTCATTCGTGGGAAGAAAGAGTTGCAACTTCATTGCGTGTGGACAAGGAATTACGGGATCGGACTGTTCATCATCGACTTCGCAATGCTCTAATCCAACACATTTTGCAACTTCCATCAAATTACCGTGTTCGTTAGTTACGTAATTGTGTAATTTTTATTTTTAAGAATTTTTGTAATTTTTATTTTTCGAAATTGTTGTAATTTTTATTTTTATAAATTGTTGTAATTTTTATTTTTAATGAAATGTGTTTAATTTAAATTATTGTGTTTTATTTAAATAATTGTATTTTAGTTGATTAAATAATGGACAGTGGGTCCCAAAAAAAGAAGTGATGGAATGGGGATGGGATGAATCTATCAGTTTCAGTCAGTTTTTTGAAAAAGCTAACGTGGCGCTGATGTGACTGTCAGTTTTTGTCACTTTAATTTTGAGTTGGGAGGAGTCTAAGACACAAGGGTGGTTAGGTTTAATTTCCACTTTGACTAAAATGGTATATGTTATGTTGGTATGGTTGGATAAACTTCATTCAGAATCACCTATTTTTATTTAATATGATAGTATCCGTCGAATGTTTTTAAAATCGGAAATTGAATCGGACCGGAATCCTTCAATTTCCGGTCGAATCGGTCAGACCGTTCCGGTCCAACCGTCCCAAAACTGGGGCAAAAATAATTTTTTTAAAAAAATAAAATCAAAAACCGGCTCAAATGGTCCGGTTCCCGGTTGAACCACCTGGTTTTGACCGAACCGTCCGGTTCGTTGACCTGTCAACTCTTGGTCAAAACCGATTTTCAACCAGACCGGTTCAACCGGTTTTCAAAACATTAGTATCCGCGTAAATAGGGATGGCAAAAGGCCCCGCATCCGATGGGGATCCCCGAACCCCACATTTTCCGAATCGGATTGGGGACGACATTTCGGATTTTGGGACACAAAATGGGGATTCTAATGGGGTTCCGATTGGGGAACGGGTACTATCATCCCCGCTCCGCTCCGCCCCGTCCCGCCCCGAAATATATATATATATATATATATATATATATATATATATATATATAATATGTCTTTTATTTATATATATTATTATTCTCATTAGTAACCACGTAAACTATTAATATTCTTATGAACCTGAAATCATCTTTGTTGTTTTGATTACTGCTGTTATATTGATTTGGTCAAGTGATTTAGTCGGAATATTTTAAGATCATTTTATAATGATTTTGGTAATTTTTAATTTTACACCTATTGCTATATTATATCTTGATCATTGTGTTAATCTGTTTTTAGAAAGAAAAAAAAAAGATATTACCAGTGAGAATAGCTAGATAATATTGTAAAGAAAATCAGTAAAAACTCCGGGTTAATTTAAAGTACTATCAATGTGAATACAGCCTTAAGGAAGCGATGTCCCTAGTGGGGTACTTCGATCCCCGTTAGGGTTTGGGGAAAATTATATTCCCAATGAGGTGCCACGATAAAATCCCCATTGGAGTTTGAGAAGGGTATGAGGATATTTTTGATTAATGGGTTTGAGAATGGGGTTATCACTCTCCGCCTCGAACCCGCCCCGTTGTCATTCCTACGCGTAAATGACGATGTAGACTGTGCTGATAGGCGAAGATGATAATAGTAATGAGGATGTGAGAGTGATGATATGATGAAGATAAATTGCTGTGTATATTTTGTGTTGAATATTTGTTAATACAAACTAATAATATAATATTACAGCAACTAAGTTTTAAACTCGTGTATAAACACAGGTTATGTTAAAAAAAAATCATTAACGAAATATAGGTATTGGTATATTTAGAACTTATATGTAATCGCATATATGTATTGTAAATGTATGTATTACGGGTTGTAAATCTCAACAATGAAGAAAGAACTTTTCTTTTTCTTTTCAAATTTAGTTTTTGCTTCTAGCTCGGCCTCAAGGTGTTGTCAAAATTTTGGATCAATCCAATTAGAGTAGCTACGTATATATTTTACGCCACCACATTAGAAATAAAAATGTATCAAATAAAAGTTTATAAATAAAGAAATAAAAATGTATAAAATACAATTTGACCTAAATTTAAATTTTATAAGGATAGAAAAAAGTTTATAAACAATAAATAAACATAAATAGCTTATATTACATTTCAGTCTTTTTGACAGTTTTAGCCAGTTTCAGGCTTTAACCAGTTTAAACTGATTTCAGTCCAGTTTTTAACCAGTCTTCTGACTGAAAAGTAGGACTGAATTATGACTGTCAGACAGTCCTATGACCAGTCCAGTCTTTCTAGAACTGATCCCAACCTGGTTCAGGACCAGTTGCAATCTTAGACTGTTTTGCTCATCTCTGTTTGACGATTTATATAGTTGAAACTTGAAATACCATAACGACACATATTACTTGTAACGGTACACGTAGCCAAGATCGATCAATATTTATAATTAGTTATGAAATAATTATAATTACATTACACTATAGTCTGGCTTAGTTTTAGCACACCAAAGCTAAGCTTGATATAATCACAAGTACAAACACCCACGTTACATAGGCAAATGAGTGTTACGCATGCATTACGTACCATTTATTTCACGATAATTAATTATGCTAACTAGATACATATTTAGCACTGTGGAATGCTAACCCCACACTGGCTAGCAACCCTTTGAGCGGTAGCGGGGCTAACTAACTGACGAAGGCTGGGGTTGCGGAGGTACCCACAGAAACAAGGCCTTTGCTCCTTCATCTTACTGCAGCACGCGCTTGATGGAGTTTGTGACGACGAGATAGCACCCGCACAAGGTATCAGTTCCAAGTAGTTGCATGTCACGGCCGTGGCTCCAGGTATTTCACCCATAATAAGCATCATCGCTGCACCAAGTGCGATTACAAAGAAAACCATGTTGCGGGGTGCCTTCATGATGTTGAGAGAGATTTTGTGTTTAGCTAGTGTGGTGATATGATTCGAACCAAGTGATTGGTGCACAATTTATAGACCATTGAACAGTACTCTGTACTCGGACCCGTGTAGCCGTCTAGGCCGGGTTAGAAATCAAGATTAGTGGTTGACTGATAAGTCGTTATACTTGCTAGTCAATGGACAAGATATTTCATGAGGTGAAATAAATTTATGTTAAGGAAGTTGAAGAAAGTAGCTGGTATTAAATTCGATCGTATTAAACTTGATTGCTACTTGTATAGATGTTTATTTACAAGAAAAAAAAATGTTTGTACTAGTTAGTAACTATATGCAAAATTTATGATGTTACATATTATATGCGTTTATAAGACCCTTCCCAACCGTGAACATCAACTGACGCATTAGTTGGTGCCACATCAGCGCCACATCAGCTTTTTCCAAAACTGACACAAACTGACACTACCCTGTCAACAGTAAAACATCAGTTAACATCACTTCTCTTTTTTGGGACCCACACACTAATTTCTTTATTTATTTAAAACACAAACTTAAATAAAACATTTTATTAAAACTAAAAACATTACATTAAAATAAAAATAAAACGTTACAATTACTAAAAATTTTAAAAAAAATGTTACAATTCCTAAAAAAAATACATTTCTTAAAAATTAAAAAAATAACTAGTCGCTACTCCGAATCGTCCAAACCCGCTCGATCTTCGTCCGAATCGTTGACTTGAACTGAACCTGAAACCGAATCGCGACCAAAAACCATTTTATAATCATTTTCATAATTATCGACAACGGTTTTTCGCACCTGCTCGAGCATCTTTTTTCCCTTGTCTTTAAGGCCGCTCGGTATTTTTTTATACAACATCTTCCACGATTTTAATATAGTTTTTTTGACCGAATTTCCCTTGATCGTGGCCAATGTTTCTTGTTGTGCTTGCGCGGCTTGTATGTTGGCTAGTTGTTCCTTTTCTTTCAAACTACGCAAAGAAGTAGCGGCATCACTCGAACCTGAACTTTTTTGACTTTTGTTGGCTTTAGCTCGGCCGGGCGAACGAGGAATAATGTCGTCTTGGAACAACCGTTCCATGTTAGTCGTGAGAGGCTTAGAAATAGGCTCGGAAGTAGGCATATCGTCACCAAGATTAATCGGTTCAAGTTCGGCTTGGCTTGGTTGTCGGCTCATGATTCCATCATTTTCCATAAATTTCGGACAAAGTCGTAGTACATTCCAACATTTTTCATATATGAAGGCGCGTTTTTGTTGAGACTTAAACGCTTCGTGACACCCCTTCAAAATGTCGGTATCACTTGCCCCGCTTTGACGAGGATTGGTAAGATGTTTGTAGATGGCAATGAAAATTTTGGTGTCGCTACGAATTTTGTTCCACTTTCCTTGAAGTTGGCTCAAACTACGTTCTTGAGGTGCAACCGTATTGTAATCCTTTAAAACTTTGTCCCAAAAAGCTTCGAAGCTTTGTGAAACCCCTTTCTTTGAAACCTCGGAACGGTGAATCCAACGTTCGGATAATATTAGCGCATCTTCGTCGGACCATCTAACTTGAACCCTTTTTGGTTCTCCTTTTGCTTTTCCTTTTCCTTTTTTCAGCTTCGGGTTCGGCACGGGTTCGGGCTCGGCTTCGGCTTGACTTGGTGACTCGGGCTCGGGTGGAGTGTGGATGTTTCCGAATTGTGGATAGTTTATTGGAGTAGGTGGAAATGGAGAGAAAGCGGAGGATGGTTGGGTTAAAAATCGTTGTCTCCAAATGGTGGTGGAGTTTGATGGAATGGTTGTAGAGTTTGTTGAAATGGTGGTGGAGTTTGTTGGAATGAAGAATACGGTGAAAAGTGTTGGTAGTTTTGGTAATTTTGGTAACCTTTAAATTGTGTCGCGTATTGTGAAAAACTGGGGGGTTGACCTGGTGACGAGTTGCTCGATTGAGCGGAAGATGTGGCCGTCGATGAAGTTGGATTATGGGGCGTGTTCGGTATGTGATTGTTTATTAAATTGTTTCACATATCTTCGCCGGTTGATTGGTTGCGTTTCATTTTTTTGGTGGTGAAATATTGTTTAATTTGTGTATGAATATGATTTTTTTGTGAAGTGGAAGTAGGTTGAAGATTGTATTAAAAGTGATGTATATATATTGTAAATATATTTAGTGAAAGTTTGTTAAAATTTGGTGTGTATATGATATGTATATATAGTGGTGCACAAAATGGTGGTTGTGGTTTTTTTTTTGGCTACTGGCTCCCCAACCCAACGGATATCCCTTTTTCTTTCTTTTCTTTTTTTTTCTACCATTGAAACAACCGGACAAAAAAGAGAGAAAGTTTTTTTTTTCCTTCGGTAAACCGACGAAATCAAGCGACGAGAGGAAACTGACGCCCCGTGCCAACGGCGTCGGTTCATTTCTGTTTGCCGACGGGTCCAACCGACGTAGCGTTGGGAGGGCTCTAAGACCCTTCACTATCGTAAACATCAACTGACGCATCAGTTGGAGCCACATCAGCGTCACATCAGCTTTTTCCAAATCTGACACTCCACTACCTACAGTTAACATCACTTCTCTTTTTTTGGGACCCACACACTAATTTCTTTTTCTATTTAAACACAAACTTAAATAAAACATATTCATTTAAACTAAAAATGTTACATTAATAAAAAATAAAACGTTACAATTCCTAAAAATAAAACGTTACATTTTCATTAAAACTAAAAACATTACATTAATAAAAAATAAAACGTTACAATTCTTAAAAATAAAACGTTACAATTCCTAAAAATAAAACGTTACATTTTCATTAAAACTAAAAACTAGTCGTCTACTCTGAATCCTCCGAACCCGCTTCGTCTTCATTTTCGTTGTCGTCCTCGTCCGAATCGTTGACTTGCACCGAACCCGAACCCGCTTCACGACCAAAAACCGTCTTATAATCATTCTCATAATTATCGACCACGCTTTTCGCACCTCCGCGAGCATCCTTTTTTCCTTGCCTTTAAGCCCCTTGGGTATTTTTTTGTATAACATTTTTCACGATTTGAATATAGTTTTTTTGACTGAATTTTTATCAATCGTAGCCAATGTTACTTTTTGTGCTTCCGCGGCTTCTATGTTGGCTAAACGTTCTTTTTCTTTCAAACTACGCGAAGAAGTAGCGACGTCACTCGAGCCCGAACTTTTTTGACTTTTTTTAGCTTTAGCTCGGCCGGGTGGACGACGAATAATGTCGTCTTGGAACAACCGTTCCATGTTGGTCGCAAGTGGCTCGGAAGTAGGCATATCGTCACCAAGATTAATTGGTTCGAGTTCAGGTTGGCTTGGTTGTCGGCTCATGAATCCATTATTTTCCATAAACTTTGGACAATATCGTAGCACATTCCAACGTTTTTCATATATGAAGGCTTGACCTTGTTGATCCTTAAACGCCGCATGACACCCCCTAACAATGTCGTCGTCACTTGCCCCGCTTTGACGAGGATTGGTAAGATGTTTGTGGATTGCAATGAAAATTTTACAATCGCTACGAATTTTGTTCCACTTTCCTTGGAGTTGGCTCAAAGTACGTTCTTGAGGTGCCACCGAATTATAATCTTTTAAAACTTTATCCCAAAAAGCTTCGAAGCTTTGTGAAACCCCTTTCTTTGATTTTTCGGAATGGTGGATCCACCGTTCGGCTAATATGAGCGCCTCGTCGTCGGACCATCTAACTTGAACCCTTTTTCCTTCTACTTTTCCTTTTCCTTTTCCTTTTTTCGGCTTCGGGCTCGGCAAGGGTTCGGACTCGGGTACGGCTTGGGGCTCGGGCTCGGGTGGAGTGTTGATGTTTTCGAATTGTGGATAATTAATTGGAGTTGGTGGAAATGGTGAGAAAGCCGATGATGGTTGAGTTAAAAATCGTGGGTCTCCAAATGGTGGTGGAGTTTGTTGGAATGGTGGTGGAGTTTTTTGGAATGGAGGATATGGACCATAGTGTTGGTAATTGTGGTAACCTTGAAATAGCGTGGGGTTATTTGCGTATCGTGAAAACCCGGGTGCTTAACTTGGTGACGAGTTGGTCGATTGAGCGGAAGACGTGGCCGTTGGTGAAGTTGGATTATGGGTCGGATTCGGTATGGATTGTTTATTAAATTGTTCCACATATCTTCGCCGGTTGATTGATTGCGCCTCATTTTTGTGAAGTAGAATTTGGTATAATTTTTATATGAATGTTGTGTTTGGAGGGGTGTAAATTTTGTGAAGTGAAAATGTTGGTGGTTTGGGTTTGGTGTATAAAGGTATGTTGGTGGTTAAAAATTGTGAAATGGAATGGGTTAAAAATGGTGAAGTAAAGGTGTGTATATATAGTGTTAAATTGTGAAGTGAATGGGTTATTTTTTTTGGTTTTTGGCTCCTGGAACTACCCCAACGTATACATCATTTATTTATTTTTTATTTTTAGCCGTTACTAGCTACCGACGCGGGCCCAAGGTTTTTGGTTTTTACTTCGGTTTGGCGACGTTTTTAACCGACGGATCGGAACCGACGCACCGTGCCTATGGCGTCGGTTCCGTCACTCCAACCGATGCTTTCTACCGACGGACTATAGTGAGACCCCTAAAACAGCCTATAAATTTGAGAGCGTAATCATGAGTTGTGTGACGTTTAACAAGTACGTATCATATCTCCATTTTAATTGGAATTTGAGTATTGGAAAGATTACCTTATTGTCGTTCTTTTTAATGAAAATGTTAAATAATTGAGGAAGCGTACGTAAATAATAATGACATAATTCACGTTTTATTGCGCATGTATTATGAAAAGGCAAAAATATATATATAGAAAGGTAGTCGATCTCATGTTAAAAGAATTGTTTCGACAATTTAGAACATTCACAAATCACAACAACTATACATATTTAGATTTGTCTAAAACAATATATGTACTTGTCATAAAAATGAGTAACACAAAAGTTTCACAAAGATATGAAATAGATTCATTTTTGAAATGTATATATAGTCAATGGACATGTCAATTTTCTGTAGAGTCGTATATGAGAAGGAAAAGAAAAATCACACTGGAAATTTTGTGTTGAAAATGCAATCACGTCTTGGAAAATTTGTCAGCTGAAATAAAAGTAATAAAATTGTAGGTTGAAATTTGGAATGTTTAGTGCTATGAAATTGTACAACTCATGTACCGGAAATACCCAACTTAATTCTTTTATACTAGTATATTACCCGTATAATGCAGCGGTAAATTTATAAAAATGATGTTGGTGATTAAGATTAAGATGTAATTTTAGCATTATATGCCATTTTTATTGTTGGTCGACAGTTTTCGGTGGAAGGCAAATGTGTGTGAACTGATTCATTGAGTGTCGTATTAGTGTAACATCATTAAATGTGTGTGAATTGATTCGTTGAGTGTCGTATTATTATAACATTATTAGAAAAATTAGTTAATATGATCTTTAGTTACAATTTTCAGTTTACATATTCTATTTCTTAATTATCTTAAAAACTTTGTGTCATGTTTCCAATTGTTATTAGTATTGCATTTGCTGTAACTGATTTTATCGTATGGAATGAATGATCTTGTATGGAATGAAAATGAGTGAATTTTAATGAGTGTTATTATTTAATTGATTTTCCATGATACTTTCCATATTTCTTAATGTTAATTTAAAGTTTTAGTTGACTTAAATTGAAAGGGTATTTTGGGGATTTTCCATCTCTCTTTGACTAAGTTTAAGGTTAAAATAGCTAAATGCTTTATAAGGAGTTATAGATTTTCTTTGATTCTTAATAAAGTTTTGATTGGGGCTATGTCCCTTTTACCAATAAAAAAAATAATAATAAAAATAAATTTGTACAAATTTTTGTTATTATCTAAAGAGAAATGATAAGTTCACATAATTTTTATAAAATAAGTTAGATTACAATCAATAAGGTATATCACAAACTATTAATTGGATGATATGATTATAATCATGTAACGATTTTCCGATTTGCATGATAGCCGTAAATTGAAATCTTGAGTTGGGCCCGTTGGCTTCTTAGTATCGTGGGTATCCTTCAAAGTTGTGAGTTTAAGTTCGATAGTAGACATATATATAAATTTGTGGAAAAAAATTCTATATATTCATGGTAGGTAAGTGTGTCTGAACGTGCCTTTCGGAAAATAAAAATAAATCTTGAGATGGCTTCTTGAAATGGGTAATAATTAATAAAGGTGAAGAGCCGATATTGGTGTTCCGTAGGTAGCCCACTATGAAATGGGTTCTCCAATCAATTACACTTTCCTGGGCTTTTATGATGCTCAGTCTAAATCCAAAACTTTCTTACATACATAATTTAATTATGCTTATTTCAAGTTAGAAATTACAAACAAACTTATCTTTTAAACATTTTCAAGTTTTATTCATCTCCAACTTATGTTACCTAACGCACTAAACAAGAATAGTTAGATGTGTTAATTTCAAATTTCACCCCTACATTTTTTGCCTCATGAATTGATTAAATGTGTGTCTATCATCTTATATATATTTAGTTGCTTAGATCTTTAAAAAGCTAGCATAAAGGTATTAGGATTATTCCTGCTCCATTGTATGCTAATGAAAAGAACTAATGTTAGTTTAATCAAGAAACAAAAAGGTTACCCTTTATAAACTCATTAATCATTTCTTCTTGCGAGGAAAGCTCGAAAACATCACATAAGTATTTACCTTCGTCATCATTATCTTCATTCGTAACTCGGTCAGGTATATGTGATGTATATTCGAATCCATCTTCATCATACATCACCAACATGTTATGGCTAACACCCAAATCAGGGGCATACACACTATCCCTAATAATAAGACCGTCATTGTTATCCAATCCTATAAATGGCATCCCTTTGTCGCTTAATTCTTGATCGAGTTCAGATAGCCCTGTCTCATCTCTATTGTCATGATGGGTATAGTCATGATCCAAATCAAGACCCACAATCGAGTCATGGTGATGATTTTTGTGATCATGTTTTAACCAAGATGAAAAATTCCCATTACCATGATGATGTATGTTGTTTGGAGGTGAAGCATTGACAAGCGGAGTGGAACGGGAAATGGTGTTCCTTGAACGAGATTTTGCGAGTTTCTTGAGGTGGGAATTGAGAGTGTGTAAAAGTTTTGCCTCGGGTTTGATCTTCTTGGGCTTTTGTCGATTGTGATGACGATGGTGGTGGTGATGATGATGGTGATTGATTACGACATTGTTTGGTGGTTTATGGTCGTCATTCAAATCATAGGTAATCCTTTTCTTTCCCATTTATGTAATTACATTACAAGATGAATGAAACGGAAGTTGAATCATGGATGGGAATTTATTATAAAATAATATACGAAATTAAATTAAAGCAAGAGCAACAAATTAAACTTGTTTTTGGGTGTTGTCCGAAATTTGCAATCTCCCGGATAATATGCATGCATTCAATAACGCGTACGGAAACTACTTCATGGTCAAACCGTCTACCTATTTTTACTTGCTAAATTTGGATACAGAAATATATATACAAAATGTTTATTTATCATGTCTTAAAAAACGTTTCTCATGCTAACATATTTTTACGACGATTTCAAATCTAATGCAATGTAACAATTAAGTGGCTATTAATATTAAAATTAAGAGCAATACTACATTCACATAAATTTTACAAAGAAATTCTCACAAACTGAGGTGACAAGTGAATTCAACCTATCAAATTACTTTTCATTTTCTCTCTCATACTTCTCTCGTTTCATTTCATTGACACATGTTGTAAAATAATTCTAAATTTTGTGTGCACGAATCATTTCTCTAAAATTAATGCCATACATAATCATGCAGTCTCCGAATGTTCACATACCGGCCCAACTCCAACCTGCCTAATTATGCCTAACCGCCCCTCAACTCCTCAAGCTTAACTCGTGAAAGTCAAATCTAGCTCACCTAAAAAGCCCACTTACTCAATGGTGGCCCAACTCCAACCAAAATTACAAGCTAAAACAACACCCAGTTCTCGGCTCGTGGAGAGTTGATGACAGGACCACGGACCCGAGTGAACAGTCCTGGAGCTAGGAACCAAGGGAGGGGGTAATTTTGTTTTATTTTTTAAGTTTTGAGTAGTCAAAAAATTTAAAATATCATAAATTCATTTAATAAAATTTTCTTTTATTGTGATTTGAAAAGATTTTTTTTTTGGACTGCCCCATGCCCCATTCTACATCAGCCCCTACGAGTGAATACCATCATCACTTCAACTTTTTGACGGAAATGAACGAACAAAATGTGAACCCCACTTCAATATTTAATTCATGGGTTGATACTAATTTAATCCTCAAAGTTTCACTTTTTTTCGTTTTAATCACTTAAGCTTTTTTCTTATGATTTAACTCTTTCAGTTTGCATTGATTTATTGGTTTAAGCATTCAGAGGGTTAAACCATTAATTTTTACAAAAGTTGGATGATTAAATTAGAAAAAATTAAAGGGTAAAATCGCTATAAAAAACAAATTTTAGGTATTGAACCATCAAACTTTTGAAGTATAATGAAACTTTAAGCTTAAACCACAAATTTTTTGAAACTTAGAGGGTTAAATTATTAGAATAAGACTTGAGTGGTTAAAGAAAAAAGGTGAAACTTTGAGGATTAAATCATTATTAACCCTTGATTCATTTTTCTTTTATCGTTTATTTTTTTACTTATCTTAGATAGAAAATACTAGGGCTAGAAACGTTGTGAATAGTGACAGTTAACTCTAACACTACGAGTAGTCAGGACGGAGCCAAGAATTCAAAGTAGAGGGACGAATATTTGTTATTTTTTATTGGGTAGTGATAAATACAATAATTTTTTTGATTCAAACACCAAAATTTTAGTTCACTGGATTTGTATTGTGTGCTTTAATGATTGTACACTTTGGTGTAAGAAATAAATTATTTGTTGTATCTATCAACTCCCTTTTTTATTTCTTTTATAGTTTGTGAGGGTGAAATTTTTAGAATGTCATTAATACCTTAAACATATTTTTTTACCGTGATATAACAGTTCTAGTAAGGGCACATGTCTACGCTGTCCCTACCCTGTCTACGCCACTGCGAGTAGCCATGGGACGATATGCAGTCGTGGCTCGCAGTCATCCCACGATATCAACGAGCGCATGTCATTTAAAGTGAAATGTGTTTTATGAGAAAAATTGTACCATGACAAATTCAAGAATCACTCGTATGATAATTTATATTCAAACATCAACTAACAATTGATCTGAGCGATCATATATTTCTACAGGCTATTCAAAATTCATTAAAATCTAATTAAAGTCCTTTTGAATATATATACCGTGTAGGGAGCTTTAGAGGGTGTTTGTGTTGGCTTTTCATATTGGCTTTTTAGTTTTTTAAGCTTTTTAGTTTAAAAAGCTCATTTATTTTGCCAAACACTTTTTTGACTTTTTAGTTTTTCACCACTAAAAAGCTTGTTTTTATGAAACCAGGAGATTGAAGTTTTTTAGCTTTTAATTATTAGCTTTTTAGCTTATAAGCTAAAAAACTAAAAGCTAAAATATAAACGCCAAGCCAAACACTCTCATTGGATTCTAGAAACAAATCAATCGTCTTTGTTAACTGTAACATCCTGTTTTTGGACCTGAATTTAAATGATTATTTTAATAATGGGAAATATTTTATTTGATTTAGTTGAAAATAAACAAGTAAAAGAGTTTCAGTTTTTATTGTGAATAGTAAAAAGTTACTTGTTTTAAATAAATAAAGTTGACAGTAAAATAAAATATTTTATCTCGCGAGTATTTTCAGGTTCCAGACAATAGAGTTAGTGGGGATAAAATATAAACACTGATAAAAGTGAGTCAGTGGATGAAACCGACTTAATCTACCTAACATTTCATCTCTTCATTTTGTTCTAAAACTCTCTCAAATTAGTATCAAGTAATCAAAAGAGATTTTGGTTGAATCCATAGTAGTTCATCATCAACATCAGATTATCTATATCATCATTTCTTGTTCATCAATTGATTGTAAGTAATTTAGTGTTCTTGAGACTTTTGTATGGAAATTAGGTAAATGTTGGATATATAGATGATTTGTATGAATTAAAGCTTCTAGTTCATGTTTTGTTGATTATATGGTGATTACACAACTATATGTGATGTTTACATGATGATTATATGTTAGAAATTGTAAGTGTTCTTCAAGTTAAGTTTTGAGTAGAGTTCATGTATAAAATTGTGGATTTAATGATGATGAATGTTTGATATTGAAGTAGTATAGCTTGATTAGTGTTATAGTATGTTAGTGTTTGATGTTTGTGGATTTCCTTTGATAATTTCATGTTTAGAAGTTGTGATTTTGGTAAAAATGAGATTTGGTTCGAGCTGAATGTTGTAACAAGTTGCTGATTTCTGGGTTTGGGCACCTTAGCCGATCGGCTAAGCATAGCAGATCGGTTATGTATGTTAAGCCGAACGGCTATGTAAAGCAGATCGGTTAGAATAGTTAAAAAATGTCACAGAACTTGACTTTGCAAATAAAATTCAGAAATGCACTAGGATAGCCGATCGGCTATGAGAAGCCGATCTGCTATGGGTTTGAAATAGTGGATTTTGGGTAATAAATAGAAAATGTGTAGTTTGGTTGTTATATTATAATAGTTGATGTTATTTAATTAAATATGTTTATAATTAAAGTAATAGTTAATCAGTTGGGATGAGTTACTGACTTGATGTTATTGTGATTCCAGATAAGCGGGCGGCAACTCAGTAAGATTAGACCACTGAGTTGAAGATCATATATATTGGTGAGTGGTTACCGTAGTCCTCGGTTCAACTCGGTTGTAACGGGTTCGGTTACAACGGGTAAACCAGGATAGCTTATGTTGTAGTTGTTGCCATGATTAATTTCAGTTATTACAGTTGTTGATTATGTTGATTGAAGTTGATTGATCCAGTTGTGAAAGTTGTTCAGCTGATTTTCATAATTGCATATGATATGTTTTATGTGACAAGTTGTTAAGTTGTATGGTTGATTCAGAGGTCAACGTTGGTTGGTTGGGTCTGGCTAATACTGTGTAGCTGTCTTGGTTACTTTGATACACATAGTTGAGAACTAACCAACACTGTGAAGGTAGTAGTCAGGCTATCGGTAGATCACTGCGAATGGCATACAGTGATCGTGGTATACTGAGAATAGCATACAGGAACCGCCGATCCTCTTGACGATACGTGCTTATGTGTTTAATTAGTTGTGGTTTATTTAGTTGTAAGACTTGTTATGATTGGATTGAACCGTCGGTTACGGTTCCATTCACTTAGCGTAAGCTAACCCCTCGTTGTTGAATGTTTTGCAGATTGTGGTTGGTTGATGTAGATATGTTGGGGATGTTTAGCTGGATGTTTGACTTAGCTGGCGCAACTCTGACCTTTATTTTGTTGCGTTTTGGAAAGTTTTAGTAACACCCGTTTTGTTAATATGTAATTAAATATTTGTAAGTAGAAGGTGTAAGTTTGTAAAAGTTGTTGAAATGTTTTGTAAATGTTTGGGAATCGCGCTTCCTAAGATTAATATATTATAAAATATGATGTGAAAAGTCGGGTGTTACATTAACTATCACAAACTAAAATCCTCCGTTAAGAAAAACATCGTCATATCGTGTAAGTCCAGAACATATATGCTCGATCGCCGTTCCAGCTTGTACAAGAAATTCTTTCCCGATACCTTGTATTCGCAAACGACACAGTACGACAAATTTTATTAGTTGCCAAAGTTTGTATAATATACTTCACATAAGATTCCACTTATGATATAATCCAAATATCAAAACAAAATTTGAACAAACTATATAATACTTTCTTTTCAATATGCGTTCGACGAAAGGAATTATAAACATGTACAATGATCGTCAAAAACAACGTTCTTTGTTTATGTATATCTTGCATTTTTTTAACAATACCATCCATGTTTCCAGACTGTAAACGCAGTACGACCTCCGTCCTAAAACTATTATTCTGTTTTGACTTTTCAAAGTCTTTTTTTTCAACTTTGACCTTAAATATTTTTATATGTATTGTTTAATACTTGATGTAAATTATATTAATAAAAATTCATTTAAAACTCAATCCATTCATATATTTTACATTAAGTATTATATAGCACACAGAAAAATATTTAAGGTCAAAGTTGAAAAATAAAGACCTCATAAAACTGGATAATAATTTTGGAACGAATTTAGTATTAATTAGCATTTACTTAACATTAAGTTTGATTAACGTTGACAGGTTTTGACTTTTTGATAGTTTAAGAAGATTAAATTAACACAATAATAAAAATTAGTGGGTTATGTTGTTCCAGGAAGGGCATCCAAATTAGAGGCTATGATTATTTCAATGATTTTTCCCTTCATTTTCATCCCTCATATCCCATTTAATTACCACTTGAACCATTAAATTAAATCTCCCAAACAAAGGAGATGCCCCAAAATTCCATCTACTTTATCCAAATCTTCCATCTCATCATCAAACCTTTTTATTCACATTCTGTCTGTGTGTTGCAGTGAAACATTGTACTTTTTGCCTGCACTTGTACTTTTATCTGGTAAGCTCTGCAGCCCCCATGGTCCATTTACAGATAAAACCAAACTATTTGCTAACATTATATTCTGCAGAGTTTGTGAATTCTGATAGATGTAATATTTTGTAGCTTCTGGATTTTGAAGTGTTGTACCAGCTTCAACAAGCATGATTCTTCAAGTAACTCCAATTCTATTCCTTTATGCTTAATTAGAGTTGTGAAATGATGGATAACTGATACCAAATGGATTATGCGTTTTGTTACAGAATTTTTTTTACGTTTTTCAGTCCTGCTCTTTGTTTTCTTGGAATTGGTTTTATGAAAAACACGTCACATAACACATTTTCTAATTTTTCAGTTTTTTCCTAAAAAAAAACTTAGGAAATGCACTAATTATGATCTAAAATGTTGCAGCCATCTTCAAAAGGCGAAAACAATCGTCATAAAGAGAGCAGAAACAAATCCCCAATGCAAAAATCCGAAATGGATAGTGTTGAATCCGAGCTTTCCGCTGCAAAGACAGCAGTACGTGAACTAGCTTTAAAGATCGAAGAAGCGAATTCGAGGTTGAAAGGAGGGCAAAGAAAACCAAAATGGCGCGAACAAGAAGTCTCAGAAACGTCGATAAAGTCAGAGGATGATCGGTATACACAAGTGATGAAAGAACTCAAATATATGAAACAAGAATTGAGCACACTTAAACTCGATATGGCACGTGTGTTAAAGGAGAAACGGCACGCTGAGAGATCACTGAAAGCTTCGAGTTCTAAAAAGACTACACTTTCAGCTTCAATTGAATTGATGAAGAAAGAGATTCAAGAACTTGGGGAGGAGCAAGCTCTTGTTGAATTCGCTCGAATTGAAGCCGTTAAAGAGTGTGAAGCGATTGAAGCAAAAAGAATCGAAGATTGTACTCGCTTTCAAACCAACTTGTTGGAAGCCAAAAAGCATGTTGAAGAAAAAAATCTTCAGATAACTGTTTGTGATGTAAATTTGTTAAAGCAGGAAGGGTCTCCTTTAAATTCGATTAACGATGAATTAGATGCTACGAAACGAGAACTTGCATCGATTAAAGGAGAAGGGTTTAACTTCATGACTTCAATGGATGTGATTCGTGACGAGCTTAAACATGTTCGAGCTGAAACAGCTCGATTACAAAAGGCGGTACAAAAACGAGACTTAACTGTTCAAAACCTGAACTCGAAGATCTTGAGGGCGAGAGCGAAACTAGAATCACTTACGTCTGCTGAGGCAAAAACAAAAATTGTTGCATCGAACTTAGTCTTCGCACTTGATCATTTAAGAGCAGAAGTTGAAACTTCAAAGAAAGAAAAAGATGTTATAGATGAAGAAATTGAAAACATGAATGTAGAAGTTCGTAATACGGAATCTGAAATCGAAATAGAAGAGGAAAGATTAGAAGCTGCAATAGAGGAACTTAAAGCAATAATATTATCAGAATCCGAAGCTTTGGGGACTTTAAGAGATTTGATCAATACAACAGTTGTAGCTCGAGATATGACTTCGATGAATAGCTCGATGATAACGATTACAGATTTTGAATATGAGTACTTAACGGGTAATGCGCGTGTGGCTGCAGAGGTTGCCGATAAGAAGATAGCAGCATCACAGGCTTGGGTGGAAGCTTTGAAGGCAAATGAAAGGGAGATAATGATGAAAGTTGAGATGACACAAAGAGAAATCAGTGACTTAAGTGTAGAGGTAAATGAAGAGGAAGTAGACGGGCCGGGTTTACGGGCTAAAGTTGTGGGTACACCTAGAAGATTAGTGTATAGGGTTGGGAGTATGGGCTCGGTTAAACGGGCTAAGTTGCAACGTTTAAGGTCTTCGGGTAAACCGGGTTCTTTGAGGAAAGAAAAAGTGATGCCTAAAATCACAAGGTTGTTTGGTGACAAGAATGTTGAAGTGGATGAGTAAAAATGGTTTAATGTTGAGATGGCGTGAATTTGAACAAGTATTGTTGTGTGTAGATATAGGCATTGAACAAAACGAACTTTTTTTTTTTTTGTCAAATCAAAGTATAAGTATGATCATGGTGATATGTGTAATCTATATAGAAATTAAATACTTGTGCTTTTGAGCTCGAAACGTTTATTGTTACATGTTACACCCATGGTGTAAAAACTACTAGGGATAGTAATTTATATCCTATTGTAAATAGAAGGGCCAGTTATGACCAAATGCGAAAGTTAAATTTGGGAAATATAATGTGTGTGGAAGGAAATCAAATTGAAAACGGAAATGATACTTACAATTCACAAAGTTACTCGAGAATTCATTGAGGAAATCACAACATTGCTTCAAGTTGTGTATTGATGTTTTTTTACAAAAAATATATGATATAGAATCAGGCCCGGCCTGGACAATTTGAAGCCTAGTGCTTTGATAGAAAAAAGGCTTTTTGAAAAGATAATTTGAAGAGTACCCCTAACCTACGTACCATATTTCAATAGTGCGGTTATTCTAATATTTTTAGATGATTAAACTAATAACACAAAAATAAACAAAATACTCAAAAATTAAAGATGTTGAGAAAGAAAACGTACTTGTTTTGTCACTTGGTTGGAAACTTGGAATAATCAATCATTGAGTGTACATAAATGGAACCGCCAGAACCGGTAAATCGAACCAGGACCGGACCAGAACCAAACCGAACCGTAACATAACGGTGCGGTTCTCGGTTCTATATTTTAGCTTTAATGGTTCACGGTGCGGTTCGGTTCTAAAACCGGTAAAAACGGTTCGAACTGCAAGAACCGGTTTTATAAGAAAAGATAAATATATACTTGATGTATGTATCTTTTAATATCAATAAAAATTGAGTTATATAATTAGATCTTAAAAATTTGTTATATTAATTATAAGTACATATGTACTTTTAGATTTTGTATGTATCTTTTAATATCAATAAAAATTGAGTTATATAATTAGATCTTAAAAATTTGTTATATTAATTATAAGTACATTTGTACTTTTAGATTTTTATCTTCAATATTCCATGAACCAAAAAATTCAACTTACATTTTTTTTTTTCTCTTATTCGTCTTTTGCATACTTCCCCGATCATATTTTTTTGATAAATTGTTAACGATTGATCCATGTAATAAATCTTTTTGGAAGTTGATGAATCCTATTCTTTTATATTCGGCATATATGCATGTTTTGTTTGAAAAAAACATAGATGTATCCAGGGGGAGCCATGTAGACGGTAGGGGTAATAGTTGTTATGGGTCCATTCGCTATATATAGTGTAAATTTCTTATAAAAAGATTGCACTTTTTGTTACATTCTTTATTTGTGCTACGAGTTCACAAAAAGTAAGATACCAATGTTACGGTACACTATAAATCCTGGATCCGCCACTAGATGTATCCATATTATGTTAGAATTACAACAACGTTCTAGTATTGATTATAGGACGATTTAAAGTTTTTTTTGATTCCTTAATTGCTATATTTAATTAGATATATATATATATATATATATGCTTTTACACATCTTCTTCTTTATAACATACCGTATATTATTTGGTTCGCGGTTTTGAACCAAAACCGCAAGAACCGCATTAGAACTATACCGGACCAGAACTGAATTACATGGTGCGGTTCATGGTTCTTGATTTTTCATTTAATGATTCGTGGTCAGGTACGATTCTTGTCCGGTTCGGTGCGATTTTTGAACCACGTACACCCCTAAATCAATGCAACATTGATGGTAAAAAAGAAAAGTATCGGCAGTTTCGACAATAAAGTGATTAACTATTGGGGAACTGGTTTTTGAAATAATAACACTCCGTAATACTTTAAGAAATTAATCTAAAACTTTAATTGGTCATGCTTCCGGAAGTAATTAAAGACCACTCGGATGAATAGAAACATGCTTGGGCTAAATTTAATTCATGGTCTATACAGCTATACTAATACATGCGTATATATAAACCAGTCATCTATATAAATGGGCCCCTATCCAAACACTAGCCCATGTTGAATTCCCCTAAGCCCGGGTCTGTACAGAATAAATTTGAGAAATTAATAGAAAAACCCTTTTTTCCACGTGTATAATCCATTTTGCCCTACTCACAAAAAATTGTCGTTTTGCCTTACCCGGGTGCAAGTCGCAAGATGCGACTTGTGACCCGGCTACTGCGACCAAGGTGATGGACGAATAAAAGACAATATAAACAAGCCCATACCCGTGAACAAAATTCGACCGCAAGGCTTGCGACCCATTTACGTCGGACGCAAGATTGTATTTATGTGTTTTCACATCCACTTTTAATTTAATATATTATATTATATATTTAATATTTAATTAACGTAGTGTTTCGTTTTTCTTTGATAACTTTTTACATACAATGTATAAAATAATTCCGAATATATATTAATGATCAGTGTAATTTTATCTACATCTCGACATAAATTATCGTCATATGTTATGTATTTAACGAAAACATTTTTTAGTCTCGAAATTAACTTTTTTATACCAGAATGTAGATAAAAATATACTGATCATAGTGATATATTTAGATTTATGATGTATAACATATAATGGTAAGAAAATAACATATAAGAAAATATGTTATTGATATATATAACATACATAAGAAAATTTATTAGTCCACCTTCATACTACTATGATCAGTTTATTTTTATCTACATTCTGGTATATAAAAAATGTTGATTTCGATACTAAAAAATACTTTCGTTAAATAAATAACATATGACGATAAAATTTATATCGAGATGTAGATAAAATTACACACATCATGAATATATATTCGGAATTATTTTATACATTGTATATAAAAAGTTATCAATGAAAAACGAAACACTACGTCAATTAAATATAAAACATATAATATATTAAATACTACCCACATTTACAATCTTGCGTCCGACATAAATGGGTCGCAAGCCTTGCGGCCGGATTTTGTTCACGGGTACGGGCTCGTTTATATTGTCTTTTATTCGTTCATCATCTTGGTCGCAGGTCGCAGTAGCCGGGTCGCAAGTCGCATCTTGCGACTTGCGCCTGGGTAGGATAAAACGACAACTCTTTTGTGGGGAGGGCAAAATGGATTATACACGTGGAAAAAAGGGTTTTTCTATTAATTTCCCAATAATTTTTTGTGATCGTGTATCAGAAATAAATTTAAATGTGTATCATTTTTTCATCAAACTTATATTAAAGAGAATAAGATTATATGTATGTTGAGATTCAAATTAGTAAAGAAAAAATTACTTATATAAAAGTTATAAGAGAGAATTTTAAAATAACCTTCCTATTTATTTACTTAGTACTTAACAGTAAAGTAATATTTTGTGCTGACTTTTGGACCGCGAATCAGAATTAGGTCTCCACGCCAGGGGAACCGGGCCCAATTTACTCTTTCATTTTTTTTAACAAGGGCCCAATTTTGCAATTATCGTTTATCGTGTGTTTTATATGCGAAAGTCAGTGTAGATTCACTTGAATCGTATGAATTACTTTTTTCACTTTTAAATTCAACATACGCATACTTTTTAGAAAAAAAATATTATGCCAATCGATTAAATAAATAAAAATTATATGATACACAAATTAAAATTGTGTATCACAGCCTTTTATATTTGATACTGTGATACATATTAAATTTTTTATGATGTGTATCATATTTTTTTTTATTTTAAAAAATTCTTATATGAAAGATCACACAATTCTAAGAATTTTGATATAATTTTTTTTATCAGAAACATTATTTAATCATAAAGTTAAAAGTAAAAATGTTCGTTCTTACCATTCCAACTATAATAAGTGTTCTTATTTGAACCTTATTCGTCTTTTATAATCTGATTCATGGTTATTATACGTTTTCGGTTTTCCAAATGTATTTTAAACTTATTCTAAAGTAGAAGATACGAAAGACACACTTAAAAGTATTATTAAGTTCGTAACACCTAAAGAGTACAAATACAATCCCAAAAATATGCACTCGTAATACTTTACACTCAAGTAGTTTCATAAAATTAATTTATGTAACGTTTAATTTTAGGATTTTACTATTTATGGTTTTAAGGGTTATGTTTAAGAGTTAAATTCATGCTTGAAGAAGTGATAAATTAAAATGGTTGAGAGGAGTTATATTTAGGGGCTTAGTGATTATTATTAAGGTATAAACATTCGATACGTGTGAGCACTAATGGCTACCTATAGCATTTGATCAAAACATTTTTTTAGATATCACTTGACAGTTGCCACACCAATCATGGCATTCCATGTCAATAAACCGCCATTCCACGTGGCATCACCATCTTTCTCCTACAACAAAAAAACACACACATTTCACTTTTAATTATCATCTTCAGGTTTTCTCGGTTACTACCCTTGTTATTAATCATCATATTAATCATAACCTTTGAGTGATTACGTACATATTAATTGTTTCTGTTACTATCATATCATTCTCTCCATTTTGTAAATGTAGTTTTTAAGCGGTTATCCTGTTTAATGATTATTATTCTTCATTTAATTTAATCCATCCTGTCTTGTTATGTATATATGATATATGATATGATTTCATGCTATTTGATTTTCCCAGTGAGTTGAAAAATTATATAATTCTTGCTATGTTGTGGGGATTAAAATTTCACATTAAAGTAGGAAAAAATCTAAGTTTTGATTATATGTTTTTAGGAATACTTAATTCTTGCAATTGCTTTGGGCCGGGAAGTTATAACTCATGGCAACCACAACTTTTGGGGTATATACATAGTCTTTTGGTTATCTCTAAAGTTCTTTCGGATCCATAGCTGCAATTAAACAATGACTCTCCACCATCTTCAAACAGCGAAGGGTTTAGGAAAATACGTCCAAGACGCAAAGGCGGATCTAGCCTTTAACTACATGGGTCACTTGACCCACTTTAATTTTCAAAATTATTTAGAGAACATTAGATATGTAGGAATATGAACTAGGTTAGAAAAATAATAAGACCCACCTTGAATTTTTGGATTATAACTTTATCAATTCAACCTAATATACATTTAATAATTGAGCTATTTAAAAGTTAAAACCCATCAAGTAGAAAAGTGCCTATAAGCCCATGAATCTTAACTCATATTCTTATAAGTTTTTGATAAAATATAATAAACAAAATACATACAGTAATGTCAAGATCTCTAATCTTTTTCTTCAAGCTTGTTGACGTCTCACTCTTCAACTCTCCCACATTAGGCTTATGTCGTGACAAATGGCATGTCTAGAAAATTATAATAAATATCTAATGGGCCAAAATGGTTTCTGATTGAAACACGTTTTTAGTATGGGTCTGCTCAGGTTGACTCACGACCATTTTTGAATATAGCTTTTGTAGTAAATATGATTACTAAAACTCTGTTAAAAGTAGTGTATATATATGTATGCATGTGTGTATATATATATATGTGTGTGTGTGAAAACCCGATTCAGGAGGCTATAAGTATTGGAATTCTTGTTTTACCCATTTCACCATTTCTTTGTTGCTTACTATTATAATTTGACCCATTACAGAATACGAATAAACCTTAACCCAAATTGACCCATTAACGAGTCCAGTAGTCGAGAGGCCCCCTTTCCCAGCCTTTTTCATTCAATTTGAATAATACTGCGTCAGTTGACTTGTGTTTGTATGGCTGCAGACTTTGGTTCGTTATCAGTTCCCTGTAGTAGTGATAGTGTTCAACAATGGTGGTGTATATGGTGGTGACCGAAGAAACCCTGAAGAAATTGCCGGGCCCTACAAAGATGATCCAGCACCAACTTCATTTGTACCCGGTGCAGCATACCATTTTCTAATCGAAGCTTTTGGTGGAATTGGTTAACTTGTTGGGACTCCAGATGAGCTCAAAGCTGCTCTCACCGAATCCACTTTAAACTAGCTTTGAAATGGACATATAAGCAACTTAGATCTTTCAAAGGCGCTAGTCATACTCCTATAATGTATTCTTTGGAGCCAAACCAAAAAAGAACTTTGCAGGTGAAATACAATAACATTCATATTTTATTGTACATGAGTTTATTTGAATCTATTTTGAATATATGTGGCAAAATAGGTGGGTCGTCACAGTTGGGTAACACGTAAAAATGGGTATGGTTTGATTGACTTAAGACTCATTCTTTTGTATAAAAAAACTATAATAAATATCTACTAAAGTTCTATTATTTCAATAAAAATATAATCTTATGAAAAAAATTATTTAGGACGTTTTATGCATTAGAATTACAATGTGGGCTACTTTTTAATGGCTGTTTTTACTTTTTAGACGTCTATTAATTATAGATGAATATTCATTCTCATACTAGCTTCACTTTAGATGGTAATAGTTATGATGTTAACAGATGCTCGATTCTGAAGAAGATAAAAATAATGCATATCAGTTGGTAACTATAAGTAGCTCAGGTTTATATGACTTAATCTGATAAATTTAATGCAATGTACCATTGGTATGCTGATCATGGTTCCTCTTTTGTCTAGGTGGCTTAATTTTGGGTATGGATAGAAAACACGCACGGGTAAGTATGATCTTTTACCAACACATGTGTATCACCGATTTGGATCTATAATTTTTATTTACCCATTATATATGATGCCACCTACCTCCCCTTGTTCTTTCGTTAAGTCTTTGCGTTTTCATTATCAACCTATTCTTTATCAGTTTTTGCTTTGATATTAGCAATTTTGTTAATGAATTTACATATAAGATTCAAGAACACACATGTGAACACAATGAAACTTGCCTCTTGAAGCACTTTTATGTAGATTGTGCACTTTAAAACCAGTCTCTTTTCTCCTTTTGTTACATCCCATTTTCATAGATGCTTCTAATTATTACCCTTTTTCCGCCATGACTCCAATCATGTAAATCTATATGCAGGATACTCATGAGCTTGCTGACTTGAAAAGCAGATCATGTACAAGAAGTACCAAAGAGATGGCTTTGTTTTTGACGTTTCTTCATTCCTTTGAGAATATTATAAAATTCGAGTCCAGAATTCTCTTATGGGTGTGATATTCGGGTTAGTGTTGTTTTTGTTATAGAATTTTAGTTGGTTGCATTTGTCAAGTTTTTGGTAGTCGTTAAATTATAGCATTGTTCGATCTTATTGTATATTAGGTTAGTGACATACTATCATGTTCTATAATGGATGCTATCATTTTCTTTATTATTATATTGAATTATCATATATTCACATCTGTAAGATGTTATTGAAATGTATTTGTGATGTTATTGAAATGTATTTGTCTACATCAATATCTGTACATTTATTTGTCACTTTTGGGTTCATCTAATTTATTTACTTTTAAATGTGATCCTGACTTGATGACCTTTTGGTTTGTCAATAGGTTTCAAACTATGCTCTTCATGCATCTATTGGGCTGGATAATCAACTGAAAGCATAAAAATTTGACTTTGTAATTAAGTTTTCGTATCAGAGAAAGTTCAAAATGTATACTATACAATTGAAGTCTTCTCATTATTACTGAAGTTTGTTAACAGGTTAGTACATGCCAAAAGTCTCTGTTTAGTTTGTAGAGCCTCATCTTTCTTAAAAATAGTATTCGTAGTAGTTATTTAATTGAACTCACGTTTTTAAGTGGCTATGGACTGAGTCATGCTAAACATGGCAGGTAGCATCCTGCTGATCAAACAACTCTTTGTTACCAATGAAGTACTTGACTGAACTGTTACACACTTGAACCCATAGCTCACTGGTTCAGTGTGGGTTGAGTTGGATTCACGTAAACCTCTTATTTTCCAGAACTTGTTATAATTTCGTTAATAGTTAGTGTTTAAAATATTAGCACAAAATTTACATTCCGATAACAATATGTCATGTTTTTCGAATAAAATCACTTACGAGGTGTTGTGCAGTAAAACTACTCTTTGGGTAACTTTGGCATGTTTGATCTATTTCTTTTCTTAGTAAAGTTTTCTTTTTTTATACGTGCTTGATTCCTAATAAATCTTGCCTATATTGTATTTTATGGCTGGAACTGTAAGGGATGACTCCTTCAAATCATCTATCACAAGGCCAGGGAAAGGAGAAGTTAAAGATACTTCTCAAATGTTACTTAGAAGGGCAGACAAAGCATAGAGCCGTTGAAGCCTGCAGTGAAACTAAAGCTAAAATGGACGAGCTTAAAAATGAATTATCAAAGTTAGTTGGCCTCGATGAGCTTAAGCTACACCTTAGGTCTTAGGAAATGGGAAGTCGGTCTATTAGATGAAAGGCGAATGGCCTTTGGTTTAAATGTGGGAAAGCGAAAACCACTTCATATGACCTTACTTGGCAAACCATGAATAGGTGATTAGGTTATCACATAATCTGTAGATGCAGAAGAAATGACCGGGGTGACATGTAACTTTTTGGTACAGGTCGTAACTGGTCGGGCACCTTGAGACACTTTTTTTTTCTCTCACAGTATTGATTTTAATACCTATAATTATTATTATTTCAAATATGATCACGAAAGTTGTAACGTATCAGGCAAGTAGGCAACTTAATGTGTTTAATTTCCATGATTTGGGAGGTTTTCCGCATTAAAGTTGCACCTGATGTTTATAAATTTATTTAGCTAGAAGAACTTGTAGGTGAATCTCATTTAGCCTCTTTTTTAACATTAGTTATTTTGTGTCCACTAAATTTTAGAAAAAAGTGCACGTGACCGAGTTATCTGAGTCGGGTAGTAAATTTATCAAATTTCTAAGTTCAGAATACCATGGTGTATGTAACTTTTATAGTTTAGGGTACTAGAAAAATCGATTAAACAAGTGCACTGTGCTATAATGCATTTTGACCTTATTTGTTGTTGGGACTTGCAAACTAACGAAGTAACCACTCAGAATAGTGTTTTGTTTAGTTTGAATGATGGTACCTAAAGTATACTGATTTCTCGTTGTCTTTAATTAGAACACTATGCATAAACTCTATCCACTACAACAAATATGTTATTTTTCTCCACTTTGTTTTCCACACTTTTTAAAAAATGTGTGGAATTATGTGAAATTATTCACACTTATAAGTGTGGAGAAAATTGTTACATTAATAAGTGTGAAGATTAACACAATCTTCACATATATAAGTGTGAGAAAAAAAAGTTTACACTTAAAAAATGTGGAGATACAACTTGTTAACACTTAAAAGTGTGGAAAAATCATGTGTTACAATTTTTTTCCCACACTTTTAAGTGTTGAAAATTTATAAGTTATCCACATTTTTAAGTGTGAGCTTCTTTTTCTTACATATATAAGTTTAGAAAATCTTATAAGTTTTACACACTTTTCAAAATTGTGGAGAAAAAAGTGTAGAAAAATGACATTTTTTGTGGGGTCCCACAATTACACTTGTTTACACAAATGTATTGACACAAGCTATGAATTCTTAACAAGAAGTTTGGAATAACACTTGTCAAGTAGGAAAATTATGTATATTACTTGTAATGCAATTGAAACAGATTTGTAAGCAATATAAGAACACAATTGATTCAATAGCCAAAAGCCTCAATATTATTATTGAAATAATGCGGATACACTATGTTGTATCAGGGTTACAAAGAAACCTTGAAGCTTGGTTACAACTTGACTATAGACTTACAATACAAGCATACAGGTATTGGCGTACTCTAACAATGAGCAAAAGGACATACTTATACACTAAACAACTTGTATAAAATCTATACAAAATCTACTTTTCTAAGACAAGTTTTCTAGGAAACACGCCAGCATTAAATGCATTACCATTCCTTGTCTGCAGCGTGCACTAATCCTCAAAAGCATGTCTGCAGTAGGTGTACTTGTGTTGCAGAGTTGGTAAAAAGGCAGATCCACTAAGCAGCATTAACAAAACAATGAGCAACACTAACAGAATGAACCGGCAGAACTAATCTTTGCATTTCTTCAATCTTGGCAGAACTAACAGCGAAAACACTTGGCAGAACTAATGATAAAAGACTAGCAGAACTAACTCTGGGAAACTTTGTTTTCAATAAATGAACAGAGCTAACTTCCACCAGCAAAACTAAGTCTTCATTGCACCAACAACATTAACTTTCAACAGGCTAAACACTTAGAATATTTAAGCATTTGATCTACAGCAGATTTTAGCCTAAAAATCTCCCCCTAAACTTGATCTTTTCATGAACAGATTCAAATTTTCTTCTTCAAGCTCTTCTCAAATTCTTTCCTGATCTCAACAGCTCTTTTCTTTCTAATTTCTTCATTCTGAACAGCATACTTTTCAAGTGCTCTTTTGTAGTACTGCTGAACTTCATGAACCAAAGAAGCAGCTGTATCCAGATCATCACATTTAATGGTTAGAGAGAGCATAGAGCTTAGTTGTCCAACATTCCAAGGGTATTCTGTCCCAATAAAGAAGTAGGCAAACACTCCACTCTGTAGCTGCACCAAATGTACTCCATTATGAGAATAGCAGTACCATGCCTTTGCCCTTGATATGTCCTTGTAAAAGTCATTTTCAGCATCCATCTCATACAGAATAGAGAGACTGTTGTAGACAATGTGTTCATCACTATGCTTCTGTGCATTTTGATATTTTCTCATTGCAATTCTCCACATGTCATCCAAATCATCTCTAGATAAAGTCTTTATGCATCTGTAGAAGGATTGAAATTTCTCCTTGTATTCCCAGCCCTCACAATTTTTAAATATTTCTTCATTTGGCCATCAGTTTCCCACATCCAATCAATCACAGGGAAATGTACTGCAATAGGCACCTTAGGGCTCTCAACTTCCACCATTGACCTTATCTGGTTCCAATCAACCACTTCTTCTTCACTAGGCTTTGCAGATTCAGATGTAGAAGACACCACAACAGGTACTTCTGTTTCACTTTCATCTTGATCATTTCTTACAGCCATTCTTTTTCTCCTTTTGAGATGAATGGTTTCTGTTGGAATTTTCTTCTTTAATGCATCAAGATCATCCTTTTCCTTCCTTTCCATTTCTGCCCTTCTTTGTTGCTGTTCTTTTTCTGCAGTAGTTGGAATTTTAACCTTTGTAGCAGCTGCACTTTTGGACCTTTCCTCTAAGGATCTTTTTGTGCTCTCCTCAATGTCCCTATGAATTTTCAAGTAAATTCTCTCCAGATCATAAAAATCCAAAGACATAAGCTCCTTCAAAGTTCTCCCAGTTTTGTTCTTAACTACTCTGGCATATTGATCTTTTAATTGCCTCTGAGTAGGTGCCCTTTTTCTCTTCTCCTCCATTCTCTTCTGGGCATCATGCTTTCTCCTCTGCTCTAAGATATCCAAATACCATATCAGCCTCTGATCAGGAGTGAACTCTTCCATTTGAGCTTTGTGAGTTCCATCTGCTAATAAATGATCAAAGAATATCTGCTCTTCTGAGGTCATCATGATTTTCACATCATCACCCATGTCCACCTCAACAAATCTACTCCTGCCCTCTTCATTGAATTGGGCTTGTAGATTTCTGGCAACCTTTTCACTAACAGCCTCAAGCTCCTTTTTCTTTAAAGGTTTCACAGGCTCAACCATTTTCTCTTTGCCTTTTGCCTTAGTCAAATCAATTTCTTTCTGTTTCAAGGCTTCATCAACAATTGTAGGTCTAACCTGTGAGAAGGGAATTTCCTTAATAGATATGCCAGTTGAGCTTTTCACTTGTGTTGTGCTCTTTGCAACCTTTAGAAGTGCATCTGCAGCAATTTGTTCAATATCTGACATAGCAGCACTAACCTTCTCCTTAGGACTGACAGATTTAACCATTTCTGGTTCATTAACCCCAGCAGAACTAACCAGTGCACTAGCAGAACTAACTTTTGCACTAGCAGAACTAACTTCTACATCCACCATCCTACTAGCAGCACTAACCTCAACATCTCTACCAGCAGTATTAACTCCAGCAGCACTATCTAACATATCTTTGGCACTTTTCTTTGCAGCCTCAGATATATCTTCATCTAACACTTCCAGAATCAAACTTCCAACCACATTCCCAAGCTGCTCTGCACTCACATCACCATGTATGCTTTCATCTATTTCCACCACATCATCTACAGGCTTTTCCAGATCATCAAGATCCTTTTCATACTGTTTCTTCTGCTCCTCCCCAGCCAGAATTAAATTTGTCGGTTCCTCAGATATATCTATCTTTTCTGCTTCCCCTGCACCAGTAAATTCAAATTGATCTGCAATGTCCTCCTCACTGGTGCTCTCATCAACAAGTAATCTTTTCAGTCCAGTAGATTTACTCTCAGCCTTACTTTTGTACTCATCCCTTTCCCTCATCAACAGATCAACTTTCTCCCTCAATTGGGCAATTTCCACACTTTGCTCCTCTATCTCCTTTGACAGTTTTGTACAAATAGCCGTCAATTCTTTCAAAGTCAAGCTATCCTCACCATTGCCAGAAGTGTTACCCTCTTTTAATGGATCATTGGAAGATTTAGCCAATGTCTCAGACCTAGTGTGAGCATCACTAGCCCCCATTTGTGGTTTCTTGGCACCTGGGACCACTGGATATATTGATATCCACTGGATCCTCAGCAATAGAGGAATCCAATGGCATCTCAATATCCTGTGTTGCCATGGATTGGGTCCTAATTCTAGTACCACTGTCTTGCTCTCCTAGTGAGGTAGCAACAGTAGTGGTAGCCCTTTCCATATGGTCTCTCTGCTCCTCAGTGACCACCTCATTAGCATTTTTGGACTTAGACAATTGAGGAAGAGGAGCCTTAGTTGTCTGTTTCTTAGCCTTTTTCGCTTTTGGTTTGGTAGGCTTAGGGTTTCTTGTTCTTTTAGTTTTTGAAACTATGCCACTTGGTTGAGAAGTAGTGGGAGTTTCTACTTCCTGTGGCACAGTGGAAGGCATGTTCAACATATGATCAGTTAAATTGGTCACCTTCCCAAAAAATTCTTTTCCCTTAACCATCCCATTTCTCCTCATTTTAGAAAAAGTCTTTTTAGAAAGATTTGAGAGGATTAATCTATCACCTTCCCTGGCTAGATCTTGGATTTCTTGGTCAATTATGTGTTGTAAAAATCTTGGATACATTAAAAATTTATCTTTTGGTTTCTCAAGATTATTTACCATTCTATTAAAAATTAATTTGGAAAAATTAAACTTCTCATTGTTGGCAAGGCAAATTAAAGCAGAAGCAATGTTACTGTTTAATTGCTCCCAAGAAGTTTTCTTTTGAGAAATGCAGTGTTGTAGGGTATGGATTAAAATTTTCCATTGTGGAGAGAAGAGTTGTTTGTAGTAGGTTAATTTTTCTGTTCTCTCCCCCTCATACCCATACAACACGAGTTGATCATGTATCTGAGAAGTAGCATAGCATTCCATACCATCTGCATCATCTAGTAAAAGATGAGCACGTATGGAAGCTTCAGTTATAATGATACGCTTCTCATTTACTGTTGCCGTTATGGTTTTAACCCCATTTTCTTCTGACACCACGACGGATGTCCAGAAGTCATTGATATGTGAAATATAAATCATGAGATTAACAGTAAGTGCAAACCTGAGGGTGGTGCACTTCAAGAAATCAATGATTTCATGGTAATCATCTGACCCTTGTGACTTAAGGAGAAAGCCACAGACATTGTGTTGATCACCAATGTCGAGTGTTTTAGAAGAAGAAAATGAAGATGCCATTTTTGAATGTTAGGTTTGAGAGGTTTTGGGAGGTTTGTTTGAAGGTAATTTCAATTTTTGAGAAAAAGTGCAAGTGAATTGAAAAAGTGTAGTGTTTGGCAGATTAAATACCATTTGAAAGTGAACAGTACTTTCAAGCCCTAAATTAACACTAGCAGAATTAAAGTTGGAAAAAGGTACTGGCAGAATTAAGTTTTGCAAATTAACTCTAGCAGAACTAATCTCAACCTTTCTTCACACTTGGACAATTCCACGTCACTCTTTTATTAATTGTGCTGGCAGAACTAACTTGTGCTAGCATAATTAATATTGTTGAAAACTGAGTTAGCAGAACTAACAACCTTTGAGCTTTTAATCCTGCAATGTTAGCTCAAAAATACAACTGAACTAGCAGAATTAACTTGTACTGGCAGAACTAAATAAGATAACTACTATCTATACTAACAGAACTGAGTCATGAAAGTATAAATATTGAGAATCTTATAATATCCGCTATAACAAACTAAAGTATCAAGTGTAACCCCCTTTTAAAAAAAACATTTTGAAAATAGATAATGATTATAATGAGCTGTTCATCATACCAATACCAGTAACCAAAAATGTAAACCTTCCAACATCAAAAGCTTTTGTAAACAGGTCTGCAAGTTGATTATCCGTATGTATTTTGAAAATTTGAATTACTCTCTTCTCATTACAATCCCTAATGAAATGATATCTAATTTCAATATGTTTTGTTTTAGAATGCTTTACAGGGTTATTAATAATACTTATAGCAGCATTATTATCAATATACATGGGAGTATTTAGAAAAGTCAAACCATAGTCTAGCATCTGATTTTGAATCCATAGGATTTGAGCACAGCAGCTTGATGCAGCAACATATTCTGCTTCTGCTGTTGATGTAGACACAATAGTTTGCTTCTTACATTGCCAAGATACTAACCTATCTCTCAAGAATTGACATCCCCCTGAAGTTGACTTTATATCCAAATTGTTGCCCCCATAATCACTGTCAGAATATGCTACTAAATTGAAAGAAGAATTATTTGGATACCATAGGCCCAATTTAGATTGACCTTTTAGGTATTTAAAAATTCTCTTTACATCATGAAGATGAGACAACTTAGGATTTGTTTGAAATCTTGCACACACATATACTGCAAACATGATATCTGGTCTACTGGATGTAAGATACATCAGTGAACCTATCATGGATCTATAGAGGTGTTCATCAACACACTCCCCCTCAAGATCTGCAAGTAGTGGTTTATGTGTTTCCATTGGTGTGCTTGCAATCTTTGAATCATTGAATCTAAACTTATCCAAGATGTCCTTCACATATTTATCCTGACTTATGAAGATCCCATCTGCTTTCTGCTTCACTTGAAGACCCAAAAAGAAAGTCAATTCTCCCATTGAACTCATCTGGAATTTCTGATTCATAAAAGATTCAAATTCTTTGCAAAGACTATCCCTTGTTGAACCAAAAATGATATCATCTACATAGATTTGTACTAGTAAAATATCACTTTCAATTCTTTTGATAAACAAGGTTTTGTCTATAGCACCTCTTTTGAAACCGTTATCCAACAGATACACAGACAGAGTATCATACCAAGCTCTAGGAGCTTGATGCAATCCATAAAGTGCTTTGTCCAATCTAAGCACCTTATTTGGATGTTTGGGATCCTCAAACCCTGGTGGTTGACATACATACACCTCTTCATCTATCTTTCCATTCAAGAATGCACTCTTTACATCCATCTGGTATACTTTAAAGTTCTTGAAAGAAGCATAAGCCAAGAACAGTCTAATAGCCTCAATTCTTGCCACATGTGCAAATACCTCATCATAATTAATTCCCTCTTCCTGAGAGTATGCCTGTGCAACCAATCTAGCCTTGTTCTTAATCACTATGCCCCGCTCATCCTTTTTGTTCCTGTATACCCATCTAGTACCAATTGCCCATTTTCCTTTGGGCAAATACATCAAAGTCCACACATTTTGAATTTTAAATTGAAGTAGCTCCTCTTGCATAGCTTCAATCCAGCTTGGATCTTTCAAAGCTTCAACAGCTTTCTTGGGCTCAATCTGTGATAGAAAACAAGCAAACAAAGAGAAATTTGCATTTTCATCAATAGTTTTAGATGACCTTCTTGTTTGCATAGGAGCATCAATTGATCCAATGACATTATCCAGTGGCATGTAGCTTTTATGAGCTTGATACTGTGGACCAGCTGCCATCTCTATCCCAGATTCCAAAATGGTAAAATTCTGATCCAGATTGGTGTCTTCTTGAATCATTTGACCACTTAATTCTGACACCTCCATCCTTGATGGTTGTTGATCCTCCTGTGCACCTTCAGTGGATGCTTCCTCTTGTTGAGGACAATCTGGATCTGATGATGCATTTCCATCACCATATGCACCATTATCATCCAAGTTTGATGAAATGGGCTCTGAACTCTGTTGTTGATCAGGAGTGGAAGATTCAAGTACTGCAGGTGGGTCAGGTAGCCATGTTGGAAACAAAACAAATTGTGGTGATTTGTTTGTTTGTTGACCTACACTTGTACCTGCATTTACACTTGTACTTGTACCTGCAATTGATGACTCATGCGTATATCTAAGAGATTTGGTTAATGCATCAATGTCAAACAAGTGAGTTGGACCTTTTCCTAAGGTATTAGGTGTGTGTTCATTAAAGGTCACATCTAAGGTCTCTTCCACTATTCTAGTTCTACTGTTGAATACTCTGTATGCTTTTCTTTGAAAAGAGTAGCCAACAAATAATCCCTCATCAGCTTTACTTTGAAACTTGCCTAATTGATCCTTGGTATTTAAGATAGTAACAGGACATCCAAATGGTTTAAGAAAACTAACCAAAGGTTTGTTATTCATAAATAACTCATAAGGTGTCTTGTTGTGAGGCTTAACAACTAATACCCTGTTCTGGACATAACAACCAGTGCTAATTGCTTCTGCCCAGAAAGTCATTGGTAGTTTAGCATCTGCTAACATGGTTCTAGCAGCCTCAATAAGTGTCCTATTCTTCCTTTCTGCTACTCCATTCTGTTGTGGAGTTCTAGGAACACTATATTGTCTATCTATACCTTTTGATTTACAGAATTTGTCCATCTCTTGATTTCTAAACTCTGTTCCATTGTCACTTCTAATAATCTTTAGCTTTCTATTGGTTTGGTTTTCAATCTTAATGATGAACAACCTTAGTATGTCTCTAGTCTCATCTATGGTTCTAAGAAAGAATACCCAACTAAATCTGCTATAATCATCCGTGATCACTAGGCAATATGACTTCTTACCTATACTACTCACATTTGTTGGTCCAAATAAATCCATGTGCAGTAAGTGTAAAGGTGAGTCAATAGAGTTTAGTGTCTTGGCCTTATAAGAGCATTTATGTTGCTTGCCTTTTTGACATGCAACACAGTGGTCATCACATGAATATGTTTTCTCTGGTAAACCTTTGACAAGTTTTCCTTTAACAAGTTTGTTTATTGTTTTAAAATTCATGTGACACATTCTTCTATGCCAAAGGTCAGATTCATCAACAGTTGCTCTTGAAATAAGACAACTCAATTCAGGTTTAGGTACAAACTTAGCCAATTCACAGCTATACATGTTGTTCTTTCTGGGAATTTTCATTAAAATCATTTTAGGGTCAAGAACAAATTTCTCAGAAAGAATACAACATTCTGTGTCATTAAAGAACACCGGGTTCTTTTTCTCAGTTATTTGGCTAACACTTAACAAATTGTACCTCAATTGTTCAACAAAGTATACATCATTGAAGCTCATCTTGTCACTGTTGACATTTCCCATTCCTGTAATCCTTCCTCCTCTAGGATTACCTCCAAAAGCTACAGGACCTCCATCAATAACTTTGAAGTCCTCCAATCTGCTTCTATCTCCTGTCATGTGCCTAGAGCATCCACTATCAATGTGCCATAAGCTTTTCTTCTTGCTCTGCACATACAAATGATAAAAGATCAGTTTCTCTTGGGAACCCAAACCAATTTGGTTGTGGGTGTCCCTTTTTGATCAACAGTATCAACTCTTTTGAAGGTAATTGATGCTGATGTCAGTTTAGTTGGTTTCCAAACCCAACTGATATTTGACTTGACAGAATTAAGTGGCTTAGCAGAATTAATTTCTGAACCACTTCTATTTTGCCTGGCAGAACTAAATTTGGTTAACTTTTGCCTAGCAGAATTAACCTTGTTGTTTTGCTTGGCAGAATTAAAGTTTGTCTTAGTCATTTTAGTTCTGTTGGCATTATTTCTGGTCAACCCTCCTGCACTTCCTTTTGGTGCAGCAGAGTTAACTTTTGCCTTTGACTTTTTGACTATACTGGCAGAATTAACTTTTGTTTTGAAATTTTGATGGTTAATTCTTTCAGTAGTAGTCCATGATGATTGTTTAACCCGTTGAAGTCTTGGGTTATAATAACAATCCTTTTGAAGATGATTGAATCTTCCACAGATGAAACAAGCTTTCTCATCAACCCTTTTGAAATTAGATCCAAGTTTTTGAGAAACCATTTGATTCCAATTTCTTTGGTTTCCTCTTGAATCTTTCTTTGATTTTGAAGATGATGATGAGTTAGCAGAACAAATACACTTAGTACATTTAACAACAACAATTTTATCATCTACTGGTGTGTTAACAGATGTACTAGCACATTTCCCTTTCAGATTATTCAAGTTCATCCTAGCTTTTTCTTGAAACAATTTCTTACCCTTTGCTAGTTTCTTAGCTTTTAACTTAGATACTAGCCCAGTAACAGAAGTAAGTTTTGAATGAACTCTCTCATCTTCCTTAGATTCATCCTCATCATCTGAAATCCATTTAGATACCTCAACCTTTTCTAGATCAGTTGCACTTTTGTTCAATGCAGCAACAGGATCTGCTTGCTTGACCTCATCTACCATTTTCTTCTTAAGCTTATTTATGTCTAAGTCAGTTTTAGGAGGCATGTATGTGTGGTTGTAAGGTGGAGGTACACTGTTAAGATTATAACCTAAGCCACTTTTAATCTTATCATGGATTTGGTTCTTAATCAGATTTTGAACAATTTCAGAAGCATTCTCTAGCTCAGCCACTGTAAGTTTGATACTTTCTTTCTCAGCAGTGACTTCAACTAGCTTCTTAATTAACCCATCAACCTTATTTTTCAAAATATCTTTTTCATACTGAGCATACTTAAGATCATAATCATATTGTTCTTCATTTTTCTTGTATGCTTTTATCTGTTTTTCTAGATCTTCTATTGCTAAGGTTGTGTGTTGGCTTCTAATGTCCCAATCCCTAAGTTGCTTACAAATATTAGCATTATGATCCCTGTAGTGTTTAACAATTTTCTTACACACATTAGAACATAATTTTGCTTGTACCTCATAAGGAACTTCATCTGATGTGCTTTATTCTCCAACAGCTATCAAAGCATGATTCTGAGGTTCCATTTCTGCTTGATCACTCCAATCATACCCCATACCATCTTGTGAAACAAGAGCATTTGGTGTAGATTCTTGGACAGGAATAGTTCTTTTCCGTGGACCATTATATGCAGCATTGTAACCCCCAGATCTCTGTCCACTTACCTCTTGCCTTGGAGATCTGCACTCTCTAGCAAAATGACTTAATTTGTGGCAGTTATAGCATTCCACCTTGCTTTTATCAAACCCCACATTGTCATCTCTTTTACCTGCAAAGTTGTTCCTTTCTGTCCTTTGCAAGAACCTTTTTACCCTCATGGTAATCATTGCCATCTGCCATTTGATGTCCATTTCCTCCAGATCATCAGGATTTACCTGTTCTAATTCTTCATTAGTCAGTGAAGAGTTCACATGACTAGCAAAGAAAGCTTCTACCACTTGATCTGTAGACTTTTCTTGTGCCACTGAAGATGAACTAGATCCTACACCTTTCACAATAGGTACAGATCCATAACTCTTTGGATCTACCTTGGATCTTCCCATGGACATAAATGCAGCATTCTTAGAGCTTTGTGCTTCACCAACACTTTGCTTTCTGCTTTCAACTTCAGGCTCAAAAGCTATGAGATCATTGTATAGATCATTGAGCTCTTTGTCATCTAAATCACTCCTTTGCCTTAGACCAACTGTATATATGGTCCATTCTTCACCCAAAGATCTTAAGAATTTTCTACTAAGATCATCTTTGTCTATGACAACTTTGTGATTCTTAAGCTCACCAACTAGCTTTCTATACCTGTTGAAAACTTGAGTCAAGGTTTCAGACTTGACAGAACTAAAATTCTCAAACTGTTGTTTGAGCATGGACCTCTTGTTCTTCTTGGTGCTTTCATTCCCTGCAAATCTTTTATCTAACTCCTCTATAAGCACCTTAGCATCATCAACCTGCTCAAACTCACTTTGATACTCATTTGGAATGGAGAGTAACAAAGTGCTTAGAGCTTTAAGTTCTGTAGCTCTTTCTCTTCTTTCTTGCTCAGTTGTTGGTGTACCCCTTGGCAATCTTACACCATTTGCATCAGTTTTATACTTGGGACCATTTTCCACAATGTACCATAACTGATAATCTGTGAGCAACATGTGTTGCTTGATTCTATTCCTCCACATATTGTATTCATCAGGTCTAAGAATAGGAATTCTAGACACCTGGATACCATCTACAAATTCTGATGCCATACTAATAATATCAAGCTTACAGATGAACTAAACCTCAAATGATCACTGCACTATCCCAGATCTTTCTGAATTCAAAGCTTACACATGCTCTGATACCAATTGGGGGGTTCCACAATTACACTTGTTTACACAAATGTATTGACACAAGCTATGAATTCTTAACAAGAAGTTTGGAATAACACTTGTCAAGTAGGAAAATTATGTATATTACTTGTAATGCAATTGAAACAGATTTGTAAGCAATGTAAGAACACAATTGATTCAATAGCCAAAAACCTTAATATTATTATTGAAATAATAGGGATACACTATGTTGTATCAGGGTTACAAAGAAACCTTGAAGCTTGGTTACAACTTGACTATAGACTTACAATACAAGCATACAGGTATTGGCGTACTCTAACAATGAGCAAAAGGACATACTTATACACTAAACAACTTGTATAAAATCTATACAAAATCTACTTTTCTAAGACAAGTTTTCTAGGAAACACGCCAGCATTAAATGCATTACCATTCCTTGTCTGCAGCGTGCACTATTCCTCAAAAGCATGTTTGCAGTAGGTGTACTTGTGTTGCAGAGTTGGTAAAAAGGCAGATCCACTAAGCAACATTAACAAAACAATGAGCAGCACTAACAGAATGAACTGACAGAACTAATCTTTGCATTTCTTCAACATTGGCAGAACTAACAGTGGAAACACTTGGCAGAACTAATGATAAAAGACTAGCAGAACTAACTTTGGAAAACTTTCAATAAATGAACAGAGCTAACTTCCACCAGCAGAACTAAGTCTTCATTGCACCAACAGCATTAACTTTCAACAGGCTAAACACTTAGAATATTTAAGCATTTGATCTCCAGCAGATTTTAGCCCAACATTTTTTTTGCAGTGATCCACAACAACTACGGCCAAATGATACCAATTATGAAGGTAAAAATAACAACAAATTAAAATCTTGAATATTAATAAACATGTAAACTGTTACTTCAACACTCTTGACAATACAAGCATGAGTACATGAGCAAACTGCATCCATGATCGGTGATCCAGTCGTAGCATGTCCCTAAGGCAAAGATGGAGAAGAGTAGAGGTAATGTGGTGAAGGAGAACGGGCATGATTGTGTAATGTTTTGCTGGAGGTCCTTAATTTCAACCATTCTCTACTGTACCACACTATTTGTACTGACGTGGCTTCTTTTGAACCTGGTCTAGTAAAGAGAGCTTTATTTTTAGGAATAAGTGTTTACAAATGTATCAAATTTTATCAAAACTCTATTGTATGTATCAACTTTCAAAACTTCTATTGTATGTATCTAACTTTTGATTATTGCTAATTGTATGTTATTTGAAAGGTGTATCGTTCATATATAGCACCCACATGTCATTCATACAAAGAGCCACATAGAAAAATTTACATACAATTAGCAATAATCAAAAGTTGGATACGTACAATAGAAATTTTGTTAAAGTTTAATACATTTTCAGACACTTAGCACTTATTTTTATATAGTTCGTAGTAGATTCCCATGGACATCTCAATTCAAGCAATTTAACATGCAGACTTCCTCTCTCTCTCTCTCTCTATATATATATATATATATATATATATATATATATATATATATATAGGAACAGGATCAAAAAAGAAGAAAATTTAGGGAGAGAATAGGGAAAATGATTTTTTATTACTATGATTCAATATTTTAATGCTAAGATTTAATTTATTATTAATATAATTCTACATTTTATTACTTTGGTTCAATAGTTTTTTAATAAGACTTAGTCTTTTGTTACTATGATTCAAAAGTTATAGTAATAAAAATCTAAATTTCAGAATAAAAATACTAAACCTTAGAATAAATATACTGAATTATAGTAAAAAAAAATCCTTCTTTATTTTCTCTCCCTAAAAAACTTTCTCCCTGTATCCTATATATGTGTGTGTCTGTGCGCGCGCACGCGTGTGCGTTTGTGTATCTATAACTACTTATAATGTGTCTTGTGTCTTGTGTCTCGAGTCTTAAAATACTTAAAAAATTTAATACTAATTTATCCCTCTACATTTTCACCAAGCTACACGTACATTTCCAAATCAGTCATCAAAAATTTTACATTGACCAACTACACGTTTGCAAATCAGTACACTCATACATAAACTTTCCAGGTGATCAAGAAAATTCTTACACAAAATGAAGACGTGCACAAGCTATATCCATGCATTGGTCTTGGATACTTCATACAAAAGTTGCATTGAAATGTATCTTATCTTATATATATTAAACGAGGGATTGAGCTGACGTCATTCATCAGCCATCCCCTAATCATGAGCTGTAAACTTGCTTAGGTGGAACAACGAGGTTTTTTTAGCCCGCGCGTTGCGGCGGGTTTTTTAAAAAATCATTTTATTTTTAGTATTGGTATGAATTTTTCATCTAATTTATACTCCCAAACTCTTTACGTTTTATTATCAAGGAAAACTTTGTAAAAATCATAGCTTATAAATATACTTATTAACTTACATGCATAGATTTCTACGGCTTGTGTTAATCCCGGGTTCATACATTCAGACTATCCAAGCCTTAAAGTAACCAAATTTGAATAACTTGCTCATTTTCAAACCAATGTATATGAGCAGGTGAGATTTTGCGTGAGAAATTAAAATGTGAGGGAACAATAGGTGGTGTGGTTTGGGTTCATATGATTAGACTCTTCCACAACTCCACTTGTCTCATCTCACTAAAATGAAATATTCATTTCTCATTTATACAATTATTTAAGAAGTTACTATAAAACTAATTTTGAAAATATATAACTTTTTCTTTGTGTGTTTTGTGAGCTATGATAATACAGGTTTATTTATTTATACTATTGAAATAAACCTATAAAAAACATTAATAAAATCTAACATTCCAGTAGTAGTTATTTGTACATTAACAACTAACAATAGAGGATATATTATGTTACCGGACATTATGATTTAGAGCTAATTTCTTAACCTATTTTTGCTTTCTATTTTTTTTGTCTTAATTTTATTTGAATTCAAGTTGTTATGGATGATCAGGTACACCGTGAATTTCTTAACATTCGATTGCAAAGTTATACACTTATACATATGTATCTAAATCTAAATTTTTGTTTAATATAGAATCCAAGTACACAGTCACAAACACGCCAACGTTTTAGATTAATACCAATCGAAATACAAAAATAAGGTGAGACAAAAAAAGAAAGATAAATGAATGTGGGTTAATGGTTTCAATTATTCCGAACATAACCACGTACATGTGGAATAATATTAGTTGTATATCTAGTATCTATCATGAGATGATATAAATGGAAAAATAATAAGGCAACAAAAAATCAAGCACTTCCCAATGATAATAACCAAAATAAATTTAGTGTAACGATTTTTTTTAGTGTAACTTTTATGAGAGTTTGAATATCGTATTTATTTACTACGAAGTATATAGGTTCAAATTGCAAGATGATATCCTACCATTTGTAGAAATAACATCATCTATCTTCCTTTATTTGTTCCTTCTTCTTCACCACCACCACCACCACCACCAAAAAAAAAACAAAAACTTATAAATAATCTTAAAAAGTTAAAAGCAGTTGAAAGGGAAAATAATATAGTTTTTAAAGAATTTTCTTGAGGATAGTTGTTATTTCTATGTATACATACATCCTCCAATTTCTTCACATAACGTTAAGCTTTAACATCAACTTCTTTCCCTATCATGTTCGAATTCAAAACCAAATACAGAATCAAACCAAGAAATTAAGATAAATTAAAATAAATATGTAGATAAAGACTTACTGATGTTCTTGTTGTGTATTTCAGTCCACCATTGACCTCCTCCGTAACTGCACCTACTGTGTCATCCCATCAGAACATTAAACCACAAAGAAAGAGAATTATAGCTACACTAATAAAAAAGATTGGAGAAAAAGTAGAGTAATAAAAATGAGGGAAGAGAGAATGTGAGTGGTTATATTGTTATAAAGTGGGTCAATATCACCCTCTTTTGAGATCTGGTAATGTAGCTAGATAGTAGATATGAAAGAAGAAAAAAAGCCTTGCTGTCAACTCTCGAACCTGGGTTGATGAGTTTAAAGTATAATGCAACAAACCACTCAACCAAAACATACTATTCATCAACTATTCATTTAATAGTAACATTTAGCCTTGCTAAATGTTAATATAAGGAATGTGGTGAAAAGATTTTTCTCCTTTTTGGAGTTTTTTTAATCAATTATCATGGCTAATAGCGATATAGCGAGAGTGATATCAATTAGCTTGATAGTATAGAAAATAATCTCAAGTGCATTATTTGTTATGTTTTAGGTTAGTCAAAAATCATGCAAAAGTACTTTGCATGTATTGGTTGTAACTGCCTAGAGGTTTATCATTTGTACACTCAAACAACGCACTACAAGATATTTGCCATTTAGTGACTAAAAAAAACAGTCAACAAAAGTCTAAAAACAGTTAGGCCTCTTGATCTACTCCTACTTAAGAAAATTAGTCAGTAACAAAGCCATCACTAAAAGTCTATAATGACAAAATAAGTACAGTCAATAGAGATCCTTTAGGATTAATGACAAATATTTCAGTCAGTAAAGGGGGTGTTCAGGTACCTGTTTCTATATGTTTTACCCACTGATGTTTCAGTCATTAATAGTGCCAATATATATTTAAATTATATATTTATAATTATACTATTCTTTACATAGATAATAAATAACAATAAAACAATTGAAGATCATAAAACTGCAAATAAATGACAAATTTATTTCACAATACATGTCCAAACATCTCATTCAACACTTTACAATATATGTCCAAACAATTGAAGATCATAAAACTGCAAATAAATGACAAATTTATTTCACAATACATGTTCAAACATCTCATTCAACACTTTACAATATATGTGCTACACACAAACTTTACAAGACTCCCTAGACTTAAAATAAAAGAGCTTGTTCTAAACAAAAAGTATGCTTTAGGAACTTAAACAACACCATCAAATTGTTGCATAGTTGCTACAATTTGTTGAACAACACCATTGAATTGTGGCACAAACCATCTGCAATGGATACACAAAGATTAGAAATGTGAAATAGAGATGATCAAATGAGCATATTAGTTTGATCCGTTTGGCCTATTAGGCTCAACAGTGTAAGTTTTAAATGTATTTTATATTCATAAATTCAAATATTCAATTAGGTATATGAGTCCCTAGTGAATGATCATGATATGACAATTAAAAAATAAAAAAGTATTTATCTAAATATTTAGAATATACCAGAAAGAGGAACAATCATGAAGGAATTGCAAATAGCAGATCATAGCGGCTTTAGACATGTAGGTATAGTAGAGGACTTCAATATCCTATAAACAACAAACACAGTAATTGGATTTTAGAACATGTTCAAAATCAACAAATGGAGCACCTTGTTTACTACATCGTACATATTAGAAGTCAAGCCAACTAGTTATTGATTTCATCAATATCTATTGACTAGTTTTTCTCAACTAGTTGTCAAAAAAATGAGAGTTGATGACATACATGTGCTACTAAATGTTGTGAATATATGAATCTTCACAAGGCAGACAAAATTAACTGAAAAGGAGAATACAATCAACTAAGTTAAGAAATATTCAGGAACACAAAAATGATGCATCATAAACAAAAATAGTAATGTGTAAAAATCGATCAAAATCTAAAGCAAAGAACCTTACAATGATCTTCAAGAATGACAGTTTTTCATGTCCAAGAATTGATTACTCCAATTGATTCATCATACTCGATCTATAGGCACAAATTTATACAAAGGTCGGATTTATAATTACGAGTCAAACAAATTGAATCTATGATGGTTCAACTCATCAATAGTTGATAAATACTAAAATGAATATATAGACAACACATTGCTCCAATAAAAACGTAGCTTAGCATAACGAAGTCTATAATGAAAAAGTTTAAGACCCCAAAAGCATCCACTTACACTAATACGAAGCATAGAAACCATGGGTTACTAGATATACTACATACATTGATATTCAATTCAAAAGAGTAATATGCAAAAAATAAAATATAAATAAGTGAGCTATAGCTACAAATTGGCTTGCTCAGTATATATCAATGTGCTTACTACAGGTTCTAGATAACTTGTGTAGCTGGTAAGAGCTCCTCAGAACCATCCTTCTAGATATTGTCAGTTCACTAAGTTCATAAAATGCTCATTTCAATCAGATTTGAGAGAAACCTAAAAGACAAAAAAACAGAGCATTAACACATCATAAATAAGTGCTTACCAAAATTCCACTAATCAGTATTCACATGTCACCTCATATATGTGCAAGAGATCAAACTTAAGTCATCTTTTAGGTACCCACAGCCACTAACAAGGTTATAATGCAATATTTCATAATCAAACTAGTTTCATCTTATAGATTCCAATGTAGTATGTAACAACAAATACAGTTAGCATATGCATTTGGTCAAATATGAGTAGAAACTAAAATTGATATAAATGACACTCAAATACTGGATTCATAAACAAAAATGACTCAAGAAAAACTAAATTGAGTCACTTGTTTGCCATTGATAATGTATCTCAACAAAAACATTGTCGACAACAGCAGGATCTACATGATAAAACCGAAACCGACCTACGCCAACCGTTTGTCGATCTTTCGTGATTACCGAATCCGTAAGCTCTCCATACTTTCCAAAGTACCCAGCAAATGCATCTATATCTAGATACAGATACATACATATACAAATAAGTGAATAACATTCAAATCACATACATTACTTAATTAGAAAATAATAATAATAAACAATAGGAATTCCCCCCATCAAGATATACTTTCGACGAAGTCCCCCCCCCCCCCCCCAATTTTTTGGGGGGTTTTAGAAACTTATAATGTGAAATCACATGTGATTTACCACTAAAACATAATCACACTCGCTTATATTTCTGATTAAACTTTAAATTCAAATCATTGATGATGTAAAGAGATTAATGTAACGCCCCGAAAACGTGACCATATATTATTTTTTTTAAACGCTTTTGACAATGTCCCACAGCTACTCCATTTATGTACTTGATCTATAATAAATTTCCAAGCTAAAATGGGCTTTTAAAAACCAAAATATTCATTTTTAACATTGATACGCGATCCTGGAAAGAAATTGGATCGCGTAAGCACTTGAAAAACTTTCTGATCACAAATTGCACTATCATACGCGATCCAGAAAATATTCCTGGGATCGCGTAGCCATGCCCATTTTGAGAAGTCAGCAAAAGTCAACTTTTTTAGCCAAATTCAAACATGCATAACTTTTTACTCGTTATGGACCTGAAATTTTTCACACACCTTCCCTATAACCATATAAACCTTTTCTCAATTCCACTTTTTCAAGATTTACATTTTTCTAAGATTTGACCCGTAGACGGGTTTTCGGCTAAATTAGACCAAAAATCTTAACATACCAATTCCCAAACCATGATTTCTAAAACATTGAGCTTTTGACCTCATAACACTTATACTAAAACAAAGTTGTGAAGCTATTTCTCACACTCTTAACCGTAAGTGTATTTAATGACCCATATTGACCCGCTGACCCACAAAGACTGTTTTGACCCATTGACTAGCCAATCACAACCCATAATTGACCAATAAAAGGTTTGACTACATGTCAACACTCCATAACCAATGAAAACACACTTTAACTATTTTCAATTATCCTTTCATTTCATAAGCACCAAACATATTCAACCATTAATTTTAAAACTTGAAAACCATAATTTACATCATGTACAATCGTTGTTGACTTTCAAAGTCAACCTATTTCAAAAATGCTTAAGTCATGGCTCACCATGACTTACTTTTTAAAACATGTCTTAAAGGGCGATTTACACAAGTCTTATCCAAACGACATAAAAGAGAAACTTGCCATACACTATCATCAAGCAATCCACGCTAATCCTCTTTAACCGCTTTCCCATTCCCTTGTCCACTTCCACCTAAAACATGAAATACTTAAACAATAAGCACTCTTGCTTAGTGAGCATACACTTAACCAAATAATACATAACATGGCTACATAAACACTATGCTAGTAAAACTAGCAACTCTGTATCATAAACTTCATAAGCTTCATGTCACTAACTCGTGATTGTACCCACCTCTAGCTCGAAAGCTATCCGGTAACATGTACAATCAATTCATATCACTATAATCATATACAAGTAATACACTTAATCTCCACTTGATTGTACCCACCTCTAGCGCGGAAGCTATCCGGTAACATGTACAATCAATTCATGTCTTAACACTTCACAAATAACAATTTAAACAATTAAAACACAATTAACTTTACATGGTTGTATGATCCTCTTACTCGGGAGTAATCCGGAAACACACACAACCATATACTTGATTAAATCCTTATATTACTCACCTTAAATCTTGATTTGATGATTCACAATACAATACCAATGGTAACACTTCCAACTTCTTATCACCTATACACATATCATGTAATAACATATTTAAATTCAAGGAAATCATGATTCTAAACTAATAACCACTCTTAAGCCCTCCCCCAATTTGATTAACCTAATCAACTTATTAACAACTCCAATTAAATCATGTTCTATTATTATTCTCATACTCTAATTAAATCATAAACCATACTTTTAACTAACTAACACCAATTCATAAGTATTTAGCAAAACCCCTTAATTATTCAAGAACACTTATAACAAATTAATCACTCTCAAAGTGTAATATGATTAAGAATCACCACTAATTCACTTACTAACAACAATTCTAACAATTCCTAACCCTAATTTCGTATTAATTTCACTAATTTAACTAAACCTCATGAAAACCCCTCAAAACTAAAAAAAACTAGGTTGAGAATCTTAGAAGAATCAACTTACAGAAGATTAGGGATAGAAAGAAGATGATTACTTGAAGTTCTTAAGGCTTGATTCAAGGTTTAATTGATGATTTGAAGGTGATGTTGTGTTTCTGCGATTTCTCTAAGTCTCCAGGAAGTGATTTGGAATATTTGGGAATGAAATAGAACCCTCCAGGCATAACACGTATCTATCTGTGTTTTATTTTAAATCTCATTATTTTTACAGTCTGGAACTGGTAATTCGTTTACGTTTTTCGCTATATCTCCTTAGTTACACAATATTACTTCGTAATAAAATTATATTCGCATATGAAATTAAATTCCTGAATTTTGGGGTGTTACAATTAAGACATGAAAAACTAAGGTGTAATCACATGCGATTGAACATCAAAGTATCAGTCACATGTGATTAAAGAGTAATCAAATACGGATTTTCATTTCATTGACTAAGAATTATACAATAAAGTAAAAATCAAGTTGAAATCATACATGAATTATCATATATCGGTAAATTTCTAATCAAATATCAATTTTTAAATGAAAATCATATGTGATTATATACAAAATCACACGTGATTATATAACAAATAACATGTGATTAAATGTACAACTAGCAATCACATGTGATTTTTAATGAAAACCAATGCAATTTTTAATTTTTTCTTTATAACTATTAATGTGGATGAATATTAAGTTGTAATCACGTGTTAAATAACATATACCATGAATAAATAATCGTGAACAAATTTTATTTTTTTTTTATCAAAAATCACATGTGATTATATTGTAAAATTCGGTAAAAAACAAAGAAAAAAATGCATCGAAAGTAGAGCTTATGACATCTCTAATCGAAGAGAAAAAGACGCTGATTCCGAATATGTAATTTTTACAATTTATGGATTTACGGTTTGTGAGATAATTAACCATGGAGGTAAAAATTAAAGTGAGTTTTGTAGAGAAATAAAGTAATCCTATTAGTTCTCCCATTCTCTACTTTTCTTGTATTTTTAAAGAACTCACCCAATGAAAATGTTTTATGGTTTAATACTTTAATTTTTAACTATCACCTCAAAAATGCGGTTATCAAACTCCAGGATTACTTATTCAAAATGGTCCACAAAGTAAAACGGGCCATAAAAACAAGCCCATTGCTGAAAAGTCCATAGCACATACGAGTACATTGGCGGAATATATAAATTGAGGGGGGAAATTATTTGTTAATTCTAGTTAGTTTTAAGGGTATAAAAGTTTAAAATTATCATTAATACCTTAGAAAATTTTATTTTGTATGTAATTTCAAAATTTTTGTGAGCAGCCGCCATTCTTATCATATTAATTCAATAATTCAATAAATGGATGACTTCATGCTGTATATTTGCTATTATATGTTTGTTAATTTTCTGGGTATTGTATGTTATTGTGTAAAAAAATGTTGTTTGTCGAATGTGTAACACAAACTGTTATTAGGTTTCTAATATGTAAACTTGTTTACATATTAATTCGATTACTGTTATTGATTGATGATATGAATAATTGATGTTTGTAGAAGAAGAATAAAAAACCCAAATTTTATGTTGAAATTAATTATCATTATACACGATATGATTAAATGTTTTTGATGATGATGATGAGTATAATCGTTTTGGTTGATTATCTAGGGTTTGTTTCATTTTTTATTGATTGATGATTTAGGCGCTGGTGTTTTTTTATTATTTATTTTGAATTATGTATGTTTGTTGAGTAACTTTGGATAAACTTATAAAAATAAGAAATTGTTATTTTGGTAACGTTAGTTGTTACAATTTTTGTTACTAGGAATATGGAAACGATTAATGGAAGAAACTACTACAACAAGAGAGAAGAGAGCATAGAGAATGCATCAACAATGGTATATGTAAGTCTAACAGAACTATTTGCCTTTTGATGACAATATTAATTTGTATTTACACTGATGGCACTTGTATTTTGTAATACAGGAAGATAATAGATGGAATGGTTTTTGGGGTGAAATATATAAGCTATTTGATCCCTTACTGCAATGTATTTTCCCTGATTTAGATCAAGTTTCTTTGAAAGCTTTCGTTCGTCCTAACGAGGATGACGAGTATGATGACTGCAGATGGTATAGGAATATACTAACATATACCAATATAGTTTGGTTTCTCTGTTCTTATGCATGTAACATATACATCTAGCTTTTTCTTCTGAATGATGACAGCCAAAATGTCTTGACGATATGGCGTAGAATAAGAAACAACCCTGATTTAAAAGGAAAGTATCCAGATATCAAACTACCAAGACATGTTGGAGAAGTAATATATATTTTTTTTGCCAGATCATTTTTTTTTATTTAACTGTAGTTATATGCTTTTTTTTATATGTTTTGGTGTGGTATTTTTCTTATTATAGAAAATCAAGGAAAAGCTTCTGGAATCTGACATGATAATGGTGGTCGATAATGGCATATGGGCACCCTTCACATGTGATATTGGTTTTGTAAATTTTTCATTATCACGGAAATGGATAGCTAAGGTATTTTTTTTTCTTTTTTTAACTATTTTAAAACGTACATCACAATTTTCACTTAGATTCTTCTTGTTTCCTTCAGAGCATTCATAAGATGCTAAAAGATGGTATAGACACATGGGCACCAGAGCTTGGTCTGGAACGGGTAGTAGTAGACTATCCCTCATTGAACGAGGAATTACGTATGGATTGGTTTCGACAACAAGCTATCGGAAACACGCTAATTCGTATGCTTGAGTATTCTAAAGTAGCTGCGATTACTGATCTTCCCAATTGTTTTGCTGATACCTTCAATGAATATTATAAAAGAAAGGAGGTATATATGCAATTGATCTAGCTTTTTGAATGTTTTACATACATACACATACATTTTCTGCCTGTTTGATGTAAAACAAGCATATTCTGCAGTTTGAGTTTGATAATTCCATTTATTTCAGTGGCCTGCCATTTTGAGTAAATGGTTTTCGACTGAAGAAAATGAAGATGGGCTGATAGTAAGAAAACAATCTTCTTTATCTGCGGAGGATGGTTATAAAGATCTCAAACTACCGTTTACACTTGCGAAGAGTGATTTTGACAATGCTTATAAAGATCTCGTAACGTTGTGGTACTTTACTTGCCGAGTATTTCAAAACGTATATATATATATATATATATTGGCTAGTAAATTGATTTGTTTGAGCAGTTCTATATGTGCAGCGCCAAGTAACCCACTTCTGAAACATTTTCCATATATAACCTCTTTAATGTCTTCTGTCTGCATATGTAGGCATGGACTTGTAGTGGAAAAAGCAGATTGGATAGTATACCCGACTCCTGTACGGCAACAAGAGTATATTGAAATGTGCTTTGTTGTAAGTAGTATTTACACATCAGCAATACTGATAACATGTTAAAAATAGATGAGATATGCTTTTTTTTCCCAGGCTGCTAAACTCGAGAAGTGGATCTCAAGTGGGGACAAACCCCCTAGGACAAGTTATGTAGGATATCGAGCGTGCACTACTACTAAACCAGACGATAATTTGTTAGGCAAAGCTAAAACTCGCTGTGAAGCGGTAGCACAAAGTATACCAGATATTTTTCACTTATTCTCTATTTATTTTCATGAATAAATAATGTTATTATGAAAAATATTTTTACGACTAAAATTATTCAACTTCATTTGATAAAAGCAATCTAGCTTTCAAACCGTTTGACCTGTTTCGTGTTTGAATAAAATTATATTTCTCCTTACCCGTTAGAGACAACGTGTCCCTAATCATGAATCCATTAATATTATAACTTGACCGATTTAAAAATGGCTAAATATTACATTCCTCTTTTTATCAGGTACGGCTGCTATGAAGTTCAAGTATACTGCTGAAGCAGTTTTAGATTGTGCTTCTACGTAAGATTCTCATGCTTTTGTCATAATTTTTACCCTTATTTGTATTTATACATATTAATAATACGAGTAGAGTGGTAAACATTAATTACCTATTAGCTTACTGGAATCAAATTGTTATCTCCAAAGAAATTTATATTGAATTTAACAATGTCTACACCGACTATTGCTTTTGTGTTTTTAACAGGTATACATACTTGAAAAACCATAGATTGAATATTTGGACATTCGATATTGATGAGATGCTTAAAGAAGAGGTATACTTATGATGTTCTTCCCTTACTAGTGTTGTTTTGCTATCGTGTATTGTATTCTTATGATCTACTCAAATTCATTGATAAATAGGGAAATACTTTTGTATATCTACTAAATAGACGAGCTGAAATTTGTGAACTTGCGGATGGTTATCGTGAAGACATTGCTGAGTTAAAGAAGGTAAGATTTCTTTTTGTTTCAATGTTGTTACAACGTTCTCATCTCGTTTGCGTTTCAATGTAGTTATCACTTTCTCATCTCATTTTAGTTTCAATGTTGTTACAACTTTCTCATCTCGGACCCAATTTATTGCTTTCTTGTTCTTGAATATTAATTTAACGGATGTATATGTTTGCAACAGGCTTCAGAGTTAATATTGGAGAATGATTTAGGATGGGGGGTAGGTGAAGAACGTGTATTGGAACGGCATTTACTTGCATTTTCTGACGTAAGACAAATATCTTATTGAACTTCTCCTACTTCTTTGAACATAGGTTGAAGTTATTTAAGCATAGTTTTTTGGATTGAATACTTGGTTTTATTTCCCTAGGTTACTATTAGAGATTATAGTTTCTTCTTATATGCTCTTAAATGTATGGTTGATTTAAGCTACTAGTCTCATACTTAAGGGTAAGCAATAATTCAAAACGGTGTAGTGTACTAGACTACATGGAAAATTTGAGAACAATGAGACAAATAATTAGACTGTATACCAATGAAAAACATAGTGTTGTATCCAACTCTGTACAAACATCGGGGGTGAATATTCAATACTAATATACTTGCCTAAATGAAGACTTTTTACGAATGTAGAAGACAAAATGATTTGAATTTTTTGATTTTTTTAGATCTTAATTTTATAAATATGATATGTAAATTAAATGGTTGTATTAGTAATCTAACTTTCTTTTTTCAGGAGCTCGAAGAGTCTTGTTTATCTGTCTCGCCAAATATCCTGTGTGAATACCTTTACGATTTATGTCAGAAATTTACCAGCTACTATAAAAAGCTCGAGGTATATTTACTTGCATATGCTTTTTCCGGGAAAGAAAAAATCAAGATTTTATTTGATTTATAAAATGGCAGATCTTTGTCCCGATTCAGTGTAATTTTTGAAAGCTTTGCTTAGCGGGCCTGCTGAGGAGAAAGCAGATATTTACCTACCAATGCTTTTTCTCATACAATTATCGAATTTAGTTTCTGGTTCTCTTAAACCAAGTTAATTATCTAAAAATTAATTTGCTTTCCAAAAAGACAAGTGATTATTTATGGAGGGATTAAGTGTAACTTTGAAAGTATTGGCAGGTTAGGTCTGTTACGGAGACAAGCACATTATTGTTGTGTGAGGCAACTGCAGTGGTAATGGAAAAATGCTTTCATCTTTTGGGGATCACTCCGGTATGCGTTATCGTCTTATCGAGTAGATTTTTTTTTAATTTGGTTTATTGGGTCGGGTTTTCTCCCTGGATTCTGTTGTGTGGGATTTACTCTCCCATTTTATAGGTCGTATTTGAGTTTTAATCAAGTTTTTGGGTTCAAGTTATATAAATTGGTTTGGTTGTATTAAGAAGACATTAAAACTCATTACCATACCATTGAATCAGTTCATGTTTAGATAACTCACTATGAAGAAGTAAGCTATATGGGAATTTTTCAAAAAGATAAGTCTATTTCAAATAACTTAAGTAAAAGTATTATTACAGTAGTAAAAAAGCAGTCACAATTTCACATTTTATACCCAGTTTTTAACTACCCTTTTTTATGCCTCTAGAAATGCTCAAAGTCGAGGGTATCAATAACCCAATCAATGCTGTTGCAATTACAATCATCCGTGAAACGACCTATGGATGTAAAAGCTAGGTAACTTCTGGTTTTAATATTGAAAATAGTTGATATTTTCTATGTTATTCATTTCATGCAATTTAAGTAAAATATATATGGTTGTTTGCATAACGTATTGTACCTTTTCATTATGCCTTTTAAAATTGACTGTAAAGGTTGCGTCATCTTGTAGTTTGTAATTGTAATATCTATAATTTATATCTATAATTTATATCTATAACCCTTATAAATCTATTATCTATAATCTATAACCCTCTTAAAGGGTTTGTATTAAAACTTAAAAGCTTAAAGGTTTGTAGTTTCAAAGATCCAAGTTTACCAAAATACCAACTCATGAATTCACTAAGCAGCTGGCCATCATTTTATAATTCTCCCATCCTTCTCATGCTACATGCAAACGTTGATGTGGGATACAAAATTTTTCATGAGTTACTAGTCATATGTAAATAAAATCCAAATTATATATATATTTAAGTATTTAACAAATCTATTAGTTTTTAATAAGTTTTGAAAGACTAATCTTACGGGGTTTTTTGTTATGAAATGAACCAACTATAGATACAAATAACAAATCAATCTTATTTTAAATGTATATATATGTATATATGTATATATATATAGGGTAAGATTCCAATGAGAACACTTGAAAAATAAGAACGGTAAGAACACTTCATAAATGCACAGTTAGCCAACAAAATCATTAAATTCACACTCATACATCTCAAATATGTGTAGAAAAATTGATTAGAATAGATGCGAACTTTCGGAAATACACAAAAATCGAAAAAACGATTGATGCACAATTATAGAGATAATCGTGCATCAATCGTTTTTTCGATTTTTGTGCATTTTTAGAAGTGTTTATTTGTTTTTCATTGCATATTTGAGATGTATGACTGTGAATCTAATGATTTTTGTTGGCTAGTTGTGCATTTATGAGGTGTTCTCACCGTTCTTATTTTTGAAGTGTTCTCATTTGATCCAAACTCTGTATTTATATATATATATATATATATATATATATATATATAGGGGAGGGATCAAGAGGGAAGCAATTTTTTGAGGGAAGGAGGGAAGTGTAATATTCATCACGAAGCATCTTAAATTTGCCAATACAAATATCAAAGATAGAATTAATTTTACTCATATATAGTAATCAAAATCGATGCTATAAAGAATATATTAACGTACGAAAGTCAATTTTAAGTCATAACTTTAGTTTATGAATAATTATTTAATAAAACGTTAATATTCATCGTGGTGAATATTAACTTTACATTCATCACGATGAATGTTAAAAAGTAACATAAATTTTATTTTAACATTCATCGTGACGAAAGTTAACATTCACCACGACGAATATTAACTATTTGGAATATAAAATTCATCAATTGATGTTATAGCCTACAAAAAGAATTTATCATGGAAGCTTAGCATTCATAACATCCATTCTAATTAACATTTATTAATTTTCACTTTTAAATTTTCAACAAATGTATTAACAAAGTTAAGATGCATCGTAATGAATATTACACTTCCCTCCTTCCCCCCAAAAAAGTGTTTCCCCCTGGATCCTCCCAATATATATATATATATATATATTTTGTAAATTTGAGTTATTAAAAAATAGTTTTGTTCCGGTCTGTGACATTTGGAATTCAAATTTAATGTGGATTTTTAATATTAAATTTTATAAAGAATTGCTAAGATCACTGTTTCCAAAATGACCCAAATGTGACACAACCATCTTTTAACGACTTGTATGCGCAAAATAAAATTTTCCATTATGGCTTATGGGGACTGGGGTGGTGAAGGAAATTATGTAGTTTGTGTATTTGAAAGTAAAATAAAGTTTCTCTATTATTGAGTAAAACAAAAGGTTTGGGTCGACATCAAATTGTTGCCCATTATGGACTTCAAATAAAGTAGTTAAATCTGGCTTGTGTATAAAGTATGGGGAATTATATCCTTGCTTTGGGGTTGGATCTGGATGTCGTGACTCAGAAATTAGTTGTTGCGAAACGTAATGCTCAAATAAAGAAAGATAATGTGAGGGAATAGAGATTATGTTGTGAACAGGTTCACCTTAGAGATTCAAGCTGTTTTTCTTAATCAATGTTTCTTTTAATCAGCATTTATAATCACTAGTGTTTTTTGTGTCTACTGTGTACATGAGAAGGACTTTGCATCACTTAGTGCTTCTGAAAACCACCCGATTTCTCTATTGCTGAATTTTGGATTACTCTTCAACACAATTTAGTTATCTATAGCTGTAATTGTTTTGTTTTTAATTTGTGCTGGTTTTGATATTCACCAGGGATCCGCCTAGAACTTCCCGGTTTGAGCTGTTTTCGATTCGTCCCACTATTTTGACAGATTTGGAGTTTAAAAAGGGTAAGCTGTTTGGGCACATTTCAGTATCAGACAAGTATGGGTTACTATCAGATAAGGGGGTTCCTCTTGATGGGCCTGATTTTACTATAGTTCCTTTATTTGACCGTAGTTGGGCTGATCCCATACACATGACGGACAATCGGGTTCTACACCTTGGTAATCCTCCCACTTTATGTCATTCTGTTCCATTCTCTTCCTCCATTGAGGTTCTTATGGAACTCTTTGTTACCACTGAGAATAACGATGCGTGTTTTAATCTTTGCAATAACACGTTTAAAATTGAGACCTCTGATTTTTGGGACAAGGAATTATATAGCAAGTGTGGTTGGGATAATATTGACGGTGTGGATGTGGATGTGGATGGGGTTACAGCGATGCATTACATTCTATTAAAGGATGCAGTAGATACTGATTTGGAGGTGTCGTTTAATAGGAAGATGACTAAGAGTAGTAGAGTTCGTGGATCGATACGTGCTTATTATGGAGGTGACTTTCATTATGATTGTGAGCCTTCAATGAGAGAGTACTATTTCGCATTGCTCTTTCGGCCTGATCCTCAATCTGTTTTAGAGAATGGCCAAATTTCGCTCAACAAATCTATGCTGGCCGTACCCTTAAAAGGCTCCCTCATAATTGAAGGATACTTAATGGATGTTGAATCTGATGAAGTGATTTTGAATGGTCGTCATGAATTCCAGTCGCAACGTGATGGTAACAGCGAACATGCTATTAATGGGATAGGTTGCTCTTTGAATTTGAATGTCAAATGGAAATACCGTGGTTACTATTTAGGTTCGATTTATATTTCATAATTCAGAATCTGATTATATCCATGAATGTTTTTGTTGTTATATAGCAAACTTATTGCGGGAAACGTATAAAGTTTAATTTGAGAGTCTTGAATACAAGAAGTTAGTTTTGAATTTGAATACAATAAGTTTGATTACGTTTGTGTTCCAGCAAATGAGCAAGGAGTGGAAACGCAAGCAACCGATGTTCAAGGAACGGTGGCATCAGAGAGTTCAGGAACAAGCAGAAAGGTACTTTAGTAACAAATTTGTATATTTCTAAATAAGTAGATTGTCTTCTTTTTGTTCTTTTTTTTGACTGAATTGATATGTCATGTTAATTGTTTGAATATTTTGTGACAAGCTTCACGTATGCTAAAAGTTTTACTCGTTTCTACGAGCAGCGGAATCGCAATGGAAAGCAAAAGCCAGCCGGGGGGGTGAAAAGTGTTAGCAATTCCAGGTTAGACCCATGTAATAAGTTTGCATCTTGTAATAGGATATTGGTGAATCCAAGGCTAAGCCATGGGCTCTCAAGATGTATACTCAAGTTGGATTGCATTTGAGTTTCCTTGATGTTTTCTACTGCTCAACAAACCTATAGTCATTTCATATATAAATCTCTGTTGATTGTTTTGAATATTTGTGAGAATCTTCACATATGCTAATAAGTTTTACTTGTTATTTCTACAACCAGCGGGAACAGATGAAGAAGCAACTTGAGAGAACCAAGAATTGAAAAGAAAAGTTTCCGTAAAAAATTAGAATATGAATTAAAATGAGGGTTTTGGAGTATTTGAACAATTGGAGCGATTATGTCTATGTTTTTAGACAATTATTGTAAATGTTTATGTTATGGTTCATTCAGTATTTACACATAGAATCTTAGAATTTGTATTTAAATGTAAAGAAAGTCCGATCCAATTTGTCCCTGACTTGTCTGATTAGTCACTAACTACCAACTTTTAAAACCTTGGTTTCGACGAGATGCAAATGATTAGAAAATGATGCTTGCGGATCATACATCATCGTGGCTAAAAGTCTTCCTGTCAAGATTTTTGCTGAACAAACTGGTCATCACAAAACCACCACTAGCTCCGTGACGACATAACATTTTTTGAAGCTGCAATTGAATCTAATGATCAATGAGGACCCAACTCGAGTAATAGGTAAGAGAATTGAGGTCATTAACAGCACAAAGACTTAGCAGACACCTTGACAATTGGGTCGGCTTCTTCAACTTTGGTACCTGATGCTCGTTTGTGGGCCTGGCTAAACATTGGCAGCCCCAGCCCCCCCCCCCCCCCCCCTCAAAAAAAATAAATAAGCAAATAAAAAAAATTACCATCTGAACTTGTTTCTTTCTGGCTTTATATTTGCATCACAGTCAGCTCAGGTTCCCTGCAGTCGTTCACTACATTCCTATCAGATGAGTGCAGTCCCTCTACCTTCATCTTACACTCCATAGATGATTAATCATGGGAAATAACTGACCCACTGTCAACCATGCAAGTACCATCATGGTCAATGAGTCACTCCCACTGCCACCTTGATTACCAATCACATCCAACCCAAACGGTTCTTAGCCTTACTAAATTAAACTCTGCACTGATCACTTGACCTTGTTCTCAGTTCTCACACATTGAGAGATCATTGAAAAGTTCTTGCTGTACATCTTTCATTAAACTCGACTTCTCTTTATCCGTCCAATGAAAGAATCCATCTCTTCTCCCACAGCTGTTGTTCGAAAAAGTCTCCTCATGAACATGATTAAGTGATGAACAACCCAACTTCTGGCATCTCCTGACTCGTTGATGAGCATCTCCATCAACCAGACTTGTGATACATGAACCCAGAGCTTCTGGTAATATGGACCCACCATCACCTGCAGCTGTTTCCTGCTCATTACAAAACGAAGCAAAATCATTTGACCGCTCTAAGATGCTACTAGGTAATTCCATTTGTCATGAGCTTATATACACACACGAATTCTGAACTTTGATCCATCTACTTATGAAGGGGTGGGTTAGGGTAATGTTTATCCTTAACGGGCTAAACATGTAATATAATGAGGTTATTTAAGATGGGAACGGGTCAAAATTTGCCCAATAAAACTATGAAAACCATATGTTTCAAGAAGAATGATTAGCATTACAAAATTATATGACTTTTGTATATTTTTGACACTACCTATAGTACTTCTCAAAAATATGGACAAAGCATTTGTGGTCAACTGAATCTAAGTTGACCCATGCCAACCCATTTTTGACCTGAAATGGTTTTCACTACTTGCTAAATCAGGCAACTTTTCCATCTTTAGGTCCAACATTAGAAGTATAAATACACAAGCTTCTATTGCTAGCTATGTTCGTGGGCAATATCAGTTAGCTATATTTCAATTGCTTATATGCTCTCCATCGAAAGTGCCATCTTCTATCGTCCAAAAGACAAACAAGTCCATGCAGACAATGCTCGATTGAATTTCTATATGGGTAACGTTGGGGATCACATGGCGCAACTTAAGGTTTACAAAACATGGAAGTAAACAAACTATTCCACTCAGTGGTGCTATGAGAATTACATTCAGGTAAGGAGTATGAAGCGTGCCCAAGACATAGGAGATCAATTGGAGAGGCTATTGGAAAGTGTTGAAGTAGAATTCACATCAAACCCGGAGGATTTGGAAGCAATTAAGAAAACCATAACAACCACATACTTTCCACACTCAGCAAACTTGCAAAACAATGGATCCTATACATGGGCCAAACATAGTATCCATATTCATCCAATTTCTGGTTTAGCTCAAGAATTTCCTAAGTGGGTGGTTTACCACGAGTTAGTCCTGACAAATAAGGAGTTTATGCGACAAGTCAGCGAGATAAAACCTGAGTGGCTCGTGGAAATCACACCTCATTATTATGAAAAAGGAAATCGAAGATCAAGCATCAAAGAAAATGCCCTGTGGAGAAGGCCGTGCATCCAAGAATTGATTTTCATTCACAAAGATAGAGACTGTGAGAATTGGATGCTTACTGTAAATACAATTTTGTAAGGTAGATCGTGCAAAACATAGTTGTTAACGTAGCTACCTGTAATTCATCTGTACACATGATGTCAATTGTTAAGGTGGAGCAGAAATTGCAACAGATAATGTAGTAAAGAACTCTTAAACATGTCAATTCTTGACCAAGAAGTTGTATATATATGTGTATCATGAATTAAATGCAATTCAATCTATCCTTCTGCTGTATATTTGCCTTTCTAAGTAATTACTAATGAATCTAAATTTTATCTCAGTTGTATATTTGTTTCTTATGATTTCTTTTTGCCTCTGCTTCTAATACCACTTTTATTGCTCCGACTTTCCCATTTGGGTTGGTTCTGTAACAATGTTGTCAAAACAAGTAATGTCTACTATAATGATCTGACAGGAAACCATTAATTGCAGATGGGAAGAATGTGGTGGTGAATGAACATGTTGAGAAGTTTCTATATACAACTACTGTATAAAATTAAAATGGACATTTATGAATTAATCAAGAATGGCGACAAGAGTGTTGTTGAGCCTACCAATTGTATACACGTCCTACGTTTTGCTTTAACTACTCATTTGGTATTTTAGTAACTATTGAAGGTAAAACAAAATTTACATCAACCCATAACTAACTACAACGCTAACAACAAAATATGTAAATAAAAGCTGAAATTTTATAAAGTTCAATATATAAAATCTGTGTTGTCGCGGGTACAGTCCATCACTTATAGTATATATATACAGTAAATTCTTATTTTACTATTTAAATAATATTTTTTTTACTATCATTTATTATATTGGTAAACAATTAATTAAGTATTTATTGTCACTGCCATTATTATTATTATTATTATTATAGTGATTAAATTAATAAGGTTCAAATGAGTACAACAACTTTTGGTGAGAATAAGAGAATCAATAGAAATGAGTCACTTTACTCTCCCTTCTCTAAATTTTTAAAAATTAAATATCTCTCGAACGGTAAGTCGAAAAATTATAAAATTGCACCATATAAATGAGCGTTTTATTCTCTTCGATTAGAGATGTGACAAGGTATACTTTTGACGATTTTTTTTTGTGTGGTAGGTTTTGAAATCGAATAACACATGTGTTAGATACTGGTAACACATGTGTTAGAAGCTGCTAACACATGCGTTATACACTAGTAACACATGTGTTACATGCAAGTAATACATGTGTTAGTAGCGAGTAACACATGTGTTAACAGCTAGTAACACATGTGTTACTAATTTTGTAAAACCCCCAAAAAAAAATTGTCGAAAGTATACCTTGTGAGATGGCAAATCGTTTTTATGGTACAATTTTTATGATATTTCGACTTACCATTTGGGAGATATTTAAGTTTAAAAAACATGGGAAAAGTGTGCTTTGTGACACGTGGGGCGTTCTAGTTGATTCCTCCATTCTCACCAAAAATTCCATTATCATTTGAACCTCACCCTAACTTTCAATACAATAAATATTGGGCAAATTGTCTAAAAATGCATTGAAGTTGTCACAAAATCCTTTAGTATGCATCCAAGTTTGAAAACTTCTTTTGTATGCACTGAATTGACTAATCATTCCTTTTGTATGCAGTCATTAACATAATACTTCTGTTAATCAACTTTTGTCCACGTCATATGCCACCTAGGTGGCCACGTAGGACTAAAGAAATGTAAGGAACTTTCCTAAATGTATCAAACTTTACCTTCATCAACTTCATCATTTTTAACAATATTTTCCGATGACTTTTCCGGTGACTTTTCCGGCGACACCAAAACCACTACACTAACCAACATCTCCATTATTATCTCTACTTTACAACCATCTCCGGCGTAACCACCATCACTAACTTCATCCACATTTTCCGACGACACCATTTTTTCCGACGACATCATACATGTTTTCTGATTACACCACAACAACCACTACCATTACAACATCCTTATTATCTCCACTTTACAACCATCTCCGACGACACCATTTTTTCCGGCGACATCATACATGTTTTCCGATTACCACCTGCGAAGCGCGACTCTATCTACCTAGTTACATACATTTTGATTAAAAAAAAGAGAATTAGTGTGTATATAATTTTGGAGGGAACATGCATAAAGAAATTAAATCTCAACCTAAAAATGGCTTCAAATTAGGGGCTTAAAACTTTGAGAAACAAAACTGAACCTCCGTATTTCAAGCTTGTTTTCATTTTTCTTTAATCATAAGTCAAATTCCGTTTCAAATTCACCGTCAAAATCTGAGTGTAATTTTAACTTAAGTTATTGCAATGCTACATGAACTCCTACTGTCACTGTTAGGTAGATAGAGATGGTGGTTACAAGAGGTTGATTAAGAGAAGCCAACAGCATCAATCATTCAAAATGAAAATCCACACCTTAATATAGACTTGCACCTCACGCTATTGTGTTTGAAACACAAACCCGCTCAACCTCTCCTTTTTTCTTTCTGTGTCAAATTTTAATCAATTCGATTTCTAACTAATTCCCATTTCCACTTCTAATATCGACCCTTTTTCTAACTTTCGAAATAAAATGAGCTACTAAAATGAAATATTACTCTATCCATTTCAAAATAAATATCCACATTACTATTTATATTTGTCTAAAAATTATCAACTTTCAATAAACTAACTATTAAAATCATTAAACTCACAAATTTACCTCTATCTATTAATCGCAACAACCCATTCTTTTTATATTTTAGGGATAGAGTAAGGTTCAAATGAGTAAACCAACTTTAAGTGAGAATGAGGGAACTAACAGATTTCTGTCATGTGTCACTTTATTCTCTCTCCTCCACATTTTCAAAAATTAAATATCTCACAAACGATAAGTTGAAAAATCATGAAAATTGCACCATAAAATTCAGCGTTTTCTCCTCTTCGATTTGCCGTCCCTCAAGGCATACTTTCGACAACTTTTTTTTCCTTCCATTTTTGGTGGGTTTACAAATTGGTAACACATGTGTTAGTAAATGATTGTACAATTAATTTGTGGTTAAGGTTAGGGTTTAGGGTTAGGGTTAGGGTTTAGTAGGGTTTAGGGTTTAGTAGGGTTCAAGGTTTAGGGTTTAGAATGATTTAGGGCTTAGAGTTTTATAACGCGTTTAGGGTTTGGAGTTTAGGGGTTACGGTTTGAGGTTTGGGGTTTCGGGGAGAAACCCCAAACCTCAAACCCTAAACCCTAACCCATAAACCCCAAACTCTAAACCCTAAATGAAACACTTTAACACATGTGTTAGTAAATGTAAAACCCACCAAAAAATATGGAAAAAAAATTTTCGTTGAAAGTATGTCTTGAGAGACGGCAAATCGAAGAGGAGAAAACGACGAATTTAATGGTGCAATTTTCATAATTTTTCGATTTGTCGTTTGTGAGATAATTGATGTTGGGGGTAAATGGGTTTTGTACATGTGGAACATTCTCTTTGTACACATGGCTTGATATCATTGGTTCCTTCATTCTCACACAAATTTCTATTCTCATTTGAACCTCACCCTTAGGGATAATTTCATGCATGCCATATTTGTCCAATTAAAATTTATAATATCATATATGCCACTCTTAAATTCAAAATATATTAAATATGTCCAAACCACTAATTTAATAATTTTAATTACTCCGGAATCCTTAATAATTATCCCTAAATATGTAAGTGACCATTACACCCTCTTCTTCTTCTTTTTCATCTTCTTCAAAATTCTCATCTTAAACGTTTAGATTCCTAGATAATTCTTTGATCATTTCTTCTTGCGAGGAAAGCTCGAAAACATCACATAAGTATTTACCTTCGTCATCATTATCCTCATTCGTAACTCGGTCAGGCATATGTGATGTATATCCTAATCCATCTTCATCATACATCACCAACATGTTATGGCTAACACCCAAATCAGGGGCATACACACGATCCCCAATGATAAGACCGTCATTGTTATCCGATCCTGTAAATGGCATCTCTTTTTCGCTTAATTCTTGATCGAGTTCAGATAACCCTGTCTCATCTCTATTGTCATGATGGGTATAGCCATGATCCAAATCAAGACCCACAGTCGAGTCATGGTGATGACTTTTGTGATCAAGTTTTAACCAAGATGAAAAATTACCATTACCATGATGATGTTTGTTGTTTGGAGGTGAAGCATTGACAAGAGTGGAACGGGAAATGGTGTTCCTTGAACGAGATTTTGCGAGTTTCTTGAGGTCGGAATTGAGAGTGTGTAAAAATTACCGTTTATGTAATTACATGACAAGATGAATGAAACGGAAGTTGAATCATGGATGGGAATTTATTAGAAAATAATATATGAAATTAAATTAAAGCAAGAGCAACAAATGAAACTTGTTTTTTGGTGTTGTCCGAAATTTGCAATCTCCCGGATAATATGCATGCATTCAATAACGCGTACGGAAACTACCTCATGGTCAAACCGTCTACCTATTTTAACTTGCTAAATTTGGATACAGAAATATATATACAAAATGTTAATTTATCGTGTCTTAAAAAACGTTTCTCATGCTAACATATTTTTACCACGATTTCAAATCTAATGTAACAATTAAGTCGCTATTATTATTAAAATTAATGCCATACATAATCATGCAGTCTCAGTGGCGGATCTAGGATTTTAAGTAACCCGTAACAATGGTATCTCGATTTTTCTAAACCCGTAGCACTAACAAGAAATACAACTTATTATGCTATTTTTCAGTAAAAATTTCATTACGTATTGGTTATAGACCCGTAACAACTACTACCCTTACCTTCTACATGTCTCACCTGTGCATGGTCACATAACGGCCCAACTCCAACCTGCCTAAATGCCTAATTAGGCCAAACCGCCCATCAAGTTTAACACGTGAAAGTCAAATCTAGGTCACCTAAAAAGCCCACTTCACTCAATGGTGGCCCAACGTCAACCAAAATGACAAGCTAAAACAATACCGGTTCTCGGCTTGTGGAGAGCTGACGACGGACCAGGCTTCCGAGTGAAAACCGTCATCAAATGTTATCGACAAGTTTTTGTCGGAAGAGAACGAACATAATATGAACCCTACTTCAATATTTAATTTAAATTTCCTTTTTCATTTCCCTTATACTTTTTCGTTTCCTTTTCTACCTTTCCTAGATAAAATAGTGGGCTCAAAATTGTAGTTGTGATTAGTCGTGACAAACACTACAAACAGTCGTGAAACGATATAAAGTCGTGACTCGTAGTCGTCCCACGACTACCTGTCAACGAGCTATGAAGTCATCTAAAGTGAAATGAGTTTTATGACAAAAATTCTACCATGACAATTTCAAGAATTATTTATATGATAATTTATATTTAAACATCAACTAACAATTGATATGAGGTTTTCACTCAAATTCCATCTACTTTGATGATGAGATGGAAGATTTGGATAATTTATAATTAAACATCAACTAACAATTGAAAGAATGTGAATAAGAATCACATTCAATAAAACCTTTTAATTTACGAACATATATAGCGTAGGGACTTTAATTGGATTCTAGAAACAAATCGATCATCTTTGTTTACTATCACAAAATCCTCCGATAAGAAAAACATCGTCAAATCATGTAAATCCAGAACATATATGCTCGATTGCCGTTCCAGCTACTACAAGAAATTCTTTCCGATACCTTGTATTGGCAAACGACACAGTACGACAAATCTTATCGCTAATTGCTAAAGTTTGTATAATATAGTTTGGGTGATGGTATATATATTACATTCCTAAATATATACTTACTTTTTTTGTTGCATTTTTTATCTCTTCTAATCCCATCCAATCAATTTTTCTCATTTTCCAATTACATTTCTAATTTCCAAGTCTATGTTTAAGTGTACAAGATTAGGCTATCCAATCATTTTCCTAATATTTTACATAAGATTCTGCTTATGATATAATCCAAACATAAAAACTAAATTTGTAAAAACTGTGTATTACTTTCTTTTTAATGTTCGATGAAAGGAATTATAAACATGTTCAATGATCCTCAAAAACAACGTTGTTTGTTTATGTATATCGTACATTTTTTTAATAACACCGTGTTTCATACTGTTTCCAGACTGTAGAATATTAGTACTATTTAACATTAAGTTTGATTAACATTGTTTTATTTAAAGATTGGGTTAAAATTTTAAGAGAAGACAAGGAATGACATATGTTTTGACTTTTGATATTTAAGAACATTTAATTAACATAAACTACGTACTAAAATTAGAGGGTTAGAGCATACGGTGTGGGAACGAATTTGTCTGCGTTTTTCGTTCAAAACGCCATCGATCGGCGTTTTTCACGACGTCTTTGTGCCGTTTTTCGTTCGGCGCGCGAAATGTAGCGTTGGACTGGAGGAGTGTTTTTATTTTTTTAACATTATTTTGGAAAGGGGTCGTGGGTACCGTTTGGGAAAACAAGAAAAAAACAAAAAAAATAAAAACTAGCCGTTTTCCAACGGCAGTTTTTTTTTTTAAAAAAATAATTTTCTATTTTTAGGGATCGAGGGCTGGAGGTGTTTGATTGTATTTTCTATTTTTAGGACTTTTAAAATGGCGTGTTTAAATTATGTAGTTTCTATTTTTAGAACTTTTTAAATTGAGTGTTTTAATTATGTATTTTATTTTTTACGACTTTATAATTTTTTCGCTTTTATTTTAATGAAATAAATGTAGTTTTTATTTAATTTATTTGTTTTTTATACAATTATCTTTATTATACAGACAAATAAAATAAATAATAAAATATTTCAAAACACTGTCCACAACACTGTTATCATATCACAGAATTTTAACTCACAACATTCTCAATAACACTATCCTAAATACTGTAAACACAGTATTACCACACCCGGTGCTCTTATGTTGTTCCAAGAAGCGCATCCAAATTAGAGGCTATGATTATTTCAATGATTTTTCCCTTCATTTTCATCCCTCATTTTCCATTTAATTACCACTTGAACCGTTAAATCTTCCAAGATGCCCCAAAATTCCATCTACTTTATCCAAATCTTCCATCTCATCATCAAACTTTCTTATTCACATTCTGTCTGTGTGTTGCAGTGAAACATTGTACTTTTTGCCTGCACTTGTACTTTTATCTGGTAAGCTCTGCAGCCCCCATGGTCCATTTACAGATAAAACCAAACTATTTGCTAACATTATATTCTGCAGAGTTTGTGAATTCTGATAGATGTAATATTTTGTAGCTTCTGGATTTTGAAGTGTTGTACCAGCTTCAACAAGCATGATTCTTCAAGTAACTCCAATTCTATTCCTTTATGCTTAATTAGAGTTGTGAAATTGATGGATACCTGATACTAAATATATCATGCGTTTTGTTACAGAAAGATTTCTACGTTTTCCAGTCCTGTTCTTTGTTTTCTTGTAATTGGTTTTGTGAAAAACACGTCAGTGAACACATTTTCTAAATTTTCAGTTTTTTTGTCCTAAAAGAATTAAAAAAAAAGGACGAGTTTACTGCAACTAAATGCACTAATTGTGATCTAAAATGTTGCAGCCATCTTCAAAAGGAGAAAAGAATCGTCATAAAGAGAGCAGAAACAAATCCCCAATGCAAAAATCCGAAATGGATAGTGTTGAATCCGAGCTTTCCGCTGCAAAGACAGCAGTACGTGAACTAGCTTTAAAGATCGAAGAAGCGAATTCGAGGTTGAAAGGAGGGCAAAGAAAACCAAAATGGCGCGAACAAGAAGTCTCAGAAACGTCGATAAAGTCAGAGGATGATCGGTATACACAAGTGATGAAAGAACTCAAATATATGAAACAAGAATTGAGCAATCTTAAACTCGATATGGTACGTGTGTTAAAGGAAAAACGGCACGCTGAGAGATCACTGAAAGCTTCGAGTTCTAAAAAGACTACACTTTCAGCTTCAATTGAATTGATGAAGAAAGAGATTCAAGAACTTGGGGAGGAGCAAGCTCTTGTTGAATTCGCTCAAATTGAAGCCGTTAAAGAGTGTGAAGCGATTGAAGCAAAAAGAATCGAAGATTGTACTCGCTTTCAAACCAACTTGTTGGAAGCCAAAAAGCATGTTGAAGAAAAAAATCTTCAAATAACTGTTTGTGATGTAAATTTGTTAAAGCAGGAAGGGTCTCCGTTAAATTCGATTAACGATGAATTAGATGCTACGAAACGAGAACTTGCATCGATTAAAGGAGAAGGGTTTAACTTCATGACTTCAATGGATGTGATCCGTGACGAGCTTAAACATGTTCGAGCTGAAACAGCTCGATTACAAAAGGCGGTACAGAAACGAGACTTGACTGTTCAAAACCTGAACTCGAAGATCTTGAGGGCGAGAGCGAAACTAATATCACTTACATCTGCTGAGGCAAAAACAAAAATTGTTGCCTCGAATTTAGTCTTCGCACTTGATCATTTAAGAGCAGAAGTTGAAACTTCAAAGAAAGAAAAAGATGTTATAGATGAAGAAATTGAAAACATGAATGTGGAAGTTCGTAATACGGAATCAGAAATCGAAAAGGAAGAGGAAAGATTAGAAGCTGCATTAGAGGAACTCAAAGCAATAAAATTATCAGAATCTGAAGCTTTGGGGACTTTAAGAGATTTGATCAATACAACAGTTGTAGCTCGAGATATGACTTCGATGAATAGCTCGATGATAACGATTACAAATTTTGAATACGAGTACTTAACGGGTAATGCGCGTGTGGCTGCAGAGGTTGCTGATAAGAAGATAGCAGCATCACAGGCTTGGGTGGAAGCTTTGAAAGCAAATGAAAGGGAGATAATGATGAAAGTTGAGATGACACAAAGAGAAATCAGTGACTTAAGTGTAGAGGTAAATGAAGAGGAAGTAGATGGGCCCGGTTTACGGGCTAAAGTTGGGAGTACACCTAGAAGATCAGTGTATAGGGTTGGGAGTATGGGCTCGGTTAAACGGGCTAAGTTGCAACGCTTTAGGTCTTCGGCAGTGCGATATACAGGTAAGCCGGGTTCTTTGAGGAAAGAAAAAGTGATGCCAAAAATTACAAAATTGTTTGGTGACAAGAATGTTGAAATGGATGAGTAAATTGTTTGATGTGAAGGTATCCTCTGTTGAGATTGTATGAAATTGAATAAGGAGTAAATGATATGTGTGTAAGTACTTGCGTAGGCCTAATTTTATGAACTATAGATATGATTGGTTGAATTTGTTACTTCTATAAATCTCATCCAATCAATTTTTTATATCCATCAATCATATTGTGAGGTCTATATCTAGTCATACTAATTTAGGTCCGTCCACAAATCATTTTTCATGTGTATAACTGAGTGGATATATAGAATGAAATACTTGTACTTTTGAACCCGAAACGTTTATTGTTACGTATTATTACAACCATGGTGTAGAAATATGGATAGTAATTTATATCCTATTGTAAATACAATGGCCAGTTATGACCAAATGCGAATGTTAAATTTGGGAAATAGAATTCGTATGGAAGGAAATCAAATTGAGAACGGAAATGATACTTACAATTCACAAAAGTTACTCGAGAATTCATTGAGGAAATCACAACATTGATTCACGACCTTAGATAGTCACTTAAGAAGAGGGGCGGCAGCCAGAAAAAAAAATCGTCAGGTACTATTTTCCGATCTATTAGTGTTTACAATGTTTTAATTAAATGATCTGATCTACAATCCAACCTTTTTTTTTGGTTAAAAAGGTAAAATAGTAAATGATCTAATGTCTGAAACTGATACTCGTATGAGATAATGCAATAGTCTACGAATAATCTAATGATAGGTTGAAATAGAAACGCTTATTATAGCGAAAAAGATAAAAGTGGACATTTTTAATTTAGTTTTAGCATTAATGCACTTTTATGATTATAAAATTATATTTAAATTATCAGGTTCTTTGATACAAAATATTTTTCTTCACAAAAAATATATGATACAAAATTAATCTTTGTGATCATAAAAGTTGTTGTGTATCATTTTTTTTTATATTAAAGAGAATAAAATTTTATTTACTTTTGATCTTTTTGTTTTTTAAAGTTAAAAATTATATATATGTTGAAATTCAAATTAATAAAAAAAATTTACTTGCTTAATCTAATTCAAATTAACTTTAAAAAAATTTCTAAGTTAAAATTTTATAGTATTTATTTACTTGGTATTTACAGTAATATGTTGTGCTTAATCTAATTAAACGTTTGGGGCTTGATTTGCAGTATATGAAGCTAAAATTATAGGGACATAGGGTTGGTGCTGTTTGGACCGCGAATCAGAATTAGGTCTCCACAGTCCACCCCAGGGTCACTGGGCCCAATTCCCTTCATTTTTCTTTGTTGAACAAGGGCCCAATTTTGATAATGATTTGACGCGGTTATTATAATCTGATTCATGGTTATTATACGTTTTTCAAATGTATTTTAAACTTATTCTAAAGTAGAAGATAAGGAAAACATACTTAAAAATATTACTATTTAAGTTCGTAACACCTAAACAGTACAAGTACAATCCCAAAAATATGTAGTCATAATACTTTACACTCCAGTAGTTTATAAAATTAAATTCTGTAACATATTATCTTAAGGTTTAAAATTGATCAAAAGATCTTTTTTAAGTATCACTTGACAGTTGCCACTTGGGCACCACCAATCATAGCATTCCATGTCAATAAACCGCCATTCAACGTGGCATCACCATCTTTCTCCAACAACAAAAAAACACACACATTTCACTTTTTACCATCCTTTCTGCAACTCCAATCCTCAGGTTTTCTCGGTTATGCCATTGTTAATAACCATACAAGGTAATAATAATGTTAATCATCATAACCTTTTGAGTGGTAACCACTATTAGTGCTAGTTATTCTGTTCAATTGTTTCTGTTACTATTATATCATTCTCTCCATTTTGTAAATGTAGTTTTTAAGCGGTTATCTTGTTTAATGATTATTGTTTTTCATTTAATTTAATCCATATTGTTATGTATATATGATGATTTACCTATTCATACTAAGAAGTTTTATAAGTAAATTTGATATCCCTATTCAGTTTTAGGATTTCCCCTGCAACCTTATTACTCATGCTCTTTGATTTTCCTAGAGACCTGAAACATTATATAATTCTTGCTATATTTTGGGGATTAAAATTTCACATTAAAGTAGGAAAAATCTTAGTTTTGATTATAATTTTTTATGAATGCTTAATTCTTGCAATTGCTTTAGGGAACTTATAACTCATGGCAACCACAACTTTTGGGTATACATAGTCTTTTGATTATCTCTAAAGTTCTTTTGGATTCATAGCTGCAATTAAATGATGACTACCCACCATCTTCAAACAGTGAAGGCTTTCGGAAAATACGTCCAAGACCACTTTTGGCTGTATCCAAGTGTAGTCTATAAAAGTTTTCCACTTGCTCTTCTTCATTGGTTTGGCTTCTTATTAAATTAATCGACAATGACTTGGCGATGTGATGGGTGAATTAGAGGATGAGCATCATCAAGGAATCTTATAGAAAGGTGGGAGAAGGTTGTTATATAGACTATAACAGGGTATTCGTGTAGTTGGAATGATGTAACGTGCGTTTTTGTTGATGGAGTCCAAGGGTTAGGAGAATAGGAGCCATCATAAAGAACCCCTGATTGCATATGCCTGTATGTAATCTGTATTTGTTTTGAGACTACAGTCTTTATTCATATTTAATTTAGAGGAAACAGTATGAAATAAGGGGTTTATCTATGTTGGCTTCTTACCATTGGTCTCCATCAACTAAGACACACGTTAGATCACTTTGACTACCTGAACACTCACTTATGTCTTTATTTTACAGTCTTTTCCCTCTTCGGTTTGTAACCGTCCTAGAAGAATCTCCTTTTCTACCTGAACACTCACTTATGTCTGTATTCTACTGTCTTTTTCCTATTTCGTTTGTATAATCATCCTAGAAGATTCTCCTTTTCTAATTTCCCCATCTCATTGCCAAACTCCATTGGATGAAATGAAATTGTTGTTTACATTGACCAAGGAATAAGATGAGCAACTGAAATATCTCGATAGCCTACATGTACATCCAGTCAAAAGTGGTCTTGATCATGTTTTCCGTAACCCTTTATTGTTTGTAGAAGTTGTGAAGACACATTTTTTGGCGTATGCCGACTTTAGAGAATATAAATATAGTTGAAATTATTGTATACAACAAAAAATGAGATTTGCTATGGGTTTGCCGTACATGTTGGCTGTGGTTTGATCAGCCGCATTATGTGTTACTTCCCTATTCAGTATTGCATAGTTTATCGATCTTATTATGCAAAGTTATCTAACTAGCTTTTCAATTTTAATAGCTGATTGTCATAGACTCATTGGCTCATAGTGCTATAGGCGAAGCAATAAAATAAGCCAGATATACTACAATGATGGATTCACAGCGGGCGACACATACTGTGAAGTCTCATGGACTAGCATTGGCCAGAACCCATATGAATGATTGGTTGATTGTCTCACTATTAGTAGCGATTATGATTATTCTGAGCCTTGTCCATCCTTTCAATCGTTATGTTGGAAAAGACATGATGACTGATCTCAAGTATCCGTTGAGAGATAGCACCATCCCTTTTTGGACCGTTCCAGTGAGTTGAACTTTACCGTTTTTCTAAAAAAATTCAATACAATGAATGGTGGCTTCTCTTATATAATGTTTTTTCTTCTTAATAGTTATATGCAGTTTTCTTGCCAATGGCTATCTTTCTGGCCTTCTATCTCCGTAGAAGAGATGTTTATGATTTTCATCATGCCGTACTAGGTGATCATATTTATCTTCTATCATTTTGCTCAATTTAGTGAATTGGAGTAATTAAAATTTCATTTTTTCTTGTAGGGCTTTTGTTCTCAGTTTTTATAACAGGGGTTATCACAGAAGCTATAAAAGATGCTGTTGGTCGACCTCGCCCTGACTTCTTCTGGCGTTGTTTTCCAGATGGGAGAGATGTATGCCTGTTCAGCTTTCTGTTACTTAATCCACAAGTTGGTACGATATGCGGGTTGGGTAACTGGTCAAACTTGGTTCGGATCAAAATTTTCAATTTATTAGTATAGGCCATAGGGTGAAATGGGAGGAGTCTGGCTGACCCAAAAACACTTTCCCTTCGTTTTATTGAATTCAAACAATGTATAGGAGGTTATATACACTTTTAAAATAGACTTTTCCTGTTTACCCATCCGATCTATTGCCTTCCCCTCACCTATTTTTTGGTTGACCCACTTGAGATAAAAACACAACCCATATCAACCCATTCACAGCTATATGGGTCACATTTGCCATCTCTATTCAGTCACACGGTTGTGTTCTTGTTTTATCTCCTTTTATTTACTGAAGAGTATTATGGTGTCAATTATCGTCTATCAGCTTTATGATCAATGGGGAGAGGTTATATGCCATGGTGATATCAACGTCATAAGACAAGGCCACAAGAGTTTCCCCAGTGGACATGCTTCATGTAAGTAATATAATTATCTTGTTTGGGAATTTTTCTGCTAAATTATTAAAGGTTCACAATTTATTGTAATTTTAATGCAGGGTCTTTTGCTGGTCTTGGATTTTTGTCACTCTACTTATCTGGGAAGATTAAAGCATTTGATCGTGAAGGCCATGCTGCAAAACTATGCATAGTTTTTCTCCCTTTGCTTGTTGCATCTCTTGTTGCGATTACTAGAGTGGATAACTATCGACACCATTGGCAGGATGTTGTTGGTGGAGGTCTTATAGGTGCGATTTCATGAAAGTTCTTAATTTTATTTCTCTTTACTCATAAATAAGACCCATGGTGTCTTTGCAGGTATCACAATGGCCATTTTTTGCTACTTGCAGTATTTTGCACCACCATATCACACTGATGGTATAAACATTGATGTCAATATTGGGTTTTTTCCTTGCTCTTGGTATAACAACATCGTTAACATGTGTTGTGAAGGTTGGGGACCTTATGCATATTTCCGGGCTTCAGAGTCATTGTGTGCTAATACTGAAGTTTCTGGACCTCCACCAGCTCATAATACTGTGTATCAAGTTGAAATCCAGCAACAAGAGAGGCTTAACAACTCAGTAGTGGGGAGTTCGTTAGATGGTTCTGATATGTCACTGGACGATCTTGAATCTGGTAAGCCGTAGTCATGATGGTCAATGGTAGAATACTAGACTAGATAGGTTGATTTGCTCATTTGTTAGGCTCAAGGCTCATTTTGTACTTTACTTCTCTGTTGTAAAGATGTAATGTAATATACTTGTATCTGGCTCCAAACCGAAGTTTAGAGGTTAAAATTGTGAGCAAATGGCCTTTCAACTTTTGTAGATTAAAATCTGCTGTGGTGATGCCACTTTGTATCTGTGTCTTCTGCTAGTTCTATGTGTCTACTCAAGTGCAAGGGCCCAAACTTTTGATTATTGAGATATTTTTCTAAGGGATTATTTTTTCATGATCAAGTTGATTGTTTTCGAACTCAAGCTCGTCAACTCAAGTAGCTCGTTACATGACGTTTAAAATATACATTATACCAGTTACTATACACTGCACACACTCTAATACTCTATCAATATGAATATATAGGTGAAAATAAAAAAATGTTAACCACTTGAATAGTTGAATGTACAATTGCAACATGTTTGATCCAAAATACCCAAAGGTCTTTCACTTTTTTTACTTATGTAAATCTACCTTAGAAGTTAACTCCATCCGGCCGGGATGTGAAATACTCCGTAGTTTAATACTCCGTAATACTGGACCGCTAATCATGTGGTATGATGCTTCTTGCTTGCCAAAAGTAGAAAACTACATCATATCATTTGGTACGTATGGGACTCCGACTGATCGATCACAATCGTAATTTTATTAATTTCATATCTTCGGTATTTCATAAATTTATACTCCATAACGTAGACTATTTATTTGTGTTTGTGGTTTCTAATTTGTAGATGAAATTATGATTAATGTTTATGTTTATTTGGAATCTCTTGTGTCACATTTTTATTATTATTTATTTTAAATATATATATATATATATGTCAAAAATGCAATACTTTTTTTAGTTGTCCAGAAAGTACGTTATATCAAGTAAAACACTTTTTGGTCATATTAGTCAAAGATATTATAGAAACTAGACGATATGATAACTTTCAATACAATCTAACTTTAGCCTTCATGATATTCGTAGCTTTGATATATTCACTCATAAGTTTTAAAGCATTTTGTTTTACTAAAGGAACATTCAGATATCCAATCGAACCGTTTTGTAAATGGTGCTTGAATTTGGTTATCTGTTGCAAATACAAACAAATAAACATATAAACACTTAAATAAACAATCCCAAATGCCCCATCAGATTTTGTATGCTATTCACTTAAAATCAACCTATGTATATATATCATACGGAATCTGTTCGATCATTGCTATATATCTCAACATTAATAAATTTTCCGATCGATTGCTTTTACAATCTAAGAATCATAATATTGTATATCTCGTTTGATTTAGTACATAAATTTCAAAGTGGTCCAATAGTAGTAGCTAGTAGTAGTATTATTTATTTGTATGTATGTGTTATGACTTATGAAGGAGGATGAAGATTAGTTAAAGGTGTAATAAGGAAGCAAACAAAAAAACAAGAGGGTGATTAAGAGAAGCCAACAGCATCAATCATTCAAAATGAAAATCCTCACCTTAACATAGACTTGCACCTCACGCTAATATATTTGAAACATAAACCCACTCAACCTCTCCTTTCTTTTTCTCGTGTCAAATTTTAATCAATTCCCATTTCCACTTCTAATAGCGACCCCTTTTCTAACTTTTGAAACAATATTAACTACTGAAATGAAATATTACAATATTGCATAATCAAACTTGAATTAAATATAAGGGTAAAATATATCGTATGTATATTAATTTTTTACACTAAATCAGTGGCGGACTTATATACAAATTAGGGTATGCACTTGCATACCCTAATTGGGTGATCATTAGTGTAAAAAAATAATATGGATACAAAAATTATACTTTATATTGAGAGTGCATACCCTCTGTAAAATGGTCGCATACTCTCTTTTAATTTCCGATAAAGTAAACGAAAATTCAATCCTCCTATTATTAATCAAAGAGCCATCGATCATCACCACCAAATGATAAAATTACACGGTTCGTCCCTGTGGTTTACCCAAAATTACACTGGTCGTCCCTGCAACTTTTTTTTGGCATTGATCGTCCCTGTCATTGCATGTTGTTTCACTCGCAGTCCCTCTTCCTAACGGGCGTTAGTTGAGTTCGTTAAATCATGACATGTGCAAAGCATTTGAGGGCATACTTGTCATTTCATTTAGATAAAAATACCATAGAACCACATTTGTGATTTCCATCTCTAATGGCCCACACCATTTCCATCTCCAAAGACCCACACCACTTCCACTTCATGGCTCCATCTATCTGCCACAACCATTTAATCTTAAATAAATTTATTACATAAATTTAATTATAAATTTACCTTGCATACTCCGGCTGGTCTACGTCATTATCATAGCTATTCCGATCAACTGTTTTACACAACGCCGCAAGTACGGCCTAACAACGTTATCGGCACCGGCAAAGGTTATTCGGATAAGAAACGGTGATTTAGACGATTTTTTTCATTTCCGAATATATTCAGATTTAGAAATCAAAACTCTACAGATTTCGGTACATATCGGACGGTATCCGGTTCAGGTTACGCAGAACCGTCTGGCGGTGGAAACGCCACGACATCACCGTCGTGGTTCTCGATTATATACAACGGTCGTCGGCGGCGGAATTCGTCGGTTAACGCCGTTGAATCAACAATAACCGTTTCCGGACCGGATTTATCTAAAGTAACCGGTGTCGGACGTCCGATACGGTGAAATTACTACCGAGATCAAGGAATGTCACCGGTAAGAAACTCAGATGCTGTCGGAGAAGATATAGATGATTTATCTAAAGGTTACGATCAACGGAGTCATGGAAAAACATGTCGCGGAGGACGCCGGCGAGACGCGACGGAGGTCACGTGAGGAATTTATCAGGTATAACGTTTTGTTTAAGTCCGATGATGCTTTGTGCAAGTCCTAATCGGCAATGAAATCAACCAGATAATGTAATTTCCGGTGAAATTAAGGCTCCATGGTGATTAACTGTGGTGTGGTGATGGTCGTGTGAGCCGGATCTAGGTGGAGCGTAGCGGCGGAAGTGGAGTGGTAATGGTGTGAGCCCATGGCTTGAAATTGGGTCTCAGTCAACTCTAAAGAAATGATGAATTAAATAAAACTATTAATCTGAATTAAATGGAAAAAGTGATGATAAATTACTAACATGCCCTCACATGCTTTGCACATGTCATGATTTAACGGACTCAACTAACGCCCGTTAGGAAGAGGGACCGCGAGTGACACAACGTGCAATGACAGGGACGACCAATGCCAAAATAAAGTTGCAGAGACGATCGGTGTAATTTTGAGCAAATCACAGGGACAAACCGTATAATTTTGTCCCACCAAATATATTACAAATCTTCGTTAATACTTGTTTCTGCTTTCTGATTTTACTACTCTGTCTTCGTATCATAGTAATGGGGGAATGGGGAAAAAGAGATTAGTGGGAAGGGGATAAGTCTGACTATAATTATTTATTATTAAATTAATTTTTTATATTCATCATTTCTCATGTTATTCTCTTTATATTATTTTTAAGGTGCAAAATAGTACAGTAATATTAAAAAAGCAATTTGTATGATTTAGCTAGTAATGTAAGATGTAAATTTAATCGTATTACTTTGATTTTAAAATCACTCTACTAACTTCTCGATGTAATTTAACTTGGGGATTTGGTATTTATATTCCACTTTTTCTCAATAATCTTTGACATAGTCATATGTGAAGTATTTATCAGTTAAGAGACACCGTGTTCTAGTATCATAGGAGAGTACGTGATTCTACATAATATAGTATCATAGGAGATTACGTAATTCACATAATATAGCTTATAAATTGTACTCGTAGGTTTTTCATTTTAAAAAGTAGACAAGATGTGAATAAAATATTTAAATTTATTTTTTTTACATCTGATATGATTAATACTCCGTATGATTAACTTTTTCTTCTATATAAATTTTATTCATTGGAGAGTTGGCACATAATGTTTCAATAGAATGTATGATTTGTATGATTTGTTAAGGAGTAATATTCCTATTTGTACAATGAGAAAAGTTGTACCATAATTATTGAAAGAATAGAAGTATCAATCAAATTGTGTCATGTGTACAAATGTACAAAGAGAATGTTCTACGTGTACAAAGAGATGTACAATGAGAAAAGTTGTACAATAATTATTGAAAGAATAGAAGTACCAATCAAATTGTGTCATGTGTACAAAACTCATTTACCCCCAAACTTAAATATCTCACAAACGACAAATCGAAAAATTATGAAAATTGCACCATTAGATTCAGCGTTTTATCCTCTTCGATTTGCCGTCCTTCAAGGCATACTTTCGACGAGTTTTTTTCTCCATATTTTGGTGGGTTTCACATTTTACTAACACATGTGTTAATATTTTGTTGAACATTAAATTTAGATATAAGGTTTAGGGTTTAGGGTTTAGTAGGGTTTAGGATTTAATAGGGTTTGTGGTTTAGGGTTGAGTAGGGTTTAGGGTTTAGGGTTTAGTAAGATTTTAGGGTTTAGAGTTTTGTAAAGCGTTTAGGGTTTAGGGTTTAGGGTTTGAGGTTTGGGGTTTCGGGGAACCCCAAACCACAAACCCTAAACCCTAACCCCTAAATACCAAACCCTAAACGCAACACTTTAACACATGTGTTAGTAACATGTGAAACCCACCAAAAAATGAATAAAAAAACTCGTCGAAAGTATGCCTTGATGGACGACAAATCGAAGAGGATAAAACGCTGAATCTAATGGTGCAATTTTCATAATTTTTCGATTTGTCGTTTGTGATATATTTAAGTTTGAAGGTAAATGAGTTTTGTACACATGACACAATATCATTGATACTTTAATTCTTTCAATAATTCTTGTACTCTAATGATCTTATCTCTATGTACAATATCAAACCAAACATTGGCTACTCTAGTCTAGAATTATAATTTGACATTTGTGTATGTATATGGTCATATACTATTTATTTCCACATTGTATGTGTTTTTATTATGTGTGTAGTAATAGTTCATCTTTAATAAGAAATCAACATAGAACATCATGAAACCAGAATGAAAGAAGCCACACTTAAAAAATCCGAATAACCCGACCCGAATATCAACTTGGTTTAATCATACTTGCAAATTTTATTACGGAATAGTACTGCATATATACCTTGTCTCAAAATCCTAGATCCACTACTGACGCTAATATATAATAATGATGGAATAGAGGGACTAGAGGGACGTACTAGTAATACACTAAATTGGTGGTAGACTAATCGAGAATGGGAAAACAACATAAAAGTGACTACCTTCAAAGGTAATTTTAGTAACTACTTTTTACCATTGCCATTTGACCATTCTGTGCTTTTGGTAATTTGCATGAAAACTGATCATCATTATCATTATAATTTATAAAACCCACGAGCATGTGGAACATTATTTTTACCAAAACTAATGGTAGCGAAATTTGTCCTAAACGAAGCTGAAGTTATTTTTTTAAATATGGTAATCGAAACAAAGAATTGATTGTTTGACGTTATATGCATCCCACATTCCGACACAATTCATAAAGTAACCTTTGTTTTACGCAACTTAAATAAGTAATAATGATAGTACTAAACGATATATGTCGTTTGTGACAAAAGGCTATCTAATTAAGTCAATTTCTAAACAGAAAATGATAGTGATGAAAATTGAAAAGCATTTTCTAACCTATAATTCATAGGGTATTGATAAATACAACACATTTTTTAATTCTCACACCATCTTTTATGCATTAGAATGTAGTACTGTACAGTACTACAATAATGAATGTTTTTGTGTATGAATAAATAAAAAATATTGTAGATATCAACACCCTGATTCATATGATCATCCTTGACTTTAGTACTATATATACACGTACATTAATGTGGGTAACTTGGTGAGTGACTTTTTGATTATTACTTTTAGCGCGTTAGAATAACAGGCTCATATATTATTGGCGTGCAGTGATGATCATCAATCAGTATATAATGACCAGATTAAAAACTAAAACCTTGTATAAATTATTATATACAAACAATCAATTATGTTTGCATATTATTTACCGTCACACATCTCAAATTACATTATGAGGGAGACGTACTAGTCTACCACCAACTACAAACTCCTTTGAAAAAAAACCCATTATGCATGGGGTATATAGGGGTGGAGCTTAAATTTTTAGTAAGGGGGTAAATTTTTATTTTATAATACTTCTATCACATTAGGGGAGTCAAAATTATAAATTGTCACTAATTACCTTTAAAAAGATTATTTTTTTCGATACTTTTGATCTCTATGGGTCAACTGCCCCCACTGCCCCGCTTCTAGCTCCGCCCCTGGGAGTATATACTTTTAATTAGTTACTCAAGTATATATATATATCTATAAATAATACTCTCTCCATCCCAAATTGTTTGTCTATCTTACTATTTATACTTGTCCCAAAATAATTGCATACTTCCAAAAAAAAATATGCATTAATGTTTATATTTTCATATATTAACCTACACTTTAAAACTACACATACCTCAAAGAAAATAATTTAATTAATGATTGAGGTCAAAATTGCATTTAATAAGATTTTCTTAATATGTGTGTTTTCAACTTGATGTTAAATAATTTGGGACGGAGGGAGTAATAAATAGATAAAAATGCTCGAGTATACGAACTCCCTCTTCAGTTAATCACGTCTGTATATAATTTACCCTCACGATAAAAAAATGTCATCTGATTAGAACTTTTTTTGTTCATTGTAAGACCATCACCAATTTTTAAGATCCTTTGCCACTTAAACATATTACGGAGTATTTTAGTACACACATATTTACAATACATTAAACCTTATAAGATTTCGTACACTTACACGTACTATTTTTCTATCAATTAATTATTATTTATAACATTTTCAAATATAAAATTTTATAAATATATAGAAACAATGGATAGTTAACTTATAATCCAAATAAAAAGTACTACGTGACTACAGATTTGATATTTTCAAATCAAAAGAAGGGCAAAGTTACAGATTATATTTATATATGAATTTAACATTACGGCTAATTTGAATATATTTCCATTTTTACAATATAAAATGGAAATACCAATTATCTCTACAAGTGTTTTTTAAACAGTAACAATAATTCAATAAACAAATATTATCAAATTGTGCACTCTAGAAATAAACATAAAGTTATTTGGGAGCTGATTTTGACAAGTAAACTTTTACTTGTTATAAGTAAACAGTGCATTAAATAGTTGTACTATAGGTATAAATAGTTATACTATTTCCTTGTGACAAGTAAAAACTTGCCAAAATCAACTCTCAATTATTTACAGTAAACAAATAGAGGTAGGGTCCACTTTCAAGGTGTTAAGACTTAGGGGTGTTTGGCCTAGCTTTTTAGCTTTTAAGGGTTTTTTTTTAATTTTTGTGTTATGTTACAACTAAAAAGCCCATTTTTCAAATGTTTGGATGAGCTTTTTAGGGAGAGCTTGATAAAACTTTTGGGGTTAAAAAGCTAAATAACTAAAAGCCTCAAAATTCTTGGCTTTTAAATAACGCAAAAGCTAATTAAAAAGCTTAAGTCAAACCAAACACCCCTTAAGACATATATAAATAGGCCTATGTTTACTATTGAGCGGTATCCTAGGTGGAACATGTGTACTCTGTAGTGGACTAGACTTTGCTATATCAATTTTTCTTTTTTCTTTTTTATTACATGCAGTTATGTATGTGCACGGCAGATCTCTAAGAGCATAGGGTGTGGTGACATCGAAATCACGGTGTTTTGAATAGTGTTTTGAAGAATGTTGAAAGTGAGAGATTCTGTGGTGTAGTGAAACTGAATTCACAGTGTTTTGGAGTTTTTTATTATTTGTTTTATTTAATTTTTTAATAAAGATAATTGTATAAATTAATATATAAAAAACAAATAAAATAAATAAAGATAATTCATGCAGATATTTTACATTTTCGACAAAGTAATTGTTTAGTAATGTTTGCTCTGCCGTGACTCGGTCACGGGGTATGAAACGACGTGAGCGAGCTGTGGAACTTTTGGCATGTTCTTCGGGAATTAAAACTTCATCGCGAAAATTACGAGCAAACATGAGAAGTTTGTACGTAGTTTCGTCATTGGAGGATGAATCGGATGACATTTTAGTGTGGAATTATATATAATTTTTGTGGTTGATTTTCTTGTTTGGTGTATATATATAGAATTATACAGATTGTATAGAAAATGATGGCAATATATAGGCAAATAAAAAAAACACCCGTGAATTTTGCAACCCACCTACCTTCACAAATTGTTTAGTAACATTTTTTTTAACACACCCGTGAACCAAACTCATAAAAAAAGAAAAAAAAAAGAACGTCAACCTGATTCAACGTCTGGATATGGACGTTATCGCTGAACGCCGAGAAAAAAAGCCGGCAAGAATGCCGGGACAGTGCAGCAGAACGCCGTCTCACGACGTTCTCGTCGTTGAACGCCGATACCACCTAAACCCACACCGTGTGCTCTAATAAGCACACAAATGTTCATGCCAGAAGTTATTCTAGCAAATGACAGAAAAATACAAACTTGATCGCTTTTAAGAAGAGGTTTAGACAATAAGCTTTAAAGTAATGATATATGCATCTAAAAAATTAATAAGTTTAACATCTGCGTAATCTATATATATAACGTATGACATGTAATATATATATATATATATATATATATTCTTTGCTTTTTATTCACCAATTATGTTATAAATTTGGAAATGATTGTCTACCATTTTAGGTCTACAGCTCTACTGTGATACCCGTCAAATTAGAACTAGTGATTAGTGTCTAATCAATTCATAATACATGTAATTAGTTTTGTCTTAAGTTAATTTGTGTATCAAATAATATATATTATTGAATATATACAATTATATGTGATTTGATTAAATCGTACGCAATTCAAATCGAATGTAATTCGATTCAATTAATACGGACGTTGGTGAACAATTTTATTAAATAATATAACAGTATTTGATACAATATTTTATTCAAAATATTATTTTGATAATATTTCGTAATTAATTTATATCGTACAAACAAACATCTACGCGATTAAACTATTAAGCGCGCAAAACAATCAAAACGAAATTATATTATATTTCATAACTCAATCATTAAGTATTTGGTAAAATACTTCAACAAAAATATTGATAAAATATTCATATTTTAAAACTCACAATTAAACGCGTATTAAATTATTTAAACGAATAAACAAACGGAAAAGACGAACATCGTACGGAGCGCAAACGCGAGAATTAAAGTTTGGGAGATTCCTCCCCTTTCCTCCCCCCAAAACAGGCTCCACCCTCCTCCCCACCCCTCATTATTTTTCACTTTTCACATACACACCCTCACTCTTCCTCTCTTTTCTCTCTAAACACAACCACAACACCACCACCACCTAAATCCACCAAAAAGCACCAATAAACAACCTCAAATCACATGACTTGTTTAGAGAAAAAGATTCACGGCGTCACGATCTACAATCCTATCTTTTCGGATTTCCCTCGCGACGATTCGTAAGTTTCCGACAATTCTCGAAAAATTCTTAGATTTCATTTATTTTTCATAAAAGTTGTTTATTTAAGCTTGAAATGTCCAAATATGGGTTGGGTAAAAGTTTCAAGTCAAACGGAAATCGAAAAACACGATTTCGACCGAAAATCCGGCCAACAGATGTAAGTGTCGCACAGGCCAGTGCAGTGGTGCGTCACTTCCTTAAGTGACGCATTAAGTGTCGCATTAAGTGTCGCTTAAAACCCTAATCTTGCGTCACTTGCCTAAGTGCCGCATAAAACCCTTTTTTCCCGACACTTGTCTAAGTGTCGCAAATTCATTACCCGACACTCCTAACCGACATTCCTAGCGACACTTGTCTAAGTGTCGCCTATAACTGAAATCCGATTTCTTTCGACACTAGCCTTAATGACGCATGACCCTGATACCGACCCTTAAACCTGACACTTCTTTAAGTGTCGCCCTCTATGCGTCACTTCCACAAGTGACGCCACTAACTCAGAATTTACCATTTTATGCGACACTTCCTGAGTGTCACATAAACCCCTAAGTGTCGCTATAAGTGACGCTAAAAACAGAATATTTGCAACTTATTGTTTTTACTAAGTGTCAAGACTTGAAAATTCATTACTTAATGATATCCAAATTCAAATTTTAGATTCGTTTTTCACTAAAGCAATATAGTAGAAATAAATTTTTTTCAAGCTGACCTGGCAGCTCGACTCCAGTCAGGGGCTCTGCCTCTTGGACCCCGCCAGGGGTTGCCACCCCTGGAACCCCGCTAACCAGGGGCGCTGCCCCCGGACCCCCGTCACCTAAAGTTTGTAAATATTTTTTTAGTACAACACTTCGAAATCAAAATAATAATGTTGAAGATTATTATTACAAACAATCACCAACGGGCCGTACACATTTTCAAAACATAATCAAATCAACCAAATCGTAGTTATTTGGACATTCCAGTTGGATGAACAACTACAAAGGTAGTCTTTTTAGATACCTACTCACGTTTATAACCATCGCGTGTCGTGGACACCCTTAGGTTGTGTCTTCGGACACCACAATTCGGCTAATCAACTCAAGTTTATTAAGTTAAACGCTCCAAGACTCAGGTGAGTCTCACAGCCCCTATTTAACTGTTTTACTTAGGGGTGTTATAACACCCCATCTTTTACAACATTATTTAAATGTATTTTACATGGGAAGCGTAATTCCAAACAAACATTAACAATTAAGTTATAGAACATTAAGTAACTGAACCATAATATTTCAAAAACTATAGTATATCTAAAATGGGTGTTACTTAATTCCAAATACAACTTTAAGCTATCAAAGTAATATCAGAGTAAGCCTGGTCAAACATTACGTCCCAAACAACTTCTTGACAATCCCGTTATATCAACACAATAACCTGCAAGAAGTGGGGTGGTGGGGTTAGCATAACGCTAAGTGAGTGAAACTATAATCAACAACCCAACTTAGCATAACAACTTTGTTTGCAAGAAATAATCGTAAACAAAACATCAAATAGATCGATGGTTCTTGGGGAAACCTTCAGCCAAGAATACCAACAGTAACACATAATATCAATGAGATAACATCTCAATACACAACATATCAATTATCAAATACAACTGGCGTCAAAGAGAACCGGTGGTTCTTGAGGAAACCTTCTCAAAGAACACTTTAAAACCAACTGCAGGCCAATACAGAGGTTTAACCGACTACTTGGTGCTATTAACCCAAACAACACAGGCTACGACAATAACACTTGTACTAAGACCCTGTGTAGTTCAAACAATAGCAAACACAAGCCCAGCCCCATGCTGGCCTCTGAATATCGTCAAAGCCCAAAGGCTGAATATCACGTGATCACATACCCACATATTCAATCAGATCAATATATCCAACTAAACATTCTATCAACAGTATTATTACTATTAAACCAAAATCATCATGGCAATTCCAAAGCAGTAATAATACGTTTACCCGTTACAACCAAACTTGTTACAACTAAGTAAAACTGAGGATTAAGATCCACTCACCGATATCTCAGTTGCCCACTCAGTAGTCTAATGTCACTGAGTCTTTCTCCATATCTGAGAATACAATATAAATAACGAGTTAGTAACTCATCCATAATAATCAACTCATGTTAAAGTCGTACATCATGATTCATAATCTCAATTTCAATGAGTTATTACTCAATTCATTATTCACTTAGTCATGATTAATGATCATGATAATCACTTTCCAATTCAATCAAATACGTGATTATTAGCTTACATTACTTTAACACCAATCATGCCAAGATCATGAATAATCATCTTAATATCATAAATTCATAATTACTTATCATGTTTATGATCATTATGATCACATCACTTTAGTCATGTTAGACTAACATAATTAGACCTTTAACAAAATTATTAACCTCCAATATTAACAATTCATCAAAAGCCCAATATTAGGTCTAATGAATACTTAGCAATTAAGCTCACACAATCATCTTTAATCATCAAATACTAGCTTATCAAACTCAATTGCATAACTAGTTTACAATTTAACAAATTTCATCAATTCAAGTTAGGGCTTAGCTTATAATCACAATTCAAATATCAACTAATCATTCTAACATAGTTACAAGCTTCTCTTCATGAGAAATCAACTAAACCCATAACTTAATTCATGATCATAACTCAATTATATCAATTTCTAACATAGGGTTTCAACTATAATCATGAAATTAACATCAACTAACAATTCTAACATAGTTACAAGTCTCAATTTCATCTCAATCATTATTAGTTCATCATATGCCACAAGAACACAAATCAATTTCACAAGCCCCAGCTTAATTAATGTTAATCATCATCATTAATAAGCTCAAACAACACTAATTTAGCAAGACCAAACCCTAATTTTGGATTTGAACTTTCCAATTTAAAAAACCCCAAATTCTAGGTTATAGAAATCAAGAAATTGAGACTTACAAGATGATTAAAAGGATTAGAGGATGATAATCCATGTTCTTGAAGCTTGAATTCGAATTCTAGGACTCCAATTCGAGGTTAGGAAGTGATTATGGTGATTTGATCTAGGGTTTCATGTTTCTGTACGTTTGTATGTATATGTGGAGATAGATATCCACAAAACCGACTTAACCTTGTAAAGGTATACTGTAAGTGTTTAAATTTCATTCCCCGTACTTATCATTGTCTGGAACTTAAAAACTATTTACGGAAAATATTATTTTATTTTACCGTCAACTGAATTAAATTAGAACAATTAATAATTTATTAGACATAATAAATTATTTGACTCTTTTACCCATTTATTTTCAAATCATACAACAACCTATTTTCCGACACATTAAATAATAATTTACCGTCAAAAAATATTAAAATACTACCAGACCCGAGGAATGGGTGTTACAGGTGTGATATCATTGCTCGTTTTATTTTACTATATGAACGCAAGTACGAAACCAAACAAATACTACATGAGTTATCTCACTAATCTTTTCAAAGCCCTCCTCAGCATAGTCTGGTAATACGTTGTAGCGTGAATATTAGTATATGGTACCATATAGGATTGACCCTCCTCGTCCGGGTTAGCATGCACTAACTGGGTAAACGAATGTACTAATATTTATTCAGACGAGTGTAGATTAGACACTCGTGGGAGGCACCTCTATCAGGATACCTTAAATGTGGACCTGACACCTCGAGTTAAGCTCAGACTATGTGCTCATAGCTGTAAAACTTTTATTTTGCTTAAATGCAATTTAAAATTCAATTAAATCTTGTGGTCCATACAATATGTGTTGACATACAAACTTGTGAGTTCACCAGCGTTTCGCTTACCCATTTTAACATGTATCACAGGTACTCAGCAGTATGTTGGACTGCCCTCAGGATTACTGTAGCTCGAGTCAGCATGCAGACATTAGAGATTTCCTTGCATTAATATATTTTGTAAAAGTATTTATGTATTGGAATCTCTCATTTTTAGAACACAAGCTATGTATAACTTCAAATGTTGTAAACATTTTTTATATCAATATATTTTGTTAAAACGACGCATGTAGACTCGTTTACTATATATCTTTGTACTGCGATTAGTAATTAGTCGCGCCCCAACCCGATTCGCTTCCGCAACCCGAATTTGAGGGTGCGACATTTACCTTTCCCAATTACAACAATTTATGTACCATTGTCCTTTTCATTGTGAATACATGAAGACATGTAGTAGTTATACTTAAAATAACTATTGTCACTATATTCCTACAAGCAGTAGTAGTAACTATACTTACAATAAACTATTGTCGCTATATTCCTACAAGATTCGCAACACTTTAAAAGAAATGTGATGCTAATTAGCTCTTCAAATGCAACAATTATTTTGGAAAATGTAGAATTATAATCATTGTTATCTCAATTTTGCATTATATTCATTGTGTAATTGTGACACATGATGAATTACATGATACATAAATGCAATAAATTTGTATGTGGATCCTAAATTGCTTTCAATTTATTAAGTACCCACAAAAGATCGGATGTCAACGTACACTGTCAAACTCTCCACTACAATTAATGTTTTAGAGAGTCATCGTTTGTGCTAAGAACACAACAACCTCTTACCTCCTCACCTCTAACATTAATAGTTAAAAGCCAATCAATGACATTTTTCATTATGCTTCTAAAAAATATAAATAATATATATATACACACACACATATGTATTCATTTGACGAATATATTTTGAAAATGGTCTCTCTATCCTGGGATTTATATACAAGTATGACTGTTTACTTCTTAAATCGTAGTAACACCTACTTTTGGTAGAATTAAGTAATATTTTTATGTATATGCTTCCCAAAAAATCTTTAGTGGTTTTCAAATAATTGCTTGTACAGGCACAATATACAATTTAAAATGTTAGCGCTGTTAAAAGGATCATATATACTAAAAAAATGGATGACATGCTATTGTATTTTTAGGTGGGAGGTGATTTTTATAAGTAATATTGTACTTGTTATAAGAAAAAAAATTGTACCTTTAAGTTTCAATATTACAAAGAACCTTTTATTTCTGGAAAACAAATTATTCCTTCTAAAAATCATCTCAGTTTTTAGTTTTTTACTTTTGTATACAACATATATATTCAATTTAAGAATCTGAAAATTATAAAAAATAAAAATAAATATAATTATAAATAAAGTAAAATGGAATGGCTGTAGGTTGGTGAAGCGGCCAGTTTGTTAGAAGTGGACGCACTGGCATTGCTGTTGTGAAGGCGCTTTGTGTATCTCTAACGGTTTCAACGTCCGTCTCAAGCAACTGTAATTTATATTTTTCCTCTTTATTATCCCGTTTTAGATCTTCACCGTCCATCTGACCTTTCTTACCAATCCTTCCCTGTTCCGCGACACACCAGATCCCTATCCCACCTTCCTCTTTTATACACCTCTCTCCCCCATTCTACATCAGCAACCTCCATTTTCCTAGCTTCTTTCACCATTTGCAGGTATGAAATTATCAATGATGTTAAATAATCCAGTTATACTGCAATCATATCTGCATGATGATCGAATGTGCTTAGTGAATTCTGTACATGATTGATAATTCCACCTTTTAACTTTTATTTCATTTACTATGCGATTCTGATGTATATTTTTTAATTTGTATATATTTTTTATATAGATACATAATTTATCACAAGGAAAATGGAGAAGAAGGAAGTAGGTTCATCAACTGCGTCTGACGACAGTAACGGAATTGATAATAATTTATCAGCAAACTTATTCGTATCTCCAGTTGCATCATCTCACAAAAGCAGCAACAACGATGAATTATTAGATCATTTCGATTTCAGCTCTGGTGAATTATACAATCCTGTTTTATATTCTTCATCGATTTTCCCGCCAAAATTCATTTTGCAATCACAGCTGTCGTTTTCTTCACCTTCTGACTGTTCGTTCGATGACGATGCGTTCAACGCTAATGCGATTGCGACTGAGAACAGGCTAAGTCAAGCTAGCTTCATCCTCGAGTACCAGCAACTGTACAATAGCTACACGATGTGTCTCGCGAGCTTACAGGATTCAGTCAAAGATGTTGACGCTTTACGTCAAGAGAATGAAGCTCTACGTATCGCGAATAACGATTTGATTCAGAGATTGAAAATGTTTTCTCAAGCTACGAGGCAGAACTGCGTCGTATCCTCGGTGCGTTCGTCACCGTCTCTGTCGTCGAGCTTAATCGGAGATTTTAACCGTCTCGGAATCGGATCTCCGTTTTGTGAAAGTAATGCGTCGGTTGAAAAAGTACCTAGCGTAAGTCCGACGAGCGTCATTGAACCTAATCAGTTCATTAGGCACAATGGCGAGCGAGTTACGATGCCGAAAAGCATTTCAGTTCGTTCAAAAGGTTATCTGAAATCGGTTTCTGCTCAAGCTCAACGTCCGATTCACCAGCCTACTCCGTTAAGTCAATCCGTAAGTAACCATATGATCTAAACAATGCCTGAATTTAGTTCACCTGTACGTCTGACGTTCACTTTCAAAAATTGATGCCTCAACTATATGTGATTCTTATTGATTCGAATATCATCTTTACATTTGACTTAGGACTCAGTTCGTGTATGTTTAGTTGAACCTTTAATTACATCGCTAAGTTGAGCTCTAATAATTGTGGTTTGATACAGCAACGAGTTCGAGTTCCTGGAGAGAAGAAAGCAGGGGATGGATTGGAATTTGAGGTATACAATCAAGGAATGACGAAAACTGAGCTGTGCAACAAATGGCAGGAGACTGGAGCCTGTCCTTATGGAGATAATTGTCACTTTGCTCATGGAATAAGTGAGCTGCGACCGGTGATAAGGCACCCTCGCTACAAGACTGAGGTGTGTCGTATGGTGCTTGCTGGAGATATCTGTCCTTATGGTCATCGTTGTCACTTTCGTCATTCCCTTACTGATGAAGAGATGCTTATGGCTGTGAATCCGCGCTGATTATGAGGAAGTTAATCATGAGGTTGAGTTTATGTACATGGAAGATCCATTTTCGATATTTTAATTTCACGAACACTAAAATAAGTACCTGTGTAGAGTAATTAAGTATATACCTTAGAACGGAAAGTTATTAATTGATGATTATACCATTTTAAGAGAATCCCTAATTCGAGATTAAGATGTTTGTGCAACATTTCTCGAAAAAGTTCTTGTAATTGTATTTGGATCCTAATCAATTGAAGTTAAGCTGGTTCAAATTGTTTAATCTTTGATAAGACAGTGGATAGTTAAGTAAATATCATTGCTTATATATACTCAAGGAAGGATGTTTTTTTATCTCTTCATGTTAGAACCTTGTGATTGATGTGTTTGTTTGGGCAGTTTTGCAGCATGATCCTTACCATGATGCATATACATATGGTAGAATTTGATCGGTTTGATTACTATTTGTTTTGGTGCATTTTGTGTTCGATCATTTGTTGTTTAACTCTGTTCTGATGCTGCCTATTGCTGTCCTGGATAACGAAATCGGAATACCTACTGCTTTGTGTCAAAGATCTTTTTGTGTCTTTGTGTTTCTGCCATTAATTGGGTGTAACATGAGACCTTGCAAAAGATGGATTCTCAAATGGTCACCATGCTTTACATTTTACTAAAATGAACTCACAAATAGTTTTGAAAGTTACAAAGATGGTTATATTGTGAAATTGCAATGAAACCTATGATTGATGGACATTGATACTGTATACAAAGTTTTAGATGAAGAATTGTGGGGTCGATTGTTGGATCAAGCAACCAAATGTTGTTTACAAACGAATATCCCAATCAAACCACAAGCAGCTTTTTGTATCAGATGAAAAGTTCTCTTTTCCCACATTTCTCGCATACTAGAAATGTGACAGCAGAGATGGTGAGGGCCTGAGGGGTGGCGTGGTATGTAAGAGAGGCGAAACTAGGATGAGAGTATGTTCTAAATTAAGATATGATATGTGGTAAGTTGGTAACGATATGTTTTATGTTGGTTTTTGTTTGTATTTTATAATATGAATTGTTAGAGAAATTATATTCTCACTATTCATTGGATACTTGTAGATGATAAACTTGAAGAATTAGGATGAACACGGGTCTCAATCGATGGTTGATTCGTTGTTTGCATGTTGTCGCTTTTATTCCTTGTATTGTCAAAAAAATAAAAGGTTGATAATCCTTTGCACCCACTTTCACCTTTTAACGCATCCTTTCATAATCTTAAGAATTGCATGTTGTTGAGTGTTTAGACTTTAGATCATGTTGGACCTACTTACAATTTGTGATCCACCCCAAAAATATACTACTATACGGAACCCAAAAAAACGTAAATAGTACTAATTAGGTGTTGTCTTGTTGATGCCGCTTGTTGAGATGATCGAGTAGGTCAAATGTCCATCAGTGATTTCACAACTGCCTTCAAAAAAATATTTTCCTTTAAGTTACTCATATTTGTAGCAGATTTAATTTGTATATGTTTTTTTTTGCCTGGTTTCCTAATTCTTAAATTGGTTTAATTTATTTGTACAACACTCCAATGCTTTAATTGATAGAAGCACACGTGTGTTTTATAAGGACCGTACAAAGAGTTTAAACAACTTTGTGAATGACAAATTTAAGTCGGATAAATACAATAAACAAATTAATCTGCTTATCTACCTTCTATCTATATAAGTAATAGAGGATAACCTCTTTCCTATGTGTCATATTTATTCTTTTGACAACTAAGCAAAAATCCTAGGTGTCATTACCTTAGCTTCCTAAAAAATCCTATGTGTCATTCAAAATGAAAAATTTTTAAACCCATCTATTTTTTAGCTATTAAACTCTTAAAAAAATTATTAAATATTGAATTAAATTAACTATTTGATAAAGTATTGATATTTAATAATTAATAATTAGTTGATATATAAAGATGATCGAAGTATCGTGAGCTATATCAATTGGCAAATTGAAAATATTATATTTTAATTATATTAAGACTTTATTTTTAGAGAAGATTTTTTAGGTAAATTATAGCATTTGATTGGTTAATTGAAAATTTAGTAGAATTGTAGAATTTAATTGGTTAATAGGTCTCAATTTTTCAAGAAATTTTAATAGAAAAAATTCAATAAAATAAAATTTCAACCTATTAATTAAATAATAGGCGTTTTTGTTTCACTTGATATCTATTCCAAATATCTATTTCTATATAATTAATAATTAGGTTTTGCTAACGTGTGCCCCTGTGGCACACGTTAAGGTGCATTTAATAAAGTTGTAATTTCCTTAAATAACATAATTTGTAATTAATATATGCATAAAAAATGAAATAATTAGATTGAATTAATGAGTATTAAATGTAAATATTAATACTTAAGAAAATTTCGACTTCATTAAATGCACCCTAACGTGTGCCACGGGGGCACACGTTAGCAAATCCCTTAATAATTATTCAAAAATTAAAGATTTATATGCATTCTCATCTTATTACTCTCTACATGATTTCATGATAAATTTGATTAGTTTAATGAACAAGTAATGGAGAGCAGCTCATCAGTAGGTGATCATGAAGAAAAACTTCATTGTCTACTCTTTGCTTTCTAGATGATTAGTTTACTTTCTAACTAAATATTATTTTATACAAAGTTCTTTGTTTTGATTAATTATATATTTTACTCATCATTCACGTGGTTTATCAACATGCTCATTGTTGTTTTGTGTTGTTTATATAAGATAAATTGTTTTTGCAAATTAATATCGATAATTGTTGAATATGAATCATCCTGTGCGTCGAACAGGTTAAAAAAATAATACAGGTTTTAATATGTCATTTCATGAAAGTTCGGTATTTGATAATATCAAGGTATTTATCATTATCACTCATTATTAATTTGTAGAATCACTTCGATGAACCAGACATCATGTTGTTTGTATAGTGTTAGGGTCTACATTCATTCTAAACTGTAATATATCAATACGTAGGTACTTCGTTTAGTTATTTATGTATACTTGACTATATAAGTACGTATCCCCAATCTTTTTCATCTTCCTATAATTATTAGTCATGCATCGCACGGGCTTATAAAAAATGTTCATATATATGTCAAAATGTACAATCGTTAAAACTCACAAACAGATTAAAGTATAAATTTGATGTATAAATCACATATTTTATTGTATTTATCACATCCATTTTAGTAATGTTAGCTAATATATATAGTCTTTTTTTTATTTCAAAAGTAATAACTTAACAAGTGATTATTAAGTTGTAATATTCCTCCAGGTATCTGATTGTTGTTCTTTTCGTAACTTTGGGTTATGATATATATTTGTTTTTTTATGAATGGATTTTTGTTGTAATTCATTGTTTTCCATTAAGCGTCTTATATATATCTTTTGACTTTATACGTACTATCAAATATTAATATTGATATCTTTTATGTAAGATGAATGAATGGTCTTGTTTGAAAAGTTGCGTACACATTGTGTTATCCAACCATCTTGCCTGTAATATACTAATATACAATTTAAATACATGTATATGATAGAATCAGAATAGTCCTAAATATAGCTAATAATTACTCCGTAATATATAGTTATATACGCATAATAAATGACTAATTCATGTTAGAATAGCCTTTTCACACATAATTTCATCCTCCCAACTCACACCAACTTTTTCACTCTCTTTTCCACCTCCATCCCTCATTCCAATCTGGATAATTGTGAAAAATAGTGGTGGTAGAGGAAAGAGGGAGAAAGGGTTAGAGGGCGAAGGAATGGGGTTTGAGAAAAAATAGGTGGAAAATTTTATATATATCGCGCTCACATGTTATGCACATGTTAAATTTATCACACATATTTAATGTAAGTTAGTGGGAGGGATCACCATTGTCCATACAATAGATAGGCAGAAACGATCAATGTAAGTATCTACAGTCTACAGATTAGGACAATCGGTATAATTTGATATAAATCACATTGATAATTGTTGTAATTCATCGTGAGAATATACCATAATTTCTATTTGGCAAATCAGTTTAATATACTTCTACACTAGTTTAAGACTCGCAAAATTTGCGGGTTAACTTTATGATATGTTTTATATGGATTTAATAAGTGTTTTGGTATTGGCGTACGGTACATCGATTTGTATTGTTTTAATTTTAAATGAAAAATGTATTAAGAATTTGAATTGTGATAGATTTTGGATTGATGAGTCCAAATAAATAAATTAATTAATAGGGATAATATTGTGTATGATATCACTTTGTTATTCGTATTGATATTTAATAATATACTATATTATTTAAAATCATACGGATATGTTTTTCCAAATAAGCAAATTTACCGGTTCAGCGGTTAATACTATTTTGTGCTTAAAAATAATGTTCTTTACAGTGCATTGGTGGTTTTCGTCCATCTAAGTTACTCTCTGTAATTTAAATCAACAACCTATAATGCATTACTTTGTCTTTTTAACTTTGACGAAAAATGACAAAACATGACAACTCAAATGCAGGCTCTCATGACCCGAATGACGTTAACACGATCTTAGAAGATTTAATGGTAAATTATTTTAGGGGCGTAAATCAAGATATTGAGAAATTTGTGGCAAAATAGTAAATTAATTAATCAATTATTGATAATATTGTGCATGATATCACTTCCTTTTTTGTATTTGTATTGTTCTTTAATAATAATAATACTATATTATGTACCGAACCTTTAAATTAGTGAATTAAAAAGTTAAAATGTTAGCTTTAAGATTTTAAATCATGTAATTCGGTCCTTTTTTCCGTGTTTCAAATTAGCATCCTATTTTCAATAACTAAATTTTGTTTGTTTCGGCAAAGAACATACATGAGGATAATCGAAACCCGCGAATAAATATGAAAAAATGATTGGGCCGGGTATCGGTACAAATATTCTAAACCGGTATGTGTACAGATACACTAAAACCCACCGGAAATCGACCATTTGGCATCCATAATACAACCATTGTAAATTAGAAATTGATAATAAACTTCAAAAAAGGTGGTAGTATTGGTACAAATACACTAAAGTCCATCGGAACCCGACCCGTTGACATCCATGATCCAAGAATTATAAATTATAAATTGATAAAATGATTCAAAATAGTAGGTCGTATAAGAATTTAAATCACTGGGCGATGTAATGATGTTATGAATTTTCTGAAACTGAAAATAACTTATTGAGATTTTTTTCAAAAAAAATAAAATAAATAAGATTGGAGGAAGAGTTTTAGTTATAGAAGAAATAATAAATTATAAAATATTTGGAGGATTTTCTACAATGAAAGGAAAAACAGAAAATTTATATTTTAAATATTGAATGGTGTATATTGTAAATATAGTATGGTAAGTTAGTTTTTTTTGTCACATAATAATGGGATTAATGATGTCATGAAATAAATTACGGGTTGGGTTAGATATTTATTGTTGATATTCATCTAATGATTCTCATTATTTCATGATTTTTCTTTTAATATATAAGATAGATGGACCGTCTCTTACCAAAGGATCAATTACTAATTAACTAGTACTTAGACCCGTGTATACACGCATGCCATCTAGGTTTTAAATCTCAAACTATTATTAAGTTGTTGAACATATAATCATGTTGAAACATTAGTTAAGTAGGATGTGAAGATAACAAATATAATTATATGATAATCGACATCTTCAATTTTAAAATAAAGAAATATACATAGTTATAAAATGTATCCGAATAATTAAAGTTTTAAATTATAATAGTATTTCATAAATATTATTTATATGATTACATAGATTGTTTTATATAATTTAGGTTTAGATTATAAATATTTAATCGGGGTTTTGTTTCAAAATTAAGTAAAATACATGGACTTAATTGTTCAATTAAACTTTAAATTCGAATTGATGATGTCACAAAGATGTTTACTATATCTAATTTAAAATGCTAAATTCTGTGACAAGATTTAACTGATAAAATTCATAATTTTGTCTTACAATTACAATTTATCATTCTTTGCTTCTTCTTTTTTTTTTTTTTTTAAATTCTAAAGGCCCTAAATGTCATCTTATAAGTATTGAAGCAACTTTTATTGTTTCAAAGATATTTCAATAGTTTACCCCAAATGATAACTGCACTTAGTGTGGAAATGAAAACGATAGTATTTATCACATGTTTTGCTCTACGCTTTTAAAAAGTGTGTAATAAAATTTTCCACACTTATATATGTAAGAAAGAAAAAGTTACACTTGTAAGTATGGAGAAATAACAAATTTTCAGCACTTAAAGTGTGGCAATAAAATTGTAACACACAATTTTCCCACACAAGAAAAAATGTGGATAAATTGAGTGTTACAAACTTTTTTCCACACTTTTAAGTGTAAACTATTTTCTCACACTTGTATATGTGAAGATTATGGTGATTTCTACACTTATTGATGTTATAACTTTCTACACAATTATAAGTGTGAATAATTGTCCTCGGCTCCATCTGAACCAAAACAGACAGACCCACATCCATAGTATTAGCCCCTTCCGACACCACTATCAGAGCAGGAATACCTAACCCAATAATCACATCTCGAGTAATCCTCATCGGGATCAAGAAATTGAACGGCACAACATCATTTGCCAACTTACCCTCCATTCTCAACACATTATCCTTCACCTTATTTGTTATAGATTCAATCTAAGGATGCTTACGCCCCATACAAAATGGGTCATCCTTAATCTCCTTATTCAACACTTGAAGCACCTTTTTAGCATCCCGAGCCAACCCTATATATTATTGGTGATTTGTGTCACCAATGATGATTTAAGTGTAATGAGATTAATTTGTTAACCAATATAATCATAATAAATATTGAACAAGTTTGGTTGGTGCCGAGTGCACGCTTGTTTGAATTTATTTTGATTGTTTAGGGACGAAATCCCTAAACGACAGGGGTCCGGGGGCAACGCCCCTCGTAGCGGGGTTCAAGGGGTAGAGCCCCTAGCTGGGGTCGAGCTAACATATTTCAGTTAATACCGCTTTATTAAAAATGCAATGGAAAATCGAATTTGAAATAAAAACCCGGTTTTGATTAATTTGACCTGAAACCCGTTTTGGACGGTTTTAACTGCCGAATGGCAGTTTTTTCTTGATTTGAAAAACTCATTATTTCATGTTGGTTATTTACTTCGTTTTATGGTACAAAGATTCATAACACAACACACAGATTGTTCATCAAAATTGTGATTTTATCCGATTATAGATTTCGATTGTACCATCGAAATACTTTAATCTGAAAGTGAAATCACGACTCTCAGAAATCCAAGTGATCAAAACCCTAATTTTCTAACACATACGGCTTCCTTAGCTCAATCTCACCCTCATCTATATGAACCGGTATAAACTTAACATCTTTCGACCATTATGGCGCTCACAAAAATGCAACAACCAGTTCAACCATGCACCAACAACAATAGCAACATTACATTTACCAATTCAAATCATATATATGTTAGCTACACCATCTACACCAAAATGTCACTTTGAAGCATAAAACCATACCACTTTGAAGCATAAAACCATAATCTATGATGCCATTTTACATCGTGAACTAATTCCCCTTTCTAATCTAAATATAACAATATCTATAATTGACATTTACCTTTAAGTTAATTATTGTTGCAAATGTAAACTATTTGCAACCATTTTCGTGAAGGGAATTAGATTAAAAAATAAAAACCAAAATACACTTACAACAATATTAATGAAAAATGTTAGAGGTGATTGATTAGAGATATTAACAAGTTTAGGATACAAAATGGCATCAAAAATCATGATTTTATGCTTTAAAGTGGCATTTTGGTGTAGCTAAGTTGACTATATATATACATATATATATATATATATATATAATTTAGTCCCTCTAATTTATGAGCCATTTTAATTTAGTCCATTGATCTTAATAATTATGGTGATTTATTAATCTCAATATATTTAGCATTTTTGACATCTTTTCCCTCAAAGGTTAAAGATAGGTGACCCGTGTTTTTTATTTATTTATTTTATTCAAACCCAGAAGCAAAACACATACGCACCAGAACCTATGCTCGTCATCCGAAATTCAAAATACATACAATTCACTCTTATAGCATATGAATTTCGTAACATCATTGATTGTATCGATTGATTTATATACTAACAGTTGTTTTTCAATCTCACATGTATTCAAATCATTGGATTTTCACCTACCTAAATTTCTTTGTAGTAACCCGGTTACAATCAACAATGTTAATGGGCTAATAACATGTAAATCACGGATTTGAAAGGGATGTAAGTTCAATATCAATAATGATATAGTAGGTATTGTTAATTTTCGTAAAAATCTAATTTCAATCATGTTGTGATCTACTATCTTTGCTTGATGATGAAGATGTTATATTATGTATATTTTTTATTTGAAATTATTTAGTTTTATATGCATGTTATCTGTCTGATAAAATGTTCCAATAAGTGTTTAATACAAATTATTTAATTCTTTTATGTTTCCTTTTCATTGCTTTAATATTTACTAAAATAATATATAGCATTCCAAGGAATTCCTTTTTGGTATCTAATAAAACATCATATTGTAATTTTATTTCTTTATAACCAAAATCTCCAAAGTAATTAACTTTTACTTTTTCATATCTCACAAGGTGATATTAATAATTATCACACATATAAGAACACTTTGTAGCAGTTATATGACCACTTATTAGCTTGATACTAATTTCATTTATCACTTTGAATGAATAACTAATCAGGTAGATATAATTCTTTTTATTATTTTATTATCACAGATGTAATATCCAACACAATTACATCAATCAATCTCTTTATTACATGATTTAATGTCAATTGCTGGTATGACAATTAATACTTATAATACCGATAGTACTAAACAATTGGTCAATACTATGTGCAATATCCAACACATATTCATCAATCTACACACCTTTAGTTGAATCACAATTGTGCATTTCATGTTTAATGATCACATAGCTATAAGCTCATGTACTTAACTTATAAATTCTTAAAATGATCAATTCAACACTTTCTATTATTTTACATGATTCAAATATTTTATCATGTTTCAATTAATTCACATATATGATCCACATAACTCTATAATCAATGGTTACTAACCCTTGTTAGTAACAATCAACAATACCGTTTACTGGTATGTTTCGGCAGTTAAATAAACCGTCTGAACACAACTTATATACAATAACGTAGGTAGACCTCTTAAAATAGGTTTTACTATTGTATATAGTCATAGGAACGATTCCTGGGCTTAAAGAAACAAAGGCCCAATACAAAACGTAAGCTAAAAGTCCGAAATAAGATCCGAAAACAATAAAATGCCATTTTCAGGCCCCAAACGACCCTGAACTGCCCAAAACTGCCAGGGCTCATGGCAAAGCTAAGAGCTTTGACCGTTGGGCCGTTTCCGAGTGACCATGTAAATTTCATATTAATCGGACACCGAAATTTTATAGCGGAAAATTCTACGTCAAGCGCTACGTCGAACGTCAAAAAACAAAATTCCTGTTTTAGTTCCATACCCGATCGGCTCACCTTGTTCACCCGATCTGTTACCCTTTAAATTTTTTTTTTTTTGAAGGTTAAGTTCTGTGACGTTTTTTTTTTTTTACACTAAATTACCCGATCAGCTCATTTTACCCGATCAGCTAAACAATGCATAACCGATCGGCTCACTATCTATAGTCGATCGGCTATATAGAAGTTTTTCAAGACCTTGTTCCAATGCTAAGTTCTGTAATCCTTTTGTACTATTTTAGCCGTTCGGCTAAACTTACCCGTTCGGCTATCAAGCCATACCCGATCGGCTCAACATCCTTAGCCGATCGGCTAGGCTTCTGTCAGTTAAGATTAGTGCAATTTTCCGAAATTCAAACGAGCATATCTCGCAAACCGTAAAGAATTAGGTCCTGAAATTTTACAGGCATCTTCATATAATCAAAATGCAACTTTCCCTTTTTGTACTTTTTCATTTTACACGTTTTACGAGAAAACGGATGTATTACTCATTTTGGACCATTTTTAACCATTTTGGTTGACACGCCATATTCCAAATGGCTTAATTTCTGACTTTAACCTTTTAACCACATGTTTATACATATCATTATGACGTGTGGGCATATTCATCACCCTCATATACCCATTCTATCATGTTTTAACTCATTGACCCGTTTAAGGGTCCAATTGGACATTTTTAACAAAACAATCACATTGACCACCCAAAACACTTTCAACACACATTCCCACTATATGTAGGACTTAAGGTCACTTTGACATTGGTTATAACCAAACCACTAATCATTTTAACCGTTTAACCATCAAGTGACCCATTTGGGCACTTTAACAACCCATTTGGGTTTTAACACCTATGATTACTTTTCTAGCACCTAATTTACACTTCTTTGACTATTCTAAGTCAAACAAAACTGTTTTCACTATTGGTGTCATACTATAACTTTAAAACACCAATTCACATTAAAATCATCTTGTTAGACCAATTACCACAAGTTTCTCAAATTCATGATCACTTTGACTTTCACAACTTGTCAACTTATATAAACACTCGTTAACCACTTTAACTTTCTATTTACCACTTTTAATACCTAGATCATAATCCAACCACAATCATGATCCATATTAAACATACAAGCATCTAGCCACATTTATCATTTTATAACATTGCAATTATCAAGTTCGACACGACCACATTCAACTTTGACTTTCCCAAGTCAACAACACACATTGCAACACTAGACCCTTTCCTATTTAAACAACCACATGACTCCAAACCAATTATTGGAGATATACCAACATCTCATTCATTTTATCACATGGAGTCATATCAAATTTATTCACAATTATCGATTAATATTCCTATCCTCATATTAACAAGTAATAATCATCAATGACTCGTCACTAGGAAATCATATTAGTCTGACTCAACTTACTTTACTACCAATCATATCATAGAAAAGTAAATAATTCAAGCTTATTGAAATACACCAAGCTTATCGAAAAGTACCTGATACACATAAGCCCACGAGTATTGAGGAATCATTGAGAATACCAGACGGTTCCTCATGTTCCTCCGTCTCTGCAACCAAAATAACACTTTTGCAACTTGTTATAGGTTAGTACACATTTAGTAACCACTTTCTCATACAACCACTAATCCCCACACCCTGGAATGTTTGACTTGACACAATTCTAAGTTTGGGATTGAACATCTTTAAAATGTCCAATTCACCCAAACTAATGCTCTGATACCAACTTATAACACCCCATTAATTTACAACTAGTTTTTTTTTTTTTTAAACAACTTGGAAGCGTTATCCCATTTCGAAGTTATATTACATATTTAGAAATCAAATCATAATTATATATCGCCAACTACCATCTTTAAGTTTTGTAACTATCAACAAAGCATTCTAGTTAGGTGTTATAAAACAAAACACTTTTCGCTAGCAAAAGATAATCAGAGTGCCCAGCAGTCAAACATTCCTTCAATCAAATCCTCTTGCACAGATTCCATCCCAAAACTTAACCTGCAAGAGTAATGTGGGGGATTAGCACGAAGCTAAGTGAGTCAACCTGTCACTATCAGTACAATTCAATATAACAGTACTGATTATCAGCAAATATCACATAGACACTGACACAACATCACCAAGAGGATCGGTGGCCCTTGTGGCGCCCTCAGACCGCGGTGGCCCACCAAGCGACACTTATGATCACTGTAGGCCAATACAGTGATTTACCGATAGCTGGTTACTACCTTTAGTCAATATGTGTTCCATTCTCAACACATGATCACAAATCTCACATTGACTAACCTGTAGTACCCCAACCCAACAATTGTTGACCTCCGAATCACCAAATGCCCGAAGGCGACTCATCACATATAACACGTGTATTTCATCAATCAATAGTCAACAATTCAACAATCACAATAGTAACTATGTTAACTTGTTGTAACCAAATATGTTACCACCAAATCACACTGAAAGTACAAGTCCACTCACCGACTACCATAGTCACCCACTCAGTAGTCTAATATCACTGAGTCTTCTCCATATCTGAGAATACAACAAAATAACACAAGTCAGTTACTTGTATATAAATTTATACAACATTGTTCCAATATTACAAATAACCATCTTAACAATATAATTCACAATCATCTTTAATCATCAAATACTAGCTTATCAAACTCAATTGCATAACTAATTTACAATTTAACAATTTTCATCAATTCAAGTTAGGGCTTAGCTTATAATCACAATTCAAGTATCAACTAATCATTCTAACATGATTACAAGCTTCTCTTCATGCATAATCAACTAAACTCATAACTTAATTCATGATCATACACCAATTCTTTCATTTCTAAGTTAGGGTTTGGATGATAATCCAGCATCAACTAACAACTATATCATCATTTCAAGCTTCAATCTCACTTTAATCATGCTAATTAAATCCAATACACAAAACCCATTTTCTAGGGTTTACATTAAATTCAAGAATTAACAATTACAACATGTTTATAATTATGATAGAATGATTAATTCATGTTATTGAAGCTTAACTAACATCAATTTACACTTTTGAAACCTTAATTTCGGATTTTAACCAAGAACACTAAAACCCCCAAATTCTAGGTTTTAGAAAATGAAGAACACAAGATTATACCTTGATTAGGATGATTACAGAGGCTTGAATTCGAGTTCTGGAGCTTCAATTATATGATTGTATGATTGATTCAAAGTTTCTTCATGTTTGTATGTATTTTTTGTACATATGTATGTATATCCGTACGTACGTATATAGATAGGGTGAAAAGAGAACCGACTCAACATATAATTGAATACTATAAGTGGTTAAGTTTCATTCCCCGTACTTATCATTGCCTGGAACTTAAAAACCATTTGCGGGGAATATTATTTTATTTTATTTTATTTTCAACTACCAATTTACAATATTTCCTAACATTTCAATTAACCATTTCAAGTCAGGAAATAATAGTAAAATACCGGACCCATAAAGTGGGTGTTACATTTTCCTCAAAGGTTAAAGATAGGTGACCCGTGTTTTATTTATTTATTTTATTCAAACCAGAAGCAAAACACACACGCACCAGGACCGGTGCACATCATCCGAAATTCAAAATACATACAATTCACTCTCATAGCATATGAATTTCGTAACATCATTGATTGTATCGATTGATTTATACTCTAACAGTTGTTTTTCAATCTCACATGTATTCAAATCATTGGATTCTCAACTACCTAAATTTTTTTTGTAGTAACCCGGTTACAATCAACAATGTTAATGGGTTAATAACATGTAAATCACGGATTTGAAGGGGATGTAAGTTCAACATCAATAATGATATAGTAGGTATTATTAATTTTCTTAAAAATCTAATTTCAATCATGTTGTGATCTACTATCTTTGCTTTGCTTGATGATGAAGAGGTTATATTATATATATTCTTTATTCGAAATTATTTAGTTTTATATGCATGGCATGTATCTGATAAAATGTTCCAATAAGTGTTTAATACAAATTATTTAGTTCTTTTATGGTTCCTTTTCATTGTTTTAATATCTACTAAAACAAGATAGAGCATTCCAAGTAATACTTTTTTGGTATCTAATAAAACATAGTATTGTAATTTTATTTCTTTATAACCAAAATCTTAGTGTAATAAATAAAATATTCGTTCATTCAAACCTCATTAAATGATTATTTAGTATCAGGTCAAATAAAATAAATTTTGAGGACCCCATTAGAATTCAATACAAGAAAAAAGAAATTATTCATAATAACAACAATACCTATAGTCTCTATTATTCTCCCTATGACATTGAGGAACGTACACTTGTGGTACCAATCGAAACCAACCTGTAGGTACTGCATTCTCCATTTCTAAACTCTCATTTTAAATGCCTTTTGCATTATAAGTTATAAGTATGATCTTTAATTGTATGCTTGATGATACTTAATTAAGTTATCGTTTATTTCATTTCATCAATTAGCTAGGAATTGTTATTCTATAAATCTTTTATATCTTTGTTACCCACAATTTGTACATATGGTATTGCATATTTTAGCAATAGTAAAAGAAGAGAACAGTAATGAACCTCTTACCTTCTGATCATTAATATCGAGTTATGCTTGACACACTTTTGTACATTCTAATATGGGGCATGACTAAATGATAAAGGGGCGTTTTGGATTACTTATTTGTGAGGGTTTTTCTATAAAAAAAATAAGTATGTACATTTTTTTTCACACTTTAAAAAATGTATGAAATTATGTTAGAATATTCATACTTATAATTGTGTATAATTTTGTTACATCAATAAGTGTGAAAATCACTACAATCTTCACACATATAAGCATGAGTAAAAAAGTTTACACCTAAAAGTTCGGAGAAATTACAACTTGTCAAAAACTTAAAAAAAGTGGGGAAAAAAATTGAACACCCAAATTATCCACACTTCCTCTTGTGTGGGAAAATTATGTATTACAAATCTTTTCCGCAATTTTAAGTTTTGACAAGTTGTGATTTCTCCATACTTACAAATGTGAGCTTTTCTTTTTTACATATGTAGGTGTGAAATATTTTATCTTTCATAAAACTACACGCTTTCTAAAAACATGGAGAAAAAAGTGTGGTAAATTTGACATTTTTTTTAGTGATCTTGTTTATCTGTAAGGAATATACACTTTGGTAGTCTTCAAAGGCTTTCTTTTTTAGTTTTACTTTTTTTTAATAAAATAGCAATAAGTAGATATTCACTTAAAATAAGCTATAAGCTGTCCCATACAACCTAAAGAACTTTGTGAAAGACGTATAATAAGTAGAGATTACCGGTACGTAGTTATGCTGTCAATACTCAATAGTGAGGCTTATAGAGTGTGCTGAGTAACCACAAAGACAAAATGCAGGTTTCATCCAAGTCAGGATCTTGAAGTTAGTTTTGTAGGTCTTCTTATAGGCTTTGATAGATATATCAGTAATATAATTACGATAGATTGTTACTTACACAAATTGTTAACTTTATCATTATCAGTCTTACTTTTAGTGATTGTTAGCATGTCTGTACATGTCAACTAATGTATCATGCATGTATGATGTACATTAACAAAGGCATGGCATGTCTAAAGTAAAAATTGCGCGACAATGTGAGTTTATCAACAAAGTGGCGGTAGTGTAAGTTAACATAGTTGAAAAGTTGCAGAATGGCTGATGGAGAGGAGAACATACCAAGAGATGTAAAGATGATACAAGCACTGCTGACATCAATGGGGGTCGACCACTATGAATCTGGTGTTGTTCATCACTTTCTCAAACTATTTTATCGCATTGGAGTGGACTTGCTGACGGATGCACAAACATACTCAGAGCATGCTGAGAAGGCTATTATTGATCATGATGATGTTGAACTCGCTATCAAGTTCAAAAGCTATTTTAGCTCCGCCCTTCCCTCTGTATCTGAGGTATCTTAATTTCTAAATTCTATGGAGTATGTAGATTTGTGTATAGATTACTTTCTTGTTTCGAAATAAACTCAGGTTTACTGTGTATTAGGTCAAAGAAGCAGCACTCGAGATAAACAAACGTGAGTATCCAGAGCTACTAACTCTAAGGCCATCACTGCCTCCAAATCGAGAGACACTAATTTCTCCAGACTACCAGCATGAAATCGAAAAGATTCATTCGGTTGAAGCCTTTGTAGACCTTGAAAAGGAAAAGGATGTTACTGAAGTTGTTCAGAACGTACCAAAACCACTAGAAGAACAGAGGAGCAACTGGCTGCCAAAAACTCATCAGCGAGTTTCGTTTCCCCTCGATCGTGGTTTGGGTCGTCGGAGGTAATCTATGGGAGAATCGTGCATTAAAGTTATATCCCGACTTGAACATCTGTGCGTAGTTTATAAAGATTGTTTGATGCACATTAAATTTGGATTGGTTAATGGTTTTGTTGCTTCCTTGTATGGTTAAACAGATCAACCATGTGATATCTATGCACACAATCTTGGATATTAAAATATTTAGGATTATACTCATCATTTTGAGATCAAACTTTGAATTGCTATGATATGTAGTAGACTCATGATATTCCAAGTGAGAAACGTCTACGACTTTCTAACTTCGTTTTAACTTCCGAAACAACCATCATATTTGTGGAAAACTTGGGACATGTTTGGTTGGGTTTTCGCTACTAGGTTTTAAAAACTCAAGTTTGCTTTGCTTGTACCATCGTGCTTGCTTGCCTGACCTACATGCTTTCTGGCCAGCTTCTTTATGGCAAGTGCTAAAATAACATGGCTAGTGTCGTATAAATTGCCTTGCAATCCCAAACATTCTCTGTATCTAACTTGCATCGTCAACTTTTACATATTCAGCGCACTACGTAAATATCATTGTTAACGATAAATTTAAGATATACTTATTCTAGTTGCTATAACTTTTTTGAGTAATGCTAAACAGGACTATGTGTATAGACCTAAAAGGAAACCTGATTTTGTGATCGGTTGAATTTTTTCTCAACTCTAAATCTCATCCAATCAATTTTTTTAACTTATCAATCACGTCTTTAAGTCTATTTTTAGTCTTACAAATTTAGGTCTACCAATCATTTTCCAACTTTTTTTTATTATAGGATTGGTAGGTTAAACGACACCACTTTGAAGTACCAATAATGTAATTCAATTATCAATCTGCCATCAAACTTCGAATACACTGGTCTTAAAAAAAGATGTACATGGGGTTTGTATTTGTATAACATACATAAAATATATGTTTATAGATGCAGTACAGCTACGTATCAACATTTGGTTCCCAGAATTCCATGGAATTCGATACAATTAGAATCTTAATCCGCTCCATAAGAGTGTGCAGAAGTTACCAAATTCCTACACTCAATAAAATTCACATTCCTTATATTCAAATTACAAAACATTTCGCAAATTAAAAGCACTCTAAGGGTCTTTATTGTATCTATTTTGGACCTAACCAAAACAAGGGATAACAAAACATTTGCTGTTAATAGATTTAATTCAATCTTATCTCTCAAATTGGCAATACAACCCTTTAGCTGTCTTTCAAAAGTTTGCAATAAGATTACAACGTGTACCTTTAATGGTTGATACCAATTTGATTCATGTTCTACCATATGCATGCAGTATGAAACACAACAAACCAAACTTACACACCTCAATTCTTGTGTTGCATCCGGCCGCTTTCTGCACCAGCAAATGGATCGATAGTCACATTTATGACAGCAGGCTTCCGTGCAGAAAAGGATTCGGAGAGAGCAGATTTAAGCTCATCAGGAGTCCCAACAAGATAACCTTTTCCACCAAAAGCTTCAATTAGAACGTGGTATGCGGCACCAGGTACAAATGAAGTTGGTGCAGGATCATCTTTGTAGGGCCCAGTAATGTCTTCCGGGTTTCTTCTGTCACCACCATATACACCACCATTATTGAATACTATCACTACTACAGGCAACTGATAACGAACCAAAGTCTGCAAACATACAAACACAGATCAAATAATGCAATATTATGTAAACAGAACGAAAAAGGCTGGGAAAATGGGCATTTCGACTACTGGACTCGTTAATGGGTCAATTTGGATTAAGGTTTATTCATAACGGGTCAAAACAAAATAGTGATCTGTAAAGTGGTGAAACGGGTCAAACAGTTTAAATTAGCCCCAAAGTGTAACTCCAATACTTCCTGAATCATTTTTTTCATATATAAATATATATACTTTACTAAAAACGTGTTTCAATCTGATACAATGTTGGCCCATTACCCAATCACCCCTTTTGACACCTCTACAGAAACCTTAGGATTGTGCAAAAAGGAATAAGAGAAGGGAACAAACCTCGACTTCCATAGCACTGAACCCGAACCCAGAGTCACCTTCAACAGCAACCACAAGTCGATCAGGTGAAGCTACTGCCGCAGCAATGCAATACCCTAAACCAACTCCCATCGTCCCCCACGTCCCTGCATCCAACCTTGTCCTCGGCTCCATCTGAACCAAAACAGACCGACCCACATCCATAGTATTAGCCCCTTCTGAGACCACTATAGGAGCAGGACTACCTAAACCAATAATCGCATCTCTAATAATCCTCATTGGAGTCAAGAAATTAAATGGGACAACATCCTTAGCCAACTGACTCTCCATTCTCGACACATTATCCTTCACCTTATTAGTTATAGCCACAATCCAAGGGTGTGTCCTTCCCAAACAAAACGGATCATCCTTAATCTCCTTATTCAACACCTGAAGCACCTTTTTAGCATCCCCAACCAGTCCTAAATACGGCTTCCTTAACTCAATCTCACCCTCGTCTATATCAACTAGTATAAACTTAACATCTTTCGACCACTTTGGCGGTTCACCAAAGTGTAACAACCAGTTCAACCGAGCACCAACAACAATAGCAACATCACACTTACCAATCGCAAGTGAACGTGCAGCCGTAGCTGCTAACTCATGAGTGTCCGGCAACAAACCTTTACCCATGGGAGTCGGTAGAAACGGAATCCCAGTTCGTTCAACTAAGTTTTTAATTTCGTCTTCAGCTCTAGCTATTGCTGCACCTTTACCAAACACGACTAGTGGTCTTTCAGCTTTCCTAATTAAAGATATAGCCTTTTCTATATCTTTTTTTCCTACACTTTTAATAACATCTATTTTTCTACCATTTTCAGCATCATCTAATAACTTATTAGCTTCAGACTCAGTTAGAGTTTGATGAAGCACATCAGCAGGTATATCCAGGTAACATCCACCGGGTCGACCCGACCCGGCATGATCAATAACAGTAAAAACAGCATTAGGTATTTCTGTTACATTTTTCACTTTAACCGAAAACTTAACAAATGGTTTTACCGCGGCGATTTGATCGAGTTCCTGGAAATCACCACGGCCGAAATCGTTCTGATCGCACGAACCGGAGATCATGACCATCGGCCACGCGTTGGCGGCGGCGTTGGAGAGTCCGGCGAGGCCGTGCACGCAGCCGGGGCCGGAGACAGTGAGAAGAACTCCCGGCCGGCCGGTGAGGTAACCGTAAGCTGACGCTGCGTAGCCTGCTGACTGCTCGTTGTGGAAAGCGATGAATCGTATACCGAGAGCGACGGCGCGATTGGCTAATGATGTGACGGGGATTCCGACGACGCCGAACATGCGGTCGATGCCGGCACGTGCTAGGGCTTTGGCGACGAGGAGATTGCAGTCGATTGAAGTGGGTTTGATGTCTGATTCAGTAGCCATTTGATTAGGGTTTTGAGAGAGGGAGGGAATTAGGTGAAAATTGGGGAAATATGAGAAGGTTTAGGTGTGAAGTGGAAGATGTGTTGAGTATGGAGTGAATTGGGTTGGAATCAAAATTGAATTTGGCAACTGGATCGGAGCCGCCAGTAAAGAGGATGATTATGATTATGAATTTTTATGATGATGATTTTACCTGTGTGACACGAGTAGCAGTAGCTATTTGGCTTCCCCTTTTAGAGATGAGTGCCATCTCTATCAAGATTCTTCAAACTACTCGTTTTGTTTTTATTTTTTTTAGCGTTTATATAAATTGAAAATTAGCGACGAGGAAAATAGGGTACCAAACTACCAATCTCGTAAACACTCAAATTTTCGTGTCTACGGTCAACTTTTCAATTTTTCCTTTTGAAAATAAGTGTTCCCTGATAGTAATAAGAGTAATATGAGTGGTTACCCTTGTACTCGATGTTCAACTTGATGTTCAATTGAACTCTGAAAGTTAATTTGAATATGATTTTAAGGGGAGTAGTTGAGTTTTCAACTCAAAGTTCAATTGGTTCCACAATTATGGTTTTAACCAACCAACAAAAGGAAGAAAGAAAAGAAAAAAGAAAAACCTACTTGCTTCAATGTTCTATTTTGCACGTTGTTGAACTCGAAACTGAACATTAAGGCAAAAATGCCTTCCCACTTCCTTTGCTCTAATATATTAACTTTTTCATTTTACCTTTTTTTTCAAAAAATATGATTCATAAAAAACTATACAAAAGTAAATGCAAATATTGTCATTGATCTCTTACACAATATATATATAGTAACGGGATAAAAAATAAGAAAATTTAAGTGGAGAAAAGGGAGAAGCAATATGATTTTGTATTTTATTTACTATGATTCATCTTTTTATTATTATAATTCAAGTAATAAAAAGTTGAGATGAGTATAACTATATACACGTTATGAAGCAAAATATATATATATATATATATATATATATATATATATATATTTCTTTAGAAATTTTGTAATCTAATTGTATACACTTATTATGAAACGAGCGAAGTATAATACACCGGTAAATTGAGATGAGTATAACTATATACATGTTAAAAAAGATATAGTGTACCTAATATTTGTGCAAATCAACAATGTTATCGCAAATATGTAAAAATTACTTTTAATTGAAATAAAAAGTAACCACTTAAATTTTAAAATTTTACAAGTAATTTGTTGTCATAAATATTTAGGTATTAGAGTATCTTCAATGTAAGGTATATTTATCGATTTTTTAAAAAGGGAAATTAATCGATTTGCTATTTTTTCTAAAAAAAAAAACTAATTCGTTTTGCCCTAGCGAAAAAGAATCTGACGTTATACCCTATCCAATTGCAAATTTGCTTCTACGACACGTGCATGTGACCGAGCAATATTCGCGATCAGGGTGCGTTGGCAACTGGCAAATCACAAATTTGCGATTTGCTGATGCCCCGTGCATTTGCTTTTGCGACACGCGCACGTGATCGAGCAATATTCGCGATCAGGATGCGTTGGTAAATGGCAATCACAAATTTGCGATTTGTCATTTGTCAACGCATCTTGATCGCGAATATTGCTCGGTCATGTACGCGTGTCGCAAAATCAAATTTGCGATTTTTGATTGGATAAGGCATAACGTCAATTTTTTTTTGCAAAGGTAAAATGACTTATTCCTTTAGGAAAAGTGGCAAATTGATCAATTTCCATTTTAAAAACGAATGTAAAGAGATTTGTAGAAGGAATGTTTGAGAAAACTCATCGATTCAATAGTAAAAGCCTTTAGATAATTCAAAAAAGGTAAAATGAAAAACTATGAGAGAAATGATTACGTTTTTTTCAAACCCTTTTTAGTTTTGAATTAGATTCAATGCTCTCTTTCATATTACTCTAATCAACTTATATTCGATTAAAAACAACTTTTGAAGCTATAGATTTTTAAAAAAAAAAATCCTTGCAAACCTCTTAAAAAGTATATCAGAGAATTTTGTTTATAACAACCGCCAACTTCAACCGCCAACTTCATATTGATTTCTCTTTAGCATAATTTGGTTGGCTAGGAAGGAAGCGATTTTCAATGGAAAATTCTCATGCCCGGCTACTATCGCTCGCAACATCAAAATGAAAGTATTTTTACAGGCTTCCACTTTTGGAATGTGTCTACCTCTTCAGTTTTACGTATTGGATACCCAACTTTGGTCTCTTTTATAGTCAAGTGGCAAAGATTAAGCTTTTGTCAAAGTAGTATTGTGCAATTTTGCTTAACTTGAAAGAATAGTCATAGTCAAATTGTAATTTTATATGTTTCTTTCAATAGTTGTTGAAAGAATTATATATACAATTTTAACTTTTCGAAAAGAGAGAAAAGAAAAACAAATGGTGGAGGTCCTGGAGGATTATACCGTTGAATTGGACCCAAGGTTATTTAGATGGGCTTCTGGGGTTGAAGTTTGTAATCTGAATTTATATCTAAATCCAAAATGGCTAATGAATACCGGGTAAGTGGGCCTGAATTTCAGCCCAAGCCTAATTTGCTTCCTTCTCAAATTTCCTTTCAACTAATCTTCATTTGCAAGGATAATCGTTTGTTACACAACAAAAATAATAAAATAATAATAAAATGTAAATCATTTAAAAAACGAAAAAACGGAAAACTAAAAATTTAATAGCTGCAAAGAAGATTGTTTTTTATTTGAGTGACAAAATGAGAAGAATGATTTTATTTCCGGAAACACATCACACATGCATATATATCTAGGAATATTATGGGTGGGTTTAGTTACGCATACTTCTTCTAGTTTTCAGAAAAAATTATTCTAAATAAAAAATGTGTGTAAGTTGTGAATTTGACCAACATATTATTGACTCACGTACGTAACTCTCTGAATTTTGAGAGGACAGTTTGAAGGGAATGATTTAATTATTAAACTCTTATCCTATACATTGGTTGCTATAAGCCTACAGTTAATTAATTTTGCTTAATATTTAATGAAGGGATGTAACTAATACCAATACCATATAAATTTAGGAGACTATTATATCCGCTTTGTCACAGATCATTGGGGCATATATAACACATTTTTTAATTTTTCAACCCGGCCCTCACCTAAATAAACATACATGTGTGTTGGTATAAAAGTATATTATCAAGTACTATAACAAAAATTTATCATCGTGAAAAGTTTTGTAATGGGTTCAAAATAGAAAGATGTATGCAATGGTCATACTAAAAAATACCAAAAAGCTAAGGGTATGTTTAGCTGTGAAAATTTTTTCACAATTTTTCATCTATAATTTTTTAAGAAATTAAAAGTTTTCATTTTTCAGAAAAGTGATGAAATTTAGAAAATGTATTCAAATGTTGTTGCAATTTCCTATTTTGGAAAACTAGTTAAAGGTTAGAAGGGTTTGAAATTTTTTATTAAAGTGTTGGTAGTGTTATGAAGGAAAAAGTGAAAAAATGAAATTCATGATTTTTCAACTCCTAGTTATAACATAGAAAATTAAGTTTTTCATTTTTCAATGAAAAGTTTTCTGCAAAAAACCATGTTGTACACATTTTCCAAGAAAAATTTTCCTGGAAAAGTGAAATTTTTTTCTTCGACTAAACACAGCCTGAATATTACAATGTTTTTACTACATTGTACGAAGATGAATGTGTGCATCTCGTGGTCGTTTATTTCTAATAGGCTTTTATATTTGTAGCTTTTGCATTTAAGCGTTATCGATCAATATTGTGAATGATTGAATTGACTTTGGAATGTGATTTTTAAATTGTTGTTAAGAACCGAATATAAAAATGAATTTGGAACAAACCAGGTTTTTTCCAACTGATTACAATCACATGCGACGGTGACACTTCATAATAATTCTAATTTTATTATTAATAAAAAAGTAGAGTCATTTGAAGAGGCAACGTGGAGTAATGTTATGGCAAGTTCCTCCTTAAGAAGAGGGAGATCGAGGTAGAGATAAAAGTAACGGAAAACGCGGGCGGCGCTAAGCACAAGTCATACCTCTTTATTTTGGCTTGTGAAGTAATTATAAAATGGGTCATCGAGTCGTGCAGCTGACCACCGCACCCCATCTCGCCCACTTAATGTACTCCGTACAAATTTTGTAAATTTGTTTACCTATAGTCTTACATATTATACAGCACAAGAGAGTTAAATATACGACTTGATAGAAGTCACTAATTAATTCAAATTCAAAAGTAATACATGTTGTCATAACGTATTACTTGAATTTGACGTATTTGAATTACATTCCTAGCTAGAAGTATTTGATATTTCCTGTTAATTAGTAGGTTCTACATACATTACATTTTAATTGAGTAGAAAATGTACTTATGATATTGAGTAAATAACAAGATTCCCAGGGGTCGCAATTTGACTGGCAATTCGGGATTTAAAATCTTGTAATTAAGAGCATCAACAATGCATAAACATTTCATTTCAAGGTTTAATACACTGTCACATCATCATCTTACTTTCATCGTACCAATCTTTACAGTGCATTAAACTTTAGCAATTTTATCTTACTTCCACATCATATCATTCTTTAATCATTTTCCTTCTTATTTTATATGTATATTTATATAGTTATATGAATGAATATAAATTTATATAAACATACATATGAACTAAATGTGTGTAATATATGTACCGGGTGATGTAAAATAAAAGCTTTAAAGTTTTTTCGCCATAAAAAACTAAAAAGGCTGTTGATAAATTCACAACTATTTTTCATAAATCCATCATTGATGTGCATTATTTGTTTGTATAGTGTATTGTATTACGTATTTTTGGTAGATCTATCTAAAATAGAGTTGAAAATATCATTACCCAATTAAAAAACTTTGTGCTTTAGATGATTGTTGTAACTCAAGCTTACTTGCTTGTTTTTTAGGTATAACTCCATTTTCCATGCCCAAATGTAAACTCATTTATGAAAAACATTTGTGTTTTGGTAGTAAAAAGAGATATGAGATCCACTTGCAAATATATGAAGGTTGTTGCAGGTTTGAACCTTTATATTTAAATGATGACATGGATTACATATCCCCATTAACTTTTGCCACCTAGGTGAAGTGTGGATGGTCTAACTATTAGTATCAACATCGTTAACTTTTAGGAGCAAACCAAGGTATAACTCCATATATCTAAGGATTAGTGGATTACAAGAATTTATGAGAAGTTTGTGACACAAACATTTAATTTTCCTCTTATTCCAAACTATACTACTGCCACTAAAATATATATAGTCACAGTTTCAAATGAGAAGACTAATTTTCGTGAGAAGGTGAGAAACACTTTAAAATCAATTTTTAACTATGCAAAACATGCTACGAGTATTTTACAAAATTTTCTTTGTAGCTTCTTTTTTAAATAACTTTTAAAAGTTATTTTTCAAATAAAAAAAATTCGACGTTTTATTATTTTTTAATTATTTTTAATTAAATTTTTTATTCATAATAATCACATTTTATAACTTGATAATCACATGAATAATATGTGATTATCATGCCATATTTTGTGATTATCTTGAACACATGATAATCACATTATATTAGAGAATAATCACATGTGATTATCATGTTATATTTTGTGATTATCTTCAATAATCACAACAGTAACGACTGTAAAATTAGTTCGAAAAAAAAAGTTAATATTTTTTATTTATATTTATATCATAGCTTCTAAAAGTTATTTTAATAGTAATCATTGAAAAAGTTTTACATGAAAAAGTGTTTTGAATAGTTAAAAAATAGTTTTGAAGTGCTTCTCACGTTCTCACGAAAATTAGCCTTCTCATTTTAACACACCTCTATATTGTGAGATAATATCTTTCCCCTTGATCGAGAGCATGTCGAACTTCTATTTATTGATCAAACAAAGTAAAGTGGTACGTTCTAATTCAAAATAAAAAAAATCTCATAGAAATTACAATCACATAATATTGCAAAGTAATTTTGACATTGATACACTTCACTTGAACATCATTCATTAATAAATATACTAATATTAGATTTAATAGTCAACCCTAGTACTATTGATGTACTCATTCTCATGGTCTACTTTAATAAATAGGATGAAACAAATCTTATTACTTGTATTTGTCTACATTAATATGGATATCTTGTTTTGTATAAAGAAATTACAGAGTATAACTTAGCATAGTGTTAAGAACTTAAGATTATGTTTCCTTTTTCCATAGTGTTATATGTACTGTTATGTTGAATTTGATAACTCACTTTCAACGGAAACAAATGTTTAGAGTATCTTTTAAAGTATTTCACCCAAACGTAACACAGCATTCAAATTTAATGAATGTTGATGTGTACTGTGGGACAAGTCGTTGAAGGCTGCCAGAGGATCGATTACCCATTTTATTGTTTAATGTGTACTGTTATATACTATTGTCAATGGATAAAATTAAAAAGGAAAAAAAAAATATTCATGGATATTCTATTTCTATATATATTTATAAAGTTTGAAACATTCATTAAATGTTATCTTTTATGAATAATAATTGGGTTCATAGTTCATACACTCTACTTAAATAGTTACTCGTACTCGTTTATTTACAGATAAATAAATATTTATCAGTACTTGCTTACCTTTCAATATATGATGTTAATATTTACACAAAAATCAATTTCTAAACATTCCGAGCGTTGAAAATCATAATCGTAATGCTTTTGAGAGACGCAAAGTAGGTTTTGAACCGGACGACATGTTCCACTTGTCACAGTGAATCCCCCCCTCTACCAAAGTGGATACCAACCAGCCCTTTTATGATGTTTCACAAGTAAAGTACCACAAATATTCATTAATAACAAAGTTTTTTTATTTTTTTAATTTTATTTTAAGCAAAATAAAGAACCCTAATTGAATATTTGAATTTGATTTTAGTTAACTATGGTCATAAGTCTGTTTCGTATATTATATATATATATATATATATATATATATATATATATATATATATATTTGAGATAAGATATCATTTGGTTTCTGAATCAGTTAAAACTGGGCATAAATATGAGTCTAACATGTCTATATATATCAAGTTTGTCATATACATAAAGTATGTAATATCGAGTTGGCTTCAAAAATAAAGTATACAGTAGCAAATATAGCCGAACCAACCAAAAGGTCAAAAGGATCAGATTCACCAAATAAGCAAACACTATACTTAGAGCTTACTCATCATAATTGATAATGCCCAACAAGTTAGGACCAAATCCAACAACAACAACAAGTTATTGGATATTTTGTGCATATCATGTTCCGATATTATGTATTGCATTTGTTTTGATCTTTTTTACAATGAGAAATATCTTGTGCGAAACAGGTCCATAACAAAGGTTTTGAAATAAACGGTCTTGCAAATAAATCTCTCAAAATAAAATGGCAAATAGATGCAAATTTTATCTTTCTTTTGAACGAAAGATGCAACTAATTTTGGGTCTATATGTATTATGTGATTATTGTAAGTGCTTACATTTTCTCATGTATGATATATACCTACAAAATCCTTAACTAGTGATCTATATATGACTGTAACCGTGAAAGATTTTATTACGTTAAACACTACCTCGTGACCTTAATTTAGGGGGAAGATTATACATGTGATTTTATTACTATCATAAGCATTATTATACTTGCCATTTATTCATTTGTATGAATTCATCATTTTTAATAATTTTAAAAATAAAAGCATAAAAGTACAACTTACAACACAGAATCCATGTTGAATTTCTTTGGAGTTATTCTAGATATAACTTGGTGTTTTCAAGATACAAGATGTGAAATGATGAAAATAACCTTCATCATATTAAATAATATTTTTATAATTGAAAATAAAGTATAAGTCAAACCACATTTATTAGCAAAATTTCCTTTTAAATTGTTACAATAAATTTGAAAAAAATTGACACTGACATATCTTAATCCTTTATTAAGCATTTATATATTTTTGACTTAAACTTAGTAAAGAGGATATGAAAAATCCCTAAGATGCCCCTCAATCTATACATTAAAATAGATAGAACTTACTCTCATACCCCTCATATATTTATTACACATTCTATAATAAAATAGATATTTAAATCTATAAGATCAACATTCAATTTAACACATGAATAATATAAGTTAAACACATAAAACTAATGAATACTAAACTATTTAACGAGTATACAATGAATACTTTAAAATTGGGTATTGGAAAATGAGATATTGTGTGAATCAAGTCATCAAGGAAGATTTTATAAATTAATTGATATGGGTTATCCGCCGTGTTACGCGAGTTATGTACTAATTATTTTAGAAAGGTCATCGGAGTATTGGACAAACTGAATTATGTTCAAATTTTTCAACATTCATTGTCATAACCCGAAATTCGTTAATCGAGGTTAGCGGAAGCATTAGATCTAGTGGGGGTGTCGACGTATACAAAGTACATGCATACATATCAGAGCATATGATTACAACAGAACATATATATTAAGATGCCAAAAGTCAGAGTTACAAAGTCTTACGATTCATCGAATCGTTCAAATGTAAAAATTGTTTAGTTTTACAAAAGTGGATTTCGTAAATATGACTAAAATAAATTAGTTATACAAAAGAAATCCATGTGTTTTCAAAAAGTTGGAATCCTAAAGCTTCATGGGTCGCCTAGTTTCCATCTGTACAGGTGGTAGTCTTACGTGCAGCTAATTCCCTGAAAAAAATAGTAAAAGTCAACAACGAGGTTGAGTGAATTCACAGGTTTTGTGTTTACGTGTAAAGTTTCATGCTCAATGTGTTTGTAACGTTTTGCCATAGCAAATTAGTGATGTTTTGTGGAATGTCATTCCAAAAGTTCATTTGGTTAGAATGTTACCCAAAATGCAGTTTACGTGGGATGTTACCCATAATACAGTTTAGTAGTTGTTGTAGGAATGTCGGTATCCTATAAAATGTTTCATGGGAAAGTCAGTATCCCTGATCCAAATCAGTAGGATCGAGTACCCAAGTCAGAAGGGTAGAATAGTAGGGAAAGTCAGTGTACCTTGATCCATGTCAGTAGGATATAGTACCCATGTCAGTAGGGTTCAAATAGTAGGGAGTGTCAGTGTCCCTGGATCCATGTCAGTAGGATCCGGTCCATGTCAGTAGGACCAAATAGTTGCTCAAGTAGTAGATATTTTGTATGCGTGCCCAAGACGTAGGGACTTCTCAATCAGTTTAGTAAAAAGTGTTGCTGGTCGTTCTCCAGCATTTCCAAAATAGTACCGGTCGTTCTCCGGTATATCAAATATAGTTTAACTCGTTTGTAGTAGTTTGTAGTATGAAAACGTTATTTCATAAACATCAATTCGTGTAAGAGTTTAACAGTTTCAAGTATTCTAATCGTTCGAGTAAAACAAGTATACAATCATGTAAGTAAAAACAGTTGACTATGTTTTCCACCCCTGTTCAAAAGTAGTAAAACGGTAAAAGTAGGGGCTGTGAACTCACCTGTTGAGCTAAGTAGAGTGCGAGTGCTAGCAAAGCCTAAAGCCCAAGTCTAGTATGAATCTCCTAACGCTTTTATAAGTATGTGGATGTCTAAATTAACCTGTAACACCCCTCATTCTATTTAAGAATATTATATTAATAAACTCGGAAGCATGAATTTAAAATATATTACCTTAATATACCAATATATATATATATATATATACTGTTTACATAATTAGTACTAAACTTTCCAGTTATTAAAACATTACAAAGGTACTCAAAACGGGGTATTATAAAATTCTCAAAACAAGGTTTATTACAAAACCATATCAGAGTCTTCAAGCGCAGTCAAACATTCATTGAACAACTATTCACCTCCTGCACCCACTATTAACCAAAACATATACTGCAGGAAGTAATTGGAGGGATTAGCACAAAGCTAAATGAATAGATTTATTACACACAATTCAACTTAGCATAACAATCTGTTTACAGCAATTAATCGTAAACACATTCTTTTTCAATGAGGATCGGTGGCTCTTGGGATATCATAATACCCGGGGATTCCCAAAGAACACTTAACGTCAATCTGTATGGCCATTACAGAATAGACCGATAACTATTGGTTATTAAACTCATACACATGTCTCAAACACAACAAATGAATCAAAACCTGTGTAAATCACATAATAACCAAAAAGTCCAACTACACGTTGACCTCAATAACATTGATACACATTGGTTCACATATCACGTAGATTAATAATCAATAATCAAGACTAAATAGTCTAACACATATCTGTGTTTACTTGTTGTAATCAAATAGTTACAACTAAATTAAATGGTGAGTTCTAAATCCACTCACCGATACCTTTGTCTTCACAATCTTGTAATCCAGGTATCACTTATCTTTTGGAGGATCTGAGAATCAACAATCAAATATAAGTTAGTAACACTTTTAAAAATCCTTAACTTATATTCGAATTCCATTTAACATATCAATATTATTTAGACAACACATAATAATTCATAACACTAGGAACCTAAGATATTCCTCATCACCATTAAGTTCCTAATCACATATTATTATTTATGACATAATCAATCTAATTTTGTTTTTCAAACCATACCCGATCGGCTAAATATCTATAGCCGATCGGCTAACCTGTTAATTCCCTACATTTTTGTTTCAATTCAAAGTTCTGTGACGATTTTGTTCTATGCTAGCCGATTGGCTAAATTTAGCCGTTTGGCTACAACACCTATACCCGATCGGCTCAACATTTATAGCCGATCGGCTATCCTGAAGGTTTTCTAGTTTACAATTTAAAGCCCTATTTCTGTGATGTTTTTACACTAAGTTACCCGGTCATCTCATTTTAGCCGTTCGGCTCTAACTCATATACCCGATCAGCTTGGTTAGTTAGCTGATCGGCTACCTGGTCCAGACCCAAAATTCATGGTCTGTTCATCCACTTACAGCTCGAACCAAACTCCAAATTTTACTCAATTCAGTTACCAATCACTTAAAACAGGTTTCTAACATCGAAAGGGATACCATTTAGCAAATAGACTACTTCAATAACATTGAGAAATCTTGATATCATGCTATTTCATGTCCAAATTATAAAACCCACTTGGTTCATTTACTTGAATTCAAGATCATCATTTAGGAACTTAAATTCACAATTCAAAGTATGAATTCAAGTTCACAATCATCATATAGCACTACTAATTATCATATATTATCAAGTATTCAATCAATTTACCAAATTCACACAAGATTATATAATTCCCATCAATCCAAACCAACCCCATTCAAATAGGGATACTTACACTTTGATGCCAAAGATGATAGCAAGGATGATGATAATGATGATGAGCTAGCAATAATCACAGTTTCTCAATTGATGATTTCAATTTGGGTGATTGAGTTCTTAGGTTTAGGTTTTAGAAGAAAATAACAGGTTTGGGAAATAAGAAGAAAAGGAGGTCGACTCCTTCATAAATTAACTTAAATTATTTGGGTATTTTATATCCGTCCTAAATCTATTGTCTGGAACCTAGAAATCTTTCGCGAGAAATATTACTTTATAATACCGTCAATTATAATAATTTAAAACAAGTAATATTTTACTAATCACAATAAGTATTTATCTAAGTTTCATAATTAAATAATAATATCAAGTAATTCCTAAAACAATTAAATAATAAATTTAAATTAAGAAATTACCAGACTACTGGAGAGGATGTTACATAACCATCCATGCTAGTGCTCACATAACTAGATTATGTTCAAAGTGTTTGTTTAGTAATTGAAAACAAGTATGGCCGGTTGGTGATGTTTGTTGAGACACGTTTTGTGACAACAGAATTAGCTTGTAATAGTACTTTTATTATTGAGATCAAGCTTTTATATCATTTTTAAACTTTAATGTCAAAGTATTATTTTTTTGGTAAATATTTACATTATATTATAAAGTGTTGAAAAATGTTGACCAAGGTTGACTGCGAACTGAGACTGCTCTGCGAACCGAGATTGCCCTGCGAACCGAGTCTGCTCTGCGAATCGAGACTGCTCTGCGAACCGAGATCCGTTGTTCTTGATTTTTGAGTAGATTTCAATTTTTAAAGCGTTTTTAATGAGGTTTTTGGACATAATCTTGTTGGGTAAACATTTTAGCATGTAAATAAAAGCTGTACAAGTAATTTAAATGGGTTTTAAAGCTTTTTACCACTAAATCAAAATGAATAAGATGAAGATGATGATGAACAAGATGAATCGGAGATGATGATGATGATTCCGAGCTGTTGCTGATGTTGCTTTTGTTGTTGTTTATGTTGTTATTGTTGTTGATTTTGTTGTTGTTGTTGGTAAGGATGAGGAGGAAAGAAAAAGAGATAGAAAGAATGAGGAAGAAGATGAAAAAGAGAAAAATGAAATGGGGATGGGGAAAAGGGGTAGTCGGCCCTCATTTTTGATGGGGGTTGGTTGTCCCCAATTGGAGTGTTAAATGCTTGTGTTCGTTTACCTGATCGCTAATTTGTGTAATATTTTTAAATGATAAATTTCTAAATATGAAATCGAATATATTTTTAATCGAAATATTTTATAAAAACAATTTAACTAAGTTTTTAAAATTATAACTTTTTTTAGCTCAGTTTGACGGATATGTTTTGTTGCGCAGAATACTTTTTGTAAGATACGAAATACTTTGTAAATATTATCGACATAATATTTAATGAATATTAACGTTATTTAATAATTTCATATTATTAAATAATTTTCGTTCATCAACGATCGTATATTTTGTCGCGTTTATTCCAAATGTTTTGTACGTAATTTCAGCTAATTACGAAATGTGTAATACTACGCGTATTAACTAGTTGAGCTTTGCTAGACTTACCTCTAAAAGTGTTGTGCATCCACTATAAGTTAGGGAATTAGCCTAATAATGCAAGTATTTGACGTTCGTAATTGCGTTTAAATTTGCGGGGTGTCACATTCGTTTAAAGTCTTTTGAAGTTACAATACCTTTTGTAAAATTGGTGTTTATGTTCATGATATTCTAGGTTTATATAAGTGTCGATGTTCATTCTGGTTTCAACTAATGTTTCAACCTTCATCATTTTAATATGAATATGATATGTTAGTTTTCAACGTAATTGTATCGTTATGACTCATTAAACTAGCAATTTTTTATGTCTCATATATCGATGCATTGCACGAGTGACATACTAGTATTTAACTAATTACTCGTAATTATAAAAAACACAAGTAAACAAGATTGATACAAACATTAAACACCGTGTACCTTCCGTAGAAATTGTTGTACCGCACAAATAGCGTATCCAGATCGACAATTTCACTTTCTGGTACGCGGAGTTTTCTTATCAAACACCCATTATTTCATTCCAACTGTCACCTTTCAATTAGTTTATTAGTTTTTAATAATTCTTATCTTCAATATTTAATTATTAATTAACTAATCTTTTGTCAAACATTCCAAAATTCCCAGTCTCCATAATATATATACACCCCTCATTTCCCTCCTTCCTCATCCTCAACCCATATCATTTTCCAACCAAAAAACACATCAAATCAAACGTCGTCGTTATGGGCAACTACATATCTTGCACACTAACTAAACACTCGAAGATCACAAAAGTAATTCACACCAACGGCGAGATCCGTAAACTTCAACAACCGATCAAAGCAGCTGAACTCATGCTAGAATCGCCAAACACATTTGTTGTCAACTCGAAATCGCTCAAGATCGGTGCTAGGTTCGCTGCATTAAACGCGGACGAAGATCTTGAACTCGCCAACGTGTACGTCATGTTTCCGATGAACAGAGTGAATTCGGTCGTTGCTACAGCGGATCTAGCGACGCTTTTTCTAGCTGCTAAAAAATCTGGAAGTAAAAAAATTGGAAGTGTAAGGATCTTGCCGGAAAATGCACCTACGCCACCGAGATTAAGTCTTGAGGAAATTGAAGAGTTTTCGACACCGGAATTTAAGCAAATGATCTCCAATTGTAGATCGAAGAAACCGTTGTTGGAGACTATTGTTGAAGAACCGATTCGTTCTAGATGATTGTGGCCCGCCCGAAGGGTCTGTTATTAGTTGGGTTTATGAATATGTTTATTACATACGTATAGGTAGAAAATATTCTTTGGATTATATTATTCTTTTTTTGCTAAGCAAATAAGGGAATTGGAAGTTTTATTATTACTCCTTTGATATGTAACAATTGATTTTTTTTGAAGTTGCTAAACATAAATTGGAGTGTTACTTTACTAATGTTGTAAGTTTTCATATATTTGTTTAGTAGAGTTTAAACCCATACATACACTCAAATCGTTGTATTTATATTTCATTTTTATAAATATGCATGTATATGATAAACTATAAAATTAAAAATTGTTCATCGAAAAAAATTGTTTCTTTAATGAAATGTTATTACTCGTATATGGGTGGTTTTTATTTTATTTGTATCTTAAATTACCTGAAATAAAGTCAAATCGACTCGTCGAAAGTTTAATTTTAAACTGATAATGTTATAACTTCCCTTCATATATATGTTATATATAAAAATAAGATGTTATTGATTAGATCTTATGATTAAAGTCTAAAACAAGTGATAGTGGTTAAATATTTATCGAGGTCGATATCTTTGTATGTTAGTTTGGTACCAAAAGAAAGTTTGGCATGAATGCAGGATAACGAGAGATTGATGGTTCAACCATTATAATCACAAACCTACCTTTAGAGTCACATGGCAAGATGGAAATAGAAGCATGATTAATGATTCTCTTATAAATATTTAACGGAAACGGATGTACGCTGAGTACAATAATGTTACCTCTACTTCATATTTATGTTTTTTACAATACAATAATGTTTAATGTTTATTTTAAACACACGAAAAGTGATCACTAGAGGCCATTTCGTAGCGTGCATTTGTATAGATTTCACTGGTTTGATATTGACAATTGTATGATCGTATCCATCAAGCATCATACTTGATTAATGATTATAATGTAAATAAAGGTCAAATGTGAGTTTAGTGACCATTTAAACCACCTTAATCATTAATTATATGATGGTGATTTGTACACCACTACATTTTGATCATAGACCACCAAATATGCTTGACAAAGTTATACTACGATACAATACTATAAAACACATTTAGTGATGTATGCCTAAAATATCGTGGTGTATAGATCATCAGCCTTAATTGAATTTTGAATATCAACTTGACAAAAAATGATGCATTCGTTTCGCTCCTGTTTAAGGCTAATAGTCTTATATCAGGCATGTATGTATTGAAGGAATCTGAGTCCTTAACAAAATTTCGTCTATTCGTGAATAAAGGCATCATCATCGATCACATTTATATATTTCCCTCCGTCCCAGTTTAAATGTCTTATATCAAAAAATGTTCGGATTTGTGATAGATTGACGAAATATCATTGTTACCCTTATACTTTTGAATAAATGACTAATTGAGTAATTTACATTTAGCAGATAATCAGCCAATCAGGCCTAGAGGCAATTTATAGTCTCAGATGGTCCACAAAGAAAGCACCGGGCCATGTACAAGCCCATTTTGCTGATAAGTCCATACTACACCATGATATTAATACTTTAATAGCCTCTGCCGTTGACTGTGAAACGCAACCGCCCGAGGAACATTTTAGGTTCGTTCGCTTATATCTTATTTCTTCTTATTAATTAATTAATTAATAATTCAATAAACTGATGATGACTTCATGCTGACATGCTGTATATTTTCTATTATATGTTTGTTAATTTTCTGCGGTTTGTATGTTATTGTATTCAAAAATGTTGTTTATCCAATATTATGCTTGCTGGTGTTTGAATGTGTAATCGCACAAACTGTTAGGTTTCTAATATGTAAACTTGTTTATTTATCAATCAACCGTCAGTTGATTACATTAGTGTTATTGATTATTGATGTAAATGATTGATGCTTGTAGAAGAAAAATAAAAAACCTCCAATTTTTATGATGAAATTAAATATTATATACGATATGATCGAATGTTTTTTATGGTGATGATCGTATTCGTTTTGGTTGATTATATAGTGTTTGTTTGATTGCTATTGATTGATAATTTAGGTGCTGGTGTGTTTTTTTTTTAATTTTGAATTATGTATGGTTGTTGTGTAACTTTGGATAAAATTATAAAAATAAGAAATTGTTATTTTGGTAACATTAGTTGTTACAATTTTTGTTACTAGGAATATGGAAATGATTAATGGAAGAATCAACAACAACAACAACAACAACAACAGAGAAGAGAGCAGAGAGAAGAATGCATCAACATCAACAATGGTATATGTAAGTCTAAGATAACTATTTGCCTTTGGATGACAATATTAATTCGTATTTACACCGATGGCACTTGTTTTGTAATGCAGGAAGATAATAGATGGAACGGTCTTTGGGGTGAAGTAAATAAGCTAATTGATGCCTTACTGCAATGTATTTTCCCTGATTTAGATCGAGTTTCTTGGAAAGCTTTCATTCGTGCTAACGAGGATGACGAGTATGATGACTGCAGATAGTATAGGAATATACTAACATGTGCATTTAGTTTGGTTTCTCTGTTTTTATGCATGTATCATATACGTTTCGCTTTTTCTTTTGAATGATGACAGCCAAAATGTCTTGACGATATGGTCTAAATTAAGATACAACCGTGAATTAAAAGGAAAGTATCCAGATATTAAACTACCAAGAGATGTTGGAGAAGTAATATTTTTTTTTTTGCCATTTTTTTTGATTAACTGTAATTATATGTTTTTTTATGTTTTGGTGTGGTTAATTATTATTATAGAAAATCAAGGAAAAGCTTCTGGAATCTGACATGATAATGGTGGTCGAGAAAGGCATATGGGCACCCTTCACACGTGATAATGGTTTTGTAACTTTTTCATTATCACGGAAATGGATAGGTAAGGTAATTGTTTTTTTCTTTTCTAACTCTTTCAAAACGTACATTACAATTTTCACTTAGATTCTTCTTGTTTCCTTGCAGAGCATTTATAAGATGCTAAAAGATGGTATAGACACATGGGCACCAGAGCTTGGTCTGGAAATGGTAGTAGTAGACTATCCCTCATTGAACGAGGATATACATATGGATTGGTTTTGTCGACAAGCTGTCGGAAACACGCTAATACGTATGCTTGAGTATTCTAAAGTAGCTGCGATTACTGACCTTCCCAATTGTTTTGCTGATGCCTTCATTGAATATTATAAAATGAAGAAGGTATATATGCAATTGATCTAGCTTTTTGAATGTTTGTTATTTACAAATCTCTCTCTCTCTCTACACACACACACATACATATACATATACATTTTCCACCTGTTTGATGTAAAACAAGCATATTATGCAGTTTATGAGTTTAAGAATTCCATTTATTTCAGTGGCCTGCCATAATGAATAAATGGTTTTCGACTGAAGAAAAAGAAGATGGGCTGATAGTAAGAAAACAACCTTCTTTATCTGCGGAGGATGGTTATAAAGATCTCAAACTACCATTTACACTTGTGAGGAGTGATTTCGACAATGCTTATAAAGATCTCGTAACTTTCTGGTACTTTACTTGTTGAGTTTATCAGAACATATATATATCAATTGGCTAGTAAATAGTAATATTTTTTTTAGCAGTTCTATATGCGCAGCGCCAAGTAAACCCACTTCCTAAACCTTTTCCATGAATAACCTCTTTAATGTCTTCTGTCTGCATATGTAGGCGTGGACTTGTTGTGGAAAAAGCAGATTGGATAGTATACCCGACTCCTGTACGGCAACAAGAGTATATTGAAATGTGCTTCGTTGTAAGTAGTATTTACACATCAGCAAAACTGATAACATGTTAAAAAAGATGAGATATACTATTTTTTTTCTTCCAGGCTGCTAAACTCGAGAAATGGATCCCAAGTGGGGACGAACCCCCTAGGACAAGTTATGTAGGATATCGAGCGTGCACTACTACTAAACTAGAAGACAATTTGTTATACAAAGCTAAAACTCGTTGTGAAGCGGTAGCACAAGGTATACTTGATATTTTTCACTTATTCTTTATTTATTTTTTCATGAATAAATAATGTTATTACCAAAATTATTTTTACTACGAAAATCATTCAATCTCATTTGATAAAGCAATCTAGCTTTTAACCCGTTTGACTTGTATTGTGTTTAATTAAATTTTTTATTTTTTTTACCCTTTAGAGACAAGGGAGAATTACATATATATCCCTTTAAAACTTGAAAATTACGTGTATATCTTGAATACAACTTTTTAGTGCATGATGTACAATACATTTAAAGCATGTTTTGTATATATATGTAATTATCAATTTTTTCAGGGACATATATGAAATTACCCCTAGAGACAAAACATGTCCCAAATCATGAATCCATTAATATTATAACTTGACCAATTTTTAAACGGTTAAATTTTGCATTCTTCTTTTTATCAGGTAAGGCTGCTAAGTTGTTTGGGTATACTGCTGAAGCAGTTTTAGATTGTGCCTCTATGTAAGATTCTTATGCCTTTGTCATAATTTTTACCCTTATTTGTACTTGGGGCAATTTCATATATGTCTTATGAACTTAATTACTGTAATCAAATTATTATTTCCAAAAAAAATTATACTGAATTTAACAATGTCTACACCGAGTATTTCCTTTTAGGTTAAGTTTTGTACTTGTTCATATTCAATGTTTTGCTTTTGTGTTCTTAACAGGTATACATACTTGAAAAACCATAGATTGAATCTTCAGACATTCGATATTGATGAGATGCTTAAAGAAGAGGTATTCTTATGATGTTCTTTCTTTACTGGTGCTGTTTATTTATCGTATATTGTATTCTTATGTTCTGCTCAAATTCATTGATAAATAGGGAAATACATTCTAAATAGACAAGCTGAAGTTTGTAAAATTACCAATGATTATCGTGAAGACATTGCTGAGTTAAAGAAGGTATGATTTCTTTTTGCTTCAATATTGTTACAACGTTCTCATCTCGATTTCATTTAAATGTTATCACAACTTTCTCATCTCATTTTCGTTTCAATGTTGTTACAACTTTCTCAACTCGGACCCAGTTTATTGCTTTCTTATTAATGAATATTAATTTAACGGATGTATATGTTTGCAACAGGCTTCAGAGTTAATATTGGAGAATGATTCAGGATGGGGGGTAGGTGAAGAACGTGCATTGGAATGGCATTTACTTGCGTTTACTGAGGTAAGACAAATATCTTAATGAACTTTTACAACTTCTTTGAACATAGAAAATCCTGGTTGAAGTTATTTAAGTATAGTTTCTTGGGATTGAATACTTGGTTTTATTTCCCTAGGTTACTTTAAGACATTCTTCTTATATGCTCTTAAATGTGTGGTTGATTTAAGTTATCTAGTCCAATGCTTAAGGGTAAGCAATAATTCAATACGGTGTAGCATATTAGACTACATGGAAAATTTGAGAACAATGAGACAAATAATCAGACTGTATACAAATACAAAAACATAGTGTTGTTTCTAACTCGGCACAAACATCTGGGTGAATATTCAATACTAATTTACTTGCCTAAATGAAGACTTTTCACGAATGTAGAAGAAAAAATTAAGTGAAAAGTTTGTTTTTTATATATTTTCTTAATTTTATTGATACGCTATGCAAATTATATGGTTGTATTAGTAAATCTAACTTTCTTTTTTTAGGAGCTTGAAGAGTCTTGTTCATCTGTCTTGCCACATATCCTGTGTGAATACATTTACGATTTATCTCAGAAATTTACCAGCTACTATAATAAGCTCAAGGTATATTTACTTGCATATGCTTTTTTGCAAAAAAATCTCAAAATTTATTTGATTTATAAAATGGCAGATTTTTTTCCCGATTTAGTGTAAGTTTTGAAAGTTTTGCTTAGCAAGTCTGCTGAGGAGAAAGCAGATCTCTACCTACCAATTGTTTTGTCTCAAACAATTATTGAATTTAATTTCTGGTTCTCTTAAACCAAGTTAATTATCTAAAAATTAATTTGATTTTCAAAAAGACAAGTGATTATTTATGGTGGGAATTTAGCGTAACTTTGAAAGTATTGGCAGGTTGGGTCTCTTATGGAAACAAGCACATTATTGCTGTGTGAGGCAACTGCAGTGGTAATGGAAAAATGCTTTCATCTTTTGGGGATCACTCCGGTATGCGTTATCGAGTAGTTCTTTTTTTTTTTTTTTTTAATTTGGTTTATTGGGTCGGGTTTCCCTGCCGGATTCTGTTATGCGGGATTTACCCTTTTTTTTATAGGTCGTGTAAGATTTATTTAAGTTTTTGGGTTCAAGCTATATAAATTGGTTTGGGTGTATTAAGAAGACATTAAAACTCATTCTGAAGAAGTAGAGTATGTTGGAATATTTCAAAAAAGTAAGCCACTTTTAAATAACCCAAGTAAAACTTTACAGTAGTAAAAAACAAAGTTAGTCACAATTTCACATTTTATAACCAGTTTTAAACTACTCTTTTTTTTGTGTGTCTAGGAATGCTCAAACTCGAGGGTATCAATGACCCAATCAATGCTATTGGGATTACAATCATCCGTGAAACGACCAATGGATGTAAAAGCTTTGGTATCAGATCTGCCTCAACTCCTCCATCACTTTGGTATCAGAGCCAGGACGCTCTATTTCTATCCTTACTCTATTCTTCTTTTATTAAGATTTGGATTAGTATGCTCTGTGACTGCAGCCTTATGGCTGATCTCTCACATCAGATAACCAAATATTTATATTAGAATTATAGTATATAATTCTGAGAATCATTGCCTTCCATTTTTAATTTCTATCAGGTCCGTTGTGGGTTTTGTAAGACGACAAGAGGTAATCGCAGTTGTTTCTTCCGGGAGAGTAGAAATCTGAAAAACGAAGGTCTATACATTCTTAGAATTATGAGTACTGATAATATATTCAGTAGGTCTTCATCCTCTAGTTTTCGTTCGTCTTCTGCTTCTAAAATAGATCAACTGTATGAAATCTCCTATGTCCCAGATGATTCCAAAATTCCAATAAGCCAGATGCCCATTGTAAATCCTTATCAAGTTTTCACCAAACCAAATTATTCACTCACAAAAAGATCTGTTAATTGGCTTTGATATTCTCCATAAGTTACCAAATCTACGATGGTCAAATGAAGGTCTTTGCTACAAAAGTTTTGTAAATCCATGGACGACCATGCATCATTTCTTTGTAGCATCTGTTGTTCCACCCATAACTACAATTGAAAACATCAAGCAAAAAATCATTCAAACCTCGTGTGCTTCATCTCATACAGATTTTCATGCAAACATCCCGCACCACTTTGGTTAAACCCTTCATTTTTTGTCTCTTTACCATTCAAACAAAATGAAGATGTTAACCCCACCAAAGCAAGTCATCCTGGAATGAATCCTGATCATTATCAACTTGCACTTGATGAATGTACCCAACTTGTTGGCCAGGGTGTCATCGAACCTACTATCTCTCCTTGGGCATGTGAAGCGTTCTATGTCAACAAAAGGAGTGAACAAGTTCGTGGCAAATTAAGACTGGTTATTAATTATCAGCCGTTAAATCATTTCTTAGCTGATGATAAATTCCCACTTCCACAGAAAAAGTCCTTGTTTCAACATCTATCAAATGCTAGAGTCCTTTCTAAGTTTGATCTCAAGTCTGGATTTTGGCAGTTAGGGATTAAACCTGAAGATAGACCAAAGACAGCTTTTTGTATACCAGATCATCACTACCAGTGGAAAGTAATGCCGTTTGGTTTAAAAAATGCTCCATCAGCTTTTCAAAAGACAATGATAACCATCTTCGAGCCTATTTTGGCTAATACGTTGGTTTACATTGACGATATTCTATTATTCTCCCCAGATGAAAAGTCTCACGTAGAATTGTTGTCAAAATTTCATGTTTTGATTACCAAATATGGAATAATGTTATCCGAAAAGAAAATGGAAGTAGGAGTAACCAGAATAAATTTTCTTGGGATGGAAATAGCTGACGGGAAATATCAGCCACAACCACATATTGTTCAAGAACTACTTAAGTTTCCTGATGAGTTATCTTCCCAAAAGATGATTCAACGGTTCCGTGGGTTAGTCAACTATATGGCTGATTTCTTATCAAAGTTGTCAAATCACACAGTGTGGTTGTTCCCCATGTTAGTCAATTATATGGCTGATTACTTAAGTTTCCTGACAAGGGATCGCTTATTTATTACTCTCCTTATTGCTTCATTCATAGATGGTATGATATCAACCCATCCAGTGTAACATGTGCCAATTTGCATAAAGAAATTTGGATGGAGTCAAGGAATTCCATGGCAAAAGCAAATGGTGTAGATCCACAAACGATTCCATTTTTTATCTTAGAAATTTGCAAAATTGGACCAATGATAATCCAAATTCTGCTAAATGGATAGAAGCTACTAATGAATGGAAAAGTAATCATCTTGAAGCTGCCGTCGAAACATCGGATGAAGAATACATCATTTGGACAGATGATGAAGATGAACATACTTTTGGAGATCCATTTGAAGATGATCCGACAAAATCTAATGCACGTTGGAGCCCTTGAGAAAACTAAAGTATTTTATGTATAATTATGTGTGTGATTGTGTAAACTTTTTATGTTTAAGTGTTTATTAAATAATGACATATGCATAACATATGCAATGATGTCACTCCTAAAATGACATAAGCACTTATGTCATTAGCTAATAATGTAAAAAAGTATGTATGCTTGTACCATGGGCTTATTAGTTGTACTCCCCATGAATATAAATAGTCATGTATGTTGCCATTGTAAGGCATCCAAGTTTGAAGTAATATAAGTGTTCTTGTATACTTCTCTCTCTACATTCTCTCTCTAAACATTTCTCTCTATACTTTTTCTAATAATTTTTCAAGTTCTTCATCTTTTAGTATATATTCTTACAGGTCTTATAACTCCCCCATCACTTATTCTTACAGGTCTTATATAGATCTGCCTCAACTCCCCCATCACTTTTCTTACAGGTCTTATATAGATCTGCCTCAACTCCCCCATCACTATATTAAGACCTGTAAGAAAAGTGATGGGGGAGTTAAGGCAGATCTATATTAAGACCTGTAAGAAAAATGATGGGGAGTTGAGGCAGATCTATATAAGACCTGTAAGAATAAGTGATGGGGGAGTTATAAGACATGTAAGAATATATACTAAAAGATGAAGAACTTGAAAAATTATTAGAAAAAGTATAGAGAGAAATGTTTAGAGAGAGAAGTATACAAGAACACTTATATTACTTCAAACTTGGATGCCTTACAATGGCAACATACATGACTATTTATATCCATGGGGAGTACAACTAATAAGCCCATGGTACAAGCATACATACTTTTTTACATTATTAGCTAATGACATAAGTGCTTATGTCATTTTAGGAGTGACATCATTGCATATGTTATGCATATGTCATTATTTAATACACACTTAAACATAAACAGTTTACACAATCACACACATAATTATACATAAAATACTTTAGTCTTCTCAAGGGCTCCAACGTGCATCAGATTCTGTCGGATCATCTTCAAATGGATCTCCAAAAGTATGCTCATCTTCATCATCTGTCCAAATGATGTATTCTTCGTCCGATGTTTCGACGACAGCTTCAAGATGATTTCTTTTCCATTCATTAGTAGCTTCTATCCATTTAGCAGAATTTGGATTATCATTGGTCCAATTTTGCAAATTTCCTAAGATAAAAAATGGAATCATTTGTGAATCTACACCATTTGCTTTTGCCATGGAATTTCTTGACTCCATCCAAATTTCTTTATGCAAATTGGCACATGTTACACTGGATGGGTTGATATCATACCATCTATGAATGAAGCAATAAGGAGAGTAATAAATAAGCGATCCCTTGTCAGGAAACTTAAGTAATCAGCCATATAGTTGACTAACATGGGGAACAACCACACTGTGTGATTTGACAACTTTGATAAGAAATCAGCCATATAGTTGACTAACCCACGGAACCGTTGAATCATCTTTTGGGAAGATAACTCATCAGGAAACTTAAGTAGTTCTTGAACAATATGTGGTTGTGGCTGATATTTCCCGTCAGCTATTTCCATCCCAAGAAAATTTATTCTGGTTACTCCTACTTCCATTTTCTTTTCGGATAACATTATTCCATATTTGGTAATCAAAACATGGAATTTTGACAACAATTCTACGTGAGACTTTTCATCTGGGGAGAATAATAGAATATCGTCAATGTAAACCAACGTATTAGCCAAAATAGGCTCGAAGATGGTTATCATTGTCTTTTGAAAAGCTGATGGAGCATTTTTTAAACCAAACGGCATTACTTTCCACTGGTAGTGATGATCTGGTATACAAAAAGCTGTCTTTGGTCTATCTTCAGGTTTAATCCCTAACTGCCAAAATCCAGACTTGAGATCAAACTTAGAAAGGACTCTAGCATTTGATAGATGTTGAAACAAGAACTTTTTCTGTGGAAGTGGGAATTTATCATCAGCTAAGAAATGATTTAACGGCTGATACTTTTCATCTGGGGAGAATAATAGAATATCGTCAATGTAAACCAACGTATTAGCCAAAATAGGCTCGAAGATGGTTATCATTGTCTTTTGAAAAGCTGATGGAGCATTTTTTAAACCAAACGGCATTACTTTCCACTGGTAGTGATGATCTGGTATACAAAAAGCTGTCTTTGGTCTATCTTCAGGTTTAATCCCTAACTGCCAAAATCCAGACTTGAGATCAAACTTAGAAAGGACTCTAGCATTTGATAGATGTTGAAACAAGAACTTTTTCTGTGGAAGTGGGAATTTATCATCAGCTAAGAAATGATTTAACGGCTGATAATTAATAACCAGTCTTAATTTGCCACGAACTTGTTCACTCCTTTTGTTGACATAGAACGCTTCACATGCCCAAGGAGAGATAGTAGGTTCGATGACACCCTGGCCAACAAGTTGGGTACATTCATCAAGTGCAAGTTGATAATGATCAGGATTCATTCCAGGATGACTTGCTTTGGTGGGGTTAACATCTTCATTTTGTTTGAATGGTAAAGAGACAAAAAATGAAGGGTTTAACCAAAGTGGTGTGGGATGTTTGCATGAAAATCTGTATGAGATGAAGCACACGAGGTTTGAATGATTTTTTGCTTGATGTTTTCAATTGTAGTTATGGGTAGAACAACAGATGCTACAAAGAAACGATGCATGGTCGTCCATGGATTTACAAAACTTTTGTAGCAAAGACCTTCATTTGACCATCGTAGATTTGGTAACTTATGGAGAATATCAAAGCCAATTAACAGATCTTTTCCATGCAAGCTTGACCCCGATAATCTTCTTTTAATAACACATTTGGGAAATAGACGTATATTTTTTGGGATACTGATCTTGTCTATGATAAATTTTTCTCCATTAGCTGCCATAAAGGTTTGGTGACGAGGTTTCCAGAAATAATCAGGAAGAATTTTTTGGTTTAAAATGGAAACTGACGAACCAGTATCAAAGAATGCAATTATCGAGATGGGCTTTGCATAGACATCTGTAAGAAGATGAACTTTGGCTAAAGGCAATGGTGGATCTTCTTGTACTGGTAGAACATGATGTATTGGATGTACCATGAATACTGCTGAATCATAATCATCATCTGATAAGTTTGATTCAGAGCCGTCGTCTGAGGAGAAATCTGAATAGGCAATTGTACAGAGGACTGAATCTCCAGGCTCATCATCAAGAGAATAAAGGGATTCAAGATCAGATAAGTCCACTGGTTCTACTTGACTTAAAACTTGAATCAAAGCTTGAGTTCTCCTTTTATCTGGACAATCTTTTGTAAAATGCCCTTTCTTTTGACAGATGAAGCATCTACCAGAGGATCTTCCACGTTGAGTCTTTTGCCGTATGAACTTCCATTTCCTCTTGTGGTTACGACGAGAAAATTTTGGTTTTTTAGTAAAACTTGACAACCTTTTAGAATGGAATTTCTTTTTTGTATGAGTACAGTCACATGATAACTTGTCTTTGCATTTGATTTGCAGATACCTGTCATCACAAGCTGATCCAAGACTTCTGTCCGTTTTTTCAAATTCAATGAGGAATTTTTTCTGGTTACACAGCTTTGCCAATGCATTTAGAATCAGCTGGTAAAGTTCACCAAGGGTAGTTTGAGCTATCGTTTTGTTTCTCGCTTCTAGAACTCTCTTTGCTTCATTTCCAAGAGATTCTGGAAAGGATTGAAGAAAGACTTGTTTCAGATTAACATCATCAACTCCATTTAAGCAGTAAAACCGTTCAGACATACGGTTATAATGTTTTTCTAAATCTTTCTTTTGGAACGAACAACACTTCATTTTGAGAAATTTTTCTCTTGCATGAACAGTGTGTTCAAAAGGACTGCCAATAAATTCTGAGTATATAATACTCATGAAATCTTCAGGGGATCGAAATTGTTGCAATTGTAGTTGGCGATATTCGCCAAGACTGTGATACCAATCTCGGAGGCGTCCTTGAATTCTGGTAAGAAACCTTTTAATTACAACATCAATGGTATAGTATTGGAGTTCTGCTGCACACCAGGTCACCATTTCGATACTTCTTTCTCGTCACTTGGAGGGTGGTACATCATCAAAGGTGAATTGTTGTTTTATATCTGACCTTGGAAAATTTGTAAAATTTTCATCTTGTCGGTTTGGCTCATAATCATCTAGGTCAAACTGAACTGTTGACTCTGCAGATTCTGGTTCTGCCATGAACAAATGTTCAAATGCTTCTACAGGGTCAAAATCTTCTGTTTTCTGGGAGCTTATGACAGGGGCGATAAAAGGGGTGTTTTGAGGTTTGTTATCTTGGGCGAGTGATTTTAGAAACTGTGCAATTGGATTTAACATTTCAATGGGGAAAATATCTGGAGCCTTTGAAGAAGTTTCAGCATCTGGATATGCCTGTAATTCCTGAGGAGTTGTAGGAACTTCATCTTTGCCGTTAGATGATTTCAGTTTTCTTTGTTCTGATGCCCATATATTTAATGATGGAGATGACACTTGTGAATAGGAACGGGGTAATGGCTGTGGATCGAATGAAACACCCACAAAGGGGGTTGATGGTAATCTCCATGGATCATCTACAAAAGTTGAAATTCTTTTTTGTTTATGCTGCCTTTCAAGATCTTGGAGTTGATTTTTTAAAATTTTCGTTTCAGCCTCCTTTTGAGAAATAGAGATTGAAGCTTGAGCTGAAGATGAGGTCCGTATCGATTGAAAGATTTCCCTGTGGAGCTCTTGGATCTTGAAACGAATTTCATTGATTATGGATTCCAGAGATCGCATCTTGGATGAAATATTCTCTTGATTCTTTGTGATAAGATTTTGTTGTGAGAGAATTTTCACAAGGACTTTATTTTGGGCAACAACATTTTCACTTTGCCAATTCAGAGTAGCTTCAGCAGGACTAACTGTATTCTGGAGACCTGTTGAACCCATAGTGGTTGGATTTTTTATTTTCCAATCATGCTTTGTGCGACTTTCGGGATGCTCAAAAACGTGAGGTGATGGAAAATTTAAGTAAAAGAAGAATAGAGTAAGGATAGAAATAGAGCGTTATGGCTCTGATACCAAAGTGATGGGGGAGTTGAGGTTAGGTAACTTCTTGTATTGATATTGAAAATATAGTTGATATTTTCTATGCTATTTCATTTCATGCAATTTAAGTAAAATATATATGGTTGTTTGCATAAAGTATTGTATCTTTTCATTATGCCTCTTAAATTGTGTGTATAGATTGGGTCATCTTGTTGTAATTGTAATATCTATAATCGATATCTATAACCCTTATAAATCTATTATCTATATAATCTATAACCCTTATAAAGTGAGAAGTCCGCATGATTCTAAGGTTCCATTTCAGCTTGATCACTCCTGTCATAACCTAGACCATCTTGTGAGACAAGAACATTTGGTGTCGATTCCTGAACTGGAATAGTTCTTTTCTGAGGACCATTGTATGCAACATTATATCCACCAGATCTCTGTCCATTTCCCTCTTGCCTTGGAGATCTGCACTCTCTAGCAAAATGACCCAATTTGTAACAGTTGTAGCATTCCAATTTGCTCTTGTCAAACCCCACATTGTCATCTCTTTTTCCTGCAAAATTATTCCTTCCTGTCCTCTGCAGAAACCTCTTTACCCTCATGGTAATCATGGTCATCAACATGATCAAAGAGATGGAACCCAGTGCTCAAGAGATGGACATCAAACGGCAGATGACCATGATTACCATGAGGGTAAAGAGGTTTCTGCAGAGGACAGGAAGGAATAATTTTGCAGGAAAAAGAGATGACAATGTGGGGTTTGACAAGAGCAAAGTGGAATGCTACAACTGTCACAAATTGGGTTATTTTGCTAGAGAGTGCAGATCTCCAAGGTAAGAGGGAAATGGACAGAGATCTGGTGGATATAATGCTGCATACAATGGTCCTCTGAAAAGAACCATTCCAGTTCAGGAATCTACACCAAATGTTCTTGTCTCACAAGATGGTCTGGGTTATGAGTAGAGTGATCAAGCTGAAATGGAACTTCAGAATCATGCTTTGATGACCATTGGAGAAGAGGACACATTAGATGAAGTTCCTAATGAGGTACAATTTAAATTATGTTCATCTATTTGCAAGAAAAATGTCAAGCAATATAGAGATCACAATGCTTAGATTATTAGGGAGCTTGATCAATGGGATTCTAGAAGTAAGTTATATGTCACCTCTATTGCAGACTTAAAAACAAATTAAGGCATATCAAGCTAATGAAACTCAACATAGGTATGATGGTGAATATGTTGCATTGGAAAAGAAAAACTTGGAAGAAAAGGTAGAAGAACTAAACCTAAAACTAGCTAAAGCCATAAGTAAAAGGGAGTATATTAAATTAAAAGTGGATAAGTTACAATATGTTTCAAAAGGTGTAGACAATATGATAGAAACCCAAATTCATGGCAGACTTAAGGTTGGTTTAGGATACAAAAGTGTATCCCCACCTTACAATGGAAACTACATCCCACCCAAACATGACATAGACATCAACATGATCAAAGAAATTGTGTTTGAAGAAGAAAGAAAAGCTGATCCTATATCCCTTAAGGTTGAGGAGCAAACTAAGGCGGTAGTAAAATCAGTAAAAAATGCAGATGATGAGTTAAGAGATGGACTTGAAACTGACTGTTCTGATGATGAAGAAGAAATAAATAAGATTGAGAGAACAAAAACAATAGAAAAGAAGGAGAAACAAGTGATAAGCAAACTGAATTTAGAGATCAAGAATGAGAAATTAGAACAAGGAAAAAGGATGTTTGCTGAAATACATAAAATGATACTCCTTAAAAAGCGTTCCACTGAAAACAACTCAAAAATTGGTTTAGGACATGTTCAATCTATGGTTAAACAATTTAGGAAACCATTGCATGAGTCTGTGAATAAACCTGCTGTTGTTGCTACCTGCTCAGTCTGTAGTTGCAAAACAAGCTCTTCTTCTTCATCTCCAAAATCAAAGAAAGATTCAAGAGGAAATCAAAGAAACTGGAACCAAATGATTTCTCAAAAACTTGGATCTAATTTCAAAAGAATTGATGAGAAAGCTTGTTTCATCTTTGAAAGATTTAATCATTTTCAAAGTGATTGCTATTTTAATCCAAGATTTCAAAGGGTTAAGCAATCATCATGGACTACTGCTGACAAAATTTCAAAAGGAAGTGCAGGGGTATTGACAAAAGTCAATGCCAACAGAACTAAGTTGACTGTAACAAATGTTAATTCTGCTAAGCACAAAAACAAAGTTAATTCTGCAGGGCACACCACAAATGGTTCTGTCAGGAAAAATTTAATCAGAGTTAATTCTGCTAGGCAAGTCACAGTTAATTCTGCCAAGCAAAAGTTAACCAACTTTAGTTCTGCTAAGCTGGATAAAAGTGGTGCAGAAATCAATTCTGCTACACCACTTAATTCTGTTAAGTCAAACAGCAGTTGGGTTTGGAAACCAACTAAAATGGCATCAGCATCAATGACTTTCAAAAGAGTTGATGTTGTTGATGCAAAAGGGACACCCACAACCAAATTGATTTGGGTTCCCAAGAGAAACTGATCTTTTGTCATTTATATGTGCAGAGCAAAAAGAAAAGCCTATGGCACATTGATAGTGGATGTTCTAGGCACATGACAGGAGATAGAAGCAGGTTGGAGGACTTCAAAGCTTTTGATGGAGGTCATGTAGCATTTGGAGGTAATCCTAGAGGAGGAAGGATTACAGGAATGAGAAATGTCAACAGTGAAAAGTTGAGCTTCAATGATGTGTAACATGTTGAACAATTGAGGTACAACTTGTTAAGTGTTAGCCAAATAACTGAGAAAAGGAATCCAGTGTTCTTTACTAACACAGAATGCTGTATTCTTTCTGAAAAGTTTGTTCTTGACCCAAAAATGAATTTAATGAAAATTCCCAGAAAGAACAACATGTACAGCTGTGAATTGGCTAAATTTGTACCTAAACCTGAATTGAACTGTCTTATTTCAAAAGCAACTGTTGATGAATCTTACCTTTGGCATAGAAGGATGTGTCACATGAATTTTAAAACAATAAACAAACTTGTTAAAGGAAAACTTGTCAGAGGTTTACCAGAGAAAACATATTCATGTGATGACCATTATGTTGCATGTCAAAAAGGCAAGCAACATAAATCCTCTTATAAGACCAAAACACTGAACTCTATTGACTCACTTTTACATTTACTGCACATGGACTTATTTGGACATACCAATGTGATTAGTATAGATAAGAAGTCATATTGCCTAGTGGTCGCTGATGATTATAGCAGGTTTAGTTGGGTATTCTTTCTTAGAATCAAAGATGAGACTGGAGGCATACTAAGGTCTTTCATCATTAGGATTGAAAACCAAACCAATAGGAAGCTTAAAATCATCAGGAGTGATAATAGAACAGAGTTTAAAAATCAAGAGATGGATAAATTCTGTGAATCCAAGGGTATAGATAGACAATATAGTGCTCCTAGAACTCCACAACAGAATGGAGTAGCAGAGAGAAAGAAATAGGACACTTATTGAGGCTGCTAGAACCATGTTAGCAGATGCTAAACTACCAATGACCTTTTGGGCAGAAGCAGTTAGCACTGCTTGTTATGTCTAGAACAGTGAATTAGTTATTAAGCCTCACAACAAGACACCTTATGAGTTATTCTTTAATAGCAAACCTTTAGTTAGCTTTCTTAAACCATTTGGATGTCATGTTACTATCTTGAATACCAAGGATGATTTAGGCAAATTTCAAAGTAAAGCTGATGAGGGGTTCTTTGTTGGTTACTCTATTCAGATAAAAGCATATAGAGTGTTCAACAGTAGGACTAGAATAGTGGAAAAGACATTGAATGTGACCTTTAATGAGCACACACCAAATGCCTTAGGAAAAGGCCCAGCTTACCTGTTTGACATTGATGCATTAACCAAATCTTTTAGATATATGTGTGAGCCATCAAATGCAGGTACAAGTGCAGGTCAACAAAGAAGCAAATCACCACCATTTGTTTTATTTCCAACATGGTCATCTGATCCACCTGCAGTGTTTAAGTCTTCCACTCCTGATCAACATCAGAGTTCAGAGCCCATTACATCAAACCTGGATGATAATGGTGCATTTGGTGATGGGAACACATCATCATATCCAGATTGTCCTCTACAAGAAGATGCATCAAATGAATTTCCAACAAATGAAGATGCAGAAGAGGATCAAGAGCCATTAAGAATGAATGTGTCAGAATCGAGTGGTCAAATGGATCAAGAAGACACAAATCTGGATGAAAATATTACCAATTTGAAATCTGGGATAGAGATGGTGATATCGCTCATTTTGTATATGTGAATTTCTCGAGGGTTCATTTATTTTGCATTTGTTTCTAGTAAATATTATGAACTTTTGGTACTTATCCAGTTTGAAATTGATTTTTGTGTGTTAAGGTTGGAGTTGGCAAAGAATGAGCAAAATAGAAGCTGATCTGCTGGAATTTACAAACAAGCCGCCGACTTCAGTATAGAAGCCGCCGGGTCCCTTGGATTTGAAGAAGCTACCGGTTAGGAACACGAATCAGCCGGCTTCTTTCACTTTTGGGAAGCCGCCGGCTAGAGAAGGCAAGCTGCCGACTAGTTTGGGCGGGCAACTACTTTTGTACTAGAAAAACACTTTTGCTTTTTGGGGATCTCACCAACTTTCTCACCAACAAAAACTCAGACCAAAAAACATAGAAAAAATGGCAATTTTCTAGGGTTTTGAAGATTATTTCATATTCTCGAAGATTTCTTGTCATCTAACTTCACTTGGTTACAAACAATCATCATCCAAACATTGTAATCACTCGGTTTGCATTTTTATTCAAATATAATCATGTTTCCTTTGATTTCTTTGATGATATGTGTTTGTGATGATGTTAGTATGATTGTTAGCTAGATTTTGTTATACTTGCTTGGATGAACTAGTTAGTGACTAGTTGTGTTACCTTTTGTTGTGAGTTTTATGCTTCGAGATTAAGATTCATCCATTAATTTGTATCTAACTAGTTGATTTGGTGAAACTTGTTGGTATTTTGGCTAAACAACTATAGCGAATGTTTGTTGTTTATTAAAAATACTTACCATTTGTATGAAATGTATGATTGAATCAATTTGTGCGAAAGTGGAAATTGGTACAAGTAAAACTAGTTAACTAGAATGATATGAGTTAGCGAAAAATGGCGAACGTTTTTCGTATGGATGAATCATAAACTCGTTTAGCTTGAACTTGTGTTTAATCTCCAACTTGCGTGTTTGAGCTTGAGGTCAATGAATTAACTTGTTTGATAATTTGCTAATAGATATAGCGAACGTTTTCTATCTAGTGAATTGTTATCGGGTATTTGTCTATAAATGGTCGAACTTAATTGCGGATGTGGTTTTGAAATGGGTTAATAATTTAAGCTCAAACGTGCAAGTGGGTAGCTATGGCGAATGCCCGTTACTTGATTAAATCATAAGTTTGTGAATTGAAGTTTGACTCTAGGTGTTGGCGAACGTTAAGCCTAAGTTTGACGAAAGTTTGCTTTTGCATAAAATAAACCGGTTTTAACTTTACATCCCGAAATCACTAACGATCTAGTCCAAGCAAGTATTGTTTTTAACATATAAAAGTTTTCAATCAACTAGTTTGACTCTTTCTGAGTCCACTTAACTTGTTATAATTCCAAGTTTGTAGTTTTAAGCATCGTGACAATTCGGTCACACAAACCCTCATTTTTATTTATATTTTATAAATTGCTCACATTTAACTTGATTTTCTAAACTAAAGTTCCATGTGTTCGAACCCGAACTTACCCAACTATACTACTATATGATAGGGTCCACTGCCCAGTTGTGTTTTGGTCTAGCACGGTATTTTCTTGTTCACATTTCAACGATACATTTTATAACTAGATTTTACACATCAGATGGCAACTGGTCCACAATATCAGGCTCACAAAAGCTATATGCCACTGGACAATGTCATTGGAGCCATTGATGCTCCCATGCAAACAAGAAGTTCATCTAAAACTATTGATGAAAATGTAAATTTCTCTTTGTTTGCTTGTTTTCTATCACAGATGGAGCCTAAGAAAGCTGTTGAAGCTTTGAAAGATCCAAGCTGGATTGAGGCTATGCAAGAGGAGCTACTTCAATTCAAAATCCAAAATGTGTGGACTTTGATAGATCTTCCCAAAGGAAAAAGGGCAATTGGTACTAGATGGGTATACAGAAATAAGAAAGATGAGAGGGGCATAATGATTAAGAACAAAGCTAGATTGGTTGCACAGGGATACTCTCAAGAAGAAGGAATTGATTATGATGAGGTATTTGCACATGTGGCAAGAATTGAGGCCATTAGATTGTTCTTGGCTTATGCTTCTTTCAAGAATTTCAAGGTATATCAGATGGATGTGAAGTGTGCATATCTGTATGGAAAGATAGATGAGGAGGTGTATGTATGTCAGCCACCAGGGTTTGAGGATCCCGAATATCCATATAAGGTGCTTAGATTGGATAAAGCACTTTATGGATTGCATCAGGCTCCTAGAGCTTGGTATGATACTCTGTCTGTGTATCTGTTGGATAATAGTTTCAAAAGAGGTGCTATAGATAAAACCTTGTTTTTTAAAAGAATTGAAAGTGATATTCTACTGTGCAAAACTATGTAGATGATATCATTTTTGGTTCTACAAGGGATAGTCTTTGCAAAGAATTTGAAACTCTTATGCATCAGAAATTTCAGATGAGTTCAATGGGAGAGTTGACTTTCTTTTTGGGTCTTCAAGTAAAGCAGAAAGCTGGTGGAATCTTCATAAGTCAGGATAAGTATGTGAAGGACATTTTGATCAAGTTTGAATTCAAGGATGCAAAGGCTGCAAGCACACCAATGGAAACACATAAATCACTACTTGTAAATCTTGAGGGGGAGTGTGTTGATGAACACCTCTATAGATCCATGATAGGTTCACTGATGTATCTTACATCTAGTAGACCAGACATCATGTTTGTAGTATGTGTATGTGCAAGGTTTCAGGCTAATCCTAAGTTGTCTCATCTTCATGCTGTAAAGAGAATTTTTAAATACCTAAAGGGTCAACCTAAATTGAGCCTATGGTATTCAAAGAATTCTTCTTTCAAATTGGTAGCATATTCTGACAGTGATTATGGAGGTAACAATATGGATACAAAGTCAACTTCAGGAGGATGTGTGATAACCCGAAAATTTCTGTAAATTCCGTACGTTTTAACGCATGCATATTAGGCTAATTCCCTATCTAATCAATGTGAAGTTAAATTCATTTCAAATAAAGTCTAGCATAAGCCCGGTTTTACATGAATAATGTATTTACTTTAATGCGTGAAGCGTTTGCGTACGTAATTATTATGAATTACACAAACATTCGGTAGAGACCGACACCCACTAACGATTGTGATCAAGCCAAGCATGCAACATGAATCCATTTGAATCAAATAGTATTTATTATACCACGTATAGCATGTTACATATATGTGTACTCATAACCGCTTAAATTAACATTTAAACGCGCGTGGGAACCGGGAGACACACAACGACAAGTTAAACAATGTAAGTAAGCAAACAAACAAATGATAAAGCATGAATATTAGTAATATCAACTTCTAATATTCCAATGACCTTAATTTACCTTAAGTACCACTAAATCACCTTAAGTACATAATTAGCACCTAATTAATTAAGATTAGCACCTAATGACCTAAATATCTAACACTTAACCACAAAAGGAAAACCAAGAAGGGCCCCCTCTTGTTTCCTTCCCTTTGGCCGGCCACCAAGAGGCCCCTAGGGCCCCCCTATGGTAACTTGATCTCCTTGAAACTTACACACCCATGCTTAAGCCATGTCTTGGTCACTTGCTCACTTCATGCACTCATTTCTCACTAGCATTCACACACAAACTCTCCCCCTCCTCTCCCCTTGAAACCTACGGCCAACCCTCACCCCCATCACTCTCATTTTATTTTTCAAGATACACCACCCTAAACCACCATAAACCACCATGAACCACCACCTCAAACCATCAAAATAACACACTTTAAACACACAAATACCTACAAACACTTACACCATCATACTACCATCAACAAAACAAGTTTAAAACAACATTCAAGTTAGAGAAAAACATACTTTCAAGAATCAAGTCCAACTTAGCTTCAAGAACAACAACAACCTTTGTAAGAGAACTTTTCTTAAACTTTTATTTTCTTATATATGTGTTAATGCTAAGTATGTTCACTTACACTAAAGTATATTTTGAAACACTTACTTTATCTTTTAAAAATGTTAACTAACAAGTTTCATAAAAATAAAGTTTATAAACAAGTCAAGAAACTTTAAAAGTGTAAAGTCATACATTATATACTTTAAACTTCTTAAACATGTAATAAACTCTCATGTATGTTGAAATAATTATTTTGAACTAAGAAACACAATAAACTTGTAAAAACATAAACTTTGTAGTTTAAAAGTTAGCTAAACACACTTTTGAGTGGAAAATGTCAAAAATAAAACTTAGAGGACTAAAAATGTGAGATCTGACTTTGGAGGACTGAGATGTTAAAAATAATATTAGTTGTGTATTAACATGTTAAAACATGGATTTAAGTGTTAAAAACCAAACCTTTGTGGTTAGAAACCAAGAAAACTAAACTATGAGGTTAAAAGTGGAAAAATGGAAGCTAGAAGGACCAAACTTGTAAAAACAGAAAGTTTCGGACTTTGAACTTAAAAATCAGTAACTTAAGTGTATTTAAGCATAAACCATGACTTAGAACAATATTTAGTCAAACGTTACTAACCCGAAATCTTGCGCTAGAAATGAAATAAATAAAAGTAAAGGGACTAAACATGTAAAAATGGGAACTCTTGGACCTGGACTGACCATATCAGTAACTTGGACTAATTTAATGTTAATGATGTTTTAAAACAATAATCATACGGTAAGACCCTAATAAACCGAACATTTCGCAAGAAACGACAAAAATGAAAGTAAAGGGGTTAAACCCGTACAAACCTAAACCCTTGGACCTGGGCTGTCCATATCAGAAACATACACATAAAATGATGTTAAGAATGATTTAAAATAATAATCATGTGATTAAACACATACAAACCAAAATATCATGCTAGAGATGAAATAAACATAATTGTAGGGACTAAACGCGTACAAACTATAAGTTATGGGCTGAGATGATTAAAAATCAGTAAGTACATAAATATAAAGTCTAATTTATAGTTTGGTGTATTAAAACCAAAGATTGTATAGTTACAAGTCAACAAACCGAACTTTTGATCTAAAAATGAGATAATTGAAACTTTAGGGACTAATAGTGTAAAATCAGAAAGTTGGGGACTATAAACTTAATAATATTAACTTAAGTGACCGCAGGTAGAAACCATGATAAAATTTATCGGGAATCTAAAGCACACGGTAGAAATCAAAGAAACCGAACATATTAACCGAAAATGACAAAATAGAAACAACAAGGACTAAAACCGCCAAGTGGGGAAACTTGTGGACTGATGTAAACCTTCTGTAAATCAGGGGACTTTATGATAAAAATATACTTTAGATATCATGATTAATATAAATGCCGAGAAACCGCAAAGACCGATTTATTACAAATTAATTTTATATATATGCTACAAATCAATAATTAACATATTATATAGTGAATAATATTATGTTGAGGCCTTATACATAACTTGAACATTGTAGCAAAACTATAATTGATCACATCGTGTCGTATACACTCTAAGTGAAGTGAACACTTAGTATAGACGGTCTATTAAAACGTCTACTGTTATTAATTTAACCTTACGCATTTAGGGCATAAAGAGATTTTATTAGGATCAATTACTTAAACTTGATTTGCTAGCACGCTCGGACTCAGGTGAGTTCACAGCCCCTATTTTACTGTTTTAATACTTTCAAATGTTGGGGTGGAAAACATATAACTGATTTATGCGATTATTGGAAACTGACTTGTATCTTTATGGGAGCCTAAGTTCACAAGTTGTAGCATATAAGTCCTTTGCTTGCAATGACTATAACCATTAACTAGGTGACTCTAGCCACTAAATATACGGATAGTACTATCGGATTGACATCCCCCCCCCTGTTATTTGGTTAGTCGCGCTAACTAGCGACATTGTTTCGCAACGTGGATCGTATATTTACATTGTCCAAGGCAAACAAATTGTAAAGTCGTGGATTGGTTATAGGCTTAGTTTCGGCATATTAACTCATTAGGCCTAGCTAGCCTTTGAGGGATCACAGTCAATGTTTCAACATTTAAATAATCGTACAAGAGGCCTTCGATGCCACATATTGAATTACTGATGCATTTTTATCAAACTGATTTACGATAGAGTCTTAAACCTGTGAATTCACTCAACAATTATGTTGACGTTTTAAATATGTTTTTCAGGGAATTAGCCATGCTGCGAGACCACATGCATTTTGGAACCGTACCTGCCCTGTAACTTAGGATGCCATCTTTTGAACAATGTACTTTTGTAAAACTGTGAAATTTATAATACTGCTTTTGACGCCTCGATAAGGCTGTAATGTTCGTAAAACTTTTAATGGCATCTTAATGTATTAGACGTTCTGCGATAACCATATGCTCTTGTATTATTTATTTGGATCGAGTCACGCCCCACTTAATACTAATGCTTCCGCTAAACGAAATTACCGATTTTTGGGGTGTGACAGGATGTCAGTACCTGGGAGATAGGTTAGTTTCTTGGCAATGTAAGAAGTAAACTACAGTGTCTACATCAACAGCAGAAGGAGAATATGTTGTTGCATCAAGCTGTTGTGCTCAAATCCTATGGATTAAAAATCAGATGCTAGACTATGGTTTGACTTTTCTAAATACTCCCATGTATATTGACAATAATTCTGCTATAAGTATTATTAATAACCCTGTAAAGCATTCTAGGACAAAGCATTTTGAAATTAGATATCACTTCATTAGGGATTGTAATGAGAAAAGATTAATTCACATTTTCAAAGTACATACTGATAATCAACTTGCAGACCTGTTCACAAAGGCTTTTGATGTTGGAAGGTTTAAATTTTTGATTACTGGTATAGGACTGATATACAGCTCATTATAATCATTATCTAATTTCAAAATGTTTTTCAAAAGAGGTTACGTTTGATACTTTAGTTTGTTGTAGCAGAAATTATAAGGTTTTCCATATTTATACTTTCATTATTTAGTTCTGCTAGTATAGATATGGGTTATCTTATTAAGTTCTGGTAGTACAAATTAATTCTGCTAGTTCAATTGTATTTTTGAGCTAACATGTTGTAGGATTAAAGGTTCAGGGATGATAGTTCTGCCAACTCTGTTTTCAACTTTATTAATTCTGCTAGCTTAAGTTAGTTCTGCTGGCACTATTAATAATGAGGAAGTGTGAAGAAAGGTTGAATTTAGTTCTGCTAGTGTTACTTTGCAAAACTTAATTCTGCCAGTACCTTTTTCCACTTTTAGTTCTGCTAGTGTTATTTTAGGGCCTTTTGGTGTTTTCCGCTTTTTAATCGTATTTAAATTGCCAAACACTACACTTTTCATGGCTATCTGCACTTTTTTCTTGAAAACTGAAATTCGATCAAAAACCTCTCAAACCTTACTCTCAATTTTACTATTCAACAATGTGTTGCTTGATTCCGTTTCTCCACATATGGTACTTATCAAGTCTAAGAATGGGAATTCTAGACACCTGGATGCCATCTACAACTTCTGAAGCCATACTTAACAATATCAAACTGAACTGATCCTCAAACTATCAACTATATTATCCCAGATCTTCCAGAATCCAAAGCTTACACTAGCTCTGATACCAACTGAGAAGTCCCAATGATTACACTTGTTCACACAAATGTATTAACACAAACAATGAATATTTAACAAGAAGTTTGCGGAATAACACTTGTTAAGTTAGGAAGATTATGTGTATTACTTATAATATGATTGTAACAGATTTGAATATATAACAAGAACACCAATATTTGATTGTCAAAAGCCTCAATATTATTATTTCAATAATACGGATACACTTTGTTGTATCAGGGTTACAAGTACCTTGATGCTTACATGCACAATACTAAAGAGACTCTCAGTTCAACAATGAACCATACGTCTAACTTATACACACAACACTAAGTCAACCACTTTTGTAAAATCTATACAAAATCTACTTTACATGACTTAGATTTCCTAGAAAATGTGTCAGCATTTAATGCATTACAACTCCTTGTCTGCTGCGTGCACTGTACCTCAAAAGCATGTTCTGCAGTAGGTGTACTTGTACTGCAGGGTTGGTGAGAAGCAGGTCCACTGAGCAGAACTATCAAAAATAACTGGCAGAACTAATAATGGAAATCTTCGTCTGGCAGAACTAATCTTGTAAGCTTGGCAGAACTAACATAAAATGTGCTGGCAGAACTAACTCTTGAATGACTTGTAACTTTGAACCAACAGAGCTAACCACACCAGCAGAGCTAAGTCTTCAATACTAGCAGAATTAAAATCAATAGAACTAGAACACTTAAAATATTTCTTCATTTGAACTTCAATATGTTTTTAGCCCAACATAAAGGGTGTGTATCAAAAGCTTAGGTTTATAGTTTTAAAGATCGGAATTTACCAAAATACTCTTTTAATCTGGATTAAAACTCATGAATGTACTAAGCAGCTCGCCATCATTTTATAATTCTCCCATTCTTCTCATGCTACATCCAAACGCCAATGTGGGATAAAAAAAATCTCCGTGAGCTACTAGTCATATATAAATAAAATCAAAATTATATATATATGTTTAACAAGTCTATTAGTTTTTAATCAGTTTTGAAAGACTAATTTTACTGGTTTTTATAGTTATGAAATGACCCAACTTTGGCTACTAATGCATCTTTTTATTTTATTTTATTTTTGTAAATTTGAGTCATTAAAAAATAGTTTGTTCCGGTCCCTAACAATTAGAATTGAAATTTTTATATATAAATGTGGATTTTTTAATATTAAATTTTATAAAGAATTGCTAAAATCACTGTTTTTAAAATGTGACATAGAACCATCTTTTAACGACTTGTATGCGCAAAATAAAATTTTCTATTATGGCGGGTGGCCAGGAATGGGGTGGGTGAAGGGAATTCTGTAGTTTGTGTATTTTAAAGTAACATAAAATTCCTCTATTTTTGAGTAAAACAAAAGGTTTGGGTCGACACCAAATTGTTGCCCATTATGGACTTCAATAAAGTAATTAAATATGGCTTGTGTATAAGAATAGGTAATTATATCTTTGCTTTGGGTTTGGATCTAGATGTCTCGAGTTATTGAATGACAGAAATTAGTTGTTGCGGAAGGTAATGCTATAAAGAAAGATAATGTGAGGGAATAGAGATTATGTTGGGAAAAGGTACACCTTAGAGATTCAAGATGTTTCTCTTAATCATCATTTATAATCACAAGTGTTTTTTATGTCTACTGTGTACATGACAAGGACTTTGCATCACATAGTGCTGTTGAAAACCAACCGATTTCTCTATTGCAGAATTTTGGTTTACTCTTTAACACAATTTAGTTATCTATAGCTGTAATTGTTTTGTTTTTAATTTGTGCTGGTTTTGATATTCACTAGGGATCCGCCTAGAACTTCCCGGTTTGAGCTGTTTTCGATTCGTCCCACTATTTTGACAGATTTGGAGTTTAAAAAGGGTAAGCTGTTTGGGCACATTTCAGTATCAGATAAGTATGGGTTACTATCAGATAAGGGGGTTCCTCTTGATGGGCCTGATTTTACTATAGTTCCTTTATTTGACCGTAGTTGGGCTGATCCCATACACATGACGGACAATCGGGTTCTACACCTTGGCAATCCTCCCACTTTATGTCATTCAGTTCCATTCTCTTCCTCCATTGAGGTTCTTATGGAACTCTTTGTTACCACTGAGAATAACGATGCGTGTTTTAATCTTTGCAATAACACGTTTAAAATTGAGACCTCTGATTTTTGGGACAAGGAATTATATAGCAAGTGTGGTTGGGATAATATTGACGGTGTGGATGTGGATGGGGTTACAGCGATGCATTACATTCTATTAAAGGATGCAGTAGATACTGATTTGGAGGTGTCGTTTAATAGGAAGATGACTAAGAGTAGTAGAGTTCGTGGATCGATACGTGCTTATTATGGAGGTGACTTTCATTATGATTGTGAGCCTTCAATGAGAGAGTACTACTTCGCATTGCTCTTTCAACCTGATCCTCAATCCATTTTAGAGAATGGCCAAATTTCGCTCAAGAAATCTATGCTGGCCGTACCCTTAAAAGGCTCCCTCATAATTGAAGGATACTTACTGGATGTTGAATCTGATGAAGAGATTTTGAATGGTCGTCATGAATTTCAGTCGCAGCGCGATGGTAACCGTGAACATGCTATTAATGGGATAGGTTGCTCTTTGAATCTGAAAGTCAAATGGAATTACCAAGATTACAATTTAGGTTCGATTTATATTTCATAATGCAGAATCTGATTATATCCATGAGTGTTTTTTGTATATATAGCATTGTTTGATTAAACTGATAAGTCATAATTATATGCTGTTATATAGCGAACTTATTGGGGGAAACATATAAGATTTAATTTGAGAGTCTTGAATACAATAAGTTAGTTTTGAATACAATAAGTTTGATTGCGTTTATGTTCCAGCAAATGAGCAAGCAACGGAAACGCAAGCAAACAATGTACAAGGAACAGTGGCATCGGAGAGTTCAAGAACAAGCAGAAAGGTACCTTAGTAACAAATTTGTATTTATCTGAATTTGTAGATTTTGTCTTCTTTTTGTTCTTGTTTTTTTTACTGAATTGACATGTCATATGTGGGGCTGTCTACTACTCCATATTTTTTTAGTTGGCATTAGATTGGAATGTTTGGAACACCACCAATATATGAATCTGTAGCTCCCGTTCTGTTTTAGGCTACATCTGAAGTGAAACGTAAAAGTGCTAAGTAGGGGGGCTCAAGGGTAAGGCTCGTAAGGTTAACGCTTTAGACCCTGCAAATTTGAAGGCCCTATATATATGCATGTGAATACTGCATACATACATAATATTGAAGATCAAGAAAATTACATATGAAGGATGAAGATGAATAACTAATGTCTAGTAAAAACGAAATAATGTTGATATGAGAGCTTATATATGCTTGATAGACCAATTTCTACCGTCTTGAATCCATGCTTAAATTTGATGAAGAATGTGTATACACACATAATTAATTTATTGTCTTAAAACCGGTCCACGTGGTTGTGCCTATATTACAGACATAGTTCAGTCCACGTGGTTGTGCCTATATTACAGACACAGTCCCTGAGTTGGGTATTGTGCGGGTCAAGTCCCTTGACCTGATTTTCCATTTCATTGCAAGTCCCTCCTCAAATTAAGAAAAGGGTAAGAGAGTCTTTTCCCTGTTTTTATATTTTAGATTTTTATTATTTACTAACATACAAAGTCAAAATAAATTAAAAAGGAGAAAAAATCATCAATTTTTATTTACAAAAGAAAAGGATTATTACGGAGTATATTTAATCCATAACCAGCCACTTTTGAATCTAGGGTTTCACACTTTCATTATCTTCAAGCCCCAATACTACTCACCATTCTCACAATCACAACTTCCACCATTAACAAAGATGCGTGTTAATTTCTACATTCAACTAAACCTCTCATATCAACGCAACAACCTCCCTTATACGCTGGTCGTCTTCTCCGATCGCAAAGCAAAGAAAGACTCTCCGATCGCAAAAGATGGGGAATGAAACCGGAGATCTCGCCCGAATCGAAAAAGAAATGACCCTGGACGACGGTATAGAGGTTTCTGTTTGGTGGAAGGTGAGTAGGTGACCAGCGGTGTGGGGTTTGTAAGAAGCATCAGGTGGTCAGCACCATGGCCGGTGCCGTAGATGTTGCCGGCGTTTTGCGATCTTTAGAAAAGGGTGACGTCGGTTTGGGGATGATATAACCACCAGAAAGGGGATAAATCATAAATGGGTTATTGATTTAATATTAATTTTCTTTTTTATATAAATCTTAAAATGGACTAATAGCACTTTGACACGTTGGACAATTAAATTAAACAGTTAGTATAAAAATAATACTATTTGAAGCTTAGGGGTATTTTAGTCTTTTCATATGGATTCACGTGGATGAAGGACAAGGACTTGCGATGAAAAAAAAATCGGGTCAAAGGACTAGACCCGCACAATACCCGAGTCCGTAATATAGGCAATGTAATTTACTTTTTAAGGCACAATTTATTATAATTATTGCCTTGCAAAGTTCATATGACCATCTCTTGAGTCCTTTAAGGTCATTTACAACCATATACTCCGAATAGAGAGGATGAAGGAGTCCTATTTAAAAATTCTTACTCTAAGGTTGATTAATCTCCAACCACACACTTCTGTAGTTTATGTACAATCACATATAATCTGTAAATGGAGTATGATGAAAATTATAGAGTATATAAATAGTGATCTCTATATTTGAAGTAAAAAGGTCAATCCTTCAAATATGGAATATATTATGATAGAAGATTCGAGGGGAAGACCTCATTTAAGGAGAAGGAGGAGAAGAAGACCTATTTTTACTGCATTTTAAGACTAAAATATTGTAATTTACGAAAGTCACTGCATTTTAACATCACTGCACTGCATTTTATACATATAAAAAATTATTGCATTTTAACATCACTGCATTTTAACTCTTACATTTTTATCCTAAAATGCAATAAAATAAGTCTTCTCCTCCTTCTCATCTTTCTCCTCATATAAGGTCTTCTCCTCTAAACCTTATCCATATATTATTGGAGTACGATTGGAGATGATTTATACTCTAAATATGCTAATGGATCAAAATTGACACTTTTTATTTCAAACTGTTTTGGCAACCTCTATTCATGATAGTAAATCGATTATCAAAGTCAAAATCTTCTTGCTTTCTTGTTCTTTTGCTTTCACATTTGACTAATCACTGGCTATCTAATATCTCATAGTCTCAATGACATTATCACTTCTTTTTTTATTTGCACAAAATCAATCCCTGACTGAGGCTTGAAGTAATTACTGAGCCTTGAAGCAATCATTGATTGCGAAATATGTTAACCATTCCCTTATAGTAACAGTTGCTTCATGCGAAAGAATATTTTCCAAGTTTAAAATTGTGGAAAGAATATATAAGTTCAACAATGACACAAGAAAGGTTAAACGGATTAGCGCTACTTTGGGTGAGTATTATGATGGAAAAGAGAAAGTTCTAACCTGGAAAACCTATTATGTATTTATGTGTGGGCTGCAAGTCTTTGTTTTTCAAGCGTTGCTTATGACACATTACTATTATTATAAACGCTACTTTTTTTATTTATATTTATTTATTTTTATTTTTATTTTAACATGTATTGTTCCTAAACTTTCATTTGGTGTTTCTGTACTGTGAACTACCATTTAGAAAATGAATAATCATTATAAAGCTCCAAGTTCCAACAAAGAAAGTTAATCCGGGTAGTTACGAACAATGCGTGAGATTTCAATTATTTTAAGAATCTTGCAAGTTGGTGACTCTTAAAAACTTTCTATGGCTTGACATTTGGACAACCTTCATGTATGTGGCCATGAAGAAACACAAATTGCTTGACATTTGGACACCTCTTATATTTGCTGGATCTACATCACTTCTGTGAGTTTTTTATTTTTATTTTTATTTTTTAAACAGTATATTCAAACATAGTGGGCATCTCCATAAGTTTCTTGCAAATCGGATCGAAGGGAGGTATGTATGATCAACTTGTAGAATTCTGGACCATCTTGTAGAAACATTAACTGGCTGAAACCCCCTCCATGAATATTAATGAATATGAATGAAATGTGACCGAGACTCTGTTTGTGGGACTTCATCGGGTATGAAGTCAGTCAATTCACGATCCTACAACACGAAATCAACCAGAGCTTTTAAGTAATAGCGTGTAAGGTTTTTACAGTTCAACTTTATAAATATGGAAATTGAATAAATATGACCCCTTTTAACACGTCTCGTTTCAACATGTTACCAATGCTTTGCTGTTTTATTTTATGACGGGTAATTCAATCTTCATGTTATATTGTCTCTCAGATTTTGTTACCATATCTATAAGTAAGTTTCTCTCACATATACATACTTGTGCAATGAAAGTTTTGTTTATTTTATTACCAGTTGTTGTCTATGATGTGCGGTTGCAAAAGCTCTAGCCAAGATACATATTGTCAATATAATACCAATGAAACTTAGCAAGTGTAACTGCAATAACAAAAACAATGGGTTGATATTTCAATTTTGTAGTCACAACTCAAGGAAAGAAAATTTGATGTCACCATGAACATGGGAATGGAGTATGCTTCTGTGCTGTTAATGATGATAGGTAGAGTGTAGCACAACACTAGTAGAATGATAAACTGCAAGAATACAAATTAAGAAGTTGAATACAAGACCTAACATTAATCATTTTTCATTATATCAAGTGCGCAATGGCTAAAAGACTGAGAGGACGTGTTTACAAGAATAGCAACTATACGGCAACATAAAATGCTTGTTGAACTTGGAGCCATATAGTCATTGAAATCCGATTCTAAAAGGTCATGATTAGTGGCAACCATAGCCGGAAATTGCCAATTGTATAGGTCCCTTCTGGAAGTCTCCCAGTTTCCCCTGTTATGAAAATGGGCTTCGATTTTATATTTGTCGCTTGGTAATAAGAAGAGTCAGAAATGGAGCTAAAGCCCCAATTCACCTGAAATTCATTGGAATACCGCCAAAAATGTAGAGTTGAGGTGGTGATGTATAACCAGGCTTGAATGGCTGCAAGTCATCATAAAGAAAAAATGTGAAGTTTAACGAAATGAACATTATCACTGATACAAATAAGTGACACTAGTATTTATTTTAATTGGAACATTCATATATCAGGTATTACTAAGTTTCTTTTGAATATTCGAGAAATGTACCATAGAAGACAAACCTGGAGGCAAATCTCACAGATAGTGTTCCCCTTTTCGTTGCACCACCGCTGAACACATGTACGATGTGCATACTGCAAAAATCAATAAATAACAATGAAACGAGAATACTCTATATGATTGTTCAACGTGGTATTTCTGTCCACACATATATACATACATACATACATACATATAATTTTGTTTATTTTGAAATTAAACAATAAAATCATGAAAAGGTGTACCTGGAGGGTGCCACAACATGCACATGGCGTCTCCATGTTCGAATCTTGATCCTCATCGTGACAGATCCTGCATTCTACCAATTTCATTGATGATGATACTATCATATGAGAAGAGGAGTCCGTATTCATGGCTTCATTTGCAGAGACTTGTGCGCGAGTATGCAACCTATTTTGATGCTCTATGACAGCATCAATAGGCAATTCAATAAGCATTTTATATATCAACCTGCTATATGAAATGACACCCATCTTGTAGAATATTGTAAGAATTTAAAAGAGTGTACGTATAGATATGGATGACATACATGCAATATAATTCTAGCTAGTCAATCAAAAATCTTGTGCACTAAATCTTCTTTCAGTATATATACTTGCAGACTTTTTAATAGATGATAAGTGTTGATTCTATATATTTATATAGATTAACGACCTTTAATGATAATGTTGGAATTGCAATATTGATGGAGGTGAGAATGGTAGTACAAAAAAACATTTAAAGCTGCATGAAGACCACACGGTCCACCAACATATATATATACATGTAAATAAAAGGATAAAAATAAATAATAATTCTAAAGCTAATGAATAGACAAGAACAATATATGAAAAGTGAGGATACCTTTTTAATGGAAAGAAAAGCTATAAATTTAATTCTCTGATCATTGAAGAAATAAAATTATTAAATAATAACAATAATAATAATCACATTATGGAGGGACTAATATGCCGAGACCCAGACCATATTACTTAAGAAACAACATAATTAAGCAATGATAATTTAGAAGGAAAACCTTGAAGGTCGATTAAATATAACTACACGTACAGATGCATGTTAACAATGAGAAAACAATGAAAGTTTAGTATCACAAGAATGGAATATCTACGAAAGAAAGGGAAGATATGAAACCAAGTAGCTATAATAATATGATGAATGTTGTATGATTAAGTCCTTTTATATTATCCATTGAATGAGGTTTCCTTTACTTGCTCCAGCTTTGGGTTGAAGTAATGGATTGAGTGCATGCGCTCATAATGGAATTTTTTTCGAAAGTATACCTTTTTTTTAAACAATCTATCAAAACATTTACTTTTCTTACCTATTTTCAAAACTATTGAAATCGGGTTTGGCAAAACCGGTTTCTAGCTTGCCATATTGAGAGGTCGAGTTTGTGAGAAACCAGGTGTGTCAAACCCGGTTTCCTAAATGCCTTTGACTTGCCGACATGACTTGGTGAAAATGACAAGGAAAACCGTGCTTGCTACACACGATTTCTAAAAGTTTGAGAGAATTAGTATTTACATTATTGTGTACTTGTAATTGTTATTACTTTCCATCAATAAATAATGGTATTTACATGAAAACTTGATGGTTTACGTGTTAGTTCATGAATCATTCCTTTCATTTATTAAGAAATGTAAGGATTAATTCAGGATTATAGCCTAAGAAAGAATACTTATAAGAACATTTTCAATGATAAAGCATTTTTTTCTTAAGAAAAAAAAGAAAGTAAAGAAGATTTTTTACTCAAATGAAATGAAACCATTTCAAAAACCAAAACCAAATATAAAGTAGTCAAATTCAAATAAGAAGATTAAACATAACTAATACTTATCAAAAGTTTATATTTTCTTCGACCAAGTTATTCTAAAAAAGATGAGAAAAAGTATTTCGCAAAACTTTCTGTAATAGTATTGTATTCATCATATTCTAGTTGTTTATGACTCGGAAGTTATTGACTTGAAATTGAATGTAAATACCATTATTTATTGATGGGGGTAATAGCAATTACAAGTACGTAATTACAATTACAAGTACACAATAATGCAAATAGTAAATATTAATTCGATCTCTCAAACTTTTTAGAGATCGGGTGTAGTAATCATGGTTTTGCTTGTCATCTCTCACAAGACATGTTGGCAAGTCAAAAGCATTTAGAAACCGGATCTGGCACACCCAGTATCTCACTCTACATTTTAGAAAACGTGAATGCTAAATACGGCTTCTCAATACGGCAAGCTAGAAACCAGGTTTTCCAAACCCGGTTTCAATAGTTTTGAAAATAGATATGAAAAAATAATAGTTTTGATAAATTGTTTAGAAAGATGCATACTTTTGAAAAAAAATTCTACAACAATGTCCTACAAAATCAACACTTTTTTATAGAGTGTTTAAATTACTGAAATGAAGATTTAATTGTTTATTTGGGGGTGGGGATAAAATTTTGATATTTTTTAATATATGATTTGTAACGTTTACATTACAATTGAAATATGTACTTAACCAATCATAAAACTAATATTCCTATATTCTTTTATTTTACACCTTTTAACTATTAACAAAGGATCAAGATAGCAGGGGAGTTTTGAGGAGCAGAGAGGACAACTCCATCCCCTCATCTATTTTATGTCCAATGCTTGATATGATGCCATGTCACTCCGATCTTGAATGTGTTTGTGAACACTTTTGGATGGAAGTAAGGGATGTCAGTCCCAACCTCAACCCCATTACTCTAAGCAATCCCCAACCCCACCTCAAACCCCAGCAGGGTTTTATCGGGGCGCTCCATTGGAGAAATGGCTTACCCCAAATCTCAACGGGGTTCTATCGGGTACCTCGTTGAGAACATGGGCTCTTTAAATCATAACCCAGTACTCGCTCTCTATTAATAATACTCAAAATTCAGAATTGGCATTCTCGTTTCAAAAATAAATAGTAACATAATCGCGACAACATATAGTAATCGGCCTCGTTGATGACATAAGTTAACTTAAAACATTAAAAGGATTGCACATGTACACTACAAATAAGTAATAACTAAACCGTTGTTGTGAACGAGGTCAATTGCTATATTGTAATTCAAAAAGTTATAAATAAATATATTTATTGATGATATTAGTTATTTATAGATATAGAATAATTATTATACATACATATATTGTAATCACATATGCATATATCGGGGCGGGGCGGGTATGATACTACCCAACCTCACGCCAAAATATCCCCAACCCGATCCTTAGGTTCGAATCTTTTTATCATCCCTATATGGAAGACCTAAATGCAATTTACATAAACTATTTTTTGAGGGGTAAAACTAGGGCAAAGGTTTTTGGTCAGCCAATTCATCTATTCTCTCTCTCTCTCTCTCTCTCTCTCTCTCTCTCTTCACACAAAACACAAAAAATCTCTCTTCCACTCACCACCCACCTTTCACCACCACCACCTTTCGCTTCCGCCACCACCACCACATTTCACAGCCTTCACCAATATCACCACCTTCTTCTCCAGCTACCATCTTCTTTGCCACCACATTCTCCGTCGCCGTCACCACCTTCTCTGTCACCACCACCTTCACAATGTACTTTTCACCGCTACCCTCGTCACTGTCATTGTCCGCCTACACCGTTCACCATCACCTCCACTTCACCTTCACCTTCACTTTCACCGTCCACCTTTACCGCCATCTTCATCGCCCATCACGACCGACCACTTTCACCGCCACCCAACCTTCACCTTCATCGTCCACCACCACCTTCATCATCTACATCTGAATATGTAGATGTAGATCTACTTTTCAGAAACCTAGATCTGGAAAAGATCTACTTTTTCAAATCTAGATCTAAAAAAGTAGATTTGAAAAACGTCACTGCATTTTACATGTAGATCTGGAAAAAAGCAGATCTGGAAAAACCGCTGCATTTTATGTTTTATTCTACTGCATTTTACACTTCATCAACTGCATTTTACGTTTTTTTAGCATTTTTATGCATTTTATATTACCTCGTTTACTGCATTTTATGTTTTTTCACTACATTTTACGTTTTTTCAACATTTTTGTTCACTTTACTTTGTGTACTGCATTTTATGTTGTCCACTGCATTTTATGTTTTTTCATTGCATGCTATTCTTTTATGGGATCTTGCATATATCATGTTTTTTGAATGAATTTTTTAAAAAAATTTTGGGTAATTTTTCAGGCAAGTTCATAAGTTTTTCATAATTGCAAAATATTCCCTGATGAAAGAAGATAGAGAACATGTGTCAATTTTTGGTTGGTTAAGGATCTGCTTTTTCTCCCCCACGTAAAGAGGTTGTTCCTTTAAACCCTACCCTTTAACTTTTCAAAAAACACATATTCAGTCCCTATTTCTAGCCAAGACATATTCTCTTGTCAGCACTATTTATTTTACCATATTTGAATCCATCCTTTTAATAGTGAGCTATCTTAAGGGAAAAATAATAATTACTACTCCGTAGTAGGGTACAGCTTAAAATAAAACTCCGAAGGACATCAGTTATAAAATCGTATATGTATATAGAGTGGTATGAATGAATATATAAAGAAAGTCGGCAAATGTCAATGAATGAATACAAAATTGGTATGTAATCGATCATCTGTTCGTTTCATTTATAATCACTTGTCCTATTTATATTGTCTACCATATTACTTTTATTTTTCTCAAAAAGATTGTCTAATTTAAAAAATAAAATAACTATACAAATCATTATAAGCTATTGTTAGAGATGCTAGTTTTTTGTAGCTCCGTTTCTTTATTCGGTATTTTAATCTTTATTCTTGTCGTTGAAGATTTGACAAAATAATTGACGAGTTTGTGTTATTTAGCTGAAAAAGGTGATGTAGCTAACTGATAATTTTCATTTATAATATTGGAGTTTGTTCAAGTTGATCGGAAACATTGTTTTTTTATATTTTTATATATTTTTTTCTTTTCAAAATGAGATCTAAGTAGAGTAGCAAATTAAATATGGCGGGTAAGCCAATTATAAACCAATAACATGGAGCCATGTGGCATATTATCAAGCTTATTAGCCTATAACGATATGCCATTTGACAATTTTGGCATTTCATTTAGACCCCTCCCAATCATTATTTTTTGCTTTGCTTCTTCCTTAATTCGTGTTAGCGCCAAGTTAACACATCCAAAACTAATAAAAGACTGGTAACCACTCTCAACCCTTTCATCACCGTAATTTTTGAGCTTCACATTTACAAATATACCTACATTTACATACACTAAATCGAAAATAACAATACATTCAATATAAGATAGGTCCCAACCCATACACATTTCTTTTCGTCGGTAAACCGAAGAAGTGCCAAGTGATGAAACAAAAGAAGTGGTGGTGCTAATGGGGGAAGAAAGTCACGGCTTCATCGGTTTCAACTGATGTTGCCATTGGCATTGGTCTTAAAGCATTTCCAATACTTTGAATTCTACATAATTTAAGGTAATGTCACATCATTAACAAACTTTTTTACTTAACTCATCATAGAGTTTAACTAAACTTATATCATCATTTTCAGTTGCAAACTTGTAACACTAGGGGTGGTTTTAGGAAAACTGGTTGAAGATGATTTTGGAATTGGAGATAGAGATTGTGATGGATTCTTGGAACTAGGGTTGCAGTTTTTACATTGGGTTGCAGTTGGAGATTCTATTTTCTTACAAGTGTTTGGCAAACAAACTAGAGTTGGAGCTTATTAATGTGAAATGATATTATAGATAAGAATCTTATGCATTTTCTAATAAAGTTAGTAATCGAAGAAGTGTAATATGGTAATTTCCTGATTAGGAGATGGAGATTGTTGAAGAAGCTAGTTTAAGGGGATTATTTTTTACGGGATTCTTATTTTGAGAATTCCTATATTTAATTTTGTGGCAAACATAGATCGTAAAATTTGAGATAATTGAGGTTAAACGTGAATTTCAATATAGTAAAATCTCCAAGAATCTTTTTATTGTTTGTTTGCCAAACACACCTTACAACCCATCTATCTATTTTAAGTATAACAAGTATTATGGGGGCCACTTTCAAGAGTAAAAAGTGACTCGTTACATGTTACTTCAAATGCACAATAGCTGTAATGCATTTTGGTTTTCTACCTCATTACTCAACAAAATTTTGAACCTTGCTACAACCACATCGGCGATGCGGATCTTTTACTTATTTAACAGAATAAATAAAGATGGAAGAATACAATCAAAAAATTGAAGAGGACTTGATCTACAGATATAATTAAGTTAACATATACAAAAGATCATCAATGTGTACTTAATTAGTGTCATTGATTAATGGGTTTAGTTAACTTTTATCCTTAGGGTACAAGATAATCTTCATTAAAAATGCATTAGAACTTTCTAGATATATCATAAGATTTTAACTATATATTTTTATTTTTAACATTTTATTTATAGGGAAAACTGCAATTTTTATCTCTATGGTTTTGCCTAATTTGCTAATTTTATCATTTTACTTTTTTTCTCACATTTTTTATCCCCATGATTTTAATTTTCGCCAAATTTATCCTTATCTCGTTAAGTCTAACATACTTTCAGTTAAGTAAAAGTCAAATGACCAAACATCCCATTCTTCTTCCTTAATTACACCTTCACTAACTCTATTGTCTTATTTTCTATCCATTCATCACCACCCCACCACCACTACATTGGCAAATTTGACCGGAATTGTGTTTGTGTTTGTGTTTGACGTGTTGCTTTTGTTTAAGTTTGTGATTTTGTATATTGAGGAAAAGAAAAAATAATGGTGTAAAGTTAGATTTTTCGGGTAAAAGAACAAAAAGTGTAGAAGAATAAAAGAGTGATTTGGGGAAGATAAGGGTGTCCTTGTCATTTTACTCTAACTTAACGAAGTATTTGTTAATTTTAACTGGATACACATCAAAAATTAAAACCACGAGAAAAAAAGTAAAAGAACAAAATTAGCAAATAGACAAAACCATAGGGATAAAAATTGCAGTTTCTCTTATTTATTTTTTTAGTAGTATAAAAATATCATAATCCTATAGTTTTACTTTTGAATATTTAAGTTTTACTGTATAGTAAGTCACTCATTTTAAAATTAAAAATGTATTAATTTACTTATTTTGTACCCATACTATGTACAAATTTGAATATATGTACATGTAACTTTACTTTATTACATGTCTATTTATCTATTACCTATCTCATTAACCCATTACTTTCTTCTCTTTTCTTTAAACAAAGATATTCGTTACTAATTCTTCTTTAATAGTTACGAAAATTTCAAACAATCTTTTCTATTCTTTCTTTTATGGAAAATGCTATACGTAGCCCTAAGGGCTATGAATAAAGAATTCAGACACGGATTATCTGTTTGTACTTTTAATAATAACCACTCACCCCCTGAATAACACTTCCCCCAACCAACCTAATATACAACCTTTTGATTGAATAACACTTCCCCCAACTAACCTAATATACAACCTTTTGATGCAAAAATCTAACTCTTAAACATAACCCTTATAGCTACAAATAGCAAAATCTTTCTTTTATTAGAACACATTTTAAACTAACTATGTCTTACTAATCTTCCTAACGTTATATTTCAAAAAAATCTCAACAAAGTTACTACTTTTCACTTTAAAGTATTTGGAAGTAACAAATGATACATAGGTGAACTTATTGAAAAAGTTATAACTGAAGTAAGAAAATAGATTAACAAAAAAAGTGAAGACCGAAAGCAATTGGGAGATCACACAAGAATTTTTAATGAATCGAGGACACTTGTTAAGTACTTGAAAAATTACCCTTTTAAGAAGGTAATTGATAATAACAACTTTAGGGTTATCAATAAGAGAAAAATTACGCATTTATTGAAGCTAAAATTTTCTTATTTAATCAAATTTATAATTAATGTACTAAAGGGTTTACATTTAATTCACTAAAATATTCTTTCTATATGTAAGATATTAATTATAATTTTTGATAATAAAGAAAACTTTAAGCTAAATAATTATCTTCGGATAGTTCTTATTGACAGATTTCATTTCTCTTTCGATCAGAGTAATGCTATAGAGGCCTTATTACATAGACCTACCGACCTACATCTCTTATTGGTTGAATATATTATTTCTTCTAATCTTATCCAATCATTTTTTCAATTCTACCAATCACATGTTTAGGTCTAAGTTTATTTTAATAACTTTAGGTCTATCAGTCATTTTCCCTTAAAAAATTTGAGATGTTTGCAAAAAAAATTCTTGAAAAACTATTATCTTATGAAGGAATTTATTTATTTGTTATTCAAGTATTGCTGTTTTCATTTGAAGAAAACAAAGAAGAAGAAAAAAAGTTCATTTCAAATGTAATAGAATTTTCATTTCATTTTGTCTTTTGAGATTTATTTTGTTTAATTGAGATGTAAGACAAAATTTTAGTTATTGTATCTTTTAACTTTTGTTTGATTCTTTTACTATTTAACAACATTTCATTTTGTTGTATTTTTATATTTTTTAATTGGTTATTTAAGAATTGTGAATATTAAATAATTTAAATATTAATCAAGTTCAGTATAATGATTGAATTAGTAACAATATTAACATCATTAGTTTCAAATGTTAAATGATAAATGTATATTATATTATATGGAGTATATTTTTAACTCGCTTTATGAATGACATATTAGTGGATTATAAACAATTTTTTATGTTTAAATATATAGTTACTCATCGTTCTAAAATGACCCGTGAATTTCAAAGGTAACTAAACTAGTACATCAATATTATTTACAACTAGTAGGTAGCCCGCGCAAAATAGTAGGTATTATCGCTATAATTCTCATTACATAACCAAAATATTATAGATATAATAGTTTAATTGGTTAGATCTAATTTAATATTTAACCTATAAATGATAAATTGATTTAGAATTGATTGTATATATTTAGAAACTTATTTGATTATGGAATATATAATAAATATATTTATGGAAAACTCAAAGTCATTAAATGTTCTAAGGGCACAATTTGGATTATCCCTTTTTATTTTTCAAATTTTGAATTTAAATTCCTAAAGTATTGATTTATGGTAACGACGGCTAACAGCGTAAACAATATAACCATCATATAACAAATCCAAAAATATCGCCTATAATTAAGTAATCTTTTAATTTGGGTTAGACCTTAACGGTTAAACCCCTTCTAAATCTAAAATATTAATATATATGCAAAAATCTTGTGACTCAAAGAACAAATTATCGTCTCAAATCCCAATGGCCAAAACAAATTTAACTAGTTACGGGTATCGAGCTTCTTTGCCGTCGCGAGTTAGTGGTGATCGTGAGATTTCATTATTTAGTGACCACTCGAATTCACATTCGCATTCACAAATGCCAATTCATCAGTCTCATGAGACCGGGTCTGATTCAGAAGTGTTTGATGATGATGCGGTGGAGGGAATCGAGGACGATGTCGGGAATAACAAAGATGAAATAGTTGAAGAAGGTGATCAATATGTTGTTGTGAACAAGGAAACAAGTGAAGCAACTCATGTGATGGTGACTAAAGCTGGCTTGATGGATTGCGCAATCTGCCATGATCCATTGTCCAAAAACATCTATCAGGTAATCAAATGTTTCTTTATGCATATTCAATTAGTATTCTCATTAAAATTTTGATAACTAATGGAGTATAATAGTTTACATATATAGTTGTTGAAACGTAAAGTTATATCGTGTACGACAGGAAGGTATATAGGGTTGGTTCTAATGTTGTATAGATTGATTGATAATAAATCGTTACAGGATTGTTAATGCAAATAAATGGTAAAAAAATTAATGTGAATGCCTACAAAATAAACCTCATAGTTAATACGTACCCAGTACATTAGTATTCTGCTAGCTTATGGAATATTTAGTAGATTAAAGATTTATGTTGCTACTTTTCTGGAAAGAAAAACATCTTATGTGTTATGCTTATGTGTTCGCAGTGTAAGAATGGGCACATAGCGTGCTCCGTTTGTCGTATCACGGCGAAGAAAAAATGTCCTTCATGTATCTTACCAGGTAAATTGACTCGTTGTCGAATAATGGAAAAGCTTATGGATACGATTAGAGTTGACTGCAGAAACAAACCATTTGGATGCAACGAGACATTGAAATACCATGAGAAAGTGATGCACGAAAAGATATGTCTTCATACAAAATGTTTCTGTCCTTTTTCTTCTTGTACTTTTTCCAGTTCTTCTAAGAACCTGTACGCCCATTTCAGAAGCTATCATCCATCTTCCGCTGCTCTATTCAGTTACGGTGAGGCTTTCAATGTTTTGTTCAAAAGTAGTCAGAAACTCGTGATTCTTCAAGAAATGGACGAAAATGTCATTTTCATCCTCAACCAGGAGATTAAAGAACATGGAAGAGTTTTCAATGTCGATTGCGTAGGACCAGAATCATATAACGATGCTTTTGTGTATCAACTTACTGTGAAAAGCAGGGGAGCAAGTTTATCGCTGGAGTGCACACCGGATGTCTATGCAAAGTGGCAGAGACATACTCTCAACGAAAACTATCTGACCATCCCATCTGAGTTTGTGCCGAATACGGGTCCATTGCATATAAATATATGCATAAAGAAAGCATGAAACTTGATTTTATGGGAAAAGCTTTTGAGGAGAATAGAAATAAGGGCCCTAGAAATAAATTTAGTTGTCTGGCTAGCAGGTTGCACTTGTCTTTTGGTAGTAAAAAGTGGGTATTTATTTGACACTTATGAGTTTATGAGGAAGTTTTTATGACTATGATTATATTATGATATTCTTACCATATGTTTGTTGCTCATTCATGTTTTATTGCTAAATGTAGTAGTATTTGAAAATATTGATTTTAATTGTTTAGGCTACTCTTGGTGTTTTTGGCTATTGTTGATTAACAAGTTTAAACACCGGCCGACGCTATATGGTACATGATCTGGATCCTAAGCTGTTCAAGCTTTGCTAATTCTTGTTATCAAAAGGGATCATTCGCTCGTAAGAAGGAGCGTCATTGAAGTTATATGATATATAGGCATCTAGTTGTTCTTCATGATTGTGTAACTAACTAACTATATATCAGTCAGGTGATGTACCATGTAGCACTGATTAATGATTACACAGTTTGTTGGTATGCAGATGAGAATGAAGACTCAACCCTGAAGAAAATATTCAAACCTTCACCCTGAAATCAAGTTTTTAAAAGTCCATGACTCTTTGTTGAGGTTATTTTAAATCGTTTGCACGATAATGCAAAAAAAATGAAACATGAAAGACTATATATATACATACTCTTATTCAATAGAATACAGTATACATCATTTTTGCATGTATTGTGAAGAAAAAAACAACATTTAGTTGATTAGAAATACTAGATTTACATAAAATTTACAAAAAGATATTCACAATATGATGTGGCATATTACATAAAGGGTTTATGTTATAGATCACCATCGTACTTTCATTTTTGTCCTAATGTCACTAACGTACCACTTTTATTACTAATGTCACCTATATACTTTCAAATTTTGGCCCGATGTCACCAACACCTTAACTGTATCTTGCTACAGATAAAAGAAATGTGACGTGTCAATGACACATCGGCCCATTTAATCCACGTCGTAAACCTTTGTACACGTGTCCGTATCCACGTCAGCTTATATACACGGGCTTTTCATCTCATTTATTTACACGGGCTTTTTTTCATCTGGTCAAAAAAATCAGACACGAACGAAAGAGACGATCGCTAAGTGCTTCCAAAACTGATCATCATTCTCGTTACTTCATGACCAATACTCGTTGAATCGTTGCAAGGTATGTAAAGCGGAACATAAATTAGCCCTAATTTCTGTAAAAGCCCCAATATTTTGAAACCCTAGTTTACAAACCCTAAATTTTGTAAAATGGTGAATCAGTTAAAATTGATGTACATGTAACGAAATACGTTTGTACTGTGTTATTTATTGTTTGTTGCAAGCCCTAATTTCGACCTTAATTGCAGAATGTGGCAGAAGCTAGATATTACCTTCTACCACGAAGGTTGTTTTGCACTTAATCCATTAAGGTATGAAGGTGGTGAATATGATAATATTTGCCGTGCTGATTACTCTAAAGTATCTGTGGAGAAGGTGTTTAAAGTGCTAAAAAGGTGTGAACATTCTTCCTTTGAAAGGTTTATATTATTGTGTACCTGATGTACCAATGGAAACTGGTCTAAGGGAGATCACAACTGATGGGCATTTGCTTGAATTTATGGAACTTGGGAATAAAAATGGGTGTAAAATGGACCTTTATGTTGAACATCACGGGTATGATATTATTGGTTGGTTATCTGAGCCAATTGTGGAGGATGGCTCAGATGATGAAATTGACTTAGAGGTTGAAGATGATGTTAGACCCTATGTAGAACTACACAACTGTGGTGAGGATGAAGTGAACATACCTCATAGAAGCATACAAGACCCATTTTTAAATAAGTTGTGTGATGGGAATTTCATAAGTACATTGGAAGAGAACTTAGTTTATGATCCAGCTGACCCTCATAAGACTGATGAATCATTGGATGAGTTGGAAGTGGAAGTGTTAGAAGAAGAAATTGATGAGCAGTATAAAGTTAAGCCTGGTGTGGTATATCGTATTCACAATCCAAACCAACCATGGAAAGAAATGAAACCTATTCTAGGGATGAGGTTTAAGAACCCTGATCAACTAAAACAATGCATCATAAATTATGGTGTGAATCATGGCTATCAACTGTGGTATGCTAAGAATGAGTGGATAGACCTACTAGTGTTGTGTAGTAGATGTGTTAAAGAAGGAAGATGTGCTAGTGGCAATAGAAAAAAAAAAGAAGCAATGTTGCAAGCTGCAACAATGTTGCAAGCTGAAGGTAATATGGAAGAGAGTACTGTTCACGATAGTGTTAGAGGAGAGAAGAAAGGTACACCAGTCAAGGTAAAAAAGGCAGTTATTGTGAAAGGTAACAAGAAATGTAAGGGTTTGAAGAAGAAGAAGAAGAAGAAGAAGAAGGCTATTGTGATAGATTATAAGAAAGGGGGTTGTACATTTAGGCTTTGGGCCTCTCGGATGAAAAATGAGGATTCCTTCCAGATTAAATCACTGATTCCAACACACCAATGTGTTAGAAACTTTGACTTAGCTCCTCTAGTTAGTTATAAATGGATAGCAAAACACTATGCTAAGGACATACTGGAGAATCCTACACTGACATATAGGGCAATGAGAGATGATATAAAAAACAGTTTCTGATTAATGTCAGTTTAGGTATGTGCCAAAGGGCAAAACACAGGTCACTTTTTGATCATGAAAGTGGACTAAGGGAGCATTATGCAAGGCTTAGAGACTACAAGGATGCAATTTTGATGAGTAACCCTGGTTCCACTGTTAAGTTAGAGGTTGATGAGAAACCAAATGGAGATCAATATTTCTTAAGAATGTACATATGTTTCAAAGGGATCAAAGATGGGTGGAATGGGAATTGTAGAAGAGTAATAGGTCTAGATGGTTGCTTTCTTAAATCAACTGTGAAAGGTGAAATTCTCACAGCAATGGGGAGGGATGCAAACAACCAGATGTATCCCATTGCTTGGGCAGTGGTCAATGTAGAAAATAGAGACAATTGGTGTTGGTTTCTGGCATTATTAAGTGAGGATGTCAACTTATATAATGGGGCTAATTTGACTGTCATTTCAGATGGTCACAAGGTATGTTTTATGTGTCATTTGACTGTCATTTCTATATTATATATATATATATATAGCATACACACTTACTAATTATTTAAAAAATTTGTAGGGACTCATTGATGCAGTTGGAACATGGTTACCAAATGCTGAACATAGACAATGTACTCGTCACATATATGCAAACTTCAAAAGGAGATGGTCTGGTGTTCAATATAGAAGCTTGTTTTGGACTGCAGCCTCATCAATTGTGGTGTCAAGGTATGAATTAGTGATGGAAGAAATTAAATCTTTGGATGTAGAGGCCTACAACTGGTTGGTTGAAAGGAACCCAAATAGTTGGTGTAGAGCATTCTTTGCTATGGACAGGGCATGTGCAGCCTATGAAAATGGAATATCAAAAAGCTATCACAAGGCCATACTGGATGCTAGACACAAGCCCATCATTACTATGTTAGAGGACATAAGGATCTATCGGATGCAAAGGCTTTATGATATGAGCATAAAAGCAAGGGAATTGACTGATGATATCTGTCCCTCAATCAGGAAGTATTTGGAGGCTATGAAGGTTAAGCAAAGGTAAATTATACTAACTCAAAAGGTATATATGTTATAGCATTACTAATTATTTATGTAATTACATCACTAATTAACTTTTAATGCATTGTTAGGGAATGTACTATTTTTGCTAGTCATTTCCAAGAGTTTGAGGTTAGATGTGGGAATGGGGCATATGGGGTCAATTTAAGTGCAAGGTCTTGTGAATGTAGGCTATGGAATCTGAGTGGTATACCATATATGCATGCTGTTGCAGCATACCTGTATTGTAAGAGAGAACCAGAAGAAGGGGTAAGCAACTGGTACACCAAAGAGTGTTGGCAAAATACTTACATGTATTCCATAAGGCCTGTACCTGGAACAAGTCAGTGGTCAAGAAGCAAATTACCTGCAATCCTACCACCTGTGCAAAGGAGGATGCCAGGTAGACCAAAAAAGAAGAGGATCAGACATCCTTCAGAAAATGATCACCAAATTTCCAGAGTTGGTAGAGTGATGACATGTAACAATTGCTGGGAAAAGGGCCATAACAAATCAAGTTGTAATAAACCAAAGATAGATCCACCACCAAGGGTTTCTAGGGGTGGTGCAAAAGCAGGAAGAGGTTTGGGTAGAGGTGAACCCAGTGCAAATATGGGTAGAGGTGAACCCAGTGCAAATATGGGTAGAGGTACAGGAAGGGGTGGTAGAGGTACAGGAAGGGGTAGAGGTACAGGAAAAGGTGGCAAACTCACTCAGGTAAAATTTTTCATTGTATATATTTGCGTTTTCCATGTTTATTGCATCTAACTTGGCTATACAGGCAACTGAAAACCAACCAGAACAAGATACTCCTGTAATTGATATACCATATGTAAATGAACTTGTGGACTTACAGCTGACTCAACAAACTGATGTCCTAGAAAGGACTGCTGCTGATAAGGCTTTTGATGAGATGATGGAAAAAAATAAGAATAAAAGAAGAAAATCTGAAAGAATTTCTATGCAGTGGAAGGGTTGTAAAACTGACAAGTTTGGAACTGGTTTAAGTCCAGGCAAGCCATTGGTGCTGGAAGATGATGGTGAAGGTGGATCTGGGAAGTAGTATCTTGTTTGGAACTTGTATGTTTAGATGGATCTGCATTTTGCTTGTTACAACATATGTAATGGGATTATGTTAAGTGTTTGTGTATTATGTAATGGGATTATGTAGATGGGTATGCTTTTGGGTTGTCAAGTTGGTGTCTGTTAGTACTCAAAATAACTATGTATGCAATGGCTTTTAGGCAGTCTTTTATTATATTATTGTTTAAATGGTGTCTTTTAGTGTATGTTTTGGTATGACCAAAAAAGGAGAGGTGGTCCAAAGGATCTCTTGCTTTTTCCAAAACCTGCACAATGGCACAACATGGTGGAATGGTCAAAAACAACTTTTATCTTTGGTGTACACGTTTGATTGTGGGGCTAATGTCTCCACACTAAAATTCAACAAAATCAGAGTAGATAACAAAGAGAAACAACAATACCATTTATAAACTTACTTATTATCTTACATTACTGCATTACAACTGCATTTAACTACATCCAAAATAAAGACATTCATTGCAATACTGCATTACAATAATGCATTGACAACAACTGCTCCAACTAATGCACTACATCAACTACATTTAAACTACATTTAAACATTTCACAATCCAACCACCTACTAAAACTACTTCATTCAATGCCATTCAATACTGCAACTACATGCTCAAAACAACACCATCAGTGCAGTTACAACCGCAAGTGCAACTGACAATTTGAAGTAAAAAATAGCACTGGCTTTGTACTTATTCACTTCAGCTTCCAAGCTCGAACACATTTCTCTATGCCTCATCATCTGGACGAAAGAGTCTCGTTGGTCTCGATTCAAACAACCATACAACTCAAAGAGGTTACTTTTGTACCACTCGTTATTGAGTTCATCGTCCAACCAATGAAAGGCATTGCATTTTCTCTACGAATACTGAGAAATAATAACATACTCTAAGATAAACCCTAATATTTGACATGAAATTCTAATATAAAGCAAGGTTTTACCATGAAATTCGGGCAGCCCAAGAAACTTCGAGCGGGATTCTTGCCGGTCCAAGACGTACGTTGTTGTAGAGGTAACGGCCTTTCACAATCACATAACCCCCTTTTGTATCGCGATCGACTTGACGAACAGGAGCCAGATTTGGGGAACGACATGTTCTCTCCAATTTAGGGTTTGGATTTGGGGACATAAATGAAAACCCGTGGATTTAAGTTTAAAGGGAATGAAAGGGGCTGACGTGGATACGAACACGTGGATGACACGTATACAAAGGTTTACGACGTGGATTAAATGGGCCGATGTGTCATTGACACGTCACATTTCTTTTAACTGTAGCAAGATACAGTTAAGGTGTTGGAGACATCGGGCCAAAATTTGAAAGTATATAGGTGACATTAGTAATAAAAGTGGTACGTTGGTGACATTAGGACAAAAATGAAAGTACAATGGTGATCTATAACATAAACCCTTACATAAACCATATGTTTTGTTGATATTGGTTTTTGGATCTCATTGGAGTCTTGAACATTGATTGTATTGGTTTTTAACCTCTTTTTTAAGAAAAAAGATATATAGTACATCTGTACATAATAATAAGGGCTTATTAGCTTTATATATTGTAAATGTATACGTATTTTTTTAATTTCCTGATATGTATGACAAAATGTTTCGATGATTGTATGAAATATACATACAGAGAACCATCGAACTCGGGACCTCGTGGCTAGATAGCAACTCGTTTATCATAACTTAATCACCAATACTCGCTTCTAAATGTCATAATATTTGAACAATATAATGTACCCGAATAAATTTTCATTATTATAACGAATTGTAACAAATTACAAGTCGTGTAACATAAAAGTAACTTCGATAAAATTACTATAATGAAATAAAATAAACATGAATAAGAATGAGTATAATACATAAAGGATATTCATCAATGAATGATGAGCCGAGGCCTGTGTTAGACACGGTTCCCTTAAAACAGATTCGTCGTCTGTTTCCCAGGGTACAACGGCCGAAGCAGTAGTACTGTCGGACTTGAACAACATGCCCGAAAAATTTGTCAACATTGTTTTCCATAAGCTAACCCGAATGTTTGCTCCTCACTTGACCAACATCATTAGGTCACAATGTGGCTAGAGCAAAACTAACAAGCTTACAAAACTAATGTATGAATTTGTGTGTGTTTTTTTTAGCCAAGATTTCATGTGTGTCTATTTGAACCATTCAAAAAAGAGAGAACTAAGCTTCTATATTATATTGGACATGAAGGGAAACCAAAAGGCATGATTTAATAATCATCAAATGCCACTTAATTTCATAGGTTATGTGAAAAATGAAAGATCACATTTATTTACAACTAATGGCACATTTACTTACAACAAGTACCATTACTTGCAACAAATATTAATCAATTATTATTCAAACCTTTATAAATTTTCCAACAATCCCCCACATGAATAAAATTGATAACCGATACAATATCTGTTACTCGTTTTCTCATCCACCTTAGCTCGATTATATCTTTAATTGAGAATCGATATTCCATTCACCTAAAATCAAATTTTGACGTATAATATACCGTTATAAAGCCTTGGCCACCGACTACATAACCACACAAAATATTAAGCATAATAATTATATATGTCTGTAATTATATAAGTCCAAACTTGGTGCAAACTCTTTTTCACCTAGATTCACAAATATTCCCCCACATAAATGGAAATTGATCTTCAAAAAACCACACAAGTTCTGACAAAATTTTCAGCAGTTGAACCCTGCATAGAATATGTAGGTGTTACCCTTTGAACCTTTCCTTATGAAATGCACTTAGTCTCCTAGCTCACAGTAGACGCGATGTCTTTGAACTGATCTGCCATCTGTGTAGACGGCAATACACTTCACACAGGATTCTCCCTGACATTGTCAAGTCCTCATAGTCGTGTTCATTATGGTCCTGAAACACTAGCCTGGTTCTGCAAGAGCTACTAGGAATTATGCCCCAATAATTCCCTTTGAAGCGACCCCACTTCTCTCTCACATAGGTGATTCACTAAAGATCTTTAACCGCCATATGATATATCTTTAGAAATCATTAAAAGCTTAATGCTTAGCCTCATATCACTGTCAACATCATTTATCGGAATGGACTAGGAAGTTTACTAACTCCCTCAAGTGGTTTAAGAAGTTTAACAACTCCCCCATAGTGACCTCAGTTTATATGATTAGGTTGTCCTATTGAACCTAGATCTTGAGATCTCCAGTTAACTAGGTTAGGTTTTCCTTCATATAAACTATTCAATAACGCCTTTAGTCTCATTCCCCAACTTGATCTCCTCTCAACCTCATGGTTGTCGGATCCGAAATATTATCTTTTAACTTCATAAAGTTAACAAAGATAAATCTCACGGAGATAAGTTGTTCTCTCAAGTGTGTCATATAGCCTTAGTACACTTATGATCACTTCTAATTAGTTCTTACTCATTATTCTACAATGTCAAGTTCGTGAACATAGTCACAAAGTACCATACTTGATCAATATTGGCTCAAATAAAATTTTAGCATAAGCAAAATTTTATATCCAGCCTCTCAAATAATGAATCATCCATTTGATATCAAAATGCAAGACACCCCCCACATTTCTACGCTATTGTGCAAATGTTCTCCATTTTTCACAATCAGTAGGGTTATTTTTTTTCTTAACAAAGCTTCCCCCACATGTCTTGCAACTTGATATCAGTTCCAGTCATAATCATATATATCCAATATGATTCTAATCAATGATACGGCTAAATGCCCCCACATAAGATTTGCATCTTTTGTGTTCCAGATTTTAGTACAATTTGAGCAATTCTTAGTCATAATCTAGGTTTGAACTAAATACGTCGAATTTAGAGAACTTAACAAAGTTTTCGCACTCAAATTATAACTCTCAAATCTAAATTCTATTTAAGCAATCATAAACTCAAGATAATATAACAAAAGATAAACATCTTTATGTTTATAATTATCCTAAATTTGATATCTTTAATTGAATTTCATATATAATGGAAATAATCCCGCATCATTGTCATCAATTAATTTGATTTCACAATATACCAAATTCACTATTATTGAATGAACCATTAAGTTTGTCTTTATATAGATTCCACACATTGGAATGTTCCTTTGTTAATTGATCTCTGCAGATGATCATCATCAACAAGTTTAAGTCTAGCATGCAATAGACTTTAAGACCTAAGCTTAAGAATAAAAGATGCATCATTCTAATTCTCTATAGCTTTCTTCTAATGAGGAATGTAACACCATGTCCTTTGTTAGTAATCATCCTTATAAAGATAAAATCATTCATATATGACGCTTGTTACTCATTCAGATATTTCTTTAGAATCATAGCACAATTGTCTTTGATCTCTAAAGTTTCACCAATTGCCCCATAAGAAGGACTTAACCCACGTCAAGGGACGAAGCATCATACCATATATGACGCTTTCTCAAGGGATATACACATATCCCTTGCTATATATTGACACAATATTGTCAATTCTATTTGTAGTCTCGACACTCTATCAAACCAACAAGGATGATAAAATCGTCTACTAACCAAATTTAATCGTGCTAGACTTTGTATATTAGTATCAAATCTTAAATTCATATTTGAATTTCCGTACTATGACATATCTTAAATTAAAGTCATGTCTTCCACATTGACATGCTTCTCTATATCATTAATTTAAACAACATTTTATATAATGTGTTCAAACGTATCTTAATGTGAGTTATATAATGACTTTACAAATTTCTCTTTCATTTATTGTCATGACAAAACTAGAAAGGTAACACTTTCTAAATCATATCTTGTAACACTCCGTTAAAAATATCTTAAAAATAATAACACAATTTTCATTGTTTAAAACTCTTTAATGAAATGTAGTAATTTTATATCCGTCGATATTCTAATTATTAACATACATTATGCAACACATAAATCATCTATAACCATTTTATCTCAAATTTAATCAACTATGATAATTTTAACGGAGACAATAACAATCCCATGACAAACTAGAAAGATGAAACTCATACATTATTAATGACTCTTAACTTTCTTTATAATATATGTCAATCACGTCACTATGATATTCATTACCCCTTCGAGTGACATCAAAATTCCTCAAAAATAGTTCCAAGAGCAAAGAACAGAAAGGTATTTCTCGATTATAATCACGAGTTCATTACTAGTTAAGATGTATCATATTTATCTAGCTCCCATTACGGCCTTTTATAGAATGCACTTGCACTTTGGTTCTTCCAATTTGAAGATCCCGACATCTACTATCTCATATTCATTGTTCTGTTAAGAAACTAAACTTAGAACAATCAGGAATAAGTTCTACGATTTTCACTTTAATAGATAACGAAACTACATGAGTGGTAGGCCATATACAATTCGTATTAACTATTATTAAAGAATATATTAAACCTTACATCTTGAATAAAACATATATTCCAAAACCATTAAGGTAATAAACCCGACGTCTTGAACAAAACGTATAATCCAACAACAGTAAGACACTAAATCTTACTTTTTAAATAGAAAATTAAATTCCATAATCAATAAGTTACTAAACCTTACATCTTGAATAATAAGTATATTCCAAGATCTATAAGGTATTAAACCTTCCATGTTGATTAAAATTTTATTCGAAAACTAATAATGTAATAATCCTTACCTCTTGAATAAAATTTATTCCGAATTAATAAGGTAATAAACCTTACATCTTGAATAAAACTTTTATTCCGAAACTAATAAGGTACTAAATCTTACATTTTTAACTATATAGTCCACAACAAGTAAGTCACTAAAACTTACATTTAGAATATAATTCTATTGTAAACATATTCAAGTTATCTTTACCATATGCAAATAAACATTATATGTAGAAACACACTCCACTCATTTTAGTTTACTAGAATATTCAAATAAACCATTCTTCTTGCTCAAAATCCAATCGTATGCATGTGCAAACTCAAACTTTACAAATTCTTAAACTTTAAGCATATGGGTAGAAACCAACACCAAAACTTTTCCAAACAAACAAATGTTCATTTGTCAAAACTAAATCTACACAATTACAAAGTTTTCCAAAAAACAACTTGTTTCAATTGTGTTTCCCAATAAAGTGATAAAGTTACTATAAACCTTTTACACTTCAAACATATTTATTGAACCATGTATACACAAACCGTTACTAATTAACTTGTATGTCATTTTCTCTCATGACATTAATTAGGACAAAACCAACCATACAGAAGTTGTGATCTTTGAATCGAATTTGAGTGACCGTTCAACCATTTCATAAAACTTGTTGGACCCAAAGTTTAAAGTTCAAAATCCTATTAAGTTGTTTGGTGGTGATATACACGATATACATTATGGTTTGAACACGTCTTTTAAAAAATTAAATACAAACCAAAAGTCTCAATATGTCTTCTATGATGACCAAAAAAATTCCTTTCGATCACTTGATAACAACTATTTTATAAAGATTGTGTCTCTAAATAGTTTTGAGTACCTTCTATTTGATTTCAAGGAATGATTAGGCTACATCATAATTATGTTGTACCATTTGTTTCTCAACACACCGAATAAAACATTTTCTTGTAACAAAACTTATACGTAGGAAAGTATTCTACACAATGATAAGTTTTTCATGTGCTTTAAAAGACGTTTTTATAAACGGAATTTAAATTGTGTATATCTACAATCCGTTTATTCAAAGAAACTCATAAAGAATTTTATGAAAATCATTCCGGTAACAAAAAGAATCTGTTTTAAGATTGTCATAATATTTGAACAATATAATGTACCCGAATAAATTTTCATTATTATAACGAATTGTAACAAATTACAAGTCGTGTAACATAAAAGTAACTTCGATAAAATTACTATAATAAAATAAAATAAACATGAATAAGAACGAGTAGAATACATAAAGGATATTCATCAACGAATGATGAGCCGAGGCCCGTGTTAGACACGGTTCCCTTAAAAAAGATTCGCCGTCCGTTTCCCAGGGTACAACGGCCGAAGCAGTAGTACTGTCGGACTTGAACAACATGCCCGAAAAATTTGTCAACATTGTTTTCCATAAGCTAACCCGAATGTTTGCTCCTCACTTGACCAACATCATTAGGTCACAATGTGGCTAGAGCAAAACTAACAAGCTTACAAAACTAATGTATGAATTTGTGTGTGTGTGTTTTTTTTAGCCAAGATTTCATGTGTGTTTATTTGAACCATTCAAAAAAGAGAGAACTAAGCTTCTATATTATATTGGACATGAAGGGAAATCAAAATGCATGATTTAATAATCATCAAATGCCACTTAATTTCATAAGTTATGTGAAAAATGAAAGATCACAATTATTTACAACTAATGGCACATTTACTTACAACAAGTACCATTACTTGCAACAAATATTAATCAATTATTATTCAAACCTTTATAAATTTTCCAACACTAAACACACACTCAATTTATCTATGTAATAAGAATCTTTATAAAATCACTATGTAATCTACTTCTTCATTAGTTAGACTTCTACGAAGTAATATATTTGTTGGTGTTGTATTATATTATGCACTTTAAATTAATAATTTTAGCTCGGATTCATTAAGTTACATTGTTTTTTGTACGGTAGGACTAAATATTAAGTTGTTTCTGAATTATATCGCGACAATGCTTCAAATTAACTTACCTTATTGTGGTTACATAAAATCCTGAAACCCACCCTTTACAAGGTGTGGATAAAATTCTTTTAACCATCAAAAACCGAATCGAATCGTGATCAGTTTGTTCACTTTAGTTAACGTGTCGTAGGGTATAAAAGTGAGAGTATATAAAAGTAAGGGGTAAGAAATGGCAAAAAGAAAAGTTACACAAGTTACAAGGCCGGTGGGCCGTTGCAAATGCACCCGATCGGAAAGCAGAAGCTATCAAATGCCCCGTCTCTCTTACCCATCATCGGCAAAATCCGATCAGAAACCCTAACCCTAGAAAAACAACAATGAATTAAATTTCCCCCCTTTTCACAACCCTAACCATATCTCTTATCTCTTATATGCAAATACAAACAAATAAACATGGATGCTGCTGATAGCTCTCTTGATTTCGACAGAACTGACATCTCTCCAATGGTAACAATTCCTGTTTTCGGTTTTAACATTACCGTTTTTGTTGATCAAATTATGACGATGATGACGTAGTTCATATTTCTGGTTGATTTTTATGTGCAATATAGTGTTGAATTTGGTTTGTGTGGTCTGATTTATCTGGAGTTTGTAATTGAATTTGTATTTACTAAATGCTACTCCACCCCAGGGTTTTATGCCTAATGTAATGTTATTAGTGATGCTGAAAAAAATAAAACTTCTTATTAGCTATTTAGCTATTATGATGATGATATGAGATATAGCTCAAAAGATAAGTTAAAATGCGTTTTTTTCCCCAACATGTGTACCCTAATTTTCCCAATTAATTTAACAATTTGGTGGAGTTGGTGAACTTTTTTCTCCTTATGATTTAGATGCATAGTGATGACGATTCAATGGTGAGCAAGAGAAAAGAAGTTACAAGTAATGAGCTTGAAGGGAGCAGGAGAAAGAAGAAGAAGAAACAAGGTGGTACCCCTCGTCCTGCTTGCTCTTGGGTGCATTTTAGGTAAGTTAAACGTATTGTTTGGTAGATACCTTTGTCTTTTAATTAAGGTATTGACCAACTAAGTGAGGATAATTTTCTAGCCGCGAGTTCATTAAGGAGTACAGTGCTTCCCATCCTGAATCCTCTGGTCTAAAAGCTGTAAGCATTCTTTTCTTAATTCCTCCATAGCATGTGTAGTTTTTATCAGGAAACATCATTTAAAGTATTGGTAACTGTATTATCTCTTAGGCGACAAAAGCAGCCTCGGATGCGTGGAAAGTGATGACTGTTCAAGAGAAAGAAAAATACACTAAACGTGCTCGTGAAGTGTGGGATGACTACTTAAGTTCCACTCCTGCCCGTGAACCAAAGCCACGAAAACAGGTCACATATTCCTCTTTAATAATATCTTAGGCAATATTTCGTTAACCTACTTATCTTGCGGCCTTTATGATACAGGCCAACCTAGTCACAAGGTGTTCTCCAGGTCGTTTAGTTAATGTGATAAAACGTTTTAATCCTGACCAAAGAGAAGCCGTGAAGAGCATTGGTTTTGGTAGCCTCCTTGATCTTAAATGTAGAACTTTGCGTCGTAGTTTATGCCTTTGGTTGTTAGAAAGATTTAACACAATTCGGCGTAGCTTAGAGATCTGTGGTAAACGGATACCTTTGTCCCCTCGCGATGTGGAACTTGTAATGGGATTGCCAGCTAGCGGAAAAGATGTGGTAAATTCTGGGCCCGATGATTTGGTAGCGGATTTAAGACTTAAGTATAATGCTTCAAATCGCGGGATTTCTGTGCGATTTTTGGAGGAGAAATTAGGAGAACCTGAAGCAGGAGACGAATTTAAAAGAGCGTTTCTTCTCTATGTATTGGGCACTCTTTTGTGCCCTACAGCAAGGCTAGATGTTAGCCCTTCGTTTCTTCACTTTCTGACTGATATGGATTCCGTTCATGAGTACAACTGGGCTAAATTCTTACTTGATAAGTTAGTTAGGGAGGTATCTCGTTTTCGCCAAGGGAAACAACGTGCAGTGGGTGGCTGTCTTCTGTTTCTTCAGGTGAATTAGATCTTCAAATGTTTGTGTATTGCAGAGATAATGAATGGGTTGAAAGAGAAAATTTAACATGGTTAGCTAGAAAGAAAACGGGTCAGACGGGTCGAAAGCCACTCAAAGTGTATTTTTAATGTGTAATACATGATATTATTCCTAGCGTTTATTAAATTAGATTTTTTAATTAAATAAAGCAAGTCTTTTAAAGATAATTGACACAGTAACTGTTTATAGCACTTATAATCGACTCAAACCGACCCGTTTCGAACCATACCGAGATTGCTGTACTTTGTTTGATGATCCAAGATTCTTTTATGGGTTATTAATAACAGTTGTTCTATTACGAGAGTGTTGCCATTGGTGGACCTGGTGAACTTGGCCCTGTTGTTGTTCCTTGCTTATCCACATGGACAGAGGAACATATTTCTGAGAGAGAAAAACAAGAGAAAGAACTCGGCGGTTATGGAGCTGGAGAGGTAAGCTGTATTATTATACAACATGTATAGAAATAGTGCAGAATTTAATATATGGTTGTGCAGGTGGTTTGCAAAGAGAGGGGTCTTGGGTTGAGTTTGTTAGTTGAGAAGGCTAATGTTGATGTGCTTCCATTGAGAGAGGTGGGTTTAAGAGCTGATCGCAGTATTCTGGCTCCACATGAAGATATCCCGGTAATTATATTGTCTAGAGTTGGAAAATTTGACCCATTTACGTATAAATGGATTGATCTGGGTTATGTTCTATCTCTAACGGGTCAAAATGGTAGTATCACTGGGATTAGGTTAAAAGGAAACAAGACTAAAGTTTCACAAGTCGCATAGTGTCATATAAATGTGTAAAACATCCTATATCATTTTATCCAAAATTTGTTGTCGAAAATAATCATTTTTAGACGCTACTTTGTGTATAATGTAAATGGCTTGGTCTAAGAAATTGTTTCAGGTCAAGCAAACATGTTTTGACCCGTACAGAAGTTACCCATTTCGATCCCTGCAGAAATTACTCGTATCGATCCTTTCAGAAGTTACCCATTTGATGTGTTACCCAACTTGACTCGCCCAGTTACTTTACACACTCTGTTATTGTCGTAAGAAACACTAATGTGATAAGACAAGTTTCTTGTGATTAGCCAAGTATATTTGGGTTTATGCATCAGCAGAGTGCTTATGTCTTGTGTTTATACACACACATCACCCCACATGTTTATTGCATTTTCCTAAATTGTTTTAAGGAAGTCCTGCTCTAGTGTATAATTAAGTAAATCTCGTGTTGATGTAGGGCAACATTGCGATCTGTTACAAAGATGAAAGTAACCTATCAACCAAGATTGAGAGTTATGGGTTTGGCAACACATTGGATTTTTCAAACATTATAGACCATAACGATGGAATTACATATGATCAAAGTCAAAGCACATGCCCTCTTCCAAGCTGTAACTTCACGGGTCTTTTTGAACACCTATCTGATCACTTCACCACAAAACACTGGGACTCAGGACGCCGTTTCCAGTACAATTGCCCAATACCCGTGTCTCTAGGCATGGATGAAACCTTTCTAGTACTTCAAGCAGAAGAAGATGGGCTCCTTTTTCTACTCAATAAAGGGACTGAAAACATAGGACACACTGTTATGGTTACTTGTATTGGCCCGAGTTCATCTAATGAGCGTTTTCTATATTATCTCATTTCAGAAAGAGGAAGCAGCTCATTAAGATTAAAGTCTTACACACAAAGTTTACCTGGCAGAGTTGACGGGATTCCTCCTTCAGATTTTCTTTTGGTTCCGTTTGGGTATCTTAATTCGTGTGGGGAGCTGAATTTGGAAGTTTGTATATGGAACTCATCAGATTTAATTGGAGTGAGATCTTAAAGACTTGCAAGATCATATTTTTTGGTTTAGGAAATGTATGTAGTAGGATTATGCTTGTGTTTACTTTTTTCCATTTTCCCTCTTTTATTTTGATTTTATATCTGAAACGATGAGGTAGCATATATATAAGTGTTGGAAATACCAAGGAAGTTATTTGAATATAATTTTAAAACGTTGCAATTACTGAAGAAACTCAAGTAAGTTGGTATTTATTTGTTGAATGTCAGTTCTTGGTCTTGTGAAAACATCATCAGGACTTTATGGTTTCAAGGCATGCACTATTTTGAAATAATTGTGAGAATGTGCTCATTCATCTTCTTTTTTCGTTCAAAAGTTGTCAATGGAAATTCTGTAAATATTTTGTGACAGTCTAATGCTGAACTGCAATTTTGCTTGTGTTTGTTGCCAACTATAAAATAAAATATAGTAATTATAGAACTGAACTAAGTCTCAAGTTTTCTTGCTGTCCAGCTCCTTTGGTTCAAAAAGTGAACTCTGTATCTAACAGGTTTCAGACGCTGAAATAACAAATACAGGAACTCCAGAGCTACCTAACTTGAAAGGTATGTTACCTCTGAGGCTATAGTCTATTGAACTATATTGCCAAACTCCAAGATGTACAAATAACAGTTGCAGTAATGTTTTCCTGTAAGTTCGTTCATAAATCTAAATCCTGCACTTATAGTCAATAGCAAATATTCATGTCCAATTCCTTAAGTTTGATTGTGGTAGCCTGTAGCCTACAGTTAAGCTTTCAAGATGACTACAATAAAAAAGGGGAAGCTGGGGCTGGAAGGTTATATAGTGATCCTTTTATCAAGCTACGTGTCATGAATAAAAAATTCAGTGTGTGTATGTCGCTGATCATAAACATCTTGACTATCTCCACTATCAAAGTTTCTCATTAGGCATCATATAAGCAGACAAAATCGGGTATAAAAGATAGATTCTGTCAATGGAATCTCAGAGCTTTTCACTTTCGACAACACCTTTAGTCCCCTCCACAATAATATTCGCTGCGGCTTCAAGACTTGCATACTTTATATAATTAGAATTTCACATCATATTACTTAACTTTCATGAGGTAATTAGTAAAATGTAACCCTAAGAACAATAATTTGAAGCTCTTCCTTATTTTAACATCCTTATCAGCATAGTGTTTGGGACTAGAAACTTAATTACAAGACTTTGCTTTTTCTAGGGGCAATATTTGTTTTTTTACTGTATAGTTAAGGAATTGAAGTTAAGACCGCACAAAACATTAACTTTCATGCAAAGAAAGGAATAGAGTTAAAGTGATGGTATAGTACTAGTATCACATCTTCATACCAGCATCTTTTTTAGGTAGCTATATTAGAACTTTTGAATGTGGTTGTGGTTTATAGGTAAAGATGATAGGATGAGCAAAAAATGGACAGAAAAGTTTGATGCAAAAAGTTAGTAGGATGTCCAAGGGGGTGTTTGTGAAAAGATATCTGTATGGTATTATTGGCATACAAGTCAATTGGTTATGTGCACCGCTGTATATATCCGTGTGCATCTTAATTTGTGACGTATCATTAAATCATTTCTAGCTATTTCACGATTAGGTTGAGGATTACATGGTGACTAACTAGTAACTGGTGTGCACTACTCAAGAAAACTAGGAGATGTCAGTTTTGACCAGTCTTTGTATAAAATGTGTCGATTTGGGTTATATTCTTTTTCCTCTAGCCCCAAATGGGTAAACTTAGAAAGCTTAGCTAAATTAAAATAGGGCAAACTCTGGGGAAGGTCAAAACAGCAGCGTCAAAAGTATTCCAACGCGTATTCAAGTTGTATAAAACCTCATAAATTGTTCATAAAATAAGTAAGATTATTGTAATAGCCATTATATATATCTTTCTAGTGATATTTAACACATAAATTCTATGACTTTTTTAAAATGTACACATTTACCATCTTTAAACTATTACCCAACCAGACCATTCTTGCCACCTTTACAAACGCTAATGTTTTTAAGTATATAGTAACACAATCAGGGATGGATCGACAACCCAATCCCCTGCAACTATCATGTCTACTAATACAATATTTCGTTGCATTAGTCATTTAATGTTAAATAACACATATTACAAGATTCTATATAGAGAACGCATATCGGATCTTATGGACTTATAAATATGGTTGTATACTAGTATTCATATTCTCGTATTAGTTTAAGAAGGATGCATATAGAATGATAGACAGAATCTAAGGATATCATTTTTTATACAGTATGGGGGATTGAATTTGCTTCCATTTATTCTTGCAGAGAATAATATGTTTTTTCAAACGAAAAGAAAATAGACCCAGGCCTTGTGTGCCAATTTGTACGCTATCTTACTATGTAAGGAAAGAAAAGATGACCATGCATTTTATAACAATTAATCCATTAAATAAATTCATAAAAAGGGCTATACCTGTATACATGGTAGAAATGACCCAATTTGGAATAACTTAACATACTCTGTATGTCATAATGCATGTTCATGTCATTGTGTTATTGATTTAATATTGATTATTGTTGGTGTTTTGTATGAGAAAACAATCTGCTCTACTCAGGGTTTTAATTAGGGGTGTTCAGTATATGGACAAATCGAATTGTCTAATCGGACAATTTGGATTGGACTATTTGGTTCGGATAATTTGGTTTTTTGGATCGGTTTGGTTCAAAACCGAATATTTTTGGTTTTTGGATTGGTTTTGGCTAACAATGTAGAAATCGAATAGTCCAAATTAACCGAATAGTAATATATTTCGGTAATACTTTTAAAATATATACAAATTAATTAGGTTAATCACTGAATATCATACATACTTATACCATTATTAATTTTATTTACCGTTTATTACAAATTTCTTAACTATACCTTAGTTTTGTCTTGCAAATTAATATATTTTTGTCACGAACTTAAGAAACATGCTAGTAAGTTTTGTTTTATTATCAAGTTTTTTGATTCTGTTTGATTGTTTATATTATTAATATATGAAAGCATAAACCGAATAGTAAAAACCGAATAGTAATTAGGTTGGGTTCGGTTTTTTATTTGTTCGGTTCGGTTTCAATTTTTGAAAACCGAAAACCGATCGGTTTCATCTATTAGGTTCGGTTTAAACCGAATGAACACCCCTAGTTTTAATGCTCTTAAATTAAGCTAGGTAGAACGACCGGCACAAACTTGTCAAGTACAGCATATTGAATTGTGTTGAGATCATTTTTCACCGTTGATGTTTTTGGAATGCTGTTCTTAAGTTTACACCTTACGCAACAATGTAGGCATATTCTAAATAGTCAAATGCTTTGTTAACTATAGCTAACAATGATGGATACCAAAATATTGATGAAAATGGTGTGTTTTCTCATTGACCACAATTCAATTATTGGTTATAATTTAAGTAGGGAGTAAGAAAAATTGCAAGAAAGATGGATAGAATCTAGCAACAGAAGGTTATTATTGTGGGTGCATAATATCATAGTAATCAAAATCAAAAAGGGGATATAGCCCACATCCAATGAGTGGAAATCAAAGCAACAAAGAGAAAGCATTTTTACAGCACTTTCTATCATTAAAAAAACTTAAAGAAAAAGCCATTGTTGAATACTTCAACTATTTAACGCCACTTCTAACTTGTGGGGTCAAAATCTATATTTAAAATTTGTTCGTGCAACTCATTATCTGTATATATTGAAAATGAGACCTCATGTTTGTATCTATATGCTATAACACGTACACTGTGAATCCATTATTGAGTTGTAGACCTCACATGTTATGCTATATATGTTGTTTTGATACAAACTGAATGCCACACAATTCAATTATTGAGTTGTAGTCGTCAAACATGTCATACTCGAGTTAGATGGATGTCCATTAGTGAAGAGGACCTTACATGTTATGCTATATACTCAGGATATTAATCTATGGTTCATATGATTACGCATATTCTTATACTGTAACTTGACAAAGTATGAGAAAATTACACATCATACTTTCCTAACACCATCATCTTCGATCTAATTTCATTCATTGATATGATGCGCTCTTGATTCTCATTTTTATTTTTTATATATAACTGATCATATATTTCCATGTATCAAATATGAGCCAAGATGAGAACATTTGAAAGTATGGCAATTTAATCCTCAACTTACTTATTAAAAAACCTGACCTAAAGTCATTAATTAATAAGATTGAATCGGTTGTTCACTTGGTAGTGACACCATGTATATGGGCAGCTAGGTAAGCTTAATTTACCTTTCACGTGATTGGCATATGGATGATTGTATATGCAGACTAGTAGGGTTGTGGGATTATCAAAACCTTTTAATTATGACTCACAATTACCGGCCCACTTATAGACAAGTTACCGATGTAGGCTATCAACGAGAGTATACTCTACTATTACCCCTGTACTCGTAGTTCAAACATTGAAATCATTAACAAAACTAGAAAAGGTAGAGACTTGAGCTGTTGTCTTCCAGGATATTATTATACTTTGTATATATGAAACAAGTTAGTACCACATAGGTAAATGTTTGATATATATTTTGTACTTGTGGTTACTACTTACTTGTCCTTCTATAAATACCAAACTACCAAGTGCATAAACCATCTAGACCAAAAGCTAGCTCCTTTCATCTCTCTCAACGTACTGTTTATTTTTTCAAATTATTAACAACAAAAAAATGGGTGCACTTGACTATCTATCAAACTTCTTTAGTACCACGAGTACTAGAAGCACGAGTCGAAGCAGAAGAAAACCGTTGCAGGCATGCATATACTCTTCTTTCTCCTTCTATCTCTTTTTCAAACAAACAATTCTCCATCCTTTTAACAAAAATGTGATGTGATTTTGTTTCCCAGACTGTTGAAATAAAAGTCAAAATGGACTGTGATGGATGTGAAAGAAGAGTTAAGAATTCTGTTAAATACATGAAAGGTATGATCGTTTATTATCCCTTATTTTCTTGTTTTCCTTATCTGTTTACCTTGTTTTATTGATAAATATTAGATACTCTTTGTAGATCTTGCATTGTTAACACTTCTGTATATACTATTAAAAGGTTATGCTATGATTATAATAAAAATCTTGACTAAATTCATCAGAAAATCATCCGTGCAGCAAACTACACGTAAGATTAGGTGCAACGAGTTTATTTGAAGGGACTATTTATGATTAGCCAAATCATTCTCCCTTATAAATTGTTTAACACATTCCTTCAGGGACTTATATTTTTAAAGATCGGAGATGACTAATTTACCCTCATTTACAATATAAAAGACAAAACTAACCATAATTAAATTTGGAAATACATACAAAGTCAAACAATATTTAAGTGTAAAATTTAATAATTATTCTTTCCTACTAATCCTAGAAGTAAATTCAAGGTGAATTTATTATAATATTTTTTCCTACAAAATATTAATACACATTGATAATTGACATTTTTTATCGATATTGTCACTATCCCGCTACATTGTGCGGGTCGATGCTAGTTAGTTATTAAAAGGACTAAGTACGCAAAATTCTACAGTTTTTTTGTAGCTTACGTGCAGATACCAACATAGATGTTAAGCCCTTTATAGCATTTTGTATGAATCTCTGAATTGTTTTTTTTCTGGAAGAAATGTTTTTGATTTTAAAACATTGTTTTTGTCATATTCCACTATATTTCAGGAGTGAAGACTGTGGAGGTTAACAGAAAGCAAAGTAAGGTAACAGTTAGTGGAAATGTTGATCCAAACAAGGTTTTGAAGAATGTCAAAAGCACGGGAAAAAGAGCCGAATTCTGGCCATACATACCCTACAATTTGGTGAGTTATCCGTACGTGACTCAAGCCTATGACAAAAGAGCTCCTGCTGGCCATGTTAAGAATGTCGTTCAAGCTGTCGCGGTTCATAATACCACCGATGAACAGATGACCCATCTCTTTAGTGATGATAATCCTAATGCTTGTTCGATTATGTGACCGCACTATATCTGATTATTTACTTTGTTATCTATTTTAACTTTTTGTAGTATTATGAGATATTGAGATGTATGATGAAAACGACCCGTAGCTAATCTTTTGAACTATATTCTTCTTTTTCTGTTTTTAATTGCTGATTAAGAAGTAAACTAGCGTTATTTGGGTGAAAATGCTTAAACGGATGGATAATTTGGGCAATCTAAGAAATTAAAAAGGAAATGTATAGTAAGAAGCTACTCCGTATTTGGATTTTCCTCTGTTTTAATTCCTTTAAATCTTCGATAATTTCTACATATAGATGTTTATATGCAAATTAGCGATATGTGTACATGCGAAGTAGTTAACTATTGATATGTGTATATGCAAATTATTGTCGTTGACAGTTCATATAGAAACAAAAATAGTAACCATCTATATGTAACTCATTATTATATATACACAATAGGTGCCACAACACAAACATTAAATATTAAAATTTGTATATCCGTAAGTCGCTAGGGTCCTGTATTTTATGGGTGTGGGTACCTATTATGTTAAACGTTCCCTTGATCTTTAGGAAGCCAAGAACCCAACTTACCACTAGACTATTTAGTAAGTGGTATTAAAAGTTTGTATATGAAACACCATTACGTGATGATTGCTTAATGTTTATGTTACGATGTTTTAAGAGCATCAATAATGCGTTGAACGAAAAGGTAAATGAAGGTTTAGTAATCACTCAATGGATGCAACTCTGCATAAAAATTGTTCAGTTTTCTATGTATGTCATGGATCTCGATCAGTGCCCATAAAATGTTGTATTGGTAGTAAAATACGACCTTTTTAACTTTTTTTTATTGATGCAATAATTGGTAGGCTGGTAGCAATGAATATTGTTATACAAAATCTAATATGATGCACCGCACAAAAGAATCCAATAAAACTGTAGCTAACTTTAGTGGCGGTGACCTTTTATTTTGCAAAAGAGACTAAAAAACAGGATTCTATTTCTCTTTCTTAAAGTTCTTTAAAAAGACCGTTCTTTATTTATTTATTATGCATAAATTATTAGTCAGCGTTCAAAATATCTATCTTCTATCTTATTAATTAATATATATATAATAGAATACTATAGAGCAATCTGAATCTTACATTAGTTCCATCCATAAACATCATACGGTTAAAATTAATTCCTACATTTGTTTTCAATTTTTAAAATATGTACCCACAACTATTAGAATTGGCAATTCAGTACTTCCCTATTTTTTTAGTCATTATTATTTCTACATCTTTTTGAAATTTTTAAATATTTTATCACAACTATTGAAATTGGTACTTCCAGCACTTCCAAATTTTTTTATTTTTAATAGTTTAAATATCATGATATGTCATATTTAACTGTTTTTTATCTTTGTAATATATGTATTCCACTTTTGTAATCCCGGATAATAATAACATTATCTTTATATATATAATTAAAACAGAATACCATGAAACAATCTTGACCTTAGATTAGTTCCATCCATAAACATCATACGCTTAAAATTTATTCCTACATCTATTTTCAATTTTTAAAATATGTACCCACAACTATTGGAATTGGTAATTCCAGTACTTCCATATTTTTTTAGTCCTTATTATTTTTACATCTTTTTTAAATTTTTAAAAATTTTACCACAATTATTGAAATTGGTACTTCCAACACTTCCAAAAAAAATTTAGTCCTAATAGTTTAAATATCATGATATGTCATATTCAACTGTTTTTTATCTTTGTAATATATGCATTCCACTTTTATAATCCCAGATAATAATAGCATTATCTTCATCTTTATTATTCATTATGTTTTAATTTTTATTATTATTATTATTATATGCATTATTATTATCGTTATTCAAAATCTATTGTTATTGGTTATCTATATGTGTATATAATCACAACAATGTACGATTTGGATAGAAATTTAGGTTTGAATTACAAAATGCAGTTCTTTGACTTAGATTGAATTAATTATTAATTTGAGTTTTAAAAAATTATTTTGTGGGTTATAATAATTCTATACTGCTTTCTTATTATACGCCTATTATATACGTGAATGTTTGGCTATCTGCCCCTTCGTAATATGGGTAACTGTTATAATCAAAATGTTTACAAATTGTATAATAAATAGTTTACAATCAACATGTCATATATATTAATAATAATATTTTTGAATTAAAAAAAATAGTTTTCATATATATTACTAATAACTAAATTAAAAAAAGTCCAAAAATCTAAACCGTACAAAAGCGATGGAGTATATGTTAGATGTTATTAATTGACAATTATATAATATAAAGATTGGTTCATGGTACAATTTCATTTGACCTAATTTTTTAATTACACAATTTATAAAATCAAATGTCGAAGCCCCGCGTTGTCTCGGGGCTTCACCTAGTATATATTAAAATAAACATCTTGAAAAAATATGGACCATTAGATGTAAATTAACAATTAAATTTAACCCTTAATTTATTTCATGACATCATTAATCCCATTATTATGTGACTAAATTACTAAAAGACTAATTTTAGCTTTCGATATTTACAATATACACCCTTCAATATTTACAACATAAATCCTCTATATTTTCTTTAATTATACATTCTCCAAATATTTTATAATTTATTATTTCTTATATAATTCAAATTCTTCCTATAAACTTATTTATTTTTTATGAAAAAAAATCCAATAATCATTTTCAATTCAAAAAAATTCATAATTTCATTCCATCATCCAACGATTTAAATTCTTATACGACCTACTAATTTTAATCATTTTATCAATTTCTAATATATAATTCTTAGATCATGGATGCCAGTGGGTCGGGTTTCGGAGGATTTTAGTGTATTTGTATGCATACTAAATTTACCCTTCTATATTTACAATATACACCCTTCAATATCTACAAAATAAATCCTCGGTTTTTACTTTAAATCTAACTCACAATGTTTGGATTATGGATGTCAGCGAGTCGATTTTTGACGGGTTTTAGAAATTGATTAACTTAAACATTTCGCTACATAATATAGTATTATAGTATAATTATTAAAGAACAATACAAAAAAAAGTTGTATCATGCACAATACTATCAATAATTAAATAATCAATTTACTCTTTTGCCACTAATTTCCTTACATCCCTAAAATAATTTACCATTTAATCTTTTAAGGTTGTGTTAACGTCATTCGCAATTAGTAGAGCCTGCATTTAAGTTGTCACGTTTTGTCATGTTTTGTCATCTTTCGTCAAAATTAAAAAGACAAAGTAATGCATTATAGGTTGTGGATTTAAATTACAGAGAGTAACTTGAACGAAAACCACCAATGCACTACAAAGAGCGCAATTTTTTAAGTACTAAATAGTATTTACCTACTGAACCGGTAATGTTGCTTATTTAGAAAAACATATCCGTACGATTTTAAATAATATAATATTATTAAATATCAATACAAATTAAAAGTGATATCATACACAATATTATCCGTATTAATAAATTTATTTATTTGGACTCATCGATAGAAAATATATCACAATTCAAATCCTTAATACATTTTTCATTTCAAATTAAAACAATACAAACTGATCTACCGTATACCAACACCGAAATACTTATTAGATCCATATAAGATATATCATAAAGTCAACTGCAAAATTATACGGGTCTTAAACTAGTTACTCTATGAATTACAAGCCTAGCATTACATCCATGTTTTTTGATCATTTATTACTTTATTAGTTTAGACGGTTCATAAATTTAAGAAGAAAAAAAAAAGAGTTGGAATATATATAAAGAGTAAGGTTCAAATGAGTACAACATTTTTTAGTGAGAATGTAGGAACCAACTAGAATATGTCATATGTCATTTTTTTCTCTTTTTTCACATTTTTAAAAAATAAATATCTTTTAAACGGTAAGTCGAAAAATCATAAAAATTGCACCACAATAATCAGCGTTTTATTCTCTTCAATTAAAGATGTGACAAGGTATACTTTCGACGAACTTTTTTTTCCATTTTTCGGTGGGTTTTGAAAACAACTAACACATGTGTTACCGTTGAGTAACACATGTGTTACCGTCGAGTAGTAGGTTTTGAAAATAACTAACACATGTGTTACCGATGAGATAACACATGTGTTACCGGCGAGTAACACATGTGTCACCGGCGAGTAACACATGTGATACCAGCTACCAACACATGTGTTACTAAGTTTGTACCATTTACAAAACCCAAAAAAAAAATCGTCGAAAGTATGTCTTGAAGGACGGCAAATTGAAGAGGATAAAACGCTGAAAAACATGGTGCAATTTTCATGATTTTTCGATTTACTGTTTGTGAGATATTTAATTTTAAAAAACAATGGGGAAATGGGTTATTGTGATACGTGGCGTATTATAAGTGGTTTCTCCATTCTCACACAAAATCTCATTCTCATTTGAACATTACCTGTATAAGAGAAAATGAACAATTGTTGTCGATCGGCATTAAATTCATGTAGGTTTTGCTAATAATTAGACTTAACATTCTCATATGAATAGTGAGTATTTATTAAATATAAGACGTTTTGTAGAGATGGACCATAAGATGTGAGGAGCTAATTTATGGGTTTTGAAGGCCCAGTGAATAATCACTTACAATTCACCCAAAGTTACCGCTCATTAAATAATGCCAAAAATTGAGGCCCTAATTCTTTGTTCTTTCATCATATGTAATTTCCTTAAGAAGTTGGTAATATTTGTGCAATCGCACATTCGCACCTACTACACTAAATTAAAAGCTTGGTACTTTAGTATGCTCCTTTTAACATCATCTTTTGTCACTTATGGCTCAAAATCCAAAACAAATATCACAAAAACAAACTTGAAAAAAAAAAAGTTAATTACCAACATGTTAATTTTCATAATTAACAAACTGAAACCAACAATGTGATCAAACTGGAATTTATGCTTTTGAAACACCAAGAACACTATCATCACTCGAAGCAACATGTTTACGAGGACTTTCAGAGATAGGATTCCCATTCTCATCGTACAAAATCTTGCCCGAAAACTCAAGAGGCCGACATCTTTCTCCCATAATAATTGTTCGCTTCCAAACCGCCTCTTCGTCGCTATTCTCATCAAGTCGTCCTTCATCAACCTTCCTCCACGAAATCATCTTGGCCATCAATAACGCCTTACTACTAAAACCACTTCCTAATTTGGAAAGTCTTGGTTTTTTTACACCTAATTGAACTGTGTTTTTCTCTCTCTTGTATGTATCTGACCTCTTCAAGTGACCATTCGAACCGCATAGAAAACCAATTATTGAGAAGACCGATATGACCCCAAGTAAGACTGCTAAGAATGCGATACCAGGAAAGGGCAATATCGTAATTTTTATAAAATTTATTGGTCTAGCCATAGTATACACTATACAGTTGAAGAAGATCGGATGATCAAATGCATATAAAGAAGGAATTGACAAATTGACAAGGTGTAATAAATGAAGTGTTGTTGAACTTAATGGACCATAGTTTGTTGGTCTATATGGAGTAGACATTACGGAGTTGGATCAAAGACCCCATGGTTGGTCAAGTAAAATTTACCAAAAGACCCATATTTTAGTATATGTTACTTGTATTCTTACATATGTTTTATCATCCAAAATTGAAGAGGAAATTACTATTCTTCATGTTTTCTATTTTTATCATCCAAAATTCAAAATTAATTATTATCAATTATTAACTTAATAAAAAGGATGATACAAAAGAAAAAGTTTATACTCTCAACTATAATCTTTAAAACTATTATCAGTAAAATCCATATATAAAACAAGTACACCAAATGAATATTATGATGATACTACTAGTAATGTTTAATACTGTATTGAGGGATACGCTGGTAATTTTAGGTTATCCACAACTTGGCCCTTTTTGCCAACCGAAATGATCGAATGGCACTTGGTGTTATCGTGTCTCACGGGCCGAGTTGACTTGACTTGACTAGCTGCATGTGTCAAAATCGACGTGACAATTGACTCCTAGCTAGGCTAGCTTTGTACGACTCAAAACTCACGTCTCCTTTGTCTATTACCCCGTTTGGTTTCATGTCATTGTCGATCGGCTCTTACATTTTGTAGCAATTAATACTATAACATGTTTTTTTTTAAGATCGATACGGCTCAAAACAAAACCAACCACCCCTGCTTGGCAAAAATAAATTATCTAGTTAATGTATTCAATTTTAATATGATGAGAAGTAATCTCAAACAGCACAATACCAATTAAGTAAGTTGTAACCAAGTATTTCACATAATTATTACACAAGTCCAAGTTCGAAATGTGTTTCTTCCAGAGGCAGACCCGAAAAATTTAGTCACCAATGTCACAAAATATTTTAAAGCTCCCTTGACTTGATTGTTCATTAAGTTTATGTAAATATGTGACGCACCGCCTAAATATAAGTGGTAGCGCTCTTAAAAATATTAATAAATTTTCAATTAAATTTACACTAAGTTGACTTAATTGACTGATACTCTATCACATACTATAACGTGATCCGCTCATGCCTCCATTAGTTAATTAATATGTATACTTAATTAACTAAAAAACTGTGTTGGTACGTTACTTGCATTCAAAATGAAGAAAACTAGTCGGTAAAGCTTCCAAGCAAATACATCTCTCATTTGCTCCAAACATATATATAAATTATAATCCTTTTGCCCACATACATATCTTATCTTATCTTAAATATTAATTCATGAAAGATCATGTCTTTTAATAACATGACATGTGTGCTTCTCCAAAAATTTCTTATTATTTACGTAGTATTTTATTTTATTTCTTCAATTCTAAGTTTTAATAAGTGCTCTTAAACTCTTTTGTTAAAAGGAAAAAAATACATACCCATTTTCTATGAATTATAAAAGAAGCACCACTTACTTTTAAAATTAAGGCATGTAGGAATGAAAGACATAGAAAAATAATCACCTTAACCAAAACATACACTAAAACTCAACACCTCATTAGCTAATAATTTATATGACACCTCAAACAATTATTACATCTTCAAAATGATTAATGACAAACTTAAACAAATATTTGAAAGATTTAAGGTTAACTATAAAATGATACATACAATGATAGGAACACTAAGTACAAATATATCATCTTACTTACCTTCTACCCGAGGATAGTCACATTTCGAACATTAGGGTTAACAAAATTATAAAAACATAAATATTTTAATTTGTAATTATGATTCATGAACATTCACATTTACGTTATATATCTTCAATAAATACTTTATAGTAATGTTTTTTACACTTTTTATCGGAAGATATTTTTTTCCCTAATTTTTTAGTGTACTTCATTGTAGTGAAATCTTTTGACAATGAAATCAATCAGAATTTTACTTGACCATAAGAAATCATATCATAGTAAAAACTTTTCATCATCGTCGTGATGCTTTTAAAGCACATATACTAAAAGCGAAATATAATGGAAAAATTGAATTCAAAGTAAGCGTCATAGGACTTTCCCAAGGCGACATAACCACTGCCATCTTCTATTATTTATTTTTGTAGAAAGGCTGAGTATCTTAAAATGTAACAAACTAGGATAAAAACTTTATCGTGTGTATCAACTTTTTGAAACCTCTATTTCGTGATTCAGTTATCGATTATTGCTAATTGTAAGTAATTTTACGACGTGGTACGTTGTGTGAATACCATGTGGATGCTTTACATGGATGACACACAAGTCAAATTACGTACAATTAACAATAATGATAAATTAAATACACACAATAGAGATTTTAAAAGTTGATGCACATAATAGAGATTTTGACATAATTTGTTATATTCTCATACACTTATCATTTCTAAAATGAAGTGTTGGATTTGAGCAAAAAAGAGTTTTCAACCCTTATCTATTTGTTAGAAGCCTTTTAAACCTATCTGGTCCGAAATATGTATAATTGGGAAAGTGATTTGAAAATTAATATGATTATCAGAACTAAATATGAAATATATATAATAGGAAAGTGATTTGAAAATTACTATGATTATCAGAACTAAAGATGATATTGCAATACGTTTCTTTGTATTGTACCTTACAATACATTTTATAATGATTATTCCGCACCGTATACGAAAAATAATGTACATATTCTTACTTATTATATCTACAATTCTATTTGTATCAAATTAATTCCTCGTCGATTTAAAAACACTTCAGGGTTATGCGTACAACCTACAAATACTTCTAATTATAACATGAAGTATACAACAACTTAAATATGTAGTGCTTCTTAATTGGTGATTTTCAAGATATGATCACTAGTATACAATCTTCATCATCATAAGAAACATGAAACAAGTACTCCATTGATATTTCATTACGTGTCACGTACAAAATTAAAAAAAACCGGAGATGTTTATAGTAAACTTTTATTTAAATACGTGAAAATACAAGTTGACTTATATAGGAATAGCTCTATTGACTTTAGGGTAAACAACCGTGGCAGGGTGCGCCATTATACGACGGCCTTTCACGTGGCGGAAGCAATAAACCATCGCTCCCACCGGCCACTCCACTAACGCAGCCGCCGCAAATGCTATGAACCCAACCGTCGGACCCACCACCTTGCACCCGCACGGGTTGCTCTTTGTCCCACACTGCACGCATATTGGGAATCCACCTACCATCTTAATTATTAGTATGTGCCTGCTCGCTTTATCTGCTTAATTCTACTCTGACGCGCGTACTACTGATCAAATCGGAAGTTATTTAATTACTTCAGTTTAGTAGAGCTGTTGTGATTGTTTGCAGAAGATGTATACATGACAATGATGATGATGATGAGTCAATGGGATTTTATAGGGTTATTTTGACTAATTTTATAAAGGAATAAGGTGGCAGCTTGGATGCTACGTGTCGCGATGCGAGTGTGCTGTAATGGAGACGTGGTGCATGGTTGGATTATGAGGACACGTGTCGGAATGTTAGTGAAGGCGGTACGGAATTAAAGAAAGGATGATGTGAGAATTATTTTATACTTTTATATAGAAACTGGCGATTGGGTGGCTGGGTGGTTCGTGCTTCTATTGGTTTGTAACTTCAGGTCATTGGAGAAAGAACTCCACAATAGTCCCCATTACCGAACCAAATAGGCACGTATCTATTTCCGTCCCAAAATAATTATCCAATTTTAACTTTTTAAAATCTTTTCAATTTTATTCTTAAAATATTTGTATCTTTATATATATATAAAACAGAATACAATGGAGCAATCTGAACCTTAGATTGATTTCATCCCTAAAAATCATACGGTTAAAATTATTTCCTTCATCTTTTATCAATTTTTCTAATGTGTACGCACAACTATTGTAGTTGACACTTCCAATACTCCCCTATTTTTTAGTCTTTATAATATAAATATCATGACATTTCAAGTGGTAATTTATAAATAAACCAATCGTATTTGAAATATTTCTCTATACTGATTAATTATATGAATTTTTTTATCAACATTATGAAACTAAAAGCTGGTCATTCATTTAGCCAAACAACCGTAATATCATGAATACATTAAAATCGTAACTAAAATATTTTATGATTTAACTAATAATCCTTTAAATAATAATAATCCCTTAAATAATACTCCATCCGTCCCAAATTAAGTGTCCTGAATCAGATTTGGAAGTCTTTCATTTTTAACTTTGATCTTAAATATGTTTATAATATTGTTCTATTAATAACAAGTTTTAAATGTACTTGATAATAAATATGCTATTGAGCATTTTATTGATTTGCTAAAAACTAACGCCTACATAGATCAAGTTGACGAATATGGATTATTATTATCGCTATTCAAAATCTATTCTTATTGCTTATACATATGTGTATATATGATCACAATAATGTACGATGTGGATAGAAATTTAGGTTTAAATTACGAAATACAGTTATTTGAGTTACACTGAATTCATAGTTAATTTAAGATTTAAAAAACTGTTTTATGGGTTACAATAATTCTATACTACCTTCTTATTATATGCATATTATATTAATAAATATTTAACTATCTGCCCCTTAATAAAATGGGTAAATGTTATTACTAAAATATTTACAAATTAGATAATATATAATTTACAACCGACGTGTATTTTTAATAATTTAACTAAAAATTAATCAAAACCTGAACATTACCAAACTGATAAAGTATATGCTAGATGTTATTGGTTGGCGATTATATTATATAAAAATTCAAATCATGATACAATTTCATTTGACTTAACTTTTTAGCTACACAATTTAGAAAATCAAATGTCGAAATCCGCATTATCACGGGACCTCACCTAGTGTTATCTATAATCTATCTATAAATCTATAAAATCTATCTATAAATATAAATAAATAAAATATACTTAAAGCAAAATATTTTGGGGCAATCTCAACCCTTAATTACTTTTTTTCATCTTGATCCAACGATTTAGATTAATTTAATGATTGTTATAATTTACACCCTTTTATATTTAAATTAATAATAACTATTTAAAATTTATTAAAAAACAATAAATATTAATTTATTTAGTAAATAAAACGAATTTGATACAAAAATATTCGGCCCCCCTCAATTAATCTGGGCTTCTCTTTTATTAACCATTAGTTATTATGAAATAAATAAATTAAATAGATCAATATCTTTCAAATATATAATTTAAATAAAATATTTCACCATTTAAAATATATATAGACAAAATCCCTAAGCAATCCAAGTTTCCTTACAATACCATCATCTCCTAACCGATATATTGTTCCTATGGGTTTAACCCTTCGTTCACTTTTCACAAAACAAAAATGCACGAAACAAAAACACAGCACCTTCCAATAGCTTCAACTAAAGTCGCAAACTCCTCTTCCAACCGTTCTATTCACTTGTGTTAGAGACATCAATTGTGACTCTGAGAATTCGACCATCAATGTAGAAGTTCTCAACATGTCATGTGGAAGCAATATTTTAGTAATAACACCGCCACACTAGCTTCCATCGACATGGTAGTTGCGAATGAGCATGTAAGTTTTTTAAAAACCTACTACTACATTTTTCTCATCTTTCAATTTGGTTATTCATAAATCGAAATTATTTTTCACAACTGTAGCAGAGAGTTCGAGCCTCACCTGCATCACAAAATCCATTTGTTGGAATATCACCAGGTAAGTTTTCTATTTTCATGTCGATACATAAGATGTATGCCACAAATTTAAAACAACAAATACAATCTAATTCAATGCATTTGTTTTAAATATATACTCCCTCCGTCCCGTTTAAAATGTCCATTTTGATTTTGCACATAATTTTAGGATTCTTCACTAACTACACTTTTCACCAATCAAATATTAAATCTGGTCACTAAAGTCTTTTTTAATTGGTTAAATATCAAAGTGAACACTTATAATGGTACATTCCAGAATAATAATGTGAACACCTTAAATGAGACGAAATAAGTATAAGTGAAAACATAAATAACAAAACCACTTAAATTTCGCCCGCGCTGTCGCGGGTCTTTTATCTAGTATGTACTATATAATACTTATTCAATATATATATATATATATATATATATATATATATATATATATATATAGAGAGAGAGAGAGAGAGAGATTAAGTTTTACATATATTTTCACTGGTATAACTTTCATCAAGTATTATACTTCCTCCGTTCCAAATTTATAGTCCAGTATTTCATTTTAGATTGTCCCAATTTAATTGTCACTTGATAAAAATAATTACATAAATTTCTTTTATACCCTGTAATTTATACATGTTGGACAAAAAATGAGGTAAAAGTAAAAAGTAAAACTGTAATCTTATCAAAAAGTAAGAGAGAAATTGATGTTTTCTTAAACTGCGTAATTTTTGTCTGGGAACAATTAAATTGGGACGGAGGGAGTATAACAATTAACACATACAAAACAAAACTATTTAAGGTCAAAATTGAAAACAAAAGACTTCAAAATGTCAAAAATGAACAACTAATTTAGGACAAAAGAAGTATTAGTTTTGTATCTTGAATTTGTTATTAATTGGGTTTCGTTTGGAGAAACACACCAAGGTTTACAAAACTTATATATATAGAGTTATATTCTTATATTATACTCCCTCCGTCTCATTAGAAGTATCCACTATTGACTTTTTGAAGTCTTTGTTTTTCAACTTTGACCTTAAATATTTTTGATTGTGTTATATAATACATGATAAAAATTATATCAATGGAAATACATTTAAAACCCAATGCATTCATATATTTTGCATCAAGTATTATATAACACAAATAAAAATATTTAAGGTCAAAGTTGTAAACAAAAGACTTTCAAAAATCAATAGTGGGCATTTGTAATGGGACGGAGGGAGTATAACTTATGTGCTTATTCGAGTTATTTGGGTTATCTGAATTGTATAATATTTATCCGAAACCCAATTCAAATAAGACTCGGGTTATTTGAATTCAGGTGGCCAAATAAGCTTCAAAATCGGGTTTGGGTTCAGGTTTGGTTATTTGTGACACCCCTGCCTATATCCCTCATTTTAACCTCCAAATTACAAATTTTCCCACCTAATCACCCTAATTACATATATCCTAATCTAAACCATAATTCTCTCATATTTACCCATATTTCTAAATTAATCATAATTAATTCTATAACATGCATAAATAATAACACTAATGATCATTGTACCCTTCACTTACTCCCTCCAAATATTGACACCGGTTTATCTTTCTTGTCCAATTATTGCCTCCATTTTACACACACACAAAAAAAACCCGTAAGATATCATAAAACCACTGATCTGAATTTCATCATATTACATTAGCTTTTTAGAATTCTACAGATACAAACATATTGAAAAGATTAGTGTACATTTAGGAGATGATAAAGAACGCAAAAGCCTATGAGAGTGGCATAACGTTAGGGTCGAAATGATATGCAAATTCTACTTTTGGGTTCATATTTGCGTTTTTAGTTTTTCAATAAGTAAAACATGGAATTGATAAATATATCCTTAAACTTGGTTGCCTTTTGAGTCTCTTTGATTTTTTATTGAGAATTAAATCAATTTACCAGTTTGATCCAAATTTTGTTTTTGTGTTTATCTTGTTTATTTTAGATTTTGTTGTTTTTTTATTTTTAGTGTATGTATATTTTAGATGATTGACACAAATAGTGATGTGTTGGTGTTGAATTCAATTAGGCACATAAAAGAGTGCACAGTAGTACTTTTAAGCTTGAGATCATGTACGTACTTTCGATCTTGTTTATTAGTAATATATGGTAGTGTAAGATGGAAATGGTGAAATGGTCATTAGTATTATAATTTATGCATTTAAAATTATTAATTGTGATTAATTTAGAGAAATGATATGTATGAGAGAATTATAGTTTACGTTGGAGATATATGTACTTAAGGTGATTAAGTGGAAAAATTTGTAATTTGAAGGTTTTAATGGGGGATATAATATCTTTTCCCTTAAAAAAGTAATAATAATAGAAAAATGCTAACCATAGTTCTTAAGATTATGGTTGAGCATACTATATTTATAAACCTTCTAAAATTATAACTAATTATTTCCAAGAATATTAAAGAGTTATACGTGTATTTTACGGAAAGTGAGTTTTAATATAGAATATAATTACTTTGAATTGTTGTGAAGTAAGTTTGTGATGTTATTTTTGATATGTTTAACTATAGCTCTAAAAAAACATGATTTTTTTCCATGCATTTTGGTCATTATTTTAGTCGTTAGTTTCACTTTCACGTGAGGTACATATACCGGTTTTTCATCTTCACACCTTCAATCCTGAACCTCTCTCTCTCCAAAAAGTCAGAGTCAAAGTCAACATCCGGTCCAAATCGATAATCTCTGATTCAGTTTCTTCGTGAAAAACTATGGGGGATCCAATAGTATCATCAGTAATCAATCAAGTAATGGAACGATCGACATCACTCGCAACACAAGATTTCGCAGTTTTATGGGGCCTCAAATCTCATCTCCGTTCACTTCGCACCATTTTCACACAAATCCAATCCGTACTCGCAGACGCTGAAATCAAACAACGTAAAAACAAAGACTTGCAAAATTGGTTACGAAAACTCAGAGCTGCTTCATTTCAAGTCGAGAATGTGTTGGAAGAAGTATCCACTGAAGCTTTACTTCGCAGACTTCATGTTGAAAGAGGAATAAAAAATAATGTAAGTACGTTTTTTTCCGCTAGTAATCCTTTACAGTTTCGTATTCAAATGGTACAAAAAGTTAAGGAAATTAGACAAGTGTTGGATTCGGTTGCAGCTGAACGAATCAATTTTGGATTAATAGAAGGTGTTAGTGGATTTGAAAATGTTGCTGATGTGGAAATTAGGGAAATTAGGTCATTCAGGGAGATTGGATTGATTGAATCTGAGATCGAATCAGCTGAATCGATTTTAGGAAGAAATAAGGTGAAGGAGATGATTGTTGAGAAGATATGTAATGATTTGGAGTATTTGGATGATGTAAGTGATGATTTTGTTCGTGTGTACGCGGTTTGGGGTGTGGGGGGATTAGGTAAAACTACGCTTGCTCGAATGGTTTATAAGGATTTGAGAGTTGAAAAGTTGTATGATTTGAAGATATGGTTACGTGTGTCGAGTGAGTTTAGCATTGTGAGGTTGATTAGAAATATTTTGAAGAGTATAGAAGGTGATTCGGGTGATTTAGTAGATATGGAATTGGGAACGTTGCGGCAACGGCTTCGGGATAGGTTAAAAAGGAGGAGATTTCTTCTGGTTTTGGATGATGTTGGGAATGATAATAAGGGGGAATGGGATGGGTTGATGGAATCGTTGAGGTGTGGGTGTAGAGGGAGTGCCGTTTTGGTGACTACTCGTACCGTGAATGTTGCGGATACGATTGCTACTGATTCGACATTGGTATATCCGTTAGGTCGCTTATCGGAGAATGCCTCGTGGTTGTTATTCAAACGTTATGCGTTTATTGAAAAGGAGTTTGATAGTGTAGAGTTCGAGACAATTGGGAAGGCAATTGTGAAGAAATGTGCGGGTTTGCCTTTAGCATTGAAGGTTTTAGGAAGTTCAATGTGTGTTAAAAGTAGTGTGAGTGAGTGGTTGACTGTACTTGAAAGTGAAGTTTGGGAGTTGACTGATGAGGGTAGTTCTATCTTACCTTCTTTGAAGTTGAGTTATGATAACCTGCCTTCGCATATGAGACAATGTTTTGCGTTGTGTTCTATTTTTCCAAAAGATCATGAAATGGATAAACAGTTGTTGGTTGAGCTTTGGGTGGCTTATGGTTTTGTTCCGTCAAGAGGAGATGCTGATTTGTATGATTTAGGCGAAGAGATTTTCGATTCTTTGGTTTGGAGGTCATTCTTGCAAGATGTCAAAGAATGCATCTTTGAAGGTACGACTACTTGTAAAATGCATGATGAAATGCATGCTCTTGCACAATCTGTTATGAAATATGAATGTTCAAGTATAATGTCTGGTGAAAAGCTGAAATTCCCAGAAGAGGTACTTCATTTATCTTCTAATGACATTTTATATTTGTCAAATGAGGTAATGGCGAAAGCAAAATCGTTACGATCGTTAGTTACGTTAGGAGGAATTTCGAGAATTCCCACCCCTGACTATATCTTTGAGCAGAGGTATCTTAGAGTATTGCATTTAGGGGCGAGTTCGGATATGCTAACAGATTTACCAGAATCAGTTGGAAATCTGAAGTTTCTTAGATATCTGAACATCTCTCGCTCAAAAATAGTTGCGTTACCTAAATCGATCGTTCAACTTCAAAATCTACAAACTTTGAAACTGACATTTTGTGAAAACCTTTGTGAGTTGCCTGAAGGTACCAGATACATGAGAAATCTTCGCCATTTGAATATACATGGGTGTTGTTCTCTTAATCACATGCCACTTGGAATGGGACAGTTACGACACCTAAGAAGACTAAGTACATTTCATGTGGGTCAAGGGCAGGGAGACCAAATAAGCGAGCTTCAAGAGTTAAATCTTCTAGGAGGAGAGTTAAGCATTAAGGGACTTGCGAAGGTTAGAGATTCATCTCAAGCAGTGAGTGCTAACTTGAAAAAGAAACAGAATATAAATTGTTTGAATCTATCGTGGAGTTTTAAGAATAGCAGTAATAACTTACCAACAAACAATTCAGAAGAGATTTTAGAAGCTCTTGAACCGCATTTGAATCTGAAGACACTAACAATATCTGACTATCAAGGCTCGCGTTCTCCAGATTGGGTTGCGAGCTTGGTTAACCTGGTTAGTATTTCATTTGACGGTTGCAGAAGATGTGAGAATCTACCTTTTATTGCGAAACTACCCTTTCTTAAGGTTCTTGAACTGAAAGGGATGGATGCTCTCAAATATGTAGACGACGACAAGCACAGTAATGAAAGGCTATTTCCTTGTTTGGAGAAAGTAATGATCAATGACTGCTCCAATTTGATTGAATTGCCATGTATTCCGCATTTAAAGTCATTGCATATAATCGAAAGTAATGAGAAAATTTTTAGGTCCGTGGGGAAGCTACTGACTGTTACATTCTTTGAGATCGGGAGATTCAAAGAGATGAAGTCTCTTCCAGATGACATGGTTAGCAATTTAACAGCTTTAGAGGAATTGCAGATCTGGGGTTGCCCAAATTTGAGTTACTTACCGTATGGCATACAAAATCTTGAAACACTCAAATCGCTAGTTATTGGGGATTGTAAATTAATGAACGTAAGGTGTGAGAAAGAGGTTGGTGAGGATTGGTCTAAAATTGCACATATTTCCCGCATAAAGATCAATGATCAAGTGATACAGTGAAGGTGATGGATGTGAATAGTAATCTTCTAGCACTCTGAATTCAGGTACTTCTTCTAAATATACCTGAAATTAGCAACCTTTTTGATTTTTAGCTTATGGCCTACGGCTACTGAAGTATTACACATATGCACCACTAACCATTAGTTACCAGTACATGTATTCTAATTCATCAGACGTGACTCCATTAAGGATCTAAGGTAGACCTTGTGAAATACATTCAATGTTACAGTAAGATATTTTACTCTCGAATAGAAACCTTTGCCTGCAAATTGGCTGAAAGCCTATACTATCTGTTGTGTTATTGTATATTTCAGTTTTGGGTGGGTTAGTATATTTCAGTCTTGGGTGTGTTGGTATATTTCAGTCTTGGGTTTGATCAATGGCTGAATACTTATCACCGCTTAAACACTGCGACGTTTATTTTATTTATCATAAATATAAGCTAACATCGGGAACGGAGAATTGATAAAAATTATATAAGCTAACATACCCTTCGCTCTTTCCATTTTGCTAAAGATTAGGCTAAAGATGTTCTAGTCATACGTATATAATTACTAGTCTTTATAGCATAAACAATTTTTTTATTATTTTTAAAATATATCATTTACAACTTTTTACCATGCGAAATTAACTTTTTTGCATGGATCCGTAGACATTTAACTCATCAAAAAGAGCTACTTCTCAATATGTGCAGTTTATAACACCAAATTTAGCAGTTTGTGATTAACCAAATGCAGATATTACAGATCCAAAGACTAGTACCCATTATATAGTTGAGAATCGGAGAACGGTTAAAAGTTTTACATGTAACATTTTAAATTATATTGAATTAGTTACAAAGTATAAACTTTCCTTTTTAATATTGACTTTCCTTATTTAAATTTGAAAAGAGTGTTTATTCATAGTAACTTTGAGTTATAAGTGTGGAATTAAGTTAAATACGATATGCTTAACCATAGCCCTTAGCCCCAAAGTCTATAGTTAGCATTTTCCTTGAGATTTGTGCATGTACAGGTTCTAATTTAATCAAGATTTTGAATAATATCTGATACAAAAGTATATATTTGGATGCAGATATATATTAGAGCTTCTGATATCCAGAAAAGGTGTTGACGTCCAAGCTAATGACAACATGTTGGATGCCTGCAGAAATAAAGCATGAAGCTGCAATACCTCAACCTATAGCCAATGTATATTACATGTTTGCAACGGATGCAACAATAGATAGTACATGACAATTGAAAAGATGAAACAATAAAATTCATTCATTGTATAAATTCATTGTATAAATAAATGAAAGTAGATTACTTAAACAACTTCCATAAGTTTGCATCTTTTAATCACCTACAGCTACACCAAACGTCAGGAAAAAAGATACCAAGTTTTGTATGATTCGTATCATTAGCTCATAAATTTAATGCAGCAAATTGATATACACCCAATATATATATATCGCTGATGAATTCTGTACGTCTACACACCATTCTTTTAAAGAGATTTGATCGTCTTGCGCTGCCACATTGCAGTTTCTGGATCAAACTTCAATTCCCAAGTAGGCCAGTAGTGCAGGTCCTGTTTTAGTGTTAGCACCCGTGGCTTCCCGTTGAGGTGCACAGTTTTTATACGAACAAATTCTCCATTTTCTATTTCCTGTACACACCATGCAATGAAATCTCAACATAATGTTTAACTGCTCTTGTAAGAAAAAAAATATATAGATGTACCTTTGTAACATTTACTAAGGCTTCCAAATCAGGAGTTGGTTTTCCGTTAACCTCAACAATCCATTGAAGGGCATATAGGCCATATCTATGCACAGGACTCCCATGAGACCACCTGAAAATTCCAATAGATTGTCATAACCCTATATGAGTGAATATATAGCTACCCATTGAAGGAAAAAATAATAAGTTTAGATGCCAAGATGGGTGAATTGAATAACAAGTCAAAACAGATTTGGGTGTGACACAAGTCACTTTTAGTACGGGCCAAACCAGGCAGAGGCAGGTTGGGTTGGGCCACAAACACTTCTTTGGTCTATGGGAACGGAAATGGGTATGATTAAGTTTGAGTTTGGGTTAAGATCATTCTACCTAGAAAAGAAACTGTATATTACTATTAGTTTAGTTTGGGTGGTGATTCGTACACACCAATTTTTATCCATACACCACTTTTCTGCTTTACAGTGTTGTACAGTACAACACCATAAAGCGTGTTTAATGGTGTATGGATAAAAATTGGTGGTGTACAAATCACCTCCCAGTTTAGTTTACAAGGAATGGGAGGAAGATGTGGGCCCAAACTAGGAACGGGTATTGAAAACACACCATCCATGGAAAACTTTGTCGAAACTCGTGGTTTATGGGTTTTCCTTGACCTATCAACATTTATTACGTTCAAACCAAACGACATCTATTACTTTCAATTACTTAGATATTGATGATGCCATGATAATCAGAGATTTATAATTAAACGGGTTAGGAGTTTGCATGCAGTAAAAAGACTTTGGGCAACTTATAATCCGCTTGCCCCTTTAGAAAATAAACTACAACCCACATCAACTCATCCATAAGTAAGAGGTCGAAATTGCAACCTCCTAAAAAGAAAACAGAGACCCATACCTAGTCACGTATACACCATGGCCTTCATCAGGCAAAAACCCGAGAGCACGCACTGCTGGGTGAGGATCCTGTAAAAAACATCCACACCAATTGATCACACGTGTGGTTCCATTTCCATCTCTCACATCTGTCCCCACAAGAAGTTCAATTTCACGCCCCTGAGAACCACAAAGAACAATCATCATGAACATCTTCGCCAATTCTTGAATACATGAACGGATAATCACTCGGCTCATTGCTAACCTGGCGAAAAATGGTCAACCCAAGTTTTCCATCCGTGTTATCACATAGATCCAATGCTTGGCATGCATCTTCAATATCACGGAAACATGTGATAGGATTTTTATTGATTGCCAACACCATATCACCTTGTGTTAATAGATTATCAGCTTTAGATCCTGCCAAACAACCTTTGACCCGCAAAACTTGACGTCTAACGGGATCCTTTTTTACAAGAGCTTGGATCCAATGGTCACTCAGCCCGAAACTTCTAGCCTTTGAAAGCAGAGTAGGATAAAGCTCAACCTCCAAAATTCTAACAAGAGGCATTGGTATTTTGATACCGTTTATGAGAAGAGGAAGCCCCTTCGCACCAGATATGATCTTATTAAGTATTTGGCTTATTGCATAGATAGGGATACCCCTAACGAACTGATGGTCTTCAGATGAATTGGCCCCATATTTCAGCTGCAAACCAAAATTCATTGTCGATTCTCACTCGTGAAAAAGTGAAGAATACAAGTACGAATATAAAGTACAAACCTGAGTTGAAAAGCTCCCCCATAAAGCTTTAACCCTTCCTTGTTCATCAGTAAGTGCTCCCGAAAAACTGCTGCCAAAATCTGCATACAGAAAGTCAATACAATTACTACCAGTTAACAATAATTTATTTAGGAACAGTGAAAGACAGTACTGTACCTGTGTCGAGCTCAATTACTTCCATGTTGGTTGCCCTGTACCGTGGAGAATCAGCTGAGCTAATGTTTAGAGCGGCACATGGGTTGGTGACAACCGATTTTCTAGATGTTGCCTGTAAACTCCTACTTAATCCCACTAAATAGACAGATTCACCACGGCGTAATGCAGGTTCTGACATATAACGTGAAAGCGTAATCAAAGTTCATATGGAAATGGAAAGACTGCACAGGATTTTCTTACTCATTTACCTATAAATGGGTCAACTAACTAACTTGAAAACAGGTTGAACAAATTGAACGGGTCAAGGTCTCCCAAAGTTTACATTAGTATATAATGGTTGTAACATATTTAAAACACCAATCATATACAAAAACTTAGGACAAAAATTGTTGGGATAAGTACCTGAGAATGCACTCAACTTGTCCCAAATGTCTATTGTGTGTACCCAACTTACGGGTGCCCAATTTAATGCACCCAACTTTCAAAAACGGTTATTGTGTGTACTTTGATGATGTGTCGTCCGTTTAAGATGCCATGTGGCATCCTTAGAAGATGACATGTCATCGACATGTCAGCAAAGTACACACAATAACCGTTTTTGAAAGTTGAGTGCATTAAATAGGGCACCCGTAAGTTGGGTACACACAATAGACATTTAAGACAAGTTGAGTGCATTTCCAGGTACTTATCCCAAAATTGTTTCAAAAATTTATGCATTCTGACTTTTGACCAGAGCCCATTACCCAAACTACACGCCCCTCTAATTATACCACATCTAGAAAAATTAACCTACCAGGAAGAAGTTGAGCAGCACGCACTACAGAAGCCCCAGCAGATCCTAGTGCAGAAGGGTCATACGCAACAAGAGCATAGTTATGAACAGGATGAAGAAAGACAACCTGCAGAACGACAAAAGTCAACCAAAGTCATCTTGACGTTAATTAGACTCAAAATAATGACAGAGTAAAGTTAACCTCGCCAGGAATTTCCACTGGAAAGGCAGCAAAGGAAAGCATAATGTCAGATGCTGATATAGCAACGGTGTTCTTGTCGACCGCAACCAACCCCATGTTTTCAGAATGATGTATGATGACCCCAGTTCCGAAAAAATGTTGTGCATGGACACCATCTAGCATACATGATGATGGTACATGAACCTGATAGTCAAACAAAAATTATAACTCTTTAAGCACAGATTACAACAAAGACATGAAATATGAATAGACTGAGTCCCAATCAATTGATACCTCAAACATGACAAGAGTGGGCTCGATCTCACGCTCAGCAACGCAACCATGAGAATCTGCCACAACTGCATCTTCTTGAGATCTTGGATCTTCTTCTATCTCAACCTTCGGTTCAGTTCCATCACCAAAGAGACCTTCCTCTACTTTTCGTTTTTTTATTCCAGTGACGAGTTCATCTTGAGCATCTGGTTCAATTCTACTACTTGTTTCCATACTGGTGACACCATTAGATAATTGTTTATGGTCATCAGGAAGAGCTTGCTTTGCAATCCAGAGACCAGAATCATCATGACGGGTGTAGATTTGAGGGGAGGCATACCACTGATGGCGATCAACTGTAACTAGAACAGACTGTAGTCAAAAGGAAGCAGCCGTAAGATACCACTTTGTCAAATGAACTTGAAGATAACAGACTAATTAAATTGGTTATCCACCTTCCTCCTATGACGGTCTGAGTAGGTTATATATTCCAATGGTACCCTGGCTCCTCTACAAAGTGTAGATAGAACCCTTATAAATTCTTCAATGTGTGAAATTTCTTCCCCAGCAAACTTCTTTATAATTGCATGTCGTGGAACTCCAGCTCTAAAAAGCATATAACTGCAGACACCACACTAATAATAAGTATATTTGAATAGATGAATTTCTACAAATTCATCATGAGCGGAATCTGTTAAAAAACTTACCCAGGTTCCGAGACGTACACAAGACCACATTGAAATCGAAAATTTCTGGCCTGTACAAAAAGAAAAGCAGTTAAGGAGACTTTACTAAGATTACAAATAACATATCATCAAAAGGCAATAAACAAAAAATAATCAGAAGAACCTGTTGATAAGAAAGAGGATTTATCACAGCACCACTAACTTCCAAGAAGTAGTTTGGGGTTATTGAATGTAAATCCTGCACCTATAGATATCATATGGGAAACTGGTCAAACTTTGACCCATAAATCATTAGTCAAACATGAAATCCAAAATTTATACTAGCTTACCGTCAATTGTACAGTCAAAGGATTGCCACCCCTCTCGAGTTCTAATTCAACATTTTGGCCAACACTATCATCAAGCAGACTCTCCATCTTCAGAAACTGAGTAGTTACCTGCATGAACACGTGTCAATTTAAAACCCAACTTCAGATAATATTAAAAATGTGTATATAAAGAACAAATCGACGTCAGTGTAGGTTTATATCCATCATAAGCATGCTTTTATAGCACAAATCATACGGACCTCTTTGTTCATACGAACAAGCACGTCACCTGGCTCTAAATGTTTATGAGCTGGGCCACCTGGCACCTACGGAATGCAAATGATGCCATCAGCACAAGCTACTGATGAATCTATATAATCAAGTAATTCATTGATAGAAGTGAAATAATAGTTACCACAGAATCAACAACGAGCATTCCGGTTTCGCTTAATGGAGATGCATGGCGCACCAACTATTGCAAACAAAACTCGGATAAATTTCAGAATAAGAAATACAGGAGCAAAAGATAATACAATTTAAAAAGTATGCACCTGCTCTGTTTCAGTTTGCAGACCAAGCCGACGAGTCTCATCAAAACCTTTGTGGACAAATGTGGCCTGTATCAAGCGTATTATGTTATCATGCAAACTGAACATAATTGATGTAACATAAGTTGGTAGGCTTTACACGGAGTATCAAATAAAAAGACAGAAGAGATTCACAAACCTGAAGTGTACCACGAGGTATTGTAACAGCCTCCCATTTATCATGAAAGGATCCTCTTCCCTTTTGCAAGAAACTCAAAGCCCTCACCACCTGTAACGTCAGACAATAATGTTTTCCCTTTTTACTTTGGCATTTGCAAGTTGAGAATATTACAGAAACACGATAAGAATAAAGTATATATTAGAGACTTAACTCGTTCTAAAGGTAGGAAAAATGCTGAAGCACTTGAAGACTTGCTGCCAGCATTCAAGCCAACTGCTCTTCCTTGCCAATCAATGACTGGGGAACCACTTGAACCACCTTTGGTACCTGAAGCTGCCTGTTGTAAGCAAAGAAATAGAAAACAACAACAAAATTACAGATTTGTTACCCTAAACTTGACTTGCAACAATCAAATTTGTAAGAAATCTGAGCATAAATCCCAAGAAACAAGTGGCGCTTGTTGTACTTCATTCAGTCTCTAAAACACAATCAAATATACAAATATGACACCAAAGGCCACATAATAACAAATAGGATTGGAGTATCAGATTCACACCGGTACAAAAGATTCAGGAATTGGAAAGACTTGTGCAAAAGTATACATGTGTGAAGAAGCTTACCTGCATGTAGAAGGTGTTGAAATCATTGTAGCCATCCCTACAGCAAGCATAAGACCAGTCAATACTTCTGCCTGAAAATGTTATGTTTACATAGAAATGTGAAATGTAAAAAATACTATAAACTACATACTTTTTATAATGCGGAGCATCCCTATCCAGACGAGCTAGGGTACCAGCCAAAATAGAGACCTGCAAAATTAGATCAATACTGAATAATAGTATGATACCTAACATAAAGAATATTAAGAGATACAAGACCTAAGATTTATTAAGTTGATTAGTGGCAAGCATCCACTAGACAATACGTTAAACATTATAGGGGTTTGGTAATGTAGGACTTCATGGCAAGATGGTCAATCCTAAAATATGGAAACCTAGTTATTTTTAACGATTGAATGTAAACTGGTGAGAGCTTATATGCTACATAAAAAAATAGAGGGAGTCAGAGAGAGAGAGAGAGCGATAAGTGCAATGATCAGAGTATATCTTCAATAATAACCAACCAACGTAATTTAAACGTTTTGATGGAACTCCAACATTACAATAGAAGAATTTTATGCAAGAGCATATTATATAGCCCGAGAAAAATATCACTTATACGCAAGTTTAGGAGTCATGTAAATAATCCTAATTTCTACAAACATAATTTATGTACCTTCTCTCCACTATCATTACCAACAACTCTGATTTCCAATCCAACACAAGCAGCATCTGGAGCAAGAGGTATCTCCTCATAGCTCAGGAATTGGATTGCAGCAGGATCATAACGAAAGAATCCGAAATCATGAACCTATATTAACAATCAAGTATCATACTTTTCACATATCTTCAGCAAAAAATAGCACATTTTGAGTGGTTCTTTTTGCATAAGATAAGATAACATATTAAAAGCATAATGAAAGTATGAAACAATAACAATAATTGAAACACACTTGTCAATTCTAAGATAAGATAGTGAATAAGAATATGCAGATTCTATAAAGATGCATGCACAATCACACTTACCCAAATAAAAATAGAACCTTTCAAAAATAAAAAAGAAGACATTAATGATCCATTAAGCAAACTAACCGGGTCTCTATATATCGGATATACCGAAATCTCTTCACGATTTACAAACATAGCTTCCGCCACAACAGGACCTACAAAGGTACAATCAAGTAATCAACGTATCATCATTAAATAAAACTAAGTTCAAACATCAAATTAAGCAACTTCTTTTTTTTATCAAACTATACATCTCAACACAACATTAACAATCATGTAAGTAAACATTTTTCATCGCAAGATACAAACCTTTTACAAATTTAACCCTAAATTTAACAATTCACTAAAACTAGCGAACCAACTAAAAAAAGGGTAGTGCTAATTAACCTGGTTTAACAACATGACGATTAGTTAGTATAATTCCACGTTTCTTATCAACAACAAACCCCGTAGCGTAACTTGAACCAGCAGATTCAGTATCAAAAGCTCGAGTGGCAGTCGTCCGTAGCACAACCACCGCCGGAACTACCTTTTGCAACGCCTTCCTCCAGTCCTCAGCGGTAGCTAGATTTTCTTTCATCGGTGGATCGATTTCCATAGACAGTTCATCCTTCATCTCCGATGAATCACCCATCGCAATTCAATTCTTTGTAATCTAAACCCAAATGTGTGTGTGTACCTATGTGTGTAAAATGGGAGTAGAAAGTACGGGGACCGGTGTCGAAACTCCGGCGACGGAAAAGTGGGTTTTTTTAGTGTGAGAGAAGAATGAGAGTTGACAATGAGATACAACTTTTCAGCTAGTCAAGTAAATTACGAATGAGACCCTTACAAGTGGTTGTTTAACTTGGAGATACAGTAATAACTGAAAAGGAGGTGGGGTAATTCTGGAATTTTACCAGAGTTCGTGTGGCTCGGACCCGGGCCGGGCCTCGGCCCACTAATATTCACTAATGCTGAAAATACTTTTATCCGTAGCTTTTTAAATTACACTTCATTTTCACTAATTTTCTTTACTATTGAAAGCTATGAACTCTATTATTAGTTTGTCAATCAATATGTAACAAAAATATATAAATGAAATATTGATTTTCCCACATAAGAATTTTAAGAGCATAAGGAGTCGTTGTCATTGTGTTTAGTGTTGAAGTTCAACACCGGATACGTTTTTTAGGGAAGTAGTTCAATTTTAAACTTAGAGCTCAAATAGGTCTACGGAAACGGTTTTGAACCAATCAAATAAAAAGAAAGGAGAAATAAAGAGAAAATAAACCAACATTGAAAACTCAAAGTTTAGTTATCGACTTTGGGGAGAACTTCGGCCAAGAACTTCGGGAGGGAGTGGAACAATGTCAAACACTGATATTTTGCTCTTCCTACTCCTTCTACTCTAAGTGTATAACAACTTTGAAAATGATGAACTATCATGTCAATCCTTTTAACAAAATGACGAGGACCATATTAACCGCATTAATAACTTTTATATGTATAACGCTATTATAGTATAAATACTATGCAACGGAATAAATATTTACGTTTGGTAACATGAAAATTAAGCAACGGTGAATTAGAAGACCTATTGAGTAGAATGAATGGTTATAATTTTCTTAAGGAGGGGATGATAGACGGAAGTGGTTGATTAGTAAAGATGGTAGATTTTCATGTAAAGAGTTGCGGGTTTTGGTGGATAGGAAAAGGTTAGTGGAGAATAAGGACCGTAAGGAGACTTTTATGGTGCAAGGGCGTTCCAAGAAAGGTTCATATTTTTATTTGAAGGCTTAGAAATGGTGGAATTCCGGTTCGTAATGTTCTAGATAAAATGGGAATAGACTTACATAGTGTTTTATGCCCGGTGTGTGAGGATGATATTGAGACGGTGGATCATAGTATTCTGAAATGTAAGTATGTCAAGGAATTATGAGGAAAAAAAGTTATTGGTGGAATTTGGGTAGGGTGGATGTCGAAAATGTTGAAGATATTATTAAGCATCAAGGTAGCGGATTGTTTTTGAGTTCAAAGAAAAATGGTTGGGTTAGTAATGTTTGGACAGCTTTATTTGCAATATGGAATAATCGTAACAATAAGATCTTTAGGAACATAGATTCGATGGGTGTGGATCTGTTTATGAAGATTAAATCGTGGTCTTATGGATGGCTTTCCGCTAGGGTAATAGATTTTTCATGCTTGTGGGATCAATGGAAAAATTAGCGGTGGGTGTGGCATGCTTTTGTCTCAAGTTTTGGGTTGTTTTGGTGAGGGTCGGGAGTCTGAAGTTGGATATGATGGTTTGCTGGCTGCATTTTATATTCGGTTTTGGGTCTTTGTTTTCTGTTTGGATATTTTAGTTTCTTTCGTCTTGTAAGTGATTGTATTAGAATGATGGGAGTATGTCTTGTTTTGTTAGGTGGTCTCTGTGGCTTTTAGTCATGAATTGGGGCCACATTTTACTGCTTGTAAATGTGGTTGTTGGTTGTTGTTGTTATTGTTTTGGACTTTGTAATTTTGTTTTGGTTGATGGTTACATATGTCTGATTCTTAAAAAAAAATAAAAAAAATAGTAGACATGACGGTGTGTACGTGAAATACGTATATTAGTAAGTGTGGAAGACCGGAAGATATGAAATAAATAACACATTATAAACATAATCACTAAAACTATTTTAAAGTCTGAAAAAATTTGAAATAAAACACTCAAAGAAACAAGGGTTATCTGAGTATCTACTTTTTAAGAGAGAATGTAACAACTTTAAGTTGAATTAGTAGCAAATACAGTTGTTAAGTTCTCTTAATTAAATCACTTAAAGATTTGTCAGTTGGCTTTAGCAAATTGTAAGCAAATCCTCCTGCAATTGCTCCAATGGTTGGACCGATGATATATACCCAAATTGCATGGTAATTGTTTAGCACGATAGCTGGTCCAAGGCTTCTTGCTGGATTCATCGATGCTCCAGAGATTTGCCTAAATTCATAGTTAAATTTAAATAAATATATACATGTCCACTTAAATATAGTTTAATTTGATAAAAGAACGAAAAATAGTTAGAAAGCTAGCTACCCTCCAGCAAAGATGTTTAGTGTTATGGTCATCCCAACTATCAGCCCACCCTGCTCTTTTATCTGTAAAAGACGACATACCAAGTAAATTTAAAATAAAAATCCCGTTTGTCCATTGCATAAACTAAGTAAATTTACACCAAGTTTAATACAATGGTTTATTTAATAGGAAAAAACATACCGCCCTACGATCATTAGTAGCCCCCGAAACAATAAACATCATGATAAAACCAACGATGATCTCAACAACAACTGCTTGCATAGTCGATCCAGCAGGTGCAGTTCCAAAAAATACTTTAGGAGTTATGTTCAAAATCAATGCTATTGTTCCGCTAGCTAAAACCGCTCCCAACAATTGTGTTGCCAAATAAAAAATCACCTACATAGGAAAAATGTGAGTTTGTTAAGACTATCATGTAAAATACAGGATAAAATAGAAAAATATGATGAGTTAAACTTTCTTGAGTGTAACACTTTATGACTGTTTAGTCACAAAAAATTCTTTTTGTTTTCAAATACTTTAAAATAAAATTGAAAATCAGGAAATGTGCTCAAGTTGGATTTTCTATAGAAGTTTTATGAGAAAAGTAAATCCTACTGTGTTTAGTTGTGACCATTTTTCTATAATTTTTCATCTCTAAATTTCTAAAAAATAAAGAAAAAAGGAACCAATTTCATTATGTTGGAAAAGCGTTAAAAATTTAAAAAATGTGTTCAAATATACTAATATAGTTGTACTATTATTTTGGTAAACCAAGTTAAGTTTAGAGAATCTCAGATTTTTTATGGTTAATTAATTTGGTCTAAGATGTTTTTTGAGAAGACCTATATGAAAAGCTTTTGATTCATTAATAAAAAGGTATATCTAATAAGTAAATTGTACAGAATAAACAAGGGAATAGATCGTAAAGGGTTTACATTTTTCAAGTTTTTACTCTTCAATTTCAGTTATAATACATTTTTTCAACTGAGAAAAAGCTTTTTCTAGTTTTTTTCCTTCACAAGACCTCATAAACCATTTTGATATAATATAAAATGTAAATATAAATTATTGGAAATGCTTTATAATATCTTATAAGGAAAAATGAAGGCAGGTTAAGAAGGAAAAAGTGGAACCCTATATTCCAACTTTTAGGTATGATCAATGTTTATAAAATCGGAAACCGAACCGGACCGGATGGAGGTCCGGTTCTGGTCGAACTGGTTCAACCGGTCCGGTCTAACCGCCCCCAAAACCGCCTACGTCACCCTTTTTTTTAAAAAAAAAAATTCTTGTTCAACCGGTCCGGTTCCCGGTTGGACCGCCCAGTTTTGACCAACTCGTCCGGTACGTTGACCGGTCAACTTTCCCTCAAAACCGGTTTTCCGCCGGCCGGATTCCTTCGAATTTCCGGTCCGACCGAACAGGTCTAACCGGTTTTCAAAACATTGGGTATGATATGATGCACTTTTCTAAGTTAGTGTTTAGTTGGAAAATAAATGAGGCACTTTAAAAAAAAATTCAAGAAAAGTGAAAACGTAGAAAAAGCATTAAAAATATTTTTCCACAAAAGTTTTATAAGAAAATGAAAAACTCATATTTCCATACTACAACTAGAAGTTGGAAAACAATAATTTCAAGTTTTTCACAATTTCCCTTTATACCACTTTCCTCTTTTTTATATTTTTTTTCAAAAACCACCTCTAAGCATCATTTTACCAAAATAAAAATACATCAACTTTTGAACACATTTTCTAAATTTTCAGTACGTTTCTAGAAAACAAAAACTAATTTCATTTCTTAGAAAACAACTAAATAGTTTTTTAAACACTAATTTAGAACGCATTTTCTAATTTTCGATTTTTTTCTAATAAAAGTTTCTTAACCACCCCCCTGTCTATTATGAAAAATGAAAATATTATTCCTTACACTAGAGCGCTTTCTGAATTTTTAATGGTTTTAAATGAAAAAAAAGCTATATATAGAAAGAGAAAGGGAAAAAATAACACCCCCAAGTTTAAATAAGAAAAGTAAAATACCTCATTCAACGGAAACAAACCTAAGAAGGCCAATGCAACAGTCACAGCTGGATTGAAATGAGCTGATACGTGTTGGAGGGCGTAAATCGTAGCCATTACAATTAGCCCCCATGTCACACATATGCCAGGAAAAGTGATCTTACCGCCATAGAGCTTATCGGATGCCACTGATGAACAACCCACAAATATAATAATATATGTTCCAAGAAACTCAGCTAGCAACTGTTTAACATGAAACGTAAACTATCAAAGTTAATTAAATCACGTAATTACGTTATATTCGTTGTATTAAAGATTATTGACATACCCTTTGTGTCAAATCAATAGTAGGATTAGAGGAAACAATCAAATCGGAATGAGTGTCTGTTTTGCCTTTTTCTACAACTGATATATTTGATTCATCAATACTTTCACCTGTAAGTGCTGCCATAATTGAGAATTTGTCACATTTACAACTAAATAGAGTAGAAAATATAACTACTAAGACTAGTAGATTTAGAAATTTAGGAGGGTTAATGGTCGATGTACATATAGAAGCCGAGTCATGTGTTTACTAGGATTAGTTATATTTTCTTCTTTAATTTTAATTATAATTAGTTATAGAGCTATTTATGGAAATTTCAAGTGAGATGAGTATGTGATCCTTTGATGTAATCTTCATCTCTTCTCTTTTTAAAATATATGTATATATGTGTTCAAATAACAATGAAGTTATGATTCGAAATTTTGTAGTTGATCTTTTTTAAGAGATGTGATCACAATATTATTTTTCGCTCTACATTGTCAATAAAACTATATCTACATTGTCGATCGTTCAAACTTGTAGTCATTCTAGTTTAGGTTATTGATTATATCAAGAAACAGGTGATAACAATGTGTAACTATGATAACAAAATCGATTATCAAGGTATGGAAAAATTATATGAAAGCCGTGAACTAGTAGAATTTGAACATTCATGATGACAAACAATACATTGTGTACAGTTTAGCAAAGTATTTCATTTTTCACTATGACTGAGAGATTATAATTTATTTTATATACAATCCTTATACAAATCCTAATGATTCAAGTCACAATACCAACTTGTAGTAAAGTTTACGATATAACGTGTATTTATAATTGTATGTGATGTGTATAATCCTTAAGGGGGTGGGGGGTTATAGGCTTTTGCTTTAGAGTCTTTTATAATTTTATATCGAAAAAGAGTATCTTGCATAGGTAAAGTAAATCATAAAATTCAAACTTACCCAAAAACTCATATACAACCTAAACCTGTCAAGTTTAAAACTCTTACTCCATTCATCCCAAAATTATTGTCCAGTTTTAACTTTCTGAAGTTTTTATTTATCAACTCTAACCTTATATATATATATATATATATATATATATATATATATATATATATATATATATATATATATATATATATATCTTGTTCTTATACCATTATAATTTGTTTTTCACTTTTCTTCTTTGCCTTAGCTTTTTAAAGAATTCTAATTACTATTTTGCCCCTATTTTCATTTACATAGACAACTATACCCTTATATAAATATGGCAATAATTACGAGGTCTCATTTTATATAAATATGGCAATAATTACGAGGTCACATTAAATACACAGAAGAATCAATACTAATTTGGAAAATCCATCTCTTCTTCATATTTCATCATTATATTTATGTAAATAAATAATTTCATTTAGATGTCTCTGCGTTATTCTATATGTCTTTACATATACAAACTTGAGCCAAATATATAGTTAATACAAACTATATTAACTTTGCCACCAATTTGGCATTAATTTTCAACACACTATTCATTTTGTCATTAGTCAAACAAAATAATTGAAACACTCAATCAATGACACACGAATACGTCTTTTGCATTCAACAAATTATTTAATTGATTTAACCATTAATTGAGTCCATTAATACATTTATAAAGAATCATAGTAGTAAACTGTCATCTATGCAAAAACGTCCAAGAATAACCAGAACAACACTCTAAACAGTGCTTTCTTGACGACACCACTCATCAATGAACCCTCCGCTAACGCTTTTAATGTGAATGTTTTGGTGACGACACCAATCATCCACGAACACGCCGCTAATGCTTCTCATGTCAATGATTTGATTACGACATCAATCGAAGATGAACCCGCCACTAGCGCTTCTAGAACTCATACTTCCAATGTCAACGCTCCAATCGTAGTTACTCCTCCAAATTTCATTGAGGTATTTTTCAACCAAATGTGAAGATTATTCATATTTTAACCTAGCGAGACTTTGTGATATTTTATTCCATACATCTATTAACCATTTTTAAAATGTTTTTTTTTAACTTTTCATAATGATGATATTCATAAAAAACGTATGCAAGAAAATGATTTGCCAAAATGGAACTTGTAGATGTTGTGGACATTTCAAAATTTACCATATCAATAAAACTCTTACAAAATATTTTATAACCTTTAGCTTGAGATATTACAATGGAATGAAATATTAATTAATATTTGAGTCAATTTTTATTTATCAACTTCACTCATGTTGTCGTTTAAGGCATCTGTCATGTCATTTTCTTATATTTCTTTGGGTGAATTTGGTAGGCAATTTACAATAAGTTTTACTGATATGATATATCCATAATATCTATTGGAAACTTTTAATAGAAAGAAAAACATTATTAGTAATAACCATTAAATAATTTAGTCTTTATTATTTTCAATTTTCAAAACATATCTTTATTTTATATATAGCACTAGCTTATTTTATTTATGTATGTATAATGAACTCATACACTAAAATGTTTAATAAACAACAAATGTATGTTACAATTAGCTCCATATCGTAATGTTAGAAACAATATAGTTAAGAAATTTAAAGAATAACATTGGTCTCTAATATATTTTAATTACTTGTGTTCCTATAATCAAACTTAACCATTTCATTTTTCGTTTCGATTATGCTCAATTGCATCAATTAGCTTTCGTATAATGTAATAATTACGTTCATTGTTCCATCGTTATAAAGTTTGTGCCAATAATCGGCATATTACATATAATGAGGTCAAAATCTAAAGTTAAAATACTAGGTAATCTCATGAATCACGTATTAGACTAATTAAATTGTTGTATCAAAGCATGAGAAAAGTATTAGTTAAACTTATCAAAAAGTTCAAACGTGCAGGTGTCTACACAACAAACGTGGTATACCAAGAAGTCTTGCATGATGAATAAGGTACAATATACTTATTATCATAATGTATCTATCCACTATCCATCTTTCTAACTATCTCTTTTTACTTTTGCATACTATTTCGTTATCGATTATGCTAAATGTATTTATTCACGTATGTGTAATTTGCTTTCTTCTTAATGTACGTTTTTTAGCTTACTTTATGTATAAATTCTATCGAGTGTTGGCTTTTCTTTTATATAGCACTTTATATAAACGATTTCGGTGCTTGATATTTATTTTATTTTAACATGCTACATTTTTTAATTTGTACAAACACTTATATACTTCATGTGATGTTTTACATCTTCGTTTGATTTAGTTATATTTTAACACTATATTCTGATTCTCAATTTTATGTCACATGTATTGGTATAATTTTCCTTATCTATCATTTGTTTAATTAAAAGTACGTTATTAAAAAACACATGAGTTAAGCGCTTGTGATCCATGTTAAATCTTCACCGCTGTAACGCGCGGGTTATGATCTAGTATATATATATATATATATATATATATACACTTATGTTATATAATATTTTATATAAATTATACCAATGAAAATATATTTTAAACTCAATCCATTTATATATTTTGCATCAAGTATTATATAACACAAAATATTTAACGTCAAAGTTGAAAAAGAAAGACTTCAGAAAGTCAAAACTGGACATTTTTTTATGGGACGGATGTAGTATGATAAAGAAATCATATTGTCTTCGTTTCATTAGATTCCCAAATCACTATTTATTGACTTTGACATTTTAATAAAACAATATGAGTCTAACAATCAAATGACTCTTAACCTAGCAGTATGAGAGAGACCTTTCAACCTAGAGGTCGGGGGTTTAAGTCTCATTTGAAGCAGTGAGTTGTTGATATTCGTGGTGATTGTACATAATCGTGTGTTAGATTGTAGGTTTGCCGTTTTAGAAATAAGATAAAAAATTACAAAGTCTGATATCTATTTTTTTGATTTTAGTAGTTACACACTTACACTTAGGCCTGTAAGCGAACTGAACGTTCGGTGAATTATTCGCGAACTGTTCGGCGGGAAGTTCGTTTATGTTCGTTCGTTTCGTTATATGAACGTACATGAACAATTTTTTATGTTCGTTTAATTATATGAACGAACATGAACACAAGTCTCGTTCGTTCATTTACGTTCGTGAACGTTCGATAACATGTTCGTGAACGTTCGGTTAAATGTTCGTTTGTTAACTAATAGTTTAATTAAATTAATACATATTTGTATATCTTAATTTGATTTAAGATAAATTCTAAATATAATATTAGTAAGTATTTAGATGGTTTCATTTAATAATATTAAATATCTAGATATTTTTACCTCACATTTCTCTCTCATATTTCCCTTTACTCTAAACACACCTACATTCTCTCCCTCCACTAGTTCTAGATATGCTACTCTTACCTATGATCGGACCAATCAAATGAGTTTATTTTGTAATGTTGAATATGCATTGCAAAGTTTCAAGTTTTATAATATATATGTGTAGATAGGTATATATACGCCCGTTTATGTTTGTTGAAGTTCGTTTAAGGTATTAACGAAGAAATTCATTAAATTATGTGTTTGTTCGTGTATGTTCGTTTGTGTTCGTGAGCAAATAAATTTTCTTAATGAACGAACATGAACAACAAAATTCGTTCGCTTCTCCGTTCATGTTCGTTCATTTGTTCGTCAAAAGCTTAATGAACGAACATGAACAAACTCCGTTCGTGTTCGTTCGGTTCTTTTAAAGGCCCACTTACACTGCAACCATTTTGGGCTCAAATTCATCCGTTAGGCCCAACGTCGTTACAGTATTTGTACTATTTTGTAATATATAGCCATATAGGACCCAAATGGGCTAATCTAAAATTACATCCGGACTAACGGGTCTGTATATATAATAGTCGAGAAATTAAGCAAAGCGGCGAACCGAGTCAACCAACGTTCAAAGCTTTGCAGCTGAACTCTCAAATAATCAATTCTTCTTCATCTGCATCTTCATTTGTTCGTTTTAATCAATTTCAGGTTCGTTTATTTAACTTATTGCACATACTTTGTTGTGTTTGTTTAGTTTATGCGCTAGCAATTTCATAAATTAGGGTTTATTATTGGCCGTCTTTTGTTGCAATTCAAATGTGGAGACACTATGTGGTTTATTACTAGTTTGCTCGCAAAACTATACTGCCGTATTTTGTGTATATTGCTCTTAAATAGATAAAAGATGCAACCTTTAGCTGTTTGAAGAACAGCTGTTAAGATTGGTGTAAGCTATAGATAAAAGAAAGTGAATTGGTACATGTTTGATTGATACTGAGAATGGAAAAACGGTGCTTGAGATTCTTACTAGCATTTTTATTGCGTTTACATCAATAAAATTCAAGAAAGTTGTATTCTTTAGCTGTTCAAAGAATAAAAAATAGGTAAGATTGTTGTAATGTGTAAATAGATAACTGAATTGTTGATGTTAATGGTACTGAGAATGGAAAGACAAAGCTTGAGATTCTTTCTCGTTTCAGTCTCGTGTTATACAGGAGAAACGTGGATGAAGGAAAATGATGTTATATGGCCTTCAGTTCCAGATGCTTTAATATACCATTTGCTTAAATACTATTGACAAACCTAGGGGCAATTTGGAGATTTTCTTGTTTGGGTTGTTTTGTCAGTTTTATTCATAGTCATCTTTGTTTTGTGGATTGCATTATAGGATTATATCATGTATATTTATCTGTGAATGTTTTCTTTGTATGTAGATGAAGACAGTTTCTGGAACGATTGTCTCTACGAAGCCTGTTAGTCTCTCAAAAGCGGCTAACATATTGTCAAAATTTGTGAACTCTGATAATGGGGCTTCTCAGGCGGTAAACGCTTATCTTCGTCGTGCTTCTAAAGATTTTAATGAGCTTGTATACTTTAAAAAGCACCACAAATTTAAGAATAACCGGCCTAAGGAAGAAGCTTCAGCCAAATCCGATTTAAGTCATAGAAATTTTGAAGAAGATGAGAGCAAACTTCCGGAAAATGATGGGGTAAAGAGTGAAGATGATAAATTGAGAAAGAAAGAGAAGAAAACTTTGGGCAGCAGGCAAAATGACAAAACTGAGGTTGAGGTTGAAGAAGGTGATGAGAGTGTGAAAGAAAGGAGTGAAGAAAAGAAGAAAGAGAAGAAGAGGAGGAAAACTGATGGTAGTTTGGGCAGTGGGCAAAACGACAAAACCGAGATTGGGGTTCAAGAAGGTGATGAGAGTGTGAAAGAAAAGAGTGAAGAAAAGAAGAAAGAGAAGAAGAGGAGGAAAACTGATGGTAGTTTGGGCAGTGGGCAAAACGACAAAACCGAGATTGGGGTTCAAGAAGGTGATGAGAGTGTGAAAAAAAAGAGTGAAGAAAAGAAGAAAGAGAAGAAGAGGAGGAAAACTGATGGTAGTTTGGGCAGTGGGCAAAACGACAAAACCGAGATTGGGGTTCAAGAAGGTGATGAGAGTGTGAAAGAAAAGAGTGAAGAAAAGAAGAAAGAGAAGAAGAAGAAGAAAACTGATGGTGGTTTGGGCAGTAGGCAAAATGACAAAACTGAGGTTGAGGTTATAGAAGGTGATGAGAGTGTGAAAGAAAAGAGTGAAGAAAAGAAGAAAAAGAAGAAGAGGAAAAATGCAGAGGTTGAAAGCGGAGAAATTGGTAATTCAGTGACACCCGAAAAAAAGAAGAGAAGGAAATCCAAAACTGATGAATAGGCGTGAGAATTCGGTAAAAGTTTCGTTGCTATATTAGTTATTAGTTAATGTGATGAATGTAATACCATTATTAAGCCGTTATCTAGCTTACAGGCAATTTTGATGGGATAAACAAGTTTCTTAATTTCTATTATCATTTTTCATACTTGAATTATATTTTTTGATAATTGTTGACTATATCTTTCATGCTATTGCATTCAATAACGGACTTAATTTTCAAAATTCCATTTTTACATGGGCAGGAAGTTAAATCAACATATACGATAAATGTAGAGTAAAGGTTTAGATTATCAAATTGGGAGATTTTAGTAGCAGAACAATTTGGATCCACAACAATACAGTTTCCTAGACACAATTAGCAATATAACAGCAGTTTGGTTAACAATATCAAGACTTAGAAACTTGCACACAATAGTTTTGTCTGTGACTTTATTCGTAGATGGAAAATGCTTTGCATGTTTCCTTTTTTTTTTTTTTTAATTAGTTCTTCTAAAACTCAAAGCAAGGTTTAGTTTCTATGCTATAATGTTTAGTGTTTACACAGATATTAATGGCAATGTTATGCTTTTAAAGGGTAAATTTTAAGCTACAGGTAAATTTAGTCATCCGTGAGAAAGAATATGCAGATTGTCAGAGGAATGCCATGCATATACAGTTTTAATGTTGGCCATTGTGTAAAGCAACTCGAGATTGCAGCGGTGATGGAAAATTATCAGGAGTCCAAATTTGTGTAAGGTACTTCACTTGGATTATTTGATTCTTTCATATTAGAACAATAGAACAGCATGTACATCACTCTTGATATGGGTGGAAAATTTGACCCATTGTCTTTGAGCTCTATTTTGTTCCCAATGTGTTGGACCTCTTTTATAAATGACTTGTTCTGACCTTTTATCCCACCCGTTTACTTCCTTAATTTTGATCGATCATGGTGTTGTATTTTGGGTGCCAATAAATTAATTATGGTTTTTTGCTGGTTTCCCTCTTGTTTTTATGAATGTTTTCTGTTTTTGCACTATTAGTTTCTCGTCATTCCATCATTATGACGAGTTCTTACTTATTTGCTGGTTGGTCTAAGTGGTTGTAATGTAAATCCTTCTCGTCCTTGAAATTACTTTTATAAAGTAGAATTGGGATAGTGATTTACTGGATTAGTAGTTCAGCTTTCCTTTTTATCTTATTTTTTGCTACTGGTTGTAATGTTCTTCCTTCATGTTGAAGTTTGTAAGTGTTTTTTGTGCCTTGGTTGGGGGTGATGCAAAAGGTAGCGCTATTTTTCGTTATATATGGTACTCACGAGTTTCTAGGAGCATGGCTTACTCAGAGGTTATTCGTGAACGTTTTCTTGCTGTTATCTTAGGCTTATTTATATTCCCATTTCAACATATCTGTGATTTTGTATTTCATTCTCACGACTAATGCGTACCTGCTACCATGGTTTGCTATGGATTGGTGTCCGGTCAATATCTCCCTTACTAGTTTACTTGTATCTTTCCACCATTTACCAGCATTACGAGTCCTTCTGGTCATTAGGCGATATCATTACTGTTTCTTAAGTTTTCATTTCCTATTTCTCATGCTTGGCTTAAATGGTGAAATATGGTTGTCATCACGACTTGGTACTGATATGAAGATGATGTGATTTTCATCCTTATTTGTGTATCATTAGCGTGATTCTTTCTCTCCTTTCTACTTTATCAGTCTTGTGTGCAAGTTTGGTTAAGTTTGCCTTATGAGATGGTGGTCTGTCACTAGCTGATCTTATGTAATTATGGTATAGACAAATTGGAAATTTGGAGTCCCTTAAAGACTTAAGTACCCATTTAAACCTTCTCGTATCATGAGGTTAGTGTAGATTATCATCGTTTGTATTTTCTTCTTTGCCACTGTTACGTTCATTCTTTGGTTTTTTAGTCTTGTTTCCTCCCATATTAGTCTTGTGTCATTTTTTCACAGCTGGATGTTTTATAAATTTATTTTTGGATTCGCGGAGATGCCTGATAAATACTCATTCTGTTTTAGTTTCTACTGATACCCGAACCCAGTCCCAAATATGATTTGGATTATCCCGAATCTAGGTTTATATATTGGCAAATGCTCCTAGATAACTAACTTGTCAAAATTTAACAATAAATAGTGAAATAATAGCTTTTAGTTCTTTGAAGTATCCTAATAAGCAATTCATAATAACCAGACACCAAAGGTTGAAATACCTTATTGTGAAAGTGGAATAACACGATTAAAGAAAATTATTCTGAGATTAACATTAAACCATGATCACATCACATGTCTAACATGGGTTTGGTTAATTGTCCGGGTTCAAATTAGATTTTTTGACTTTGAACCAAAATGTATGTTTGCGGCGAATGACTATCTTGTGCGAATAAGATTTTGTATACACGTATTATCATTTTGATCATAGAACTCAGCATCAGATATTAGAATTGCAAGGTTCAAATCTTTTTGGGCATGTTTGATCCTTATGGAAAGTGAAAATCAAGACACAAAAACAAAAATGTACCTAAAGGTAAAATAGATCTACAATGTTAATTAAAGTTACAAAGATCCTATAGAATTGTTGGGCACCATATAATCTTGATGAAGTTGGAAGTCATAAGCAGAAGGGGAAGGTAAATTTTTAAAGGGGTGATTATATAAGATGCCATTTTTGGTTATTAATGTTTAAATATGTATCAACTTATATCTTCATTAAAGATTGAAGATTAAACATTAAAAGATTCTCTCAAACATAGAAAGGATGATGCAAACCTTTGATGTCTTTGGTGATCGTGTCAATCAATAATCCCATTCATTTATGGAAAATACGTCATCATAATCAATGAACCATCATCATCACTAGTGGATATATGGAGTATGCGGGTATGCATTCAATATCAATTATAAAGTTATTACTAATATATTATATTGCTATTAATTAAATAAGGGATAATTGCCTAGATATTCATAATAATACCTCAACTCAACAAAATATCATGTCCATCAAAATGTTCTCATAAGTATCACCAAATTAAGCAAGGTCCCTCTGTAAACTTCATGTCCTTCCGATTTTTCTCATAATATTTTTTTCCGGGCAAAATAAACAAATTTCGAAATGTTATGAAATGAAAGAACAAGAATAATAGATGGAGAGTAAGAGAGGAATATTATTGAATGATTAGTATCAAATGAATATAATGACAAGTATATATAGGATTAAACAAAACCCTAATAGACTAATAGTTAGATGGTGGGCTATCCACAAGCCCATGGGTTAAGCCCATGGATTTCACAAACACTCCCCCTTGGATAGCCACCATTTATAATACGCTATAGACTGCCTCGTTAAAAACATTATCAAGAAAAACCCAATGGGATAAAAAGTTGATGAGGGAAAAAAGAGTGCATGCGTATAATACTCCCCCAGAGTCTAATGTATACCGATCTTTCGAATTAGATGCTCAAAAAATTGTCGGCAATGATTTTGTGCATAAGTCGGCCAAATTTTCACTTGATCGGACTTGATGAACAACAATGGTTCTATCATTTTGTAGATCATAAGTTGAGAAAAACTTCGATGAAATATATTTAGTTTTATCTCCTTTGATATACCCTTCATTGATTTGAGCTATACACTTCACATTGTCTTCATATAAAATGTTGGATTTCCTTAATTGTCTTGAGACCGCATTCTTCTTGGATGTGTTGAATCGTCGATCTTGAGTAGACACTTCTCGATTGGATTTATAAAATTTAATAAATTTAGCATTATTTGACGACCTCCAAGAAATTGTGGTGTCTCCACAGGTGAAAACATATCATGTTTTTGACCTTATGTGGATCAGACAAATACCCGCTTATCAAAATTTAGCTTTTTCTTTGTGTAAAATAATCCCATATCATAGGTACCACAAAAATGACACAATATGAGATTGATTGCAATGTATAAAAATGTATTAAAGCCCCAAGTGGACTTAGATATTATAATGATTGTTTATCATTTTCTCCGAGGTGGAATGAATCCATAAACATATCTAGATAGATAATATTTTGAAGGTATGGACATCCATTTCACATTAGTGTACATTACTCCCTCTTGGATGTCCATTGTTATAATGATTATGCCTCGTTAAAACCTTACTAGATAAAACCCGATAGGACAAAAGTCTAGTTAAGGAAAAAGAGTACATAATTCTTTTAATGTGTTGAGGATGTTGCATCGTTAAAAACCTTGCCAGGAAAATCCGGTGAGACAAAACCATGGTCAAGGAAAAAAAATAGTGCAACATTTATTTTCTCCCCCTCATAATCACATCACTTGTGAATTTGTTGACAAATAATATCATCTCATCGAATTTAATGAGAAAAAACTAACTTTTATGAGATAAGTCATGGATCCATCATCGTTGATGTATCCATCAAGTTGAAAAATGTTGTATATGTATGCAAGACAGTGAGTGTCCTCTCATAGATAATAAGTTACCTCGCCAAAAATGTGAATTAAATGATTTTCAACTCTTTTATGACCAGTGAGAAATATCAACGTCTAATGATATTTGTCATCCTTCGAGGGTCGGAAGGATTGTCAACATTAAAATAATCATTGCATCATGAGGATGTATGACTCTTTGTACATGCTTGTAAACATTTCTTTCATATTCAGTTATGAATACTCTTCGCCTTTAGAACCTTGTAAAAAGTTCAAAGGATGTATGAATTGCAAAATACTCATAAAGAATGTATATAAATATGGGCTAAAATGTCCATTTAATAAAGAATCTATCATGCCCAAATTGATATAAGGACTTATTTGATTCGACAGTGTCCTCGAGAGCCCTCTATGAAAAGCATGAGACATTATAAATAGTGAAACATGCCTTTATCATATCTTCCCAATCATTTGATATAAGATCTTATTCAAATTGAATAAATGGTGTTCTTAATTAAGAACCTTTATATAAAGCATGAGGCTGTTAATAGTGGAAGCATCTTTAAGCATTTTATATCCTTGAGGGATCAAAAATGCAAATGAGTTAGACTTGTGAGTTATCATATAGCAAAGAGTCTTAGCATCAAAACTCTTTTCTTATATATTGTAGTTTCATACTCATCGTGCTTTAAGAATAAAGCCCAGCCATAGAATAGGCTTTACACCTTTATAAAATGAACTATAAGTCCAAAAATCTCGTATGAAGAGATTTCATAAATTTACTGTGTCTTTTTATATTGGTCAACTAATATTTGCAATTCTTTGCAAAAATAATTTCATGATGCTATATCACAATAGCTAGCGCTATATTATAATGATAGTATTATCGTCATCGATTTCATTAATATCGATTCCACGTTGTTCTAGACATGATATCATTTATTGAGATCTCTTCATTTTTGGGTACCAGAGGTTCTGATAGAACCTTCATGTCTAGTTTCGTTAGATTGAATTGGGGTCTTTAATTTCTCGATTTGACCATCTAAATAATTTGCTCCTTTTTTCGAGGATATAATTTGAAATCGACTTTTATTTTATCACGTTTCACGTGCCATAGGCTTATTAGCCATTTTAGTATGAGCATTAACAACTTATCATTCAAACAAATATGTCTGGCAATTATCAAAAATGAATTATCATTTGAATTTTAAGTTCATACTTGATACTATGAGGATCAATATTATATATTGATAATTCATTTTCAGTTTAAGTTGTTTTAAGATCTCCCCTTTTGGTCTCATAGTTGTGCGTTATGGTTGAGCATATATTGCACAAAAAAATAAAAATATATATGATTTATTTTTTTTCAGGACCAAAAATGAATGATAAGGAGGGAGAAATCTATTTCTATTTGCACGATGCGAACTCACATTATTGCATGTATATTAACATGGCCCCGTAGCATAAATAGTTTTGTTGCTCTCACAATAGATGTTGATTTGCAGTCAACTAAATCTTTTAACAAAGGCAAATTATGTACACTTATTGCAATCAACTGAAAACGTTGATGTATTTAAACAATATATACGTTCTCCGATATTATCAAACAAAATTTGATATTCTGAAATATGTACTCGTAATCTCATTAATCGAGTTACTTAGTCACGCAAACTTTAGGTTGCGATTTTCATGACCATTTAGACGATGCATCGATTTAAAACTCTAAATGATCCATTATGTGGATATATGAAATACCCGTTTGTTGATTTCAGAATTTTAATGGATTGAGTCCCAACAATAGTACGTATGATTTTTTTCTTGAGAGCAATAAATGTAAAATTATTATGTTGAGGAGACTTGAGGTTCCCTTTATACATTCGCATCATGATTGACTCGGGGTATGATGGTCTCACCGGTCTTGCCAATTAATGTAATAGTCATGGTCCATTAAACATGAAGTTTATGGCCATACGTGCTTCAATTGCACGTTTTATTTTATAATCAAAGCCATAGAATATGACGTATAATCAAAACCATGATATTGCAACATGAGGTGCATCTAGTTAAAGCGAGTGTTAAAGCATTAATTGCTTTTGATGGTAAAAATCTTTCTTCTAGGTTTTAACATAAAACGGATCTTTCACCGTAAAATATTTTCTTTAGAGTCCTTATTGAGATGAGGAATATCATTGATTTGGCACGGTCATATAGACAGGCCTTATTGTCAATTTAAATTGATTCTTCAAAAATATTTGAAGTAAGATGAATTTTAGCATAAAAAGTCCATAGGATACATGGAGATAAATGTTGATATTAAGATCAGTGAACTTTAATTTTATAAATTAAAACACTGTAAATATAAAAGAAAATTGCACTACATATTACACATGATGTTCGAAAATAAGATATTAGCTGTAAATGTACATGAATAATATCACAAATTGTTCATGTACGTATCATATAACATGTAGAATTGTATCAATCAAAACATTTCATATCTATCAAATTTTAACTACATATGTAAAGCTTTTAACTGTGAACCAGTAAATCAAGCATCATATAAGATATCTAAGTTTAGGTTTAGATATTTTCCATCCATAAGATAATTAATGTTAATAAAAATATTTATACTATCATATAAATTTATTGCAAGTATTGATACACATATATAATTTTGACCATATCATAAATGTCGAAAGCCAACAAAATTAACCACCATTGTTTTATACACATTAACTTATGGAAGTGATCATAAATATTTCTCAAATTGAACATATGAAGTCATATAACGTGAAAAAATTTAACGAACTACAAAATATAATAAATGACTAATATGAGTCAATACATATTATGAAAAATAGTAATGATAGAACTTGAGGTTCTAACAAAAAATATGACAATAACATGAGGTTATCTTAATTATAAATTCTCTATAGGAGATCATTGTGGATCTTGAGATTTTTTAAAAAATATATATATAACAGCTATTGAATTTCTTTAGGGGATCAATGTATATCTTGATGATCTAAAAAAAACATATAATAATAACACGAGGTTATTTTAATTTGTATATTCTCTTGAGGAGGTCATAGATATTGAAGATCATATATATATATATATATATATATATATATATATATATATATATATATATATATAACAATAACATGAGGTTATTGAAAAACATTATAGATTTAAAGGATCATATAAATATATATGAATAACATTAACATGAGGTTATGTTATTTGATTCATATTGGTGAATCATAATATAGACATCAATTTAACAATAACTTGAGGTATTGTATATGGATTCTTTTTACGTAGATTCAATAGAACATTGATTGTTCTTGTGATATAATAACAAATAACAATTCTCCTTTTGTAATCACAATAGAACATTGATTGTTCTTGTAAACTACAAAAGAGTCTGTAAGATAATAAGAAAATGAAATTAAAAACATATACAGTTTCCTCCCTATTATTCTCTGATAACGTGTTATGAAATGAAAGAACAAGAATAATAGATGGAGAGGAAGAGAAGAATATTATTGAATGATTAGTATCAAATGAATATCATGACAAGTATATATAGGATTAAACAAAATCCTAATAGACTAATAGTTAGATGGTGAGCTATCCACAAGCCCATGGGTTAAGCCCATGAATTTCACAACACGAAAGATATTGTTTGTTTGCCAAATTAACTAGTTTTTGTGAATTTATAAAGTGACATTTTGTGAACAAGGTATTTTTGAAGGTAAAGTTGTAAAACCATTTTTTTTTTATTTTTTTTTGTATATTAAAGTAATTTTCCCTATATAATAATAATAGAATAAAATTGAGATGCAAATAAATTAGTTGGTTCTTCAAGAGACAATTTTTAAAAGGAATATAGATTAAAGAGAAATGCTGAAACACGACCAAAAATCAAATAATTATTCCAATTTTGATGAAATAAACATTACCCAACTACAAAAAAAAGAACACTAAATACCAATAATCGGAAGTATTTAACACCTATTCTAAAATCTAAACTACAAAGAAAGAAAAGATTAATATTTCGATTTTCTTATTTGTAAGCTGCCGATTTCTTTTTAAAGATATCGCTAAAGGATTTTTCGGTTGGCTTCAACAAATTATAACCAAATCCTCCAATAATTGCTCCGATAATTGGGCCTAAAATATAGGCCCAAAGTCCTTTATAATTGTGCCTCACTAAAGCTGGTCCAATACTCCTAGCAGGATTCATCGATGCTCCAGAAATTGGCCTGATATAATTATCATTATTATATTATTCAAGTAATTAAATACGATTAACACATTTCAAAAAAAAAAAAAAAGAATATTAAATTAAAATAAAACTTATAGTAAAATAACAAACCTACCCTCCCACAAATACGTTCAGCATAATGGTCATTCCAACTGCAATCCCTCCATGCTTTTTGATCTATTTTAAAACAAGATAATTAAACGAATCAGTAGATAAAATTTAATAATTATAATTCTAAAATTAAACACATCAATTTAATTAATCCTTATCTCAAATATCACTATTTGTTCATTAGAATGAACACATACCGCTCTATGATCATTTGTAGCACCCGAAATAACAAACATTAGGATAAACGTGATGATGATTTCAACAACAAGCGACTGTAGGGTTGAACCGGCCGGTGTCGTTCCGAAAAACGAATCCTTAGTCACATCCATAAGCCATGACAACGTTGCGCTTGCAAGAATCGATCCCAACAATTGCGTCACTATATAAAAAGCCACCTGCATATATATATAAAAAAATAAAAAGTTATAATCAACTAGACCCAAATACAATATAACCAAAACTCAACTCCAATTAATTAAAAGCTTTTAAAACGTAAATTACTTACCTCTTTAAGCGGATGTAACCCTAAAAGCGCCAAGGTAATCGTCACGGCCGGATTAAAATGTGCCGAGATATGGCCAACCGTGTAAATCATGCACATAACGATTAAACCCCAAGTTACGCATATTCCAGGAAATGTCACAGTTCCACCGTATAGCTTATTAACGGCCACAGATCCACAACCAGCGAAAATAACACAATATGTACCGATGAATTCTGCTAGCAACTGTACACAATAACGATTAAATAACAAGCAAACAAATTAAAAGATATTTGAGTATTACGATTATAATAAAATAAGGTACCTTTTGAGCTATATGGATCTTATAACTGGTGGACTGGGTCAAGGAAAGATTGCCTTTTTCCATGTCAGAAAGATGTTCTACACCATTAGCCATTGTTAAATGAGGTTTCAAGACGAAAAGAAATACCCAAGATTTAATTTAATTAGGTTTTATGGTGTTGTAGCTAGGTTAAGTTGGTGGTTATATAGGGAAACAATCCTAGTGGATCATGATCGATATTGTGTTTTTGTTTACTTTTTTAAAATTTGAAATGTTGGTATAATTAAGTTATCTGGGTTGCTTATCACGGAATGAATATGTTGGGTATGTAATTTATACTTTTTCCTTTTTCACCTATTTCACTTTATTGTAACCATATGATAATAATAATAAATTTAAACTATGGTTCATAAATATATAATATAGGGAGTAATTAAGTTGCATATCATCCATTAATGCCAACTCTAGTTAAGTTTATGTAATTTGATCGTATTAAATAAACCGTGTGTATATATATTATATAATTAATTAATTAATTAATAATAATAATTATTATCATCATTATCATAAGTATTAGCTATAGCTAAAAGATATCATTTTGCATTGTAATAATGCAAATGAGTAGATATGATCCTAGTTGTTGACAAGTAGATACTCTTCGGCTTAGGTTCGACCAGACCTTTTTAATTTATCTCTTTGGATTATTATATATCATTATTTATTTATTTTTACTTTGTTCTGATCAAAATCCTGAAAATGTTAAGGTCAAATTATTAATAACTTGTTTAAGATAAAATAAAATGTAAACACATGTACATAAACTTGAAAATGAAAATGGGAGCGATACAGGTGCCCATGCCTATTAAAAACCTGCAAGTTGAAAATCATAAAAAAAAATAAAAAAATCCTGGGATGGGTTTAATAATAATAATAACTAGTACTAGTATAGTATAATTATTATATGATCCACCTGTAGATGTCGTGTTTGATATCAATTGATCATTTATAAGTAGATTTATTATCATTCATTTTTATGAACAATTCAGTGAGTCTGGAAATTTATAAAAAGCAAACTGTTTTGGTTACAATGGTAAATAAAAATGTACGTAGTGATCGATCCAAAAATGAAATCGTATTAGATTTTAACCAAAAAAATGCTTTGTAACTTGTATGAAAATTAATTAATCAAAAAGTGATATGTATGATGGAAGATGGATAAGAAGAATCATATGCGATTTAATTTTGTTACTCGATCGTATTTTGAATAGTCTTTAATCTTATCTACTTTTAAATTTCTTGACCAACTACTTTACATATTGAAAACCGAATTTCTCGTGATTGTAAAGTGGTGAAATTTGAACCGTAATTTAGCTTTCGTAATGCTCACTCTTTTTATCCAAATAATAGTTTTAATGATAATAATAAATAATAATAATAATGATAATAATAATAATAATAATAATAATAATAATAATAATAATAATAATAATAATAATAATAATAATAATAATAATAATAATAATAATAGTAATAGTAATAGTAATAGTAATAGCAATAACAACAATGATAACAATAACAATTGTAACAACAATAATTATAATAATAATCATAGTGAGTTGCAAATTTAAACAGATGAGAAAACTCACAGGTTAATTTTTTTTTATATGATCACATTTTATCTGTAATTCAAGAAATGCGGTTAATAATATTAATTTAATCTATAGTTCATAATAAAGTACAATGAATGTGATATGGTTTGTATATATGGTAGCAATACTGCTATAGCGATAGGAATACAACTACTTGAAATAATAATAATAATAATAATAATAATAATAATAATAATAATACTCCGTAATAATAATAATAATAATAATAATAATAATAATAATAATAATAATAATAATAATAATAATAATAATAATAATAATACTCCGTAATAATAATAACAATAATAATAATAAACGTCATTGATTTTAGGAAAAAGTTGATGGTAGTTCAGTTTGCATGCATCTAGTATTAAAGTTTTAGGTTGTGGTCAGACAAGTTGATGAAGCATCTAGTATTAAAGAAATGGAAGCTTTTAGGTTGTGGTTAGACAAGTTGATCCATGTATTCAGTACTAGCAATCAACAAGTTCTATTTATTTTTTTCCCCATTAAGTTCAATATGGATATAAATGGTGGTAAGTGTGTGTATTCAAAGTCAAATATCGGGTAAGTACATAAAAATGTAATTAACTATGACATGATATTCATAGTGTATACTCAACTATTCGGACTTCCATTGTGTGTAACAAACTATTCATTTCTTTCCATTGTATGCAATTTGGTGACGTGTTAACGTGTAAGGATGACATGTGGCATCTTATATAGATGACACGTGGAAAAAATGCCGGAAATTACATACAATGGAAAGAAATAAATAGGTTGTTACATGCAATGAAAACCCGAATAGTTGAATACATACTATGAATGTCAGGTGATAGTTAATTGCATTTTTATGTCCTTACCCCTCAAAATAAGGCAAGCAAGTTGTGGTTAAGAGCAATGTTTTAAAAGTCGGGTTTTTGTCGAACCGAAAAAGTGTTGATTCCCGGTCTGATCGGTTGGGCCGGACAGTCGGACCGAAATGGTTAAAATCTTGGAAACAATGTATACACGAAGAAAAAGATATACAAAATCATATCTACTAAACAATTTGACAATTCAACAATCTAACAACAATCTAACGATTAAACTTTGTTCAAATCATTTAACAAGTAAATAACTAAATATCATTTTTACATTTTAACAATCCAACAATCCTACAAATATTCCATGCTTAAACAATACAACAAATCCATATGATTTAATATGAACACATGCACCAACTGAACGAGTCAACAACATTCTATTTGTTTATTTACAAAAAAGTTAAAGTTTAATAAGAAAATAATGAATGCAAATATTAATAAACTAATAGGGGGTAAGTATATAAAAATTTAATTAACTATAACCTGACATTCATATTGTGTACTTAACTATTCGGGCTTCCATTGTATGTAACAAACTATTTATTTCTTTCAATTGTATGCAATTTGGTGACGTGTCAACGTGTAAGGATGACACGTGACACCTTATATATATATATATATGACACATGGAGAAAATGCCTGAAATTACATACAATGGAAACCCGAATAGTTGAATACATAATATGAATGTCAGATGATAATTAATTGCATTTTTATGTCCTCACCCCAACTAAGTCTAATATGTAAGCTTTTCGTATTTGTTTATTTTATTGATAATAAATGATGAACAACCTAGCTAGCAAAGTTGGGCATGTGATGCCAGATTCTTTAGTTGCAGTGAATAGTAAAAAAACTGCAACCATATGTGTATATAATGGGTTATAGTTAAAAAAAACAAAAAAAACAATGAAACCGGGTCAACATGCAATTCCGGTTTCCAGATCGACCGGCCCAAAAGACCCGTTGACTAGTCTAATATTGAAAAAAACCGGTTTATTTTAAACCTGAAATCTAAAAAAATACGGTTTAATTGGTTGAAGCAGACCGGACAAACTGGACCTTAAAACACCGGTTATGAGAGAGAAAAGAAATAGAAGGTTAGTTTTGACTTTTGATATGGATATATGAGAGAAGAACCATTTTGAAAAAAAAAGAGTAAACAAATGTCAGAAGTGGGATTTGAACCCACGCCCTCTCTCGAAGCCCAGAACTTGAGTCTGGCGCCTTAGACCACTCGGCCATCCTGACTTCTTGATACAACCTTTGACATCTCTATATTTAAAGATAACTGGGTAGTATGGATCATCCCACAAATCCAACTTAAACTTTTAATCATAAAATTGTAGGCTTTTGAAAAATAAATACCATTAGAAGTTTTTTTCATCGATACTGAGTTAGAATGTTATTTATGTCTCCTAGCTTGGAAGATAAAAGGATTAGATGTCTTCAAGTTTAGAACGTTCAAACGGTAAATAATAAAAAAACATAGAAATTCAACCTGGTTGTTAACATCATGTAATGGTCATTAAAACAATGCTATAATAATCTAGCTCTTCTTGGTAAAACAAGTAAGCATTTTATAAGGAGTAATAAGTTTACACATATCCGAGAGTACTTTTGACCCGTCTAATTTGTTTTGTTTTTGTTTTGTCAGTTCACTCATTTGACCATGGAAGTATAATACAGCCCAATTCAATACATATTTTGGTAGATGATAGAGAAGACGTTTATTGTCTGTATTTCAAGTCAGGATAAAGTACAAATCAACACATCCATTCACAATACGAGGAACAACCTACCCTTCATGTTGGCGTTAGCTACATAGGAACACTCTTACATAGTGATAGTTACATTCCAAAGATAGCTCTAAATATAATTCTGCAACTCCTTCCTAAAAAAAGGGTCTAATAGTTTAAAGCTGTAGAGGTCAATCATAAGTATCTATTGGACAAAATTTCGTGTAATATTCTGCACAATCATCATGCAAATTCCATGGAGAATGATGTCTTATTCATCATTCTGCAAGAACAATAACAAAGTATTAGTAAGAAAGCGTACATGTTGCACTAGCTGGGGATGAGAATAATTTGGATTGTCTTCATCTCAACTCTTTTTAGAATAAAAAAAAAAGCTCAAAAGGAGACCATTGTGAAAATTGTCCATAACTCAATATATTCACATATACTACGAAGAATCATACTATTACTGTAAGACAATCAATACATTAACTATTTAGGTCACAACCAGCCAGCCTAGTCCATTTTAACCTGAACCTCTATGATTACAGAATCGGTCGACCCACCCATCTTGCAACCTCTAGTAGGGTGGAGCTAGGAATGTTTAGAAGGGGGGTAAATTTTTTTTCTTTCTATCACATTAGGGGGGTCAAAATCCTAAATTGTCACTAATTACCTTTAAAAACATTATTTTTTCGATAAATTTTTATTTCTAGGGGGCGACTGCCCCCATTGCCCCCTTTCTAGCTCCGCCCCTGGGACTAATACATGACAAAAGATCCTATAAATTAATAAGCATATCAACTTTATATTTGTTTATCAACAATGAACATGTCAGAGAACTCAAAAGTAGTACTTTGGAAACAGAAAAGATGACACTTCAATAGCCAATAAAGTCTTTCTGTATTGTGTATTTTAGCAAACTAAAGTGTCATTACTTCCAGCAACTTGATTGTCATTTATTTATTTTGGAATTGTTCAGATATGTGCCAAGTAAGGAAATTTCAAAATAAGAACCAGTCTTAGTAGTACCTCACTACTTCCTTCGTCCAAAAGGACACAATATCCAGTTTTTTGATTTAAAAATTCAGTTTTGGTATATTTTACATATTTACTTTCTTGCACACGCAAATTCTAATCATTAACACCTCCTCACAGTATATTAGATGTATGGGTTTGTCTGAGACTACAAGTCAAATGTTGACTGTCTGAGCCTACAGGCACAGACTAGAAACTCCATATTGAAGAAAATTTGCTCACCTTAAGAGCATCGACTTCGAGCTTATTGTTGTGTCGCAAATGTAAGAACATCACTCGGAGGTACATCATGCATTGGCAACCTGAAACAAGAAGACCAAGTAAGAACTAAGAAGTCAATTGTATTAATCTGTCTTTTTAAATGGAAGTTTCAAAGCGAGCACATTATAGATCAAATATCTCTTTCGTATTTGATACTCAACTTGATAATTTTGAAGATATATAGATTCAGATTGCAACAAATGATCACCTCTATGACAAACCGCAGTACCTAATGAAGACCCATCTAGGGTGGTGAACACCACTATTTATGCATCAGACTATTATACCATACAATACTTTAAAGCATACTTGGTGGTGTATGGCTAAAATTTGGTGGTGTACAAATCATCACACATCTAAAAACACAACACCTTTCTGAAAATTTAAATGATAGGCGAAAACACGAAAATTTATACGACAAGAGTATCAAATCCTTGTGGGGTGGACAATGACTGGTGACAAAGGCACACGGGACCAGGGTGTTCCCTCCAATTTACACCTTATGCGGACTTTAATTATAACAATATTACAAGTAGAGCATGAGATTGGTATTGACTGATACATATGCAGTAAATCTAGAAGTGAAACATCTGGAAAAGTAAGAAAGTAACAAGTAAAGAGCCAAGGAGATGAATTATCAGAAATATAAGTGGCATTGGTTAAACTGTGGCAATCAACAGAACAAAACTGCGCTCTTGTTGCACAACAAAAGGTGAAGCTAATCAAGCCTTTTAAGCAACAACATGCATAATATGAAACCAATTTATAATATAGATAAGTATTATGCACACAGCACAACAAACTGAAAGACAATATAAAAGGTGTAGAGGTTCCCATATTGACCATTTACTAAAGAATGAGCCACTTTGGGTTGCGTTTCATCTCAAGGTCTCAAACTTGTCATATTTTAATTTTATAAATATTTGGATATTGCTATTATAGGACTAAAAATGTTTCTTTTCAACCCAAACCCATTTTTACCATTTACTTCTGAAAGGAGCTACTCATGATTAAACAAGTAGATATTCAAAAGATGATCAGCGCTTACTGATCTTCAACGCGCATTTTCTTTTGTGCCTTTTTCTTGTGTTTACGATTTCGCTTCTTGCCAGAAGTTGGAACCACGAAAGCCGCCTGTGCTAAAGTTGGATATGGCATTGGAAGTGGTGGAGCAGCTGTTACTGATAACACCTCTGAGTTTTCTAACTTAACTACATTTGAAGAAAGATGAGCCACTGGAATGCTGGAAAAGTCCCCCAAGGGTGGTGCTGATACTACAATAGAAGAAGGTGCAACATCATTCCCAGCAAATGGAGTCTGTGGCAAAACTATAGTCGTTGAAATAGCAGGAGTCAGTGCCTGAGTAGTTGCGGAAAACGCTTCTGAGTTGTCCACCTTAACTACGTTTGAAGAAAGATGAGTCACTGAAATGCAGTGAAAGTCCCCTAAGGGGGGTGCTGATACTCCAGTAGAAGAAGGTACAACGTGGGTCCCAGCAAATGATATATGTGGCAAAACTGTAGTATCTGGAGTGAGTGCCTGAGTTGTTACTTCCTGGCTTGGCCTTTGAGTTGAATCCACAGACAAATGTGTTGCAAGGATAGTAGTGTCTTGTACCGGGCAACTCTCAAAATGAGGCATTTTGGTTCGTTCCTCAACTTTAGCCTTAATCAAAGTGACACCATTTTCAGATCCAGCTGGCACTACTTCCTCATCATTATGTGCATTTTGTAACTTCTTAAGTACGGCATAATGATCATACTTACGCTTGATTATCTCTGACATTAAGATTCCTGATTCGGAATCTGCACATATATCGACAAATTTCAGCTCAGTACACAGAAACTTGAGAAGTATGTTACAATCAGCTCACTGACAAATGATTTCAAATCTAGAATGTACCTAAACATTTTAGAACAACAGCATGTGCAGCTGATTTTTCAGCTTCTTTCTTGTTTCTGCTGTTTTCTCCTGTACAAGAAACATCATTGAAAACCAAAGAAGAACGGAAAACAGGAGAAGATGTATCGAGTTGAATGGTATGATAGGTGGGCTTCTGTATATTCATCCTACTAGCATATTCAACCAGAATAGACTTGCACGAAGATTTATCCTGTAGGACAGCATGATTCAATAAGAAACACTACCTTAAAAAATAAACTTACTCGGTATATACTATAAAAATTGTAATCAAGAAAGATACATGCACCAAACCTCACAGACAAGACGTGATGCTTCATCCTTTAGCTTCTGCAATGTACCAAATAATGCTACCCGTGAAGCATCCATCTCAGCCATCTTACGCTGCTGAAATGTGTTTGGGGATGTATAGCCCACACCACCGACCCATGCAGTACATATGAACTTTGGTAAATGTTGAGAACCTTCATTAAGAGTTTGATACATCGGCAGTTGCTTCCATAATTTTTGAGAATATTGATTCAGAACACTCTTGTATATGTGTGGTTTCACACCTAAAATAAAAAACAATATTGCATTATATCAAACGTAACATTAGAAGCCGCAAATCATGTCTCCTATACCAGCAAAAATACACAGCAAACACAGTTAATTTGCCTATCGAACTTGCATTAGGACTTGTATATGCTGAAAACACAGTTTTGAATCACGTGGTTCTATTTCTTTGCTTCCACAGAATAATCACTACGTATAATGATCGTATAATAGTGCTCGCGTTCCATAAATTCTCTTAATAACGAAACAGAAGTATATAAAACTATATAATGCTCTAACACACTAACTAACAAAACCTTTAGCTAATTCGTTATGCATATCTCTTTGATTTTACTAGGTTATCACTCTCGTTTCGTAAGAAGAAGATTAGAATCAGCATACATGATCGTACGAAATTCGCATTATTTATACACTTTATTTGATAGATACATATATAGAACACGAAATTACCGGTGGCCAGAGGTTGAGCTGATGCGACAGCTTTCATCGGCTCCGTCATGACTGACAGATCAGCTGAACTTTTCTGGAGAATTCACCTGCTGTAATTAAGCTAGGGTTTTTACGTCACCGAGGGGTTTTACGGGTCCCTTTAGGATTTCACATCGTCACTAATCTTTTGAAAGTGTATACAAACTGCCCTTGTATTATGCTCTTTTTTGAAGTTACCCCATTTATCTTTTGGATACTTTATCAAATGGACCTTTAACTTGTTAAAGTGTCAACTTCGCAATTATTTGTACTCCGTAACTTGTAGGTTGTGGTTGGTAACCGAGGTTGGAACTTGATTTTTGTGGCCGAGTGTAGCTTACTCGCAAATCGCAATTATTTTTTGATTCTTCAAACTCTGGTTTTTTTGTCTATATATGATTAATAACGTAACAATTCAGCCGATTATTTATACATATAATGTAAAGTAAAAAAATGGGTATAAAAACGCTTTAATCCAAATGCGAGCTTTAATCCAAATGTAAAGTAACAATAGTCCGTTTTCATGTGCATATAATCCTATTATGGTCTAGTACTTTTTAGCTATTTAGTACTCCGTAATATTATTAATGTACATTAAAATCGTTGGTGAACACATTCACTACTACAAAATCACAAAAAGACTACAGTATAATAGTCAAATGGACCATGGATTTTGAGGGGTGGTCTATAAGGGGAGAAGTCTATTTAACAAACAAAAGAACCACGGATCTTTTGGAGTGGTCTATTTGACATAAGGACCACGGTTCCCACGTTAAGAACCGTGGTCTATTTGACTATTTTTTTTAAATAAATATATTTTTTATATATATAAATTTCATTTATTTATATATAAAAATATGTTTGTATTCAAATAGACACCGAATGTGGAAAAATGCAATCATCACAAATTATATTCATACCTCAATAATACAATTAATAAGATTATTGTCAACAATTTCTAAATCAAGAGTTTAGATTACCGACAAAGTAAGAACAAAGTGGTTCGATTAAATACTCAAATAAACACCTCACAATTCTAATTTGCATAAGGGTTAAAGAATACCGACTACAATACATTATGAATTCCAACTCTCGGAAGCAGTTTTTCTTTGGCCTTTTGAATCTTCAAAATCTTGTTCACAGTCTTTTGCTCTTTGACCAAAAATGCCTTAATGATCCTATAAGTAAATGGATACTAGGATTGAGTGATTTAACTAAATTGATGATAAATACACATGTAAATGTGACGTAAATGTAAATGGAAATCTGATTACAAGTTTGAAAACAACCGATAATTAATTAATATCCTACTCACTAACTAAACAAAAATTTGTATACATACTTAGGCACATATCTCCTGGAAGCTTATAGCCTAGTATATATTTTGTAATAACATAAAGCAATAAGAAAATAGAGACACAACATACACCTACTCACTATGAGCAGCAAGAAACTCAAATCCGAAAATAGACAACAATAACATACCAAACGAAAAGCAGAAAACACATACCAATTTGAGCAGTAAGATTCGAATTCAATCAGAAAGCAGTAAAGAGCAGCTAAAAAACGTTAAGCAGCGTCAAAATCAAAATCGTGAAGCGGCCTACAAATCGATATCAAATGGTCAAACAGATTAAGAGTTTAGCATTACCTCATCTAGTATTATCAATAAATATTCTGCTTGTAAAAGTAGTAGGTAACCAGATCTGCCGTCTGGGAGAGGTCGTCTGAAGATAACATCCAGTAAGGAAAATACGTCACCATTTTCTCAGAATCCCATTTTTTAGCTCAGCCAAGGCATAAAACCTGTTTCAATGCTGCTATTAAAATATTATATACTAGAGTAAAAGATCTATTATTAGTTATGACCATAGGTGACTAAATCAAGACTTACACCTTAAATAACTTTTAGAATCAAGACCAATACTCAGATATGACCCGAATTGACCATTACCAAACTCGCCCATCTAGCCACATCTATATCGAACTTTATAATTTTCAACTCCGTCATTGTTGTGATTTTGAGGGGTGTCCCAATATGTATATTCTTGTCATTTTTCATGGGACAAATAGAATACTTTAATTGATAAACACGCTGTGACACAAATTCCATATCAAACGATCACATTCATCATACCTGCAATGAAGATAAAGATCAATGGTCTTGGAGTTCAAAAAATCTCCCAGGGTAAGCAAGGCAAATACAACATAATTCTGGTGTTGGTTATCCAAATCTCAGGTGCCCAAATGTCTTTCAATCTCGACCCGATAATCATAATACTATAAGTAGCTCGCCGTTACAATTATGTCCAAAAAAAAAACTCGAAAACTTAAATAACATTTGAGTAGATCGAATAATCCCAACTCCCCAACTCCATACATTTATCAACTGTAATCTATATATATATATATTGAACATAAGAATTAAAATCGTCGATGTTATACCATATGCAACTACTTACTGACTTTTAGTGCCTCATATAATTATAATAATCTAAATAGTTTGAAACTATGAACAAAATATGTAAAATAATAATAGTCAACTCCTTAAACCAACATCTTACCAAACCAATATGGGTCTGCAAAATATGATGCATACTCTGCACGCTGCAAAACAGTTAAATAAAAAACTTACCTTAATATATAAGAATTCATAAAAATGAGCAAAGACCGTATGAGATTTAGATAAATGCTTTACTTGCAATGACTGGCATGATTCAAAGCTTAACAGAGTAACGGAGTAACGGGTCAAATGGTGTAAGTCAAAACAGGTTGGTTTAGGCCGACCCGCTAAGAATTTTTTCTTACCAGAAAATTCTTCGAATTTAAACAACGGGTTTAAGTAAAATTTCAGTCTCAACCAACTGCAGACCAAAGAGCATCAAAATATCAGCAAATAGTCAAACACAAACACACACAAAAACATAATTTTATGTTTTAAATCCAAATTTAGAAAGAATTCCATATTTTTACAGCTCCCACTTTTAACATTCGTATACTATAATAAAGTCTTAACATTTTACGAAAAAATAATAATAATAAAGATAACATTCTTATTAAAATAAGCAGTAAAACACAAGATACCAACTTTTAGTATTCAAGTAAACCAAAGATGACCTAAAACTGATAAACTCATAAACTGCATATTCTTTTATCTTCAATACCTAACATCTTATAGTATGAAATAACAAACATATCACAATTAAGTGTCAACACGAATACTAATTACTTCAATGATATACAAAATTAGGGCAAATCAAACAAGACATGAGTCAATAAATTAAATTCAGCCACTTAGGGTTAAATTACCCAAATTAAAGGACATATATATCCACAAAATCCTAGTCAACAAATTTAGGGCTTAAGAATAAGAATGATACTTAAATAAACCTGCAAATTAAAATGAAAAGACAAAAAAAAAAAAACTTTAATTATAATGCTTACCTTTGAATGCTTTAGAGTTGAATGATGCGATGATGAAACTGTGAAGATGATGCGACGGGGAAGAAACCTGAGATGGTGCGATGAGAAAGACGCCGGAGAAAAGACGGAAATCGAAATAGAAATCTATGAGATTGGGAGATCGGAGATCTAGATATGTGGTGGAAGGGTTACTTATCTTAACAAATTCAAATTACCCGGCGAGCTTATTTTATGGGGCTTATTTATTTATTTGCTTATTCCGACTAAGCTTTAAATTTTGTGTTTTAATGAGCTTATTTGCTTATATGTGAGGCAGAATTTATAAGCTTAAATAAGCTAAGATTTTTGAGCTTATTTGCTTATAAGCAATAAGCAAATAAGCTACAAAATGAGCTCCCTCAAACACCCCCTTAGAACACGGGTTGTTTGAATAGAAGTGTGTTCCGTTTGATATTCGTTTTCTAGAAAATAGACCACGGGTCATAAATGAAAACCGTGTTCCGCTTTTTTTTAACCGTGGTTTATCTTAAAAAATATATAGTTGTTTAATTTTTGTCAAATGGATCACAGATTTTATGGGTTTTTCACTATTTCTGTGATCTATTAGAAGTGGTCTATAATTGTTTTTGTAGTAGTGATTGATGATACGGGGAATTACAAGTTATATTGATAGCCTTGTATCTCCGTAACACTCAAGGGTAATAAGGTGTACGTTCTACTAGAGTAAAAACGAGTGATGGGAGGCTTGGTAACTTTGACGGCGATTCCCTCGTTTGATAACTCGTATCATATCACGGTTTTACGCCACTAGCTTCATAGTTGAAGCCGAGTTGATAGAAGTACGAGGACTGTATTCTGATATTTAAAGAAGATCATTCATAGTATGTTCGAGTAGAAGAATTAATTAGAGTGATGTATTCACAAGTTGATTATAACTCAACTTGTTGGAGAATTAAAGGGAAGATATATATAAAGTTAATTGTAACTCATTTTGTTGGTGTACAAGAGATGATATTCCCGTCTTATTTATAGGTGAGAATACGTTGTAGTATCTGTGCATGCAGCTCATACTTTGAGCAGCCATGGTGTGTGCTTGAGCAGCATGTCTTTGTGCTTTGAGGAATTAAGGGCGCCGACTTACTGGTCTCATCATAATATACTCTAGTTTTTGGACCACGATCTATTAATCATTTGTGGGTTGAGTTTAGGACTTAAATTAATATTCGTGGGCTGGTTATAACCAGATGGGATACCTATGCCCATTACACATGATGTTTAGAAATGTAGATTTAGCCACATATCATTACTCTAGTTTTTCTTATTGGCAAGCAAAGCAAAATTTCAATAGAAAAGACTGATAGCAAGAGTATAAGAAAAGATATAAAGTTCCAATGAGAAACATCAAACCATACCAAAGTAAAAGCAACAAAAATAACACATAAAGTAACGTCCAAAACGGACTTTAAATATCGACATGCTCGACACGATCCGCAAGTAAAATTGATGGTGGGGGTGACTAAAAGGGCATTTGGCCGACGAGCTTACTTGTATTATTCCATTTATCCATGTATGTATTATTGTATTATGTACATTCATATAAGTGTCGATGTTATACATCGGAACGTAAAATGTTAGTTGTGTGAAATTTTTAGGTAAACCATTTTCATATGGTCACAACATTGATTGAAATTATGTTTAATTCGGCTTATATAACTCAATTGCATAATTGTTGTTGAGTGTGCTTAGATATGATTGATGATACATATGAATATGAATGGCTTTGGCTTTTAAAGCAAGTAATTTGACATTAATTAAGAAAATAAAATGATATTAAAATTAGGACTTCATATATTATTTCGATTGTATTTTATATTGGGCTGTTTTTAGCATCTATCTTACACCCTTATAAAGGGTTTAACCATTTTCTTCAATGCCTTACATATTTAAAGAATAGAAATGACCGAAATACCCCTATATTCAACAAAATAGACTAAACTACTCTTAGTTAATTTTAGAAACGATCTATGATATTAATTAGATTTAATCCATAAATAAGCAAGTGTACATCTAAAAATAACTCAAACCTATAATTAAATTGAATATTGAATAAACGAAATTAAAATATACATATCCATTTAAATTAAAAAATAGAAATTTCTAACTAATATATAGTGGAATTTACTTTATTAATACTTACTTTGCGATATGAAACGGAATAATTACCCCACTGCTTTGCGCGGGTATCTGCTAATCTATTCCTAATATACATAACATAAATATATTTTAAGTTCTAGTTGACATATGTAGTTACGTGTAAATCAACAACCTTTTCAAATCCTTTATATTCATATTCAATATTCAATTTAGTATATATTAAATACTAATCTCAGAGCTTATATAATTAAAAAATGTTTGTTTTTTTTCTTTGCAATTATATGCAAAACTAGCTAATTAGTTTTTTTATAGCAAATATATAATAACTTCATCCATTGCAAAATTATTATCACCAGATATAAAACATATAGTTAAGAACATGTATTTCTTTAGATTTTTATCTTTACTAGTTTCAAGCAATTTGATTGGTAAATTTTGCAAGTAAATAGTTATTTTGAGACCTACGAGGCTACGAGTACTAGATTCTACGGAGTAACATCGAAACGTGATGAAATAAACTGCGACAGAGGGGTATTTTTAATTTTAAACTACAAATTTACAATTTTGACCTTTTATTTTCAGCTCACTTTGCAATCGTTTCTCTTTTGTTAGGGTTTTTAAAATAAACCGACCTTCAACTTCCACCGGAAAAAATGGCTGGAAACAGAAAGCGGCACCGTCACGGTTCTCCACCAAGGAATCACGATCGACGGAGCAGCCAAAGTCCCTATCATTCACCGTCACAACATCCTGAACAACCAACTGGTAAGCGCCCAATTGTTGCATCATACATCGATACCCCTAATTTGTCTGTTAAAGTAAAACTACTATGCGAATCAATCGAAAATACACCTTCATTAGAATTAGAGAGGGTTTTAAACGATTCTGGACTTAGGGTTTCAACAGAAGACGTCGAAGACGTTCTTAAACTGTCGTACGGCCACCCTGCATCTGCCGTTAAGTTTTTTCGGTGGGCCGGATATCAGTTAAATGATAGACATAGTCCTTATGCTTGGAATTTAATAATTGATATGTTAGGTAAACATTGTTCGTTTGATGCAATGTGGGACGCAGTTAAATCGATGAAAAAAGAAGGGATACTCTCGCTAGCTACGTTTGCGTCGGTTTTTGGTAGTTATGTGATGGCTGATAGAGTAAAAGAAGCCATTAGGGCATTTGAAGTAATGGATCAGTATGGTTGTTCCGCGGATATTGTAGCGTTGAATTCGCTTTTTAGTGCTATCTGTAGAGACGGAAAGACTGTAGATGCTAGAGATTTCTTAGACTCTGTGAAAATGAAGATTAAACCGGATGTGGATACTTACGCGATTTTATTGGAGGGTTGGGAGAAGGAACAAGATGTGGTTAATGCTAAACGAACGTTTCAAGATATGGTTGCTGAAATCGGGTGGGATCCTAATAATTTTTTAGCTTATGATTCATTTCTAAATACATTGTTGAAGGGTGCCGGTGGGCTTCATGAGGCTTTGAAGTATTTTGAATCTCTGAAGGGAAAAAATTGTTTTCCAGGAATGACGTTTTTTAAAGCTGCGTTAAATGAAGCTGCTACAAAGGGTGATCTGAAGTCTGCTATATTGTTATGGGATGGGTTGACTGTGCAAAATAGTTTTAAACTTGATACTGAATTGTATAATTCGATGATATCGTTGTATGCTTATGTTGAGGATGCTGAGCTTGCGAAGAAAACGCTAGATGAGATGGTTTTTAATGGGGTGTTTCCTGATACAGACAGTTACAATATTCTATTTCAGTTTTTGTTAAAAGGTTGGATGTTAAAGGAAGCGCAAGTGATATTTAGTGAGATGATTAGAAACGAGTTTGTGCCAACACATGGTAATTGTTATATGGCAACTAGAGTGTTTCTAGATGGTGGGGATCCTTATACAGCTATAAAAATTTGGAAATGTATGGTTGAGAATTACTTGTCGGATGTTGAGGAAACAGGGAATCTTTTGGTTTCTGGGCTACGTGATCTTAATCGTCTTCCTGAAGCAGTGAAGTATGCTGAAGATATGATAGATCGAAGGATCAAGTTGAGTTCTTCTACTCTAGCAAAAGTGAGGCAAAGTCTTGCGAAAGCTGGAAAGGGATCTGTTTATGATGAACTTCTTAAGAAGTGGGAAGCTTCATTAGGTTGTTAGTTCACCGTGTTTCTGTGCCATCCTCATGCCTGGTTATATGATTGCTTTGGGGTCAACTTTAAGTCTTGTCTATACAAGACTCTATGTGCAGTGCTCCATTTATTGGAGAAAAGTGTTATGGGCGCTCTTTGAATTTCCATAGATCATATGGAAACTACTCGTTTTGTAGGGATTAATATTTGAAGTCTTGAATGTAGCATAGTTGTAGATAAGATAACCACTTCTTTTTTTGGCAACAATTTACAAATGTAACTAGAATTCGTTTTGACCTATGCAGTTTTCCATCTCTCTATCAGAGCGCGGCTTATTCTCTCTTTGTTTTGTGACTTTTAGTAATCTGATTCGTTTAAAACTTACCTAATGTGTGTGTGTGTGTGTGTGTTTCATTATTAAGCTCATCAATTAGTAAGGGTCCTAGACTCCCAGTACACCTTCATGAGTTCATGTACATTTGAACATGGCAAAATGTTCATTTATATATGGTAAACTGTCTGTGACACAACAGGAGACGGCAAGTCGGTAACATCAAAAGACTCGAACATGCTTGTGTAGTTGAGTCTCACACTTCGTGATAGAAGTACCCCAAGTTGTTTTGTCAACACGAAGTTGATAATGCAAATATGCAATGGATATGTTGAGGGATGGTTGGATATGTTACTCTATATCATGTCTCCTATGAAGGTCATTGTGCAAGTTGAACTCCTACTTCAGGCACTATTGCTAGTTAGTTAACTTACGAAATTTCTGGAAAATTGAACTATGAAGTTCACATTCTGAAAACTAATCTAACTTCTCTGCTATAGAATTGGATTTAGGTACATGTATTTCAATTTTTAATTGGTCAATTTGTTAGATATTATATATAAAACTAATAATAGATATATCATTTTCGAGTGAAAATGTTTACAGATTAAATAACGAAATCAATGAGCAGCATTATATAGCTGGAATAGCTCAGTTGGTTAGAGCGTGTGGCTGTTAACCACAAGGTCGGAGGTTCAAGCCCTCCTTCTAGCGTTTATATCTTTTTATTTCCATTTTAGCTATTTTTGGTCTTATTTTCATAAAAGTAAATCTTACCTTTTAGTTTCGCTATTTTAGTGTTATTTTCATAAAAGGAAATCTTTGGCTACCTTTCTATAATGTTGTATTCATAGAAAGTATATCTTGTGTTCTTGCTTAGGCTATTCTTGTATGTTATGTTCATAAAAGGAAATTCTTGTATTCACATACAAAGAAAATAGTCCTTGTCACTGTTAAATGTAAACTAAAATCTAATTTAATCAAAGTTTTCAACATACAATCGTATGACTTAAATTTGAAAAGTTTAAAATCACAACGATCACAGTTTCCTTTCATGAACAACTCACATGGTAGATGTCAAATTTTCGCTTGCGTGCTTAAAAGTTGAACAAATATTCTACATCGCATCGACTAGCAATAGGACGTAACAAATTACATGGAGAAAAACTTGAAAATGTTCCTTAAAACAACTTCTCTTTATACCGCAAAGAGATGGCCTAGAGATGATAACCGTACACTCATACGATCTTGGCAACATCCTTCATCAGTCCCCTGTTAGCATTACAAAAATCAATGTACTCTTGATAAGAAATAAACCCATCGCCATCAGTATCGATTTCAGCCATCATACGTTGCACTTCTTCAGGTGACACAGAACCAAGCAGTTTCAAAGCTTCTCCCAGCTCTGAAGATGAGATCTTTCCGTCTCCATTGATATCAAATTTCTTGAAGATTCGCTCAAGGTCAGCCTGCAGATCGTCATCTGCCATTTTGGTTTCCTAATGGGTAGCACCGAGTTTCGCTTTTATGTACGTCGTTTGTTTGCGTGGTGGTTTGGTTATTTGAAAAAATGATTAAGGATGGTATAGGCTTATAAAATGGTGGTTTGGGATGAAAGTTGTGGCAGTCCTTAGGATGTGCAGTGTAAAGAAAGAATGGATCACTAAAATGTCCGAAATGTAGGGGTTAAAGATACACCTTACACCTATAACAGATTATCAAGCATAATTTGAAATTGTCTATCAATATACAGTAGTTGTTAAGGTTTGATTACTTTTCTTGCAAACATTTAGGGGTATATAAAGTTTGGTCTTTAATTACTAAATTGCACAGTTAAACTAACCTAAATGATTTAATTCTAGTCTAATTATACAATTATATCCATCCATTTCAACTTTATCAAATGCATGAACGTGACCTACAATTGTTTTTTTTACGTTAGTTATATCCAAAATCATAGAATTATAATTTAACATGTTAGATTCACTCCCCCCTTTTTTTTTTGTTGTTGTTGAATAATGGTAGTAGGTTGAGCATTGAAAAACGTAAGACATAGCCATGGTCAAGGACTCAAGGGCCCATTTGCTCTTTATATGACAGCGAGATCCTCAGATTATGAAAAGAATCAAAGATACAGACATGAAAAAGCCTGATAATAAATAATTGGGTTGATACATAACAATCATCAAATCTATCATGATTCCCTTTTGTCCTTCTATACAGCAAGAAACAAAAGCTTACAGATTCTTTTCAAATATTTTGGTATCAAGATATCAACACGAATTCGCCTAATAGACATGGTCACACGGCTTATGTAAAACATATTCTTCCACATAATCCTGCATGAGATTGAATTTGGGTCTTCTCATTATGGTGCTAGGTTAATATCTAACTTGGCTACCCAAAAAGATTGAGTCTCCCTCTTTTCAACCAAAAATAAATAAAATCTAAATGTAATATCTGCTAAGATTTACTTATTAATGATCAAAAGGAAAGGGATTCAACTAACATAGTAACATAGAAGACGAGTCATTGCACAAATACGGAAAAGAAAAAAAAAAGAGCTGATAAAAAGGCCCCTAGCTTGAACAATATCACACATCACACATATTCTTAAATAAAACCATAAAAATGAGGGATTCAAACCCATGACTTTATTACCACCTAAAAAAAGTATTATTGAAACTAAACACTAGATGGGTAGGAATCAGACAAATTAACTAAATAGGAAGTTAAACAGTTACAACAACAGTAAGCTACATTTTCTACAACGATCGAGTTTATTGACTCACCGTTTCAGGAAAAATGAGGTGTTTGTGGAAATGATTAATATACAACCTGAATTTGCAAAAAGAATTATGCAACAGTCTTCAGCAGAGCATTCATGACAGCTTCTGTAGTAGGTAATGCTGGAATTGCACCTCTTTCTGTAACAGTAATTGCACCACAAGCATTTGCAAAACTAAGGGCTTCTCGTAGCCGCTTCTCATCCTATAAAATTGGAATTGTAAAGCAAATTGTTAAGCTTCAAGTATGTAAAATAATTTGCTAATGAGTTAAACACCTTTATTCATCAACATTTTATTTAGTCGGTCTCATTTCTACAATAATAGAATGCCAATGAAATATTTTTATATTGTTGCTACAAAGTGATACCTTCAGTATGGAGACATCTGCAGCAATTTTGGATAATACTCCAGCTACAAAAGCATCTCCAGCACCTGTTGTGTCCACAGGATCCACCTTCAAACCTTTCACTCTTCCACTGAACTCCTGTAAAATTAACGAAATTGACAAAAACGGTTAATTGCCAGTCATTTTACATAAATGCTCGTTATAGCAAATTATTAAAAATCTAGACATAAACATTGCTTCAAAAGCCACTACTAAATGCACACCTTGGTGTAATATCTGCAGCCATCTGGTCCTTCTGTCACAAGTAACAATCTAAGGTTTGAATGGTACAATTTACGAACAACATTATCATCATATGGATCTTCTCCATTTGTCAAAAAAACAATCTCCTCTTCACTTATCTGATTCAATGATCAGGATCATTAGACTACATATTGCATAAAATTTTCTGATCAAAAGAAGAATTTTAAAGTGAATTACCTTAATTATATCGGCCGTATCCCATATACTCAAGATTCCTTCTCTAGCACTCTCAGCAGACGGCCATAAAGGAAGCCTCAAATTAGGGTCGTAAGACAAAAGAACACCAGCATCCTTTGCAACTTTTGTAGCAGCAATATGAGCCGATTTACATGGTTCTGTAATCAAACTTATGGAACCATAATGAAATATTTTTGCCTGCCAGAGTAACAAAAATTAACCCAGTGTAAACCAATTTATCTTCTTCTTGGTACTTTCCAGCATTGACATATTCACATACCTTTCTTATTAAATCAAGATCAAGTTCCGATTCCTCTAAGAGCATATCAGCACTAGGATTTCGATAAAACATGAATTCGCGTTCACCATCCTTTTTCAGTGTTACAAAAGCTAAAGCAGTACGAGCACCAGGATCAAACCGCATTCCTTCACTATTAACATTATTTTCTTTTAAAATATCAGCAAGCATGTAACCAAACTCATCTTCCCCAACCTATGAAGTAAATAATACAAAACCAGTCAACAACATAACATGTAATAGTAGCTAACTTTATTATAAAGTTTGCAGCTTTATTATTAATTAGCATGAGGAACATTGAATGAAGTACCTTCCCAATGAAGGCAGACGAACCACCGAGGCGAGCAATACCTACAGCAACATTTGCAGGAGCTCCACCAGGTGCTTTTTTAAAAGCAGGGGCTTCAGCTAAGGCAAGCCCGTTTATTGTAGGGACGAAATCTATTAGCATTTCGCCAAAGCATACCACAAGCGATGATTCATCGGTTTCAGGTGTTCCTTGAACTGCTTGTACTTTTCCTATAGACAAATTATCACGATTAAAATTGTAGTATGATCTTTTTCTCGAATCCTTAAAAACTAGATTAATAGTTCATTCCTTTAAAACGATCTTCTGGTAAGCTTATATTTCCAGCTTACGGGCTCGGTGTAATCTGGAAAAGCTGATGAGCTTGGTTTTAATGGCTTATGAGTTTGTTAACTTGAGCTAAAAAAAGCCATAAGCCGAATATTATAAACTCACAAGCCATTGAAAATGAGCTTATAAGATTTTGAAAATTTCAATAAACCCGTAAGCTGCGGAAATAAGCTTAGCCAAACACGAAACACCCCTTAAGAACCGGATATAAAATCAGGTGACATAATAGTGCAACAAAAGCAATGAATGAACTGGCAAACCTGAATTATATATATACATATACATATATAATATAATTGTGAATTTACACACACTGACATTTTATATTTAAGATAAGATGTGATTAAATGTCATAAAATATCATATCAGCATTAACAACTAAGATACTGGAAATAACATGGTGAATGAATAGTCAAGAATACCTGGCCGTGATGGAACTCGCGATGATGGATGAATCGATGGCGTAAATGATAAGCTGGAAGGTTTTACAGTTACAGTAGTAGAGGATCTGGAATCTACAGAAGCTGAGGATCGAGTGGACCAAGAAGAGGGACGAAAATTACAAGAAATGGAAGGGAAACAGAGAGCAGATGAGTGAACTACTACTAAAGCCATAAATTTAAATTAATGATTAAAACACACACGGTTTTGAATTTTGATAGGATGATTGCAGATGAAAATAATCGAGTTAAGGTTAGTTCCGAGATCTGACTTTCAGTAGCTGATAAAGTTCGGTTAATTAGGAATGACTAAGAATCATTAAGTTAGGGGTGAACTGAAGATTGGAGATTGGCGTTGAAACCCTAGGTGATTGGTGAAATGGAGATATAGATACAAAAGAGATGTATGTATAGGCGGAGAATGACAAGGGGATCAACAGTACAGTAGTCGAGTGTGTCCAAACCAACGGCCTTTGTTGTTAACGGCATACACCAATCGCCTTTTTTATTTTTATTTCTATCAATTATATATCATTTACTCTTTTATTATTATTAAATTTAAAAAATTATCTAGTTATATGAATTCGATAAACGAAGTACATGATTGATACAATGGTATAATACATATGAAGAAGATACATGTGAATAACAATGTGTTTTTAGCGGATGGTCAACTTATCGAAGACCTTTTGAGCCGGGAACGTTAATCCAGCCCAGCTGAATCTCGATTTCACCGGATACTACATTTCGTAATCGAAGAACCATATTTTGGATGACTTTTCCTTTGGTCCATGTGATGCTGCTTTCTTCGGATAAGCAATTAGTTCTTGTTGGTTTCACGGTCGAAATGATTGTTTCATCTGGGAGATCATCCAGATGCATTTTCAGTGCTTCTATGAAAGGTTTGATGTCGAACTCAGCATCACCCATATCATCATCACTTGAGAATGTGTCCTTATCGTAGACTTCCTGTATTTTCGCAATTCTTAAAACCATATTTAAAATATTGGTATATATACATTTAATTTAATAGCGAAAACTATGGAAACTGACGAGTGAAATTACCATTTTTATTGGAAGAGGTTCAAAAATAGCAATGGTAACAACTTCATCCCACACAGGATTGATGCTATTCTTTATTACTCTAGTCTTCAATGTCTGCATATAAACCTCATGCAAATGACGAGTATATAAATCCTTACATAAGTTGGTGAAGTCAGGGTTAAATCCTAGTAATCTTTCTAATGACATGTTTTTGACATATGTTGTGATCTTAACCTACGGATCAAGAATAAATCATACCCATTAGGTAGATAGTTAGGCATACCAATTAAAAGCTTTTAACATTATTCAACCAAGATTTACGAAGAACCCACATAATTGAAGCAGAGTAAGGATCAAGGAAAAGTGACCGACCTGTTCCCCTATTCGAAAAATGATGTATGGATCGCTACCTCGAATATCCTTAGTGGCAAGATTTACGCCTTTTTGCACATGAATGCTTAGTAAACCTAACAAGTGCTCCATTCAAGATGATTATGAGTCTTTTCTGGATATCAAACAAGCAATTAAGTTTGTGATAGAACAGAACAATCAAAGGAAAGATATATGGAGAAGATGACAGTTTAGTAAAAACAAAAACAAGTATCTAATTATGCTGTTTGTGTTGTTTTTGCTGAATTATGGTAGAAGACTAGAAGCTATCAGATCATATGAACAATGTTTTGTTTTGTGTTAATTCATTGTTGTGTAAAAATAATCTTCCATGCAGTAAAAGTTACCAAATTGTACCTCTTATCTTGTGAAAAACCACACAAACCTAATGCTGTTTTGTTTTTTGTTAGGTAATTAAATTCATTTCAATTGTGGAGAAACAATTTTATAATAGTTAAAGTTCAAACTTGATCTATTTGATAACCAGTTTTTATCCGTGTTTAATACATATAGATCATTCTTATTTGGGTTAAGTACTCTTAAGTAGTAGGCTAATACCTTCTCTTCATTGGTTTCAGTTTATATGAAACCAGTTTATGAAATAAAAATAGCAGAACAACAAATTATCATGGACAAAACGCCAATACATCATCGGTTCTTCAACCTACCCTCATATTTAATAGCTTTTGTACAATATTACAAACGATTAGCTACTTAACTAATTAAAGGAAAACCCAATTGTCAAAAGTCTAAAAATGCAATGCACACACCACCTCAGGAAATCGATGCAGTAATTGAGCAAGTGCAACTAGGTGAAAGCAAACCAGGCAAGTAAGCTAAACAACTACATTCGTCTAGAGCCAGGAACATTGATCCAGCTCAACTTAATTTCAAGTTCACCACATTCGACGTTTCTTAATCTAAGGACCATGTTTTGGACAATTCTTCCATCTGTCCATGTAATGTCGCTTTCCTCTGCTAGGCAGTTGGTTCTCGTTGGCTTCACGGTTGTGATTATTGTATTGTTTGGAAGATGATCATCATTCTTATGCATCTTTACTGCTTCCAAAAACGGCGTGAAGTCAAATTCTGCATCCCCCATTTTATCATCAGCTGACAATAAATCCCTATCGTACACTTCCTGCATTTTACAATTCATCAATCAACCCAAAAACATACAACATACGGAATTACATTACACCTTTCATATCATATCATATATCATATATAGTACTATACTGTCAGGTTTACAGATGATCCAACCTACACAATTTTCTATCGGTCACATTGAAATCGTCAAACCAAGGTGAAATAACATTAATAGAGATATAATTCATATCATATTGGGCGGAGCTAGGAATTTTTAGGAGGGCAAATTTATTATTATTTTTCTTTCTACCACATTAGGGGTCAAAATTCTAAGCTGAAACGAATTACCTTTAAAAAAAATATTTTTTCGATAATTTTTTATTTCTAGGGGCAATTGCCCCCACTGCCCCTTCTAGCTCCGTCCTGTCACATTGCAATGGTAAAAAAAAAAACCTTACAAGTTTAACAGGGAGTGGGTCAACAACTGATAGAGTCAAATCTTCATCCCACACAGGATTTAAGTTTTTCTTCACGACTTTAGTCTTCAATTTCTGCGCACAAAAACTAAATAGATAAATAAATAATGTAAACCTTAATTTTTTTTATTTCAGCTGAAAAAAACACAAAAATCTAGAAACTTCTAGCATGTTTGGTTTCAGTACAACTCACACCGGAATCATTGTTCACCAATCAACCAATCAAATCTAACTACATTGGGCGGAAATAACTAAGTAGACCGAAGTTAATCACTGAAATTAGTATAGCTGAAAGAAAATTTAACCTGCTTGCCCATACGGATGATGACGTAAGGATCGCTGCTACGTAGATCTCGAATAGCAAGGTTAACACCTTTATGAATATGAACTCTGAGTAAACCCAACAAGTGATCCATCGACATAATAATAATAATAATGATAATAGTTGATTTACTCAACAAGGTGAATTATTAATTGTTGAAATTAATCTGTGTTTGGAGATGGAGAGAGAGGGAAGAAATTGGGGGTTTGATGATATAAATAAAATGGAGATTTTAAGGTTTTACGTATGTCGTTTTTGGTAGAGGTTTTATTTATAGTGCAAATTAGTATATTTCATGGGTAGCCTTCAAATATATAGTGTCTAGAAAGTACTGTATTATACATACAGTTTGTGTATAACTGGATGCGTGTGATTATTTTATTATTCCCTAAGAAAAAGCGCGTTATTTGAAAGCAAACAAAGAAAAAGTTCAAATAATAAATACATTATTCTTGTCAAAGATTTTCTTTAAGAGAATAAACATGTTTAGTTAGGAAACACGAACAATCATTGAAACGTTTTTAAGGAGAATAAACATGTTTAGTTAGGAAACATCTTTTCTTATATTTAATTTGTTTTGTAGAATCTTTTGATGTAATTAAAATTCAATAAAGAATTAGAATTTTATGAAATGTGAATTCTTTTAAATGAAGAAATTTGACGACTTATAAGACTACTCCCATCGGGTCCGTCGGTTGGGAGCCGACGGCCGTCGGTTTAACCGACGCCGATGGCACGGCGTCGTCGGTTTCCACCGTCGGTTCATTCCTTTGGTTTGGCGATGAGAGGAGTGGGGCCCATTTCTTTTTTTTTTTTTAATTATAACCGTTGGTTTTAAAAATAAAATAAAAACAAACGGTCATATGACCGTTTTTTTGAAAAAAAAAATTTTTTAAAAAAAACCCACTTTTTACCTTTAAATACCACTATCATTTTACCCATTTTCACACAACCACCATCAATCTTTCAACACACTTTTAATATACATTTTCACCTTTCTCAAACAACCACCATCCAACCTTTTCATCTTTCTCAAACAAAGATGTCAAAAAACACCAAATCAAACCCAAAATCCAAAACCAAAAACAAAGATTCACAAAATATCGGCCATGATATGTGGCAAGCTTTGATAAACAACCCGTTACCAAACATGTCATCACCAAACAACCGATCTTCCAGTTCCTCCCAACCACCTCAACAACATGCTTCCGGTTCATCCTCCCAAAATCAACAATATGCCGCCTTCCCACCAATTGCTCAACCATTCAACTTTGCCGTCGATGATCCGAGAAACAACTACCAACACCACGGGTGGTACCAAAACACACAATGGCAACTACAACAACCACAATTCCACCAAATACAATGGTCACCACAACATCCACATTTCCAACACACACAGTGGTCACCACAACAAACTAACTTCACCGTGCCTCAAACGTTGGAAGAAAGCTCCGACGAGGCCCAACCCGAAAATGAACCCGATGATCAATCTGAACCCGAAACCGTCACCGAGGCAAAAAAGTCCAAAAAAAGGGGTAAGCAACCTGCCGAGCCCAAACGCAAACAACTACGGTGGACCGACGAGGAGGCAAAAATTCTGGTAGAGAGGTGGATTCACTGTTCCGAGAATGGGGTCCAAGGAAAAAACCAAACAAACGAATCTTTTTGGTCCAAAGTCCTACAAGGTTACAACTCTTGTGTGACAGATTCACGGCAGCGCAACCTCAATCAACTTACCGGCAAGTGGAACAAGATTTCACACGATTCCAAGGCATTCCAAGGCATCTACAAACACTACAAAGAGATTCAACCACAAAGCGGCGCCAACGAATTCGACGTCTTAACGGCGGCCCGAAAAGGATTCCGAAAGCAAGTCAAACGTGCTTTCATCTATGAATCATCTTGGAATGTTTTGAAACATTTCCCAAAATTCTTTGATGACCCGGGGGTGATGGCTAACGAGGACACCTACGCACCTTTTGTCACTAATCTTGACATGGACGACGAGCCGGTTCATTCTGCTTTAGATGCAAACATGAAACGGTTGTTTCAAGACGACTACCTCCGCCGTCCAGCGGGCCGAAAGGCCGCCAAAAGTACGGCTTCTAGCTCCGCCGGCTCGTCTTCGCGAAGTGTTCGTTCGGAAAAGATTGACACACTTGAAGCAGTCAAACAAACTGCTCTAGCGCAACAAGAAGCAATCAAGTTGATCAAGGAAAACGCAATGAAAAAGGCGGCGTACAAAGCTATTTCTTTTCTAGCTAAGACACTTGGAAAAAAGCTGTCCAAAAAAGAGATCAAAATGATCAAATCTGCCCGCAAAGAAGTCGTATCACAATACGAACAACAGTATGCCGCCGGCGAGTCCGATGAAGACGAGGAGCAAAACGAGGAGGAAAACGCAAACGACAACGAGGAATCGGGCTCCGATTAGATTAGTTTAGGAATCGTATTTTTAAATTATTGTATTTTTTATTTTTAGGAGTTGTAGTTTTTAATTATTGTAATTTTAAATTTTTAGGATTTGTAGTTTTTTATTTAAAAATTATTGTATTTTTAATTTTTAGGAAATTTGTAATTTTTTTATTTTTAATGAAGTGTGTTTTATTTAAATTGTTTTGTTTATTTGAATTTTTGAATTTAAGTTGATTAATTAATTAGTCAGTGGGTCCTAGAAAATGAAGTGACAGAGTGCTGATGGGAGTGTTCAGTCAGTTCAGTCAGTTTGTGGAAAAAGCTTACGTGGCGCTGACGTGGCTCTGTCAGTTTCAGTCGGTTTCAGTCACTGATGGGAGTGGTCTAACTTAATTTATTTGTGAACCAAAAATGTTTGAGGAATGGAATTGAAATTACAGTTTCATCGTACTTCATTGAATTTCAAGAACAAAACGCAACCTTATATTTTTTTAAGTAACATTTCATACGGGCAACTATATTTTAAGGAGAACGAATGACAAATAATTTTAACCGTTGATTTTTATGACTAGTATTGTATATAACACACCAAAATTTCATCCATTTATTTTTTTAAACGTCGGAAGCGAAATCTCATTTACATTATAAACATAGATAACATGACGTCATCTACAAAATTTACATAAGTTATATGTACTAGTTATTAATGTTTACAAAATAATAATTGTACCCTGGGCATTATATATCAAAACATATATCAAAGTTTTGAGGAGCATCAGAGTATGACTATGGTCAAACATTCTTCAGTCATTCCTTGCTGGCCCAAATCATCTCAAAACCTGCAAGGAGTAATTAACGGGATTAGCACGAAGCTAAGTGAATAAACCTGTTACTAACAGTCTGACTTAGCTCAACGATATTAATTAACAACAAATAACACATAGACACAACATCATCAAGAGGATCGGTGGTCCTTGTGGCGCCCTCAGTCCGCGGTGGCCCACCAAGCGACACTTACAATCACTGCAGGCCAATACCGTGATTTACCGATAACTAGTTGCTACTTTAGTCAATATGTGTTCCATTCTCAACACATGATCACAAATCTCACATTGACTAACCTGTAGCAATCAGTCCAACAATTGTTAACCTCCAAGTCATTAAAACAACACATCACAATTATATATATATATATATCAACAACAATCAATAATCACTATGTTTATTTCGTTGTAACCAATATGTTACAACTAAACCGAACCGAAGTTCCAAGTCTATTCACCTGTCAACTTTGCTCCAATTACTCAGCTGACTAAATCATTGAGTCTTCGAGTTATCTGTCAATACAACAAACACTTTAGTTAATAACTCAATTCAAATTATTCAACTTACTTAATACAAGTACATATATACTTATTCATACACACAAAAGCACAACAATATTTACATTGATTTTATTCCTGTTTTTTGTTCCATACCCGATCGGCTCACATTGCTTTAGCCGATCAGCTACACAGCTTTAACCGATCGGCTCACATTGACCCGATCAGCTAGTATAACTAATTTTAGAGACCTTCGTTCAAACATCAAGTTCTGTAGTCAATTTGCACTAAATTAGCCGTTCATCTAATTTTACCCGTTCGGCTATAAGGTGATTACCCGATCGGCTCAACCAATATAGCCGATCGGCTATGAGATTTAAACCCAGAACCTGCACGACTTATTTCTATTTCCTGCACAAACCCTAACTCGAATTTTACATTAACACAACTTCAAACTCAAGTTTTTAACTATGCTATAGTCATATATACATCATATAACATCAAACAAGCATTAACATCAACTTCAAACACTAATCCTATACAAAATCACTTATTTATTTAACCTAATTCAATCAAGCCATGTATATCAAATGAAAGCTTCAAAACACTTACAATTTAGAAGAAGAAGATGATGATGTAATCTGAGGTAAGTTTCAAAATCGCAACTTATGATTGTTAAGAGATTTCTAACTTGATTTAGATGTTAATTTCATATCATACCTCATAGTTTTCAAAGGAAAGGAAAATCACAGGGAAGAAGGTAAATGTCGGGTTATACCCAATTCCATTTCTATATCACAGTATAATTATTATACCCGTTCTAACTCTATTGTTTGGAATCTAAATACCATTTGCAGGAAAACTATTTTATTTCATTGTAAACTATAACTATCTAAAACAAGTGATATTTTACTAGTCACAATTAATCCTTTAACCGAATTTTCTAAGTTATAATCCAAAACATGTATAAAACACAATATTTATAATATAACAATTAATAATATATAAGTAGAAAAAATTACCGAATTACCCTCAAGTCACAAAAGTGAGTGTTACATTGTATCTGCACAATGTAGCGGTGATGTTTTTAAAATGAGTAACCGTGTATATTAGTATGTTGATTAATGCATTGATTCGAATCGAGTTTGATTTTTTAAACAATTAATTATCTATTGATTTCGTGTAATTAATGTTAGAGGTTTGGGAAAAAATGTTTGGAACTACCTTATCAATTGTGTTAGACAGCAGAATAAAATAACGAATCGACAATGGCATTGGCCATATATTCTTGTTCGTGCTCATCTCTATAGTTGGTAAATCAACTGTAATGTATTAGTGGTAATACATTACTCGTGTAATGCGACGATAATAACTAATTTATTTAATTTTATTAAGTGCAACATCATTTTAGTTAAATAGCATGTGATCTGTGAATTGTGATATAACATTTCTTCTTGATATAATAGATGTTTCGATTTGTGAAAACGATCTTGTTATGACAATAATGAATGTGCAAATACTTATATTTGGTATAAAAACCTTCCTAGGTGAAGTAATATTATATTAGTTATTGGATTGGATTAAGAGGGGGGTTAAATGAATAATTTTGATTTATGTTTAAGAGTTTAAAACTCAACATCTAACATGCATTATTGATAGTATTAGATATTAGAAGTATCATATAAAGTAAATGAAAAACTTGATAAATGAGTTATATTAAAGTTTTTGTGAATAACTAAAGTTACAGATACTAAATGCGAAGGTTGAAATCAAGATTACTAGAAATATAGTAGTTAAATGCCTTACAATCTATCTATACATATAAAACAAAGATTTTTCCTTGATTTTTAAACATGCCACATTATAATATTTACTTTTCTTTTAAAGTTTTCTAATTTGCCACATCATCATAATATTTTTTCTTTAAAAACCTTAATTAATAATTAAAAAACTATTATTTATCAATTATATACCTTATTATAATAGCCTTTAAAATTCTTATATTATATTTAATATATAACAATTTTTATCTACATAAAAAAAATATTCATTTTCTAATCTATATATTATACATTGCAATTAATAAATATTATGATCATTAACTACCATGTTTTAAGAACATTAGTTTCAATAAAGATATAGGCATTTCTAAAAATCAAGAAAAAAAACTTTGTTTTATATGTATAGATAAAAGATTGAATTTCAATAATAAATTTTTAACTTTTAACAATATTAAGATTCAGTTGAAAATTTAAAAAACATATGAATAATTTTTATTTTTTAAGTTAACTTGCATTGCATAGGCTCAACAAATGTATTAAAATTTAACGAAATAACTTACAAATTAATTTAATTGTATTATGCATTCAAACTTAAACATAATAACATACAAATAACTTTAGTTGTGTTATATGAATGGTCGTGCATCGCATGGGCTCAGTGCTTAGTTTTTATATATAAAATAAAGTTTTTTAATTACCTATTAGAGCGTATTATTATAGTTAACGATTATGTGTTATTATTTTTTCATACTTTTGAACATTATTTGCCAAGAAGTTTGATTTATAACTTTATGTTGAAAAGTAAATGAATTATATATATGATAAATATTATTGAAATAAATGTAAAGTAATTGATCAACACTACAAATTAATTGTTATATCGATAACACTGATTATATACCTATTAATATATTCGATTACTTACAAATTATTATATAACTGTACTTTTCAAATGGTCGTGCATCGCACGGGTTCAATACCTAGTATACTAATATAGTGTAGAATAATGTTTCAAATTCGTTAGTCTCTTTTCAATAGTGCAATTGAAATATAATTAGTGTTACTATACGAATCTGATCCAATAATCACCTATATTTACTACCAAAATCGTCTACCATTCAATTTACTCTAAAATACAGTTGACCATTTGATATGATATCATACTGTAACACCCTAAATTTCACTCATAGAAATGTATTACGTTTTTATTATTCTAACAATAATAATTGTATGTTTCTTAAATATATTAGACAAGTAGTAATATCAAGAGTGACAAATAAATAGTATAATTGATTCATAGGTATCGATTTTGTGGTTTAAACACAAGGATCGATTATAAAGTCTCAAGTATTTAATTGTCACTAAATCTCATTGGCAGAAAATTTTACTTGGCTAAGAATGTCAATGTGGGAGTAAGACAAAAAGAAAGAAAATAGAAGATAACTTGATTGTTATCATGTAGATGACTAAGGAGCTTCATTTGCATGCTAATATCCTTAACACTTAAGGTTTACATCTACGTTGGACACCTCGAAGTTGAACATATATGCAAAGTAATAATGAGCTTTGATGAATAAGCTACTTACTTAACACTATAAATAGGTCACAATCTTCTTTGTTTCAAATCAACCTTCTATTTCCCTATTACGTCTGCATATTACAAATCTAAGTAAGCAAGCCTATAGTGGAGTTTTGGTACAAGCAAGCTAAAGCTATAAGCATCATAAGACGGTAAATTCTTAGATCGTAATGTGAGTATTCTCGTATTATTTTATAACACTGATATATGTGCTATTATGTGTTAATTGTTGCTTGATTAGATATGAGTTATGTGCATTAAATTATGAGCATTGCAGTGCATATGATTTTTATTTTATACTCCTTCCGTCCCAAATTAAGTGTCATGGTTTCACTTTTTGAGTCTTCCTTTTTCAACTTTGACCTTAAATATTTTTGTTTATGTTATATAATACTTGAAGCAAAATATATGTATGGATTGGATTTTAAATATATTTTCATTGCTATAATTTTCATAAAGTAATATATAACACAAACAAAAATATTTAAGGTCAAAGTTGAAAAAGAAAGATTTCTAAATCTGATACATGACACTTAATTTAGGACGGAGGGAGTATCTGTTATCGTCTTTCGAGCCTTGAGATTGATATGGGGGAAAGTCCGAAACACGGGTTGAATACGGTTATTCGGTATTTGGAAATTATGGGAATGTGTACGAAGGCTCGAAATGCGTTAACACGGGGATCTCAATTATTATTATTTCTATACTTATCTTAAGCATTAATTGTGCATCCTTGTATGTGGTACTTTGCACGGAAAAACACACGATCCTCACTAAGCCATTAGGCTTACGCATGCTATTGTATATATTTCAGGTCACCAAGAGAGGACTCTGATTGATAAATCGAGTAAAGTGAGACCAATGATGTAATATTCGACGCTATCGAAAGTGATAGTTTGTTATAGTACCATATGTATCGAGTCGAATGTTATCTGAAAAATATTATTTAATATAATTTTGACTTCCACTGTATTTATGACTATATATTATGTATTTTAATGTACCTGATACGCGGGGCTATCACACATACTTTTCTCTTTCTCTTTTAGGCAAAAAGTTAATTAATGAATTAAACAATGTAAAATAACTCATTTACCTAACAATTAAGTATAAATGAAAATATATTGATATTTTGTTCGATAACGTACCTAATATACTAAATAACTTATGTATGTTAGATATCTTATGCCATCATACAAAAACTACGAATACGTCTCCGTTGATCCTAAACTGAATTACCTAATATTAATTTAATGATTGATTGAAAATAAGCTGCTAATTTAGTATAACAATTTACCTAATTAACTACCGTATTGAATTACTTAGCTTAGCTATGTTAGATCTTAGATCATCATCATATCATAAAAAAAATGTAGAAACGAATACGTCTTCTTTGAATTAGTAACTTACTAACTTCATGAAATAGTCCAACTCATAGTATAGCTTTTATTATCATGGGAGATTATTTTTACAAGGAATAGTTTGCTTCTTACAAGCAAATAAAATTTTCCTAATAAACATAAAAAGTACATTTTTTTTCTAGTAATAATTAAAAAGTTACTTGTAGAAAACACTATCACTACTTTAACGGTATTGTTAGAGTGTTTAATATTTTTCTTCTTCTTTACGGTACCACCTTCTAGATAGGAATCGTTTATGATAACTATTACGGTATATATTTTTAGGCATAACAAATGTAGCGTTGAAAGCGCAATTGAATTGGGCTATTGACCAATCATAAATAAATTAAAATTGGATATTTAACATTATTAGTTCTCCAAATTTATAATATTTACACAAACAATATCTCCATTCGACATGATTCTATATGTGCAGTTTCACAACACTATCTATTTTCCCGATATTTTTTTTGACAAAAATATTTATATACAATCTTTTTGGCAAGAAGATATATGTAGTAGTGGCAAGGCCTTTTATGATAACGTTTTTTTTTTTTTTTTTTGAATGGGTACAAATTCTTTACATTACAATTGAATTTTATTTGTGATAAAAGGTTGATAAATGACAATTCAGACTGACTCATAATTGACTATCTATTCATAATGTGGGGTATATCTGACTCACTTAAAGATTATAACCATGGAGTAGTAGAGCTCAAACTCATGACTTGTGTTAAAGATGCCATCACACGTTAGTAACTCAACTATAGATAATTAGATATGATTAATCGACAATAAGTAATTTAAAATAACCATTACTGGGGCAAAAAAGTAAGCGTACCCTTCAACTTGTTGCCCTATAACAAAACAACCGAAAATAAAATAATTAATACTACAATAAATAAGTCAGCTCATTCTTTTTAATCTCGTCCCACCAGACTAAATAATTCTATAACACATTTTAATAGGATGAAAAACACAAAGGAGTCCTTAATGTCAAGATTTCAGATTAATAATACAAAAGATATCGTTTTTTAATAATTAAACTTTTTTTATTTCTGATCATGTTCTTATTGAAATAAAGTGATTGGTTTAATTATTATTTTTTTATATAAAATATAGAATCAAATTAGGTCAATGAGAATGATAATCTATCATATTGAATGCAGAGGTTGTATTGTTGGTTGCCGTCCACCTGCGAACCTTTCAATAAACTAACAATAATAAATAGAAGAGACTTTCCACGTACTTTCTCAAACAAATTTTTTAAAAAGTCATTGTTAATCACAGTGCCGGCAATAATCAATTTATATACTCATAAAATAATTGTACTTTTATAAAATTTGGGTGGGGTCAACTAAAATTCAGAGGATCATGATATTTATTATGGTAAGAGTACAAATATTAATGTATGTGTTAGAATATATTGTCAAGGGATGTCATTATCATTTTCCTTTTTAAAATAAACAACGAAATCAAACAAGAAAAACCCCTCTTTTGTATTTTGTTTAAAGTATAAAATATAAAGGGGTTGCATATAATTTTATAGTTATAGCTATTATTTGTTGTGTTCTAAACTAATTGTACACATTATTTTTTAATTTATTTCAAAATAAATATTTACTTTCAAACTTAAATAATTAGCTTTATCTTTTCACTAACGAGTTTAGTTTATGGTTAAAGTAAAAGTGACATTTGATTTTTTCACTATTAAGAAAGTGAATATTTGTACTCTTCTTAATTGCATGCTACTAAGCAACCCGACACTTGTTTTTTTTTTTTTTTTTAAAAAGCAACTTTTTTGAAGAATATAGATATTAATAACCAATTACTACTTTGAAAACATCCGTAAAAGTGTTCATAATTTCATATAGTAGAAGGGTAGACAAGTATTTACTGAATTTTGTTTTGTCTCATTATACAAACATTATGTGCAAAGAATCGGATGTGTATAGTTTTGGGGTGGTTGCATGTAACTTACTCACATGACTTGGTGTCGTATATGTATTAAATTAAATTAAATGATCAGATAAGATTCAATATATTTAATTGATCCAGCCTGCCACTTAGACTCTTTCAATTACTACATGCATGGTTTAAGCTTACTTCTTTTAAGGTCTAACTTCTAACTCATGACTTAAATTTGAATAACATATAATAACAAGAGTTACATACAACTCGATATATATAATCTTACGTGTGTCGTAGACCATTTTATCAAAACCTCCAAATTGATTCAAACCCAATATATGAAAATTAAGGACTTGAGACCATATTTCGTACTTTTGGCTAATTAGTTTTTTTTTCTTTCCAAACTCGTAAGTTACTTCTTGTTTGAGCATTTACTAACTCGACTTCATACTTCATATCCTTGCCTTTTTTTCAGTTTTCTAACTTACACAAACAAACACATGTACGCAGCTCCCCATTATACTTGGAAGATAATGTTAGTGTTTAGATCAACTAAACAACCCACTAAAAATAGTGTCCGCTCATAGTAGGAAGCATAATCATTTTCACGAAGTAGTCAGTCCCTTCTAAATCTAACCGAGTTATATGGCTAAAGATTACCCCAAATTTGTAGACTAAAATTAGGGAACCGATAGATACAACACCAATTTTGATTGATACAATATAACTGTGCATTAATAACTTGTACTATATGCATTAATAATGTAAAAGTTTGTTGTATCAATTAAAAAATGTGTTGTATTTATCAACACCTCTAAAATTAGCCCTCCATCAAAGATACCATTTGTGATTTAATATCGTTCAGTTATATAGGGTTAATAATACTTTAATCCTCAAAGTTTTACTTTTTTTCGTTTTAACCACTCAAGTTTTTTTCTAGTGATTTAATTCTCGAAGTTTCAAAATTTTGGTGGTTTAAGCCTAAAGTTTGATTATACTCCAACATTTTGATGGTTTAATCCTTAAAGTTTATCTTTTATAATAATTTGACCCTTTAAATTTTTTCTAGTTTAATCATTAAACTTTTATTATTTAAAAGGGTTAAACCACTAAGTCAATGCAAATTTAAAGGATTAAATCATTACATTACAAAAAAATTTGAGTGGTTAAAATGAAAAAGGAGTGAAACTTTGAGAATTAAACCATTATTAACCCAGTTATATATTCTCAATTTAATCTTCACAAAAACCCAAATATTTATAATTAAAGTCGGTACTATTTCCCAAATAAGTAAAACAAACACTTAAGACAAGCAATAAAATTACAATTACATAATGGTGGCACATAGTTGAACTATACTAGATAGTAGATATTTCCAACAAATACTGTAGTTCACTTGACCCAAACCATGTCAACGTATAGCACTTGCTCAACGCACCAACTCAATGCTGGTGTAAGTCATTGAAGCACCTCCTGAACTTACTTCAAGATCATCTGATGCTGCCAAGTACACGGGCACCGGCATCTTCATAGGAAGATTTGGGACTGCACCCTCGAACTTCAAAACCTGAATAGCTTGCCTGATCGAGGGTCTTAAACTATGATCAGGGTGTGCGCACCATAACCCAACCATCATTAAACGCTCCACTTGTTTCTTGTCAAAGTCCTTACTCAATTTCGGGTCCACGCCCGAAAGTAGCTCACCTTTTCCAAGTAAATCCCAAACCCATTGCACTAACCCAAGATCAGAATTCGGGTCAACACTATCCATCGCCTTTCGCCCACAAGCAATCTCTAATGCAACCACCCCAAAACTGTACACATCCGATTCTTTGCTTGCCTTTCCTGCCGTTACATACTCAGGAGCCAAGTAGCCTAGCGTTCCGGCTAACCCAGTTGTTTGTGGGCCTAACTCGTGGTCCATAAGTCGAGCCAACCCAAAGTCCCCAAGCTTCACATTGAAGCTCGAATCAAGCATAATGTTGCTTGTTTTTATATCTCGGTGCACTACACATTGTTCCCATTCTTCGTGCAAATACAACAAAGCAGAAGCTAAGCCCATTGCGATCTTATACCTCACAGCCCACTCAAGATGACTCTTTTGACCAAATAGATGCGAGTCAAGGCTACCGTTTGGCATAAACTCATAAACAAGCAAGAATTGTGTTTGATCATGACACCAACCGATGAGTTGCACCAAGTTACGGTGCCTTAAACTGCTAATAATCTTGACTTCTGTTATGTACTCTTTTTTCCCCTGTTTAGAACCCTGTGAAATTTTCTTGACAGCTACTATGATACCTTCACGTGATAAGTAGCCTTTGTAGACACACCCGAAGCCTCCCTCACCCAACTTCCTATCATTCGAGAAATTGTTAGTCGCTGCAGCAAGATCGTTGTAAGAAAATCGTTTTGGTCCCGCTCCTCGTTCAAGATCATCATTCATCGACGTCAAGGCAACCGTCTCTACTGGTTTCTCTACAGGTTTTATGTTTTTCCTAAAAGATAAAACACATGCTGCTGCTATAAGTAGAACACCAAGAGGGACAGTTAGTCCCACAGCTAGTTTCCATTTCTTTGAACTATTTCCATCTTTTTCTAATACAACTAAGCTAGAGTTAAACTCCCAATATTGAAGTATATGTCTCTCAACATTTGCACCAGTAGCAGCCGAAAACCCAACTGTTGCACGCTCAGGAAGAACTTCTCGGAGGTCAACTTGATACGAAAGACTTTCATTTCCGGCCCCACCATAGCTCCACCACAAGTTGAGAATCTGAGTTGTTGCGTTGTAAGAAACCCAAACGTCTGCAGGGTCTCCACTATGTAAACTAGCATTCCATTTAGTGTTGTTAGCTGAATGAATGGAATTCTTGTTGATGCCCACATGTTCATACGGTGGGTCCCACTCATCATTTACAAAAGAGTCAAACTCAATAACGATCATTTGGTTTCGTGATGAGTCGGTGTAAGTTGTGTTGAAGAGGCCTAAAAAGCCACCAGCTGAGTTTGGTGGTAGTTGGAAACCAACAGGTGCTAGAAAGAATGTGAGCCCATGACCATATGCAGATTGACCTTGTGTATCGATGATAAAAGTGAAGTGAGTGGTGAAATCGGTAACTTTACCCGATTTTTTGTCCCATATTGGGACCGTATCCGCATAAATGGCTTGACCGACTCGAGTGAGGTAGTTTATCTTGTTGAACTCTATTGTTCCAACTGCAGGTACTGCATCACCTATATAGAGTATATTTGTTGCATCAACGTCAAAACGGTTGATCTTAAAATCTACTGATTCTGATAAAGGCAACAAGAATAAGAAGGTACATATAAAGAAAAAGGTAGCCATGATTAAGGAAAAACAAAATGTATTTGTGTTAATGGCACCTGATAATGTGGATTAATACCATTAAGGGAGATTAAATAATGATGCTAATTATGCACATCCTTTCAAAACTTGATCTCTAAGTTTCACCTACTGCAATTATATATAATAATAATTGAAAGGTTCGTGAAGATTAGAGGAGTATTAACTATCAATGAACAACTTAAAGTCAACATGGGAAAGAAATATATATACCAAGGAATAAACTCGAAGATTATATACTCATACGACAATAACTACTAGTATATAATAATAATAATGTGCAAATATATTTTCTGCCTCTGTCTTGTTTAATATTCAAAATTCTAAACACCGGTTTCCTTAGCTTTTCTTGAGTTGTTTTCACGGGCCATTTTCTAACTTCGATAACATAAATCAAGAACCCAAAACATGTTTAGTGCTAAACATGTAGTATACATAAGTGACAAATGTCCTTTATTAGTTGGGTTTATCTTCTATTCTTCTGCATATATAGGTTGACTTATAGATATTGAAGCAATTCCATGTGTTTCAGGTGAGTCATTATGAATCTAAATTGTGATAAATCATCATAAACGGCACCTGAATATGTTGAAAAATACCACAAGTAACAACCTAAACAGAGAATCTTATTCATATTGGTCAAAAGCTTATCTTCATCGAGATTATTATATTGTCTCAATTATTGGTATATCCGTATATGTATGTAGGAAGGTTCATGCCTTCATGGACATTGACATGATGGATCTAAATATACAATGAACAAATAAGGTACCAAGAGTCAACTAAGCAGATGCTTATTTTATCCAAAAAAAAAACTAAGCAGATGAATATCGTTTTAGAGCTTCAAAAGATCGCCAAGCTAGGTACTGTGTTGGCATGCTATACTTGCCCCAAAAAACACAACTGGAAAGAAAATTAAGGTGGCAAATTTTGGGTCGTTCCCTTATATATGGGTTGATTTCGGTTATGCGTTTTTTCTAATGGGTCAAACGGGTCGGCAAGACAGACTCAATACATATAGCTAGAAAGTAAACCAGAAATGAATCGAGTAGCTCAAAGTACTTCTTTGATGCATACAACCTCATCAATTGCTTTATACTAATTATGATATTAGCTTATTAATTAGAAAATATATGCAAACATATTATACATATTAAACTCATCAATCAGTTATTATATACTACGTATTAAAAGATAGAAACGATTGCTCAATCAGGGAAGCAGTTATGGGCAGTAAATCCGACGATTTTTCAAATGCTTTAGCCCATGGGCGTTTGAAATGGGCGTGAAAGAGGCCCATTTGGGAAGGGCCTGAATCTGATCAGTTGGTGGAACATATGGAGTTGCTTGGTGGGTTGGTGGATAACCCAAGTTCTTGGATTTGCACCTTGGATGCTAACAAGCTCTTTCTAGTAAAATCCATGAGGGAACTGATTGATACGAAGTGACTAAACATTAATCTTCATCATAGTAGGTAGAATCCTCTTGTTCCTATCAAAATCATTATTACGTCTTGGAGGTTTCATCTTTTTTGTAAATGTGAAGTTGCTAATAAATTGTGGAAGCATATTTTCAAACGGTGGAGGCTTAATGAGGTCACTTTCAACAACACCAAGCAATTGATCACTATCTCACACAACATTGAGCTCTCGAAAGAGCTTAGAAAGTGCTTTGATGCGGTGATTCAATTGGCGATTTGGATCTTATCGCGATACCGGAATGAAGTCACGTTCAACCTTATACGCCCATCAAGCGAGACTCTTGCGGATGATGTCAAACTTATGTCTTTTGGTTGGATTTCTAGTAGATGGAAAAATGAAATTTAATTGGGAAGTTAAAGTTGTAATTCTTCTCAAACTATCATTGTGTAACTTTCCTTTTTTTCCTCTAGCATCTTGCTAGGTTCAATAAAACCATAAAAGTCTGCCGTTCATAAGAGAAGAAGAAACGACACGTTTCCATTAGTTTGATTACACGTGCTTAATAATTCCTTAGACATTAGACAACCCACCCCAATTTACCTGTTTTGACCTGTTAGACAACCCACCTATTTCGCTGCTCCTAGAGAGAATATGTCCAGATGAATCAGAAGGACATGAAACTTGGACGATTACAGAATTTAGATCAACCTTTAAATGTACATGGAATTTCTCCACGAGAACTATAATTGATTAAAGTTAGTACATGTGGAATTATACATGGAGGCAAATACTTATAAACCAGGTTTGGGTAAGCATAAAAACTCGGCCACTGTAACATACACCTGTTCACTATTTTATTATGATACAAATCTTGTTTTAAATCTGTCCAAATGCAAAATTTACCTCGACATGGTGTTGCCAAATCAATGGTTAGTTGGTTACATAAAATATACTATTACTAGAAAGTTAGAAACCAATATTTTTGAGTAACCAATACCGTGTTCATACTTCAAGCTCCAAGCAACAGATACAATCATATAGCATATCACATAGATGTTTATAAACGGAAGAACCAAATCTAACAACTTATACAACGGATACTTAAAGTAATTAGATATACAACACAAAAACATGTAACCTTGTACTAAAAATAATAGTATTTCTTAACGGCCAACATTAATACTCGAAGAAGTTAAGGGTGGATTTTCCGAACTGCTTGTAGGAGTAGTCGTTGATGTATCAGGCTTATTCTTTGTGATGGAGGCCCAAGTATTGAAGATCGGGCCCACATGTTTCTGGAGGCCCATGATCGTCAAATAAAAGAGGCTGCACGAAAAAGGGCTTAACTTGGACTGCAGGGCTCCGTTTCAGGCCCGTGAGCAGGCGAATCGAAGCTCGGTTCGAGGCCCACCAAGCCTGTTAACCACCGTAGGTGGTTAGGCCCATGCTCGAAGACCAAAAACGGTTCCGTTTGAAATATATGGCCCATTATATATTTTTTCTTTGCATTTTGGGCTTTTGTTTTGGATTGTATGTTTGGCCCGTTATGTTTTAAGGGCCCGTTTAAATTTCTGCTTATTATTTATGCTTTCTTCTTCATTGTAAGGAACTCAGTTTTTCAATTTCAAGAATTTCGATTTCACTTTCGATTTGTGAATCATTTTCCATTTCACGGTATTCTTTTGTGAATCAACGTGTTTTTGGAAGAGATTTTTTTTGGTATTCATAGGAATCAACAGATTTAATCTATTATCTCAGTTTCACCCTACATCACTTTGAAAGATTAGGAAAAGGGGCCTCAAAGTTAACCACTTGAATCGCTTGCTTTATCGATGGCCTCAAACCACGATCTGGGTGTGCACACCATAACCCAACCATCTTCAAGCACTTGGCTTGCTCAGCTTCAAAATCTGTATTCAGCTTCTCATCCACTGCGAGAAGAATATCTCCTTTTCCATACAAACACCAAACCCAATCCACCAAACCCATTTTAGAATCAGTATCAATGCAATCTCTAGCTTTTCTTCCACAACATATTTCAATTACAACCACCCCAAAACTATAAACATCTGAGTCCTTACTAGCTCTACCTGTTCTTACGTACTCAGGTGCCATGTACCCTAAAGTCCCGGCTAAACTGGTGGTCTGTGGACCTAACTCATGGTCCATAAGTCGGGCTAACCCAAAATCACCGAGCTTGACATTAAACCCTGAGTCAAGCATCACATTGCTTGATTTAACATCTCGATGGATAACACATTGCTCCCATTCTTCATGAAGATAAAGCAATGCAGAAGCCAAACCTGGTGAAATCTTGTATCTTAAACCCCAAGCAAGGGGAGGCACGTCCCCAAAAAGATGGGAATCAAGACTACCGTTTGGCATAAACTCGTAGACTAATAAAAATTGTTTTTCATCGTGGCACCAACCTATCAGTTGCACCAAGTTTCTGTGCCTTAAACTGCTACTAATCTTAACTTCTGTTATGTATTCCTTTTTCCCTTGTTTAGATCCCCTTGAAATCTTTTTAACAGCAATTACTTTTCGTTCGTAAGTTAGGTAGCCTCTGAAAACGCAACCAAATCCTCCTTCACCTAACTTTAAATCGTCACTGAAGTTATTAGTAGCCAAAGCAAGATCTTTGTAAGAAAATCTTTTTGGCCCTGCTCCTCTTTCCAGATCATCGTTTATTGAGGATAAGTTGACTGCTTCTAATGTTTCATATGTAGGTCTTCTGTGAATTCTCGACCAACTTGCATACGTTACTATGCATAATAATAATACTCCTAATGGCACTGCTAATATCACAGTCCTCTTCACCTTATTTGATGCTGATTTGCCATCTTCTTTTACACTTAAGCTCGAATTGAACTCCCAGTACTCAAGGGCATGTTTCTCCATGTACTGACCCGTGGAAGCTGAGATGCCGATAGTGACCCATGAAGGAAGAACCTCTTTGAAATCAATTTGATACAAAATAATCGTTTCTCCTTAAAAAATGGGGTTGCTTTCATAAGTCCAAAAGACACTAAGATTCTTGGTGGTAGCATTATATGAAACCCAACAATTAGCAGTCTCTTTATCATACAAACTAGTATTCCAAGGAGAGTATGTAACCGAAGAAAGTGAGTTCCTGTTGATTCCTACATGCCCACCTGGTGGATCCCACTCATGGTTAGAAAAGGAGTCGAACTCAACAGAAACAATTGGGCCTTGAGTTGGATTATCACTAGTCGTCGTGTTGAAAAGGCCTAAAAAGAAAACAAGGCCATGACCATAACCAAAGCCTTTCGGAGGAACAAAATCTTGGGTGTCGATTACAAAGGAGAAACGGGTAACAAAATCTGATAGTTTCCCTGAATTTGGATCCCACAAAGGGACTCTTTCGCTATAAAGAACTTGACCAACACGACAACAAAACACAACACTGTTGAAATTCACACCTCCAAAAAAAGGGGATGCATATCCAAATATAAACAACTTCTTTCGTATCAGAATCAAAATGAGATACTTGAAAATACGTGTTAACCGACGGAATTGAAAAAATCAATAAAATAAAGCAGATACAATAGCAAGAGCAACCCATGATTATGCAAATTTCAGGCACAACTGTCTGAGGTGAGTTTTTGCATAAAATCAGCAGTATAGAAATATCTGCATTTTATTTTCAACAACTACCTTGATTTTATACGACTTATAACGCTGACATGAATACACAAGTATAGACAGATTAACTGATTAAGCGTAACGTTAACTTTGTTTATTCATTTTGTGGGTCCCAGCAGTAAAGATGAATACTGTATGTCATTGTGAATTCCAAGCACTAAAATAAAAGGATGAATACTTGACTAACTTGTCAAACCATGTGGAGGACTAACACATGGCTTTTTCAACGTCACAATGTAGCTCGATCATTTGACGATGAAGATCATTAAGACTTAATCCCACTTAGTTAGAAATATCAGTGCCTAATTACTTAATAATTTATTTTGATATTTGTGATGACAAAATATTTTTTTCTTTCAAATACTTCAAACGTATATTATATATATGCTTTTAATTAATTACTCCACATGTATATACATAGATGTGGTAATTTTAGACAATTGGTTAATTATGAATCAATTTTGTTAATATTTAGGAGGGGATGGGTTTGTTGGATCTCCTCCTCATTTTTTGGATGGGTCTAAATGAGTTTTCCAATACAACCTCCAATAATATAATAATTAACCAACGGGTCTAGCGGGTAAAAAAAAAGTTCACCTCGTTTCATTTTTCACTCAAACAAAAAAAAAGTTCGGTAAAAACCCGATGACCCGACCCGAGACCCTTTAGACCTGGACCCGTTTAAACTCATCTTTCTAAATGACCCATCTAGATCTTGACCCATTTAGACCCAAACCCATCTAAACCTGTAACCTGATCCGACCCATTCATTTTGCCACTTATACATATACACCGGACATGTCTTCAATTTATTTTAGAAAAAGGTTTGTCATTGCTTAGTTTATCAGTAAAACGTGTCATTTCATTCGATTTACATATCAGCTTGCATAAGCAATTACGAAGGTCTTAATTATAAAACATTATCTCATCGTTATCAAAATTGTGTAAGATACGTACATATGTTAAAACCTCAAAGGTAGATTCAAATTTATAGTTTATATAATAAGCTTTCATATTTACATATATAATATGGTAGACAACAGAAATCATCTGTTGCTATGCTAGTTTTCTTAAACACTTAAGAATCAACCGCCGGCATTCCATCGATTTATACCAACGTACAAGGTCATTTTTGAGTTTTCGGAGGCGCCCCTGGGCAAACATATGATTTATCGTCGAAAGGAGGCCTATGACGAGTTATAAGATTTTTTTCTTATTCTTTTTGTTGCGACTCAATCAACTAAATCATTTTTTGTTGTAATTATATATCAAATAAATGTATATGTATATACATACATATATATATATATACACAATTGTAAAAAAATTGAAACCCCTCTAACTCGGAGGCCCTAAGCGGTCGACCACCTTGGCTACCTTCGAAGATGGCTCTGCCAAAATATCATATTTAATTGACTTGATCGACAATAAAAGTGTAAGACATTAGAATTAGAATACATATATACTCCTTAGTACATTGGTACATTAGATGGAGTATGTTTACATGTAAGACTTGTCACCTTCTTATTAGCTTCTATCTATTCTGTCACTTTTGTCTCTTCTTCCAAAAACCTCATCCAAGAACAAAAGGATAAAAAGTAGTCGGAAAACAAAATTCTTAATTAGCAAACATGAATCGATCACTTACCTTTTGATTGAAAGGCAACTCCTTTACCACTAGCCTAATACAAGCATTTTGATTGCTTTTCAAAGTATACCTTAATTATTTGCGACATGGCCAAATACAAATTACGTTCACACTAAAAACATTTGGGGCAGGTGTCGACACCGCCCCAATATGATACCGCCATTGTAAGAGTAGGAATTTGCATGTCAGCACAGAGACACATAGGACTAGAGTAATTATTTTTTATTTTCCCAAGAGATTAATTACTAACTTTGTATTGACTAATTAGACCATCCGTAACCATAACACCAGAACGCCATATTATCAGGTGCCACATCAGTGCCACGTAAGCGTAACACCATAACATCCCTAATCATAACACCAGAACGCCACTTTTTTTTTGGAATTAAAACAGCGACGAAAAAGGAAAAAGAAAAGGAAAATCGTGTGGGTCCCACCAAAACACTAAAAAATGCAGCGTTTTTCGAACCAGAACGCCACCAAAACGCCAAGCCAGAACGCCGCGTTGCTGGCGTTCTGGCGTTCTCGAGGCTCAGAACGCCTGTCACCTCACCGCGTTACGAATGGCCTTATTGCATTTGACACTGTTTACACGTTATCTTAAGACATTTCAAGAGAATCTCTTGAATAAAAAAGATTGATAAATCAATAAATGTTAATGTTCATGTCACAATCCAACTTGTATAACAAAAATGACAAGTCTCTGTTTTACTTTGATTATAATTAAATTTAAATTAAACAAGATACAATATTAACCATTCTTCGTAACATTTATTATTGTCACTTAGAAATGGCAACGAAGCGGGTTCGAGGCGGGGAGTGATAACCCCATCCCCAAACCTATTAATCAAAAATATCCCCATACCCTCCCCAAACTCCAACGGAGATTTTATCGGGGCACCCCATTGCGAATATAATTTCCCCCAAACCCTAACGGGGATTGAAGTACCCCACTGGGGACATCGATTCCTTAAGGCTGTTTCCACATTGATAGTACTTTAAATTAACCCGGAGTTCTTACTGATTTTCTTTACAATATTATCTAGCTATTCTCACTGGTAATATCTGTTTGTTTGCTTTTTTTTTCTTTCTAAAAACAGATTAACACAATGATCAAGATATAATATAACAATAGGTGTACAATTAAAAATTACCAAAATTATTATAGAATGATCTTAAAATATTCCGACTAAATCACAAGATCAAATCAGTACAACAACACTAATCAAAACAACAAAGATGATTTCAGGTTTATAAGAATACTAATAGTTTACGTGGTGACTAATGAGAATAATAATAAATATAAATAAAAGACATATTATATATATATATATATATATATATATATATATATATATATATATTTCGGGGCGGGGTGGAGTGGGGATGATAGTACCCGTTCTCCAATCGGAACCCCACTAGAATCCCCATTTTATGCCCCAAAATCTGAAATATCGTTTCCTACCTAATTCGAAAAGTGCGGGGTTCGGAGGAGCCTTTTGCCATCCCTAATGTCACATTAAATATTGTCATCTATATGTTGTCACTTGTCACTAACTAACCAAATGCTATCCAAATTCACCTTGCTTAATAAGTAAACAAAAAAAAAAAAAAAAAAAAAAATGAAAAGAAAAATCGGCTCCATCGCGACTACCCTAGTTATCGTGGTCATTACAATGGCTACTATCATATCTGTAGCTCGCTCATTCCATCGTCCCCTGTGCACTTCATCTTCTTATTCTAAACATCTCCTTAAATCTCGCATCTGTCCTCTCTGGTCTCCTTCCTTCCTCCTCTGCCTTCCTCCGTCCCGGACCACTCTCCGCCGCCGCTCACGGTCGCTTCCACCCGCCGCCGTAAATCCCCGCCGCGCTTCCTTCTCCTCCGCCACAATGTCAACGGTGACCGATGACAATCCCTTACTGAAAGACTTCGAATTCCCGCGCTTCGATCTCATCGATGCTAGTCACGTGCGCCCTGGAATGCGTGCCTTGTTGAAGAAGCTAGTCAGTTTTTCCTTATCTGATTAATCGTATACATATAAAATCTGTAGCTATATGATTTAATTGTTGAGTTTGTGAAATAAAATGTTGTTACAGGATAGTGATTTGGTTGAATTGGAGAAAAATGTAGATCCGTCATGGCCGAAATTAGCTGAGCCGTTAGAGAAGATGATGGATCGATTGACTGTTGTTTGGGGAGCTGTTAATCATTTGAAAGCTGTTAAAGATACTTCTGAATTACGTTCTGCTATTGAAGAGATACAGGTTACATTTTATTTTTATTGATTTGATATGTATTATTTGTTACTCCGGAATATAACGGTTATACTTATATGGTTGGATTTATATACTGTTTGCAGCCTGAGAAAGTTGAATTTGATCTGAAATTGGGACAAAGCAAACCCATATATAATGCTTTTAAGGCGATAAGGGAATCATCGGACTGGGAAGGACTAAGTGATGCTCAGAAACGCATTGTTGAATGTAAGTAAAGATCTTTTGATTAAAGTTGAATGTGTTGAGCTGATAAATAATCACATATCTCCTTTTAAATTGAAGTATCTGAATATATTATCTCTACATCTGTGATATAAGCATGAAACCGCCTAACATCTTAGTAGTTCAAGAACCAATCGTGTTTGCATAAAACAATGATATGTGTAATTTTTTTTACCCGTATCTTCAATATATCTAACCGTTTTTTAATTTACTTTTTGCAAGCAAGCAAGTTAGATGTAGATCATTTCATCCAGTTATCTTTTTTTTTAATCGAGTGTCTGTGAATTGGGTATGACATGTTGCAATTGGTTTGAACCTACAGCATCAATAAAGGAGGCTGTTCTTAGTGGTGTCTCGCTTGATGACTTAAAGAGAGAAGAATTTAACAAAATTCAACAGGTGTGCTCTTTTGTTATTCAGGCAGTTAAAATTGTTTTTTCTTCTTTCGTAAATATTTGACCAAAGTTACCATTGTGAGACATAACTGAAGAGATCATTGATATTACGTTAGATATGGATTGTCTCTTCATGTACATTCTCATCCTTCATTATGGCCATTTACATTCTCTTCTCTGGGGTCTGCATGAGTTTAATACTGTTTATCTGACTCTGCATAGTGATGTTGTCGTTCCTATTAATTTCTATCCCTCATTATGATTGTCTATTTCATCGTCATTTAAAATTGCGAAACTGGCGAAATGTGTGTCAATTCTGCTTCTTTTATCAAGATCACTAACTATTTTGGTATTATTGATTTGTTGATCTGCAGGAGTTGACAAAGCTATCTCGAAAGTTTGATGAGAATGTTTTGGATGCCACTAAGAAGTTTGAAAAACTAATTACAGATAAGAAAGAAATTGAAGGATTGCCAGCTACAGCTCTTGGCTTGGCTGCACAAACAGCCTCTACAAAGGTCTCTAAAGACCTCTTATTATTCTTGTTTGATTTTGTAGTACACTAGTGTCCCATTTGTTCTTAATTTGTTTGTATATTCGAATCCAGGGTCATGAAAATGCAACTGCTGAAAATGGGCCGTGGATGATTACACTGGATGCTCCAAGTTTTATGTCAGTCATGCAACATGCTAAGAATCGAGCCTTACGGGAGGAAATCTACCGTGCTTACATAACACGTGCTTCTAGTGGAGAACTAGATAATACTCAAGTTATTGAACAAATTTTGAAGCTTAGATTGGAAAAGGCTAAGCTTCTTGGTTACAATAACTATGCAGAGGTCTAAATCTGTCTTCACTGTTTGTACTTACTATCCAGCTTAGCTTCTTAGTTCCTTTATTTGATTCACGTTAAGATTGTATCATCAGGTTAGCATGGCAACCAAGATGGCTACCGTCAGTAAAGCAGAAGAGCTTCTTGAAAAGCTGAGGAGTGCTTCCTGGAATGCTGCAGTTCAGGGTAATATACCATATGTTGTCTATAAATCAAGTTGATTGTGCCACATAGATTCTAACTGGAGATTTCTTGCTTTAGTATTCACAAATTGATAATGGATAGAATAACAAAGAAGGCCTGAATATATCAGTTATAACATTTGGAGAGCTATACGGTTGTTTAAGTTATGATAGTCAGAATTGAGTCACCAAAAGCTTACTGATGTGTCTTTTCCCTATATTTGCATCTGTCTTGACAAAGTTAGAAATTTAGATGTCATTAAAAAATATTCAAAACAAACGGAAATAGTAGCGAACAGTTGGAGAGAAATAACTGAACAGTGTTCTTTTTTCTTATTCTTTTATGTGTTGTATGTATCCTTGACGATTATTTGAGCTTGACATTTTAATATTTGTTTTTTTATTATCTTTGCTCAGTTGTAAGTTCACTTCTTTATTTGGTTTATAATTTTATATTGTTGCTACATCATTTGTATCACTGATATTCTGATCTTTACAAGTTTCATTTAAAGAAATATAACACACACTCATTATACCAATCTTGATAATATCTTGTAGATATGGAAGATTTAAGGCAGTTCTCCAAAAGTCAAGGTGCTCCTGAAGCTGATGACTTGACCCACTGGGATACCACCTTTTGGAGTGAGAGGCTACGTGAATCAAAATATGAGATCAATGAGGTTTTCTTTTAAGATTGTGTTGAACCGTGTGATGTGTGTTGCCAGTTCATTTTTACATTCCCTATAGTACATAGATAGTTGACATTATTGTATTGTTGGGCGAATTATTTCCTTCCTCTTTCAGTGTGTAATTGTTTTCTCAGAGGCTGTTTTCATAATATTGCAGGAAGAACTGCGACCTTACTTTTCATTGCCTAAAGTCATGGATGGCCTTTTTAACCTTGTGAAGACGCTATTTGGTATTGATGTTGAACCAGCTGATGGTTTAGCACCAGTAAGATATCTATTTCCCTTACGTTTTACCATCAGGATAGATGTGGGTGGGGGTAAACATATTTCGTTCTTATCTTTTGCTAATTGTGTAGGTTTGGAATGCTGATGTTAGATTTTACCGTATCAAGGATTCATCAGGCAAACCTATTTCATATTTTTACTTTGATCCTTATTCTCGACCAGCTGAGAAAAGAGGTGGTGCGTGGATGGATGAGGTTGTTGCAAGGAGTCGTGTACTATCAGATGATAGAACATCTGTTAGATTGCCCATTGCCCATATGGTGTGCAATCAAATGCCACCTGTAGGAGAGAAACCAAGCCTTATGACATTTCGCGAGGTACGCACAAATAATCATGGTCTGTTGCTATATATGTTAGTTCTAAGTAAGCTCTGATGGCTGTGTACATAATGAGGAAGTTATTTCGTATGAGTATGTTAAATATCTGAATATGTTCATGTTTGCAGGTTGAGACTGTGTTCCATGAGTTCGGTCATGCACTGCAGCATATGCTAACAAGACAAGATGAGGGTCTTGTTGCTGGTATACGTGGCATAGAGTGGGATGCTGTGGAATTACCTTCTCAATTCATGGAGAATTGGTGTTACCACAGGTAAATTCTTATATTATATGATTATATGATTTTAATAAGTGAATTTAAAATCAACCTTGGGAAATGTCTTTGCCGAGGCACATATGGATAAATCGATGCAAACACTAAAAGATCAACACACCTTTGGTAATAATGTAATAACCAAACGGTAAGTGTTATGTTCTGTAATAAATATGATGCGAGAATGCAGCTGTAATAAACTTTAGTGCTGCTTAGTCAGTTTGTTCACTTCATGGATATACTGGTCCTAATCTTCACCCTAAAATGATGTGTATCTAGTGAAAGATCACATACTCGTTGATGAATTTTCAACCAGTTTTGATAAATAATTTATTGTTTTCAATGGCTGTTGCAGGGATACCCTGATGAGTATAGCGAAACATTATGAAACTGGAGAGTGTCTCCCAGAAGATATATATCAGAAGCTTCTTGCTGCTAGGACTTTCCGTGCTGGTAGCCTGAGCCTTCGTCAGGTACACATAACATTCACCCTATTTCCAAAATTGATAAATTTATTCATTCATGTAGAATATGTGTTATTAAATATTAATGCACTGCTCATTGCCTTATTTAGATCAAGTGTTCTCTTTTGGCTTGTTTTTGGTAAGTGATAACAAAAGCCATCCATATTACATTAACTATAGATTAACTTTAATGGAGAGTCATGGATGTGATTTTCTAGTTATCCGTTGCTTGAAATCAGTTGGCCTATTTTCTTTGTACTTTGAGTTTTTCAGCTATAGAGTCCTACCTCGTCTCTGTTCATATTTGATGTATATCTGTTTCGTACCATTAGAATATATAATGGTATCTATATGCTGCTGCTAGAAGGAACAATGGCATTTTTCACTACACAGAAATAAATAAGTCCTTTGACCCGTTATGCTGTTCTGTAGCTAAAATTTGCAACTGTGGACCTGGAGTTGCATAGCAAGTATGTTCCTGGTGGTCCTGAGTCGATCTATGATGTTGATCGAAGGGTCAGTGAAAAAACTCAAGTAAATCCCCCACTTCCAGAGGACAGGTTCCTTTGCAGTTTTAGCCATATATTTGCAGGTTGGTTTTTGTTTCATTTTATTAATGCCATATAGTCTGCAGATGAATGATTTGCTATAACGATCTATCCTAATTACATTCTCATGATGATGTGGTGGCATTAACAGGTGGCTACGCTGCTGGATATTACAGTTATAAGGTATTTTTTTTCTTGTTCTTTTATGGTCTTCATTATCTTCTTCAAGTCTTTTTTTGGTCGGCATGCGTTGAGCTCTGTGAGTCATGGGTGATAGTTTATTTCTTGGTTTAAAAAATAATTTTAGTCTAAGTGGCTTGTAGGAAGTAGAAACATTGTGTTCTTTACATTGTCTTCTGAGTTTATTTATCAGTTTTATTTGCTATTCTTATCTCTCTTGGGACTCTTTTTGATTGTTAACATAAACTTCTGCAGTGGGCCGAAGTGTTGTCTGCTGATGCTTTCTCAGCATTTGAGGATGCTGGATTACATGATGACAAGGTATTGTGCTTGTAGATCCACATTTTTATCTTCTGTATTACAGTTTCAACGGATCTCAGTGTCTTATGACTTAATATTTCACTTCATCAAAATTTTCATGATTGACAAGTCAATTTTCTTCTTATTTATTTATTTATTTATTTATTGTTATTGTGACTGACAAGTCAGCTGCTTTGAAATAAAGAGGCTAGTTCACACAAAAGTAAAATACAATACCCTCTAATTTTATTACATATGTAGTTGTTAGATGGTGTAATTTTATGTATGTAGAAGTTATAAAATTTTATGAATTTCATCTGATGGATGGCATGAATATAAATCAGTCATACATCCTGTGATTCATATATAGATTCTATTATCTCATTTGCTGTGGAAAATTTCTTTTAATCGTCTTTCTACAATTTTACTTATTGGAACTAACCTCTACATTTCCGGTTCTCGTCTTCTTGAGTTATTTAATAAAAGTAAAAAATTTCTGCAACAGGCGGTCAGAGAAACAGGGCATAGGTTCCGTGAAACTATTCTTGCACTTGGAGGTGGAAAAGATCCTCTATCGGTGAGATTTTTTAGAGTTTACCTGTATCTTTGTTTCCTTTCGATGCCATTTATTGCAGATTCTCATAGAACATTACTGTTAACTTCACTGTAAAAATCTTTGAAATTGATGTGTTTTTAAGATGTTATATGCGGCTATTTATACACGAAGAACAGAAGATATTATGATGTTCTTTTAGAGATAATGCCGATATCTTTGTTTTAAAGGTTTCTAATATTACACTAATTTGATGTACAGGTTTTTGTTGAATTCCGTGGGCGGGAACCATCTCCTGAGCCACTGCTCAGGCACAATGGCCTGTTACAAACTGCAGCATGATTAGCCATGAATCCATGATCCAGTTAGGGCCATCAATGAGGGTGATCAAGTGGTTTTTTGCTTTTTTTGCGAAAGTATTGATTTTCACACTAATTGATAACCCGTTAATATTATCTTAGTTCCTAATAGTTCATGCTACTCTTTTTCTCAATTCAACACTCAACATTTTAACTGTACAAGGTTAGATATCAACAGTTGATTTAAAGATTGGATGATCACAATCGTCTACAAAGAAAAAAACTTTGTGTGGCTTATTATAATAATAATAAAAAAAACTTGGTCTTAAATTACATTACAGATGTTTAGTGTGCGTTTTATCTTTTTACCCGTGTATAGTCTAAAACATTCAATATCCTTACGAGATGAAATCATTAGAGTACATTAATTTTTTTTTAAGAATGAAAGAATCAATGATATCATGCCATGTGTACAAAGGGAATGCTCCACATTACAAAACTCATTTACCCCTAACATCAATTATCTCACAAACAACAAATCGAAAAGTTTTAAAAATTTCACCATAAAATTCAGCATTATCTTCTATTCGATTTACCGTCCCTCAAAGTATAATTTCGACGAGATTTAATAATAGAAGTGGTTTATCTGGAAGCAAAAGTGGTTCCTCTGGAGGTTCAAATTGGTGTAATTCTTGTAAGTCAAGGCATTCTGGTCAATGTACTCCTCAGACAAATAAATGCCTTAAGTGTGGTGAGCTTGGACACGACCTCAGAAATTGCAAGTATCCTAATTTTGTGTGCTGGAACTGTAAGAAAGAAGGGCATCGAGTTGGTCAGTGTCCTGAGGCAGGAAGACAGAGTTTTGGTTCGGTCGGGAGTTCGTCATCTTCCGGTCAAAAGCGAAAGAATCCTCCGCCAGCAACGAGTAGGGCGTTTCAGATGACAGTCGATGAGGCTGTCCACACAGATGATGTGATTACTGGTACTTTTCTTATAAACTCTGTACCGGCTCGTGTATTATTTGATTCTGGAGCAAATTGTTCTTTTATATCTGTGTGTTTCTGTGATAAGTTAAAACTGATCCCTACTGTGATAACTAAGCCCTTAGAAGTAGAGATTGTTAGTGGCAAATTAGTTCCTGTTACCACCTCGGTGACTGGAGCTAATATTGTGATAGATGGCCAGACTTTTCCAATTTCGCTTTTGTTAATGCCAATTCCAAGTTTTGATGTGATTATTGGCATGGATTGGTTAAGTCAGTATAAAGCAAGTATAGATTGCCACCATAAGCTGATTAGAATCCCAATCTCTGAAGAGTCATACGTTGTGGCTCGAGGAGAACGGGATAGTGGGTGTATTCCTCTGATTTCCATGATGAAAGCTAGGAAGTCGTTGTCTAAAGGTTGTGAGTCGTATCTAGCTTACGTCATTGATGCCAAATTAGAAAAGAAGTCTATTTCTGATGTTCCGGTTGTATCTGAATATCCGGAAGTGTTTCCCGATGAATTACCTGGTTTACCACCGATTAGGGAAGTAGAATATCAGATTGATCTCATTCCTGGTTCCTCGGCCGTAGCCAAAGCTCCCTATAGATTAGCACCGTCTGAGATGCGAGAAATGATGAGTCAGGTACAGGAATTATTGGATAGGGGTTTTATTAGACCGAGTTCTTCTCCTTGGAGTGCACCGGTTTTGTTTGTTAAAAAGAAAGATGGGTCATTCAGAATGTGTATTGATTATAGAGAATTGAACAAAAGAACAGTAAAGAATAAATATCCTCTGCCTCGAATAGATGAATTGTTTGATCAGTTGCAGGGATCTTCTGTATATTCTAAAATCGATCTGAGATCGGGTTACCATCAGGTTCGTGTTCGTAAACAGGATATTCCAAAGACTGCTTTCCGTACCAGGTATGGTCATTATGAATTCTTGGTGATGCCTTTTGGTTTGACTAATGCTCCAACAGTTTTTATGGATCTGATGAACCGGGTATGCCGACCATTTCTCGATAAGTTTGTAATTGTTTTCATCGATGATATTCTCGTGTATTCTAAATCTGAATCAGAACATGCCGTGCAATTGAGGTTAGTTCTTGAAACCTTGAAAAGAGAACAGTTATATGCAAAATTTTCTAAATGTGAGTTCTGGATTCGAGAAGTACAGTTTTTGGGTCATATTATTTGTAATGATGGGGTTAAAGTTGATCCTTCAAAAGTTGAAGCTGTAATGAACTGGAAAACTCCAAAGAATGCTTCTGAGATTAAAAGTTTTCTGGGTTTGGCTGGTTATTATCGGAAATTCATTAAAGACTTTTCTAAACTTGCTAGCCCATTGACTAAATTAACCCGCAAGAATGAAAAGTTTGAATGGAATAATCAACAGGAACAGGCCTTTCATACTTTAAGACAGTTATTATGTTAGGCACCTGTGTTAGCTTTACCAGATGGCTCAGATGACTTTATTGTTTATTGTGATGCATCTTATTCTGGTTTGGGTTGTGTTCTGATGCAGCGGGATAGAGTCATTGCTTATGCTTCTCGGCAATTGAAACCTCATGAAAAGAATTATCCCACACATGATATAGAATTGGCAGCTGTAGTGTTCGCTTTGAAAATATGGAGACACTATTTATATGGTACTAAATGCACTGTTTGTACTGATCATAAAAGTCTGCAGTATGTATTTTCACAGAAAGAACTGAATATGCGTCAAAGACGATGGTTAGAATTAATTAAAGATTATGATTGTGAAATACGTTACCATCCAGGAAAGGCAAATGTAGTTGCAGACGCATTGAGCAGAAAAGGTACTTCTAACCGAGTCTATTTTCTGAAAGTTAAAATTTCTTCTGACTTAGTGGATCAAATTAAAGCTGCACAGTTAGAAGCTTTGTTGGAACGTAATCTTAAGTCAGAAATTATGTTGAAAAGAAAGGACTTACTGGTTGACGATTCTAGAGGATTAAAGACTTTTCAGTCTCGTGTTTGGATTCCTCTGATCGGTAATATTCGAGATATGCTTTTGACTGAAACTCACAAATCTCGTTTGTCTGTCCACCCTGGTAGTACACGGATGTATAATGATTTAAAGCATTTATACTGGTGGCCTACAATGAAAACTGATATTGCAAAGTTTGTTGGTAATTGTCATATATGTGCTCAAGTGAAAGCTGAACATCAAAAGCCGTATGGGTCATTGAAACAGTTAGAGATTCCAGAATGGAAATGGGAACATTTGACTATGGATTTTGTGACTAAACTTCCACGTACTCTTCGAGGGAATGACATGATTTGGGTCATTGTTGACAGATTGACCAAGAATGCACATTTTCTGGCGACTAGTGAGACTGCTTCCCTCAGTAAACTCGCACAGTTGTATATCTGTTTCGTACCATTAGAATATATAATGGTATCTATATGCTGCTGCTAGAAGGAACAATGGCATTTTTCACTACACAGAAATAAATAAGTCCTTTGACCCGTTATGCTGTTCTGTAGCTAAAATTTGCAACTGTGGACCTGGAGTTGCATAGCAAGTATGTTCCTGGTGGTCCTGAGTCGATCTATGATGTTGATCGAAGGGTCAGTGAAAAAACTCAAGTAAATCCCCCACTTCCAGAGGACAGGTTCCTTTGCAGTTTTAGCCATATATTTGCAGGTTGGTTTTTGTTTCATTTTATTAATGCCATATAGTCTGCAGATGAATGATTTGCTATAACGATCTATCCTAATTACATTCTCATGATGATGTGGTGGCATTAACAGGTGGCTACGCTGCTGGATATTACAGTTATAAGGTATTTTTTTTCTTGTTCTTTTATGGTCTTCATTATCTTCTTCAAGTCTTTTTTTGGTCGGCATGCGTTGAGCTCTGTGAGTCATGGGTGATAGTTTATTTCTTGGTTTAAAAAATAATTTTAGTCTAAGTGGCTTGTAGGAAGTAGAAACATTGTGTTCTTTACATTGTCTTCTGAGTTTATTTATCAGTTTTATTTGCTATTCTTATCTCTCTTGGGACTCTTTTTGATTGTTAACATAAACTTCTGCAGTGGGCCGAAGTGTTGTCTGCTGATGCTTTCTCAGCATTTGAGGATGCTGGATTACATGATGACAAGGTATTGTGCTTGTAGATCCACATTTTTATCTTCTGTATTACAGTTTCAACGGATCTCAGTGTCTTATGACTTAATATTTCACTTCATCAAAATTTTCATGATTGACAAGTCAATTTTCTTCTTATTTATTTATTTATTTATTTATTGTTATTGTGACTGACAAGTCAGCTGCTTTGAAATAAAGAGGCTAGTTCACACAAAAGTAAAATACAATACCCTCTAATTTTATTACATATGTAGTTGTTAGATGGTGTAATTTTATGTATGTAGAAGTTATAAAATTTTATGAATTTCATCTGATGGATGGCATGAATATAAATCAGTCATACATCCTGTGATTCATATATAGATTCTATTATCTCATTTGCTGTGGAAAATTTCTTTTAATCGTCTTTCTACAATTTTACTTATTGGAACTAACCTCTACATTTCCGGTTCTCGTCTTCTTGAGTTATTTAATAAAAGTAAAAAATTTCTGCAACAGGCGGTCAGAGAAACAGGGCATAGGTTCCGTGAAACTATTCTTGCACTTGGAGGTGGAAAAGATCCTCTATCGGTGAGATTTTTTAGAGTTTACCTGTATCTTTGTTTCCTTTCGATGCCATTTATTGCAGATTCTCATAGAACATTACTGTTAACTTCACTGTAAAAATCTTTGAAATTGATGTGTTTTTAAGATGTTATATGCGGCTATTTATACACGAAGAACAGAAGATATTATGATGTTCTTTTAGAGATAATGCCGATATCTTTGTTTTAAAGGTTTCTAATATTACACTAATTTGATGTACAGGTTTTTGTTGAATTCCGTGGGCGGGAACCATCTCCTGAGCCACTGCTCAGGCACAATGGCCTGTTACAAACTGCAGCATGATTAGCCATGAATCCATGATCCAGTTAGGGCCATCAATGAGGGTGATCAAGTGGTTTTTTGCTTTTTTTGCGAAAGTATTGATTTTCACACTAATTGATAACCCGTTAATATTATCTTAGTTCCTAATAGTTCATGCTACTCTTTTTCTCAATTCAACACTCAACATTTTAACTGTACAAGGTTAGATATCAACAGTTGATTTAAAGATTGGATGATCACAATCGTCTACAAAGAAAAAAACTTTGTGTGGCTTATTATAATAATAATAAAAAAAACTTGGTCTTAAATTACATTACAGATGTTTAGTGTGCGTTTTATCTTTTTACCCGTGTATAGTCTAAAACATTCAATATCCTTACGAGATGAAATCATTAGAGTACATTAATTTTTTTTTAAGAATGAAAGAATCAATGATATCATGCCATGTGTACAAAGGGAATGCTCCACATTACAAAACTCATTTACCCCTAACATCAATTATCTCACAAACAACAAATCGAAAATTTTTTAAAAATTTCACCATAAAATTCAGCATTATCTTCTATTCGATTTACCGTCCCTCAAAGCATAATTTCGACGAGATTTTTACACATGTGTTAAAGCGTTGCATTTAGGATTTAGGGGTTAGGGTTTAAGGTTGGGGTTTGGGGTTTCGGGGCGAAACCCTAAACCTTAACCCCTAACCCCAAACTCTAAGCGCTTTATAAAACTCTAAACCCTAAATCATACTAAACCCTAAACCCTGCTAAACCCTAACCCTGCTAAACCCTAACCCTGTTAAACCCTAATCCGAAATCCTAAACCCTAGCACTAAACCCTAACCACACATCAAATGCACAAACAATCACTAACACATGTGTTACCAATTTGTAAAACTCACCAAAAAATGAAGAAGAAAAAAAGTTGTCAAAAGTATGCCTTGAGGGACGGCAAATCAAAGAGGAGAAAACGCTGAATTTTATGGTGCATTTTTCATGATTTTTTGACTTACCGTTCGTGAGATATTTGAGTTTCAAATATGTGAGGAATGAGTATTTGATGAAAATGAGTGGTTGAGATTAATTGATGTACTCGTTTGAACTCTACTTTATAAGAGCACAAGGAGCGCTCTGTAACATCTTCTCGGCGGGTCTGGTAATAATCTATTTAAATTGATTTTTTATTAATTTAGGAATTATTTGATATTAATAGTTTATTGAAAAACTTAGGTAAGTAAGTCTTAGGACTTATTGTGGATAGTAAATTGTTGTTTGTTTTAATTTACTATAGTTGACAGTACAATAAAATAAGTTTCTCGTAAGAGATTTTAAGGTTCCAGACAATAGATTTGGGACGGGTATAAAATACCCGAAATTGGGAGTCGGTTATAAGGAGAGCCGACCTCCTTATTTGATTACTTCCTTTTATTCTAACTTTCCCAAAATAACCTAACCTTCAAATTGTGTAGTTATAATTACAAACAACAAACTGAAATTTCAAACAAGATTAGTGAGTTGGAGCTGTGATTCTTGCAAATACCTTCATCTTCTCCCTCCTTAATGCAAGTAATTTAGTTCCTTTCATGAACTTAAGTTAGTTAGGTTAAGAATGAAATTGTTGAAATTGATGAATTGATTTGTATTCAAATGATATATGAAGATTTCTGATACTATGTGATGTTAGGAACTGAATTATATAAGTTGAAGTTGTAGATTTCAGTCTCTAAATAATAGTTTTGGAGTTCAAATGAGCTCATATATGTGAATTATCAAATTGGATGAATTTGACATGAAAATGGAAGTTGATTGATGTGGGTTTAAGTTGTTGAAGTTAGTAGTTGTAATATGACAACCCTTTTATGCTAGAAATATTGCTTGAGTGAATTAGTAGTTGAAAGTTAGAAATTTGTAAGTTTAGTTCGTGCAGAATTGGTGTTCTGCTGCTGCTGTTGCAGAAATAAAGAACAAGCCGGCGGGTAGTACACCCTAGCCGGCGGATTCTTTGTGAAATAAGGGAACCCGGCGGGTCATGATGTCCAGCCGGCGGCTCCTACAGCCTTTAATATTCGATTAGCTTCTGTTTGCTCAAAATCTAATTCACCCGGCTGCTCAAGGGTGAAGCCGGTGGGTAATGCATGGAAGCCGGCGGGTCTGGACCCCCAGCCGGCGGCTTGTAGGGCTCTTTCAGCCTCTCCTGTTGACTTGTTTGTTTAAATGTAAAATTGATTGATACATGTTATAACATTAATATATATAAGTACTAGTGTATGATAATGATTATGTTGTGATTATTCATACATGAGTAAGAGCTTGTAGTTGTGATATCAATTGTGTTAAGTTCTTAATGTTATAAATTGATATAAGTTAAGTATTGTTGATTTGGATTACTAACTTATATTTGATTGTTGATTCTCAGATCCTCCAAAAGATAAGTGATCCCTGGATTCTGAGTTTGTGAAGACAAAGGTATCGGTGAGTGGATTTGGAACTCACCATTCGATTTAGTTGTAACTATTCGGTTGCAACAAGTAAACGTAGATATGTTATTATATTTAATATTCATAGTTGATTATAAATCTACGTGCTATGTGTGGCCTTCGGGCATCAGTTGTTAATGAGGTCAACAGGTTGAACTGGTTGGTTGGGCTAGTTGGTTGTTGTGTGAATGACACAGGGTCTTACTTCATTTGTTGTGTGTATAGAACCTGTGTCTGAGTATAGTAACCACTAGTTATCGGTCTCGTCCGTTATGGCCAAACGGATATGGTTGGATAAGTGTTCTTGGGAACCACCCGGGTAATATGGTATTCCCAGAGCCGCCGATCCTCATTACTATATTGTTGACTAGTTGTAATATATGTTTACGGTTGTTTGGGGTAAACAGGTGGTTATGCTAAGTTGAGTTGTGGGTAATGAATTCATTCACTTAGCTTTGTGCTAATCCCTCATCCTACTTCCTGCAGGTTTTGATATATATGTGGGTGTCAGGAATGGATGCTTTCGCAGGGAATGTCTGATAGATTAAAACTCTGATATGGTTTTTCTATAAACCTGGTTTTTGTAATATGTAATACCCCGACATATGTAGTTCTTAAACAGTTCTATGTTGGAATATTTTAATATGTAACTGTGTATGTACAATATATAAATATGTTTTAAATTCAAACGCTTCCGAGTAAAATAATATAATATTGTTGTCCTAAAAGAGGGGTGTTTCACGCTCGGTGTTGTTTTAGTGTTCAGTTCAGTGTTCTCGAGAACACTGAAACAGAAAAGTGGGGTAGTGGTTAACATTGAGTTTCAGTGTTCTCGTAATTATTTTATTATTTTTTTTCTTCTGAAAAATCAATTTAAATACAAAAAAAAAAGAACAATAACTAAAACAAATAACATTTAATTAAAACACACTTCATTACGTTAATTAAACTTCCTAAAAGTACATAATAGAAATAGATAATTAAAATAAAAAGTCCTAAAAGGCAATAATATTAAAAATAATACAATAAAATAGAAGTAAACTAATCTCCATCTACTCTTCATCCGAGTCCGACCCATCAACATCCTCCGAACCCGACCCACCACCCGAACCCGATCCACCACCCGAACCCGCTTTCTTCCACACGAGCCTTTCCCGAATCTTCTCTTTTTCCATGTTAAAAAACCACGCGTCACTTTCCGACAAACCATCCGTTGTCATCTTCAAAACCCGCATTGCTTCCATGAGATCTCATGTCCGATACACACTCGCCTTGGTTTGAGTCAAATGTTGAAAGTTTTGATGTCAATGCCTCGGTTTGAGTCTTCCGAAATAGCAATCCAACATTGAGCTAAAAGTAGCTCTTCTTTGGATGACCAAAAGTTGTGAACGGGATATGTTTTCTTTTTTTTTTGGCGAGTCGACCGCTTTGGATTTTGATTTTTTGGGACGAGAAGGCGTCGGTGTTTCGCCCTCAACCGAATGCTCTAAAGGTGCTTGTTCTTGATTTTGCTTCCATAACAAAAATTCTTGATAACTTTCGGGTGTGATTTGCGGTGTTTGGGTGGATGGTGTTTGTGGTGGCGGGTTGTAAGTTTGAGTGTGTGGTGGATACGGGTTGTATGAAGATGATTGTGGTGTTTGTGAGTTGTAGTTTTGTGAGTTGTAGCTTTGTGGGTTGTAGTTTTGTGTAAATGGGCTCCAAGTAGAATGGAGGTTGTATGGGTTGTTTAGGTCGTTCGGGTTTGGGTTTTGAGACATTTTGGAAGTTAAGAATTGTATATAGATAGAAAAAGATGAAGAAGAAGGATGTTTTGGTATGGAAAAAATGGTGGAAGTAGTATGTGTATTTATAGTGTAAAAATGAAATTTTTTTGAAAAAAAAAAGTCAAAAAAGTCAACAAAACGCTCCTAAAAACGGCTATATTTTTAATTTTTAATTTTTTTTAAAAAACTGACCGTTGGAACAAAAAGAAAAGGAAAAAGCCGTTTGGCACGACGTTTTGTTCCGAACACTGAACGAAAATGCTGGCCCGGAACGTCGGCGGGGAGTGTCGAACGCCAGGCTCCGGCGTTCTCGTGGCGAAAACGGCGAGAAAACGGGAGGCGCTCCGTGTGCTCTAATGATAATGATGAGGTGGATATCCTCCGTAAATGCGAGCATATACTATTTAAGAAAAAAAAATCAAGAATATGTTTGATACGTGTCTTTATCATACAATTATAAAATATTTTAATGTATTAATTAAATTAAATTAAAGTTTAAGGAGTATATATGGCTTTAATACAATTTAATTGATGCTATGAAGTTAACCTTATTCAATTATAAATTCAGCTTAATAGAAACTATATTAGGCAAAATATAAATAATTAAAAGAGTTATGCTAACGTGCTAATATTTTTAAATCAAAATAATTTGTAATTAATATATGCATATAAAAATTAAATATTAGATTTAACTAATTAGTATTAAATTGAGATGCTAATAGTTTTCAGAAATTATGACTTCATTAAATGCACTTTAACATATGTCATGAGTCACACGTGAGCAAAATCCAATTTAAAAATGTAAAGTAATACTTCTTTCGTCCTAAGTGTCCACAATTCTATTTTAGTTTGTTCCAAAATAAGTGTACACTTCCAAATATAGTATATCAACTTTACAATCTTACCCTTAATACACATTTTTTCAAAACTGATACGTTAAAGTCCGTATAAAAGTAGGAGTAATAGTTCACTACAATTTCTTAATTTCTTAAACTACATAAAAACTCGTACATCATATTCTTTTTTTTGGACGCAGGGAGAATGAGATTTATAAAAACTCGTACATCATATTCTTTTTTTTGGACGCAGGGAGAATGAGATTTGGGAGTTTGGTACATGCAAAAATAATTTGTCTAATCCAAGTGATTAGCACATTATTATTATTATTATTAATTAATTAATCTAAACAGATTGTCTGTTGTTTCCATCTCTCTTAAATTCTGCTCCTATTTTGTCTCTCTCACACTCACACCATTGGCCAGCTGCCTCCTGCCTCATCCTCTTCCTCTCCGCTCCGCCCCGTCGCCGCCGGTACGATCCTTCTTTTACTTTGCTTCTATTCGTTTTAACCTTTATTAGGATCGAAATCTTACTTACCGTAATTAAAACCTAATTCTTCTGCTGCTACTTAGTTTGTTATAATGCCTAGCTTTAGCTTTGATTCTCAGTGCTCGTAATGTTTTTACCGGAAATATGTATAGATATTAGATTAGATACGTTTGTTCGAGCTGATGAATCGACTTTGATTTCACCGTCGTATTTATCACTTCACCTGATCTGATTATTCGTATTCTTATACTTAATAAAACGTTAGATCAATTTTTACATATTTTTTTCTGGCTTACTTTAGTTAACGAAATCATGCAATTTATCATTCATGAATTTATAACAGTTTTTATAATCCTTACGTATTTAGCAGCAGTTCAGGAATATTGCCGGATTATCAATCATATTTTCTTTGAGTTCATTCGTTATAAAGATGTCGAGAATTCTGTTCGTTGTCGTCCTTGTTCTCTGCTCGCTTTCGAGTCTAATAACGTCATCTGATGGTAGTGGTGCGAAACTGTTACGGTTTAATAAGAAGAGTGGCGAGTTTAGGGTTCTACAAGTGGCTGATATGCATTATGCTGATGGCAGGAAGACTCCTTGTGAAGATGTCTTACCAAATCAGTTTGCACATTGTACTGATCTCAATACGAGCGCTTTCATTAACCGTATGATTGAAGCGGAGAAGCCTGATCTAGTTGTTTTCACCGGAGATAATATCTACGGATTTGATGCAACAGATGCGGTAACATCCATGAATGCAGCATTTGCCCCTGCTATAAAGTCGAAAATCCCTTGGGCTGCTGTTTTAGGAAATCATGACCAAGAATCAACGTTGTCACGAGAAGGTGTTATGAAACATATTGTTGGAATGGAGAACACTTTGTCTCGGTTAAATCCTAACGGTGTTGATGTTATTGATGGTTTTGGGAATTATAATCTTGAAGTTCATGGAGTAGAAGGGTCAAGTTTTGTTAACAAATCGATTCTAAACTTATATTTTCTTGATAGTGGAGACTACTCAACAGTCCCCACGATCCCTGGCTATGGATGGATCAAACCGTCTCAACAGTTTTGGTTTCAACAAACATCTAAAAAGCTACAAAAGATGTCAAAAGCTCCCGGACTTGCATATTTTCACATTCCATTGCCTGAGTATGCGAATTTTGATTCATCAAACTTTACAGGTGTGAGACAAGAAGGAATTAGCTCTGCTTCTGTGAATTCAGGCTTTTTCACAACATTAGTTGGTGCAGGTGATGTGAAGGCTGTTTTCACAGGTCACGATCATCTTAACGATTTCTGTGGGGAGCTAACTGGAATCCATCTTTGTTATGCTGGTGGATTTGGATATCATGCTTATGGGAAGGCTGGATGGTCAAGAAGGGCTAGGATGGTTGTGGTTTCTCTAGAAAAGGAGTCGCATGGTGAGTGGGGTGCAGTCAAGTCCATCAAAACATGGAAACGGCTTGATGATAGAAACTTAACCGCTATTGATGGTCAGGTTCTATGGAGCCAGCATTCGTCTGGGAGTCGTAGAAAGAAGCCTATTCATGTGGTTGAATCCTGAATGATTCACGGTTCAATGTTGTTTTTAATTAGCATTCCACAGCTGCAAAGATAGTTAATCAATTTGTACTAGGCTCTTATATTTCACGGTGTTATTTCTTGTTTGCTGGAAATCACATACATAACAAACTTTCTCATCTGAATTATGAGTACTAATTTTATAAGTCTTATGTTCCAGTTGATGTTTTGGATACAACTAGATTCATATGATAACAAGTAAATCTGGTAGTTTTTGTTTACTGTACTTTAGTGGTTGATTTGTTTACTGTACTTGCTGAATATTTCAACCACAACCACCTTATTTATTTCAGCATATTTTAGTGAAGGAAGAAACTAATTGAATGATCTATTCCGTGGTTGGTTGCTGGCTAACAAGAACAGAACCCGAAATTGTATATACTCCTCCCATCTTGAATAAATATCTGCCTATCAGAGAATTCAAATAAGAGTGTGTTACTGTTTCGGGTCGGTTGGGACCTTCCAATGTACACACATATAAGCTATAAGCACTTGTTTTTTTCTTCTTCTGGTAATGACTCAATGTTAATATGATTTTTAAAATCGTTTTGTCAACTTACTGCTCTGGATTTGATCATTTAGATATTATTTACTAAAACTATGGAGTATATATGTATTGATAATAAACCAGATAATTGGTTGATCAATCTCTTGATAGTTGATACGTTACACCTTTTGGAGTTTTTGGTATATGAACCAAGTATTATTATCTCCAAGAGGAAGGGAAAATATTAAAAGGACCAATTGCCATTACATAACTCGAATAAGCATGCAACTTAATTATTAAAAGATTTTTAAAGCTAAATAATTACTAAATGAGCACATCAATTTTAAGGAGAACCAACAAATTTATGTTATGCGTCACTTTATTCTCTCTCCTCCACATTTTTAAAAATTAAATATCTCACAAACGGTAAATCAAAAAATCATGAAAATTGCACCATAAAATTTAGCATTTTCTCCTCTTCGATTTGCCGTCCCTCAAGACATACTTTTGACAACTTTTTTTTTCTTCATTTTTTGGTGGGTTTTACAAATTAGTAACACATGTGTTAGTGATTATTTGTACATTTAATTTGTGGTTAAAATTAGGGTTTAGGGTTAGGGTTTAGTAGGGTTTAGGGGTTTAGTAGGGTTTAGGGTTTAGTAGAGTTTAAGGTTTAGGGTTTAGTATGATTTAGGGTTTAGAGTTTCGTAAAGCGTTTGGGGTTTAGGGGTTAGTGTTTGGGATTTAGGGTTTGAGGTTTGGGGTTTCAGGGAGAAAGTATGCCTTGAGGGACGGCAAATCGAAGAGGATGAAACGCTGAATTTAATGATGCAATTTTCATAATTTTTCGATTTGTCGTTTGTCAGATAATTGATATTGGGGGTAAATGGGTTTTGTACATGTAAACATTCTCTTTATACATGACTTGATATCATTGGTTAATTCATATTCTCATTTTAACCCAACCATTTAATTTAATATGAAAAGTAAAGTACTACTCGTAGTATACTGGGGTTTTAAAGAGGTTTTACCAGAAAACGACGTCGTATTGGGTTCAACACTTGAATTTTATCCAAAAATTAAAAAAGTTGAATATGCAACCAAATCTCTTGTTCCTTTTATGTTCTCAGTGAACAAATCAAGGAAATTTTAACAAAATCACAGAGCTGAGTGAGGTGAAGCATATTATGAGTCAACTCCTGCTACTCAATTTCGATGCTTCAATCTCCACCGTTGCCGGCGCCGGCGCCGGCGCCCCCGTGGCCACCAAGCCATCCATCTTAATTTCCCCTAAAACCTCTTCATACTTGTTCTTATCTCATAATAAACCACCTCCAACCACCACCAAATCTAACAGATACCGAACACCCAGTAAGTCTCCCTACTTTTTTTTTATGTATTAGAAAATAATGACTATGTTTATTCTCTTATTGATTTTTGTATGTATATATATTTTTATTTAAATTGTGTAGAGATATTATTATGTGGGAATTTGGGTACAGCACAAGTTGCGGATGAACAAGAAGTTGAAATAGCTGAAGGGTACACAATGACTAAGTTTTGTGATAAGATGATTGATTTGTTCATGAATGAGAAACCTAAGCCTAAAGATTGGATGAGTTACTTGATTTTTAGACAAGATTGGAATAAGTACAGACATACCTTTTATAATCGTTGTAAATCTCGTGCCGAATCCGAAAATGATTACACTTTGAAGCAGCGTTTGATCACTTTTGCAACACAATTTAAAAAGGTAGTCTTACTTCACTTTGTGCTCTGTAGTATAACACTATCCTCTATGTTGCAGTTTGACAATTATTTTTGTAGCTATGTCAAAAAATGTATAAATAATGTGATAGGATTTGATGGTAGTAGTAAACACGGATTACAGTGGAAACTTAAAATGTAGATGATTTATTTTCTTTTTGAAGCCTAATTTGTAGGTCATATTCTGTTATAATGATGTTGTTGTTGTGAATGAATGATGGAATATATTGCAGGTTGACGATGAAATGGAAAAACATGCAGAACTTCTTAAGCAGGTGGAAGATAGTCCTATGGATATAAATGCTATTGTTACAAAGCGGCGTAAGGACTTTACAGGCGATTTTTTTCGTTATTTGAATGTAGTTCAAGAAACTCATGATAGCTTGGAGGACCGTGATGGTAATGTTAATTTAAATTATATTTTTATTGTACTCTACTTTTCCCATCTTTGCAAGTTCATACTGAAATTTAGCCCATAACAACAATACAAACCACAAGTCTTTTATCCCAAACTTATTGGTAAATTGTGTATAAGCAGCTGTTGCTAGGCTTGGAGCTAGATGCTTATCAGCAGTCAGTGCTTTTGACAACACATTAGAAACCGTCGAGACATTAGACGCTGCACAGGCCAAATTTGAGGATATACTTGATTCACCTTCCATAGAAGCAGCATGTGCCAAAATCAAAAGCCTTGCAAAAGCAAAAGAACTTGACTCATCATTAATCCTATTAATAAATAGTGCTTGGGCTTCTGCAAAAGATTCCCTTACCATGAAAAACGAGGTAAAAATCACAACTTTCTATTCTATGCTTTATGAAGAAAGAAATCCCACTTTGAGATTTTGAGTGAATTTGCAGGTGAAAGCGATAATGTATGAGCTATATAAAGCCACAAAGAGTAGTCTAAAGAGCATAGCACCTAAAGAAATAAAGCTACTCAAGTATCTGCTCAACTTCACAGATCCAGAAGACCGTTTTTCAGCCTTAGCAACAGCTTTCTCCCCTGGTAAAGAAAGTGAGGCCAGAGATCCCAGTGCAATATACACGTAACTATTCACCCTTGACCCTGCCTAATTCTTAATTATTTAATCCAATATATATTTGTATTTTATGTCTTATGTTTGGAACAGAACTCCGAAAGAGCTTCACAAGTGGATTACAATCATGCTTGATGCGTATCAACTTCATAAAGACGATACGGGCATTGAGGAAGCCAAGGAGATGAACCTACCGATGGTTATTCAAAGACTCTCCATTCTGAAGGAAACAATTGAAGAAGAATACTTGGAAAAGGAAGCCCGTGAAGCCAATAAAGACACCAACGTAGAAGTAGTAGATGAAGATGAAGAAGAAGAATAAGGTACTATTGTTTGCATTAACGCTTTATCATCTGTAATTATTGGCCAGTGTTCACTAGAAGTGTTCTCTATTTTGGTTATGCAGATTGATTTAGGCTGTACAAATTATGCATGTAAGCGGATGGTTACAGGGTCAGTTAGAATAGTTAAGGTGAGCTGAGAGTCATTATATTAGATCATTTTTGTCTGGGTAATGTTCTTATGAATGACGAAAACCTTCTTTATATCTAGTGGCAATACTGAAAATTCACTAGATACAATAAGAATGTTAGCAACCATCGTGAATGATGACAGATTGGTGAATGATATATATACGACGTGTTAATTTTCTTTATATTCTTATTTTCTCTGTAGTTAGTGTGTATGTGTTGGCTGAATGAATGGACCTTTTGGCCAATGAAACGTGATTCCTAAGAAGTCGATAATAACTGAACCCATGGACCTTTTAAGGTCATGCGTTTTCTGTGACAAGCTAGTATTGCATTTTTGGTTTTCCTACCTATCCTCAGAGGTGACACATAACAGAAACTTAAACACCCTCTTCAAACACATGATCATGTCAAGTTTATTTTAGGAAGATTAGTTAACCTTACTCTCATGGTGTTACTCGTACATTGCGGCCAAGTTTAGCCATTTCTGGCTGAACTTGACAAATTTAGAATAAGATACGGAGTAGCTTTTATTGCTAAGTGTGTAATTTGTTACGGAAATATTGTTTAATATGTCTAATAATGTTGGTTTTACTTCTTCTATGGAGTATGATTCTCCATTTGGTTCATGTTTCTCGTCAGTCATACGGTGAATAAGCTTTTTTTTTTTTTTTTTTTTTTTTTTTTTTTTTTACAGTACCATTAATTTTAGTGATTTGCTCATTGCTGCTATTTTCAATGTACACAATAAAGTGGAATATACCAGTACTCATTCGGATTTTGCAGGTTTAATATGGATATAAAGTTGATGACAAATGTTTTTGATTAAATAATGTGGAAGAAAGTTTGTACTGGCAAGCGAACCACCTAAAATGTGGACTTTGCAAACATTAATTAAAATTAAAATCATTTTAATAACAATTCACGCAACACCAATAATGGAAGGTAAAACGTCCATTTCTTAAAGCAAGATATGTCGAACTGCGAATGTAAAACTAAACTAAAATTTGATGGTTTTCTAAGTTCTAACATGTTGCATCGTGACAAATAGGGATGGAGCTATATTGAAGGTGGGGTAGCATGATTACATTTCCATTCACTATAAAAAGTGTAATTTCATATCGTATTAGTTATTTGTGCCATGGGTTCACAAGATAGTGATATTCCAAATCACCTCAAATCCTAACTTAAGTGATGTTAATAGCATACCGATCATTATGAAACTAAAATGTTCCTTTCAAAGTGAAAGTCGTACTAGAGTAATAAATTTATCTTAGTTTTCTCTATAAATATACGAATATTGAACTATAAAAACTCTTTTACTAGTACTATTTACTAATGAAGGTGTGAGTGGGTATAACAAATTTGATAACGTGAATTTGAATACAAAATCTTCTTTTCCTAAACACCAATTTAGGATGGTCCTATGGTAGATTGGTAGGAATATGTCATCATCTACTAATAATACTTTTCGCATATGGTACAATGCTTTAGTTCTACTTTTATGAAAATAAGTATTCACAATTGATGGTAAAGTGTCAACAACAAATTAACCTCGTAGATTGTTGAAGATAAATCTGATTGACAACTATTTAGATAGTCCATTATAAGTTATGATACATAGTTTAAGGTTCTTTTTGTTGCATCTTAAAACACGAATTTCAAATAATCGTCATACCACGTATATTCAGGTTTGGTACATGACTTCACTCCCCAACAACTTGCCTTTCCTAAACTCTTCCACCTTTCTTGTAAATAACAATAAAATATATAATATTTAATTTTCTAATAGGATAATGATATAAATAAAAACGTACATCTAGTACAGTGATAGTGTAGTAAACGTACAAATTAGTACACATGCTAATGAAAAAAAAGTGTTTATCTTGCCTACAAAAAACGTGTAAGACAACACAAAAACATATTCAATCTAAGCCATCAACACTGATCTTCTTCTTCTTCTTCAGGTAATCAATCATCACAAATTGCAGTTGTTAACTTTAATCGCAATAGTCTATCAGTTTTAGCCAATAACTATAACAATCAGTAGATATATATAAATAGTCCTACTTTAATATAGCTTTTGATCATTTCCTTTGAATTTCATTCAAGTAATCCAACTCTATATAGTTTTATTACTTTATATAATTCAAGATTATTTGAATCCATGTTTAAGTTTTTTCAATAGTTATATTCACATGCTAGTTGGTTTCATGATGTGCTGGTTTTGTAGGTGAAAACTGAAATGAATACCAAGCAGGAATCAGAATGGAATGCTGCACAGAGTATCGTTATAAGTGAACAACTTGTGGATGCTGCAAAATTTCAGCTGCAGTTTCTTGCTGCTGTTGACCGAAACCGTTGGCTTTATCAAGGCCCATCCTTGCAACATGCAATCCACAGGTCATCTTAAAATCATCAACACTGCAATTTGACTTCCTTTTTCTTTAATTATTATCATCACATCACACTCTTACCAAAGGGACTTTGGCCTAGTAGTATCGGGGTAACTCATCAACTAAAAGATCGTGGGTTCAAGTCTAGTTGTGGATCAAAATATGTAAATTACACGTGGGTTAGAAGCGTGTGTTTGTTTGGCGTAAAAACAAAAAAAGTTACCATCACAATATTAAGAACCTCAATACTCACTTCTCAGGTATAATGCTTGTTGGCTTCCATTGCTTGCTAAACATACGGAGTCTCGCCTCACACAAGGACCATTGGTTGTTCCTCTTGATTGTGAATGGGTTTGGCATTGTCACAGGCTTAATCCGGTAGGTTGTACTATTTCGTATTCTTTAGAAATATATATTGTTTTAGAGACTAAAGATATATTGTTGTTGATCTCTACTTCAGGTTAGATACAAATCTGATTGTGAAGAAGTTTATGGAAGGATTCTTGACAAATGTAATGTTGTGTCTTCTGTTCAAAAAATATCAAGAAACGAAACAGAACAAATATGGAACAAACTGTATCCCAACGAGCCTTACGATATCGAATTTTCACTTTCAAATAAATTATCTAAAAAGGTGTCTGATGGGGAAAAACATACGAAATACGATCTGGTTCTAGCCGTTGAAAGACAGTACCCGTTCTTTTACCAGGTATCCAGACCTCATGTCAACAACGATCAGTTTCTCGAAGCAGCAGTAGCCAGATACAAAGGCTTCTTGCATCTAATCAAGAGAAATAAAGAGCGATCGATAAGATGTTTTTGTGTCCCGACATATGACATTGACCTGATCTGGCATACACATCAGTTACATCCTGCTTCCTACTGTAAGGACTCGATGAAATTACTTGGGAAGATTCTAGAACATGATGACACAGATCAAAACAGAGGCAAAGGTCATAAGCTAGATATTGGATTTTATAAAACTACCAAACAATGGGAGGAGCTATTTGGTTCAAGGTATTGGAAAGCTGGAGCAATGTACATAGGTAGTACACCTTCTTCAATTACCACCACTCCATTTATACCAAAACTTGTAGCCAAGAAATATAGTTCAACTAAACAGTTTCAGAAATTGATCAATCTTCCTGAAACAAGTGTCATCGAGGTAATTTCCGAGCACTAAATGAATATCCTTGAAGTAGTTTAAAAGATCAGATTGTAACATAACTATGTCACTGCAGGTGGTTTTGGAGTTTGTGGAAATCAAGAACTTACCGGAGACCCATAAGAATGAAGTTTGTATCTTGTTTAGTAAGGGGCAACCTGATGGAATCTTTGATGTTAAGAGGAAACTTCATATCCATTCTGAATCTGAGAAGAAACAGGTTGCTACATTCCAGTGTCAACCAACTGGATATCTTTTCTGTGAACTTGTATCTGATTCCCATTCCAGTTTACCACTATCTAAATCTGTCAAAACTTTGGGTCACTGTTTAATCTCATTGGAGGACTTGGTGCTTAATCTCTCTGTAGAAAAATGGTTGGATTTGGTTCCAAGTTCTGGCCTTATTAGTTCTGAACCAATTCAGTTAAGAGTAGCAGCCTCATGTACTGTGCCAATCCCAGCACCAAATGTAATTCAGATATCCCATACGTCCCCGTTATCAAAGAGCTGGACACAGGTTATAGATAAAAATGGGAATGACATACTTGGCCTTCAAATGAGGTATCCTTCTTGATCAAATTTTGTAATTTTATTGATTAGAGTGATGTTGTAAGTTACTTTTATTGTTGGCTTGTTACACAGGGAGGTGAATAGATCGGAAAAGGTGGATGAAAAATTAAGGAAAGAGGTCACTGGGATTACAAGAGAAGGTGAAATAGTTGATCTTGGTGAGTTTCGTGGGTCAGAGTGGTATTTGATGGATTATCTATGGTCCCTACAAGTTCAGAAGAACGAAGATGGGGATGCCCAACTCCTGCTCAACGGCCCTCACACAGTCAGAATCACTTGTTTATGTTACTTTTAAAGTCTTGACTTTGATTAATAATGTGTTTAATATGCTAATGAAACCATTGTGATCAACTTAGGTTAAACTGGTTCATGGAAGAAAGCTGGAGTATGAGGTCAAGCACCATGAAAGGCAGACACACAAACATAACTTCATGACAGCAGTTGAGTTTTCTGCAGAGTACCCGTATGGAAAAGCAGTAGCATTGCTTGATGTCAGATCTGGGATTTTTACGGTAAAAATTTATTTTAAAGGTTTTACCTGGCTGATATTGAACACAGATTTACAAGTATGTTTTATTTGTGAAATTAATAGGTGCAAGAAGCATGGTTTGCGTTACCTGGAATCATCTCAGCTTTCATAGTGTTTAATATTTTAAGAAAAGAAAGAAATGGTAGTGAATTTGTGAAGGGGACAAGATTTATGACTGGGGAAATTGACTTTGATGCTGAAGTTGCTAAAGTGAACATGGTGGTACCAGAAGATATTGGAGGTTGTAGAGACAAATTAGCAAGTGGTGGCTGTGGTGGTGGCTGTGGAAGTGGATGTGGGAATATGGTGAAGAGTGGCGGTTGTGGCGGAGGTTGTGGAGGTGGGTGCGGGAATATGGTGAAGAGTGGTGGCTGTGGTGGTTGCGGCGGAGGATGTGGAGGTGGATGTGGGAATATGGTCAACGGGGGTGGCTGCGGAGGGGGATGTGGTGGTGGTTGTGGGAATATGGTCAACAGTGGTGGCTGTGGCGGATGCGGTGGTGGATGCGGAGGGGGTTGTGGGAACATGGTGAAAAGTGGTGGCTGTGGTGGTGGTTGTGGTGGGGGGTGTGGGGGTGGCTGTGGGAGTATGATGAAAAACGGTGGTTTGGATAGCATCTCCGGAGGTCCCTGCAAGGATGAACAACCAATGCAACTAACAGCTCATGCATAAGGGGTCTGTGACTTTGTTCATTATGTACAATTGCAGCCAGAAACAGAGGCTTTCATTTTGGAAAATTCAAATAATTTATGATGTGTGTCAAGTATAAATAAGTTTGGATTTGCAGTATAAATAGTGTCATCTGGTCCTGGGAGTTGCCTATGGTTTACTTCTTAGATACACATAAAAGAAGATAACAATGTACTTTGGGTGCTATCAAACTAAGTGGCATGTGTCCTGGATTTTGATAATATTTATATTCTCAAAGCAAAAAGTTGTTTAAGCGAGAACATTCACAAACTCTAGTTTGATATTTCATGTTGAAGTATCGGTACACCCTCAACTTACTAAACCACGAATATCCAGTTATCCACTACAATACCTAGTAGCTATATGCATATATCTTTGTGTTTATAAGCCTACGCTGAATTAAAAGCATATATGTATGAGTGTATGCACATATGAAATCATTCGAGTAGGTGACTCTAGCTTCTAGGAGCTTAAAAGCTGCTTTCCATCCTTAAAAAGATCCTCTATCATCATACTTTCGTTTTGCTGGAGGTTATACAAAAACACTACACCAGACTAGACTCACATTACTACTCATGTATTGATCATAGTGATTATCAAACACTAGACATCTTACTACAAACATTGTTACCTTGCAGTAAGTACAAGTGCATTAGTCCAATAAAAAAAATGTTACTGAATAATGAACTCTAACAAAAGCGAAGACAAAAGCACTTACCTAGAAGAAGCACTAACCAGCAAAAACATATATCTAAGCCTCAATTGAGCTCTTGTGAACAAGTAATCTCCAGGAATCAAGGGACAAACAGAAGCCAGTGCTGCCATACTGCCGCTGAAAAACCTGTGAACACTTATGTCTAACGACCCTTCTAAGGCTGAGTTAGCTGACCGGGATGGTGTCAAGGCTAGGACCACATAAAGCGTCAAGAAATGACATGAATTTGGGATACCAAAACCAAGAAAAACTATGGTAACAAATATTTACTCAATTGAGTTTCATATGAATGTAGGTAAAGCTTTCCTATCAATTCATAAAGCCGATTTGATTTTGAGTTCCTCAAAATATTGTGCTACAAGCTGTATTTCTACCAAATTTCTAAACAAGTAAAATATCAAGCATACATAACAGTCAAATGATCATTTTATTCAACTCGTGTTGTCTTCGTCGGCATCAACACCACTCTCATAATCAAAAAGATTGGCCAATACCTTAGCCTGATGATGTTGGAACTCATTAATAGCATCTCTTGCACCAAAAACCAACGCATTTTTTGCATCCTTGATTGCGTTCTTTCTCTCCACAGAGCTCTCTTGTTTCACCCCCTTGGTTTGATGAAGCTTTTCTGCCTTTGCATTAGCCGCCTTCCTTTTAGCTTCTCTACTATTTAACTGGTCGATATACTTCTCATGCAATGCTTTGTTTTTAACCTGCTTTAGAACAGGAGGACTCACGAGTGTCGTTCCACACGAACTACTAAATCTTGAAACACTCTTTTTGTGGGTTGTAGACGATCTTTCCCGACACCTTTTGAGTACCTCAACAGGATTACGATCAGGCGTGGTAAGCATCATATTACAATTAACTGATTCGGTGAATGTGGGCTCCAGAATTGAAAACAGGTCCACATCATAATCTTGTTCCGCTTTATTATATTGATTCTGTAACATGTGTCTGACAGTCCTCTGGACTACATGAGTCTTTTGCTTACGGTATCTCGGTCTTTTAGCTTTAGGGCTTGAAGAATCAAGCAATTTACTTGCTAAAAAATATGGGTCCTTTGAATTTGATACTCGAGACCTGGAACGAAGACGAGGTGGCGGTGTCAAATGACTACCGTGTATTTTGTCAAAACATTCCTGAGCAGATTTTCCAGGTACCTGAAACACATACCGTGGTAGCCAAATCAAACCTCAAAAAAACATGAAATAAAACAAGATCATTTGATCAAAAAACAGAAGCAAGATCACATTTAATTTTTGTTACATATTGCACTGTATTTTGGAAAAATTGATATAAACATAATTATATAACGATTAGTAATTACCAGCCTCGAAACGTTCTTCCAAAAGTGTGGAGTAGGCTTTGCTTCTAGGTAAGCTTTCTCCAATGCCAATTCTTGATCTTTGGTCCAACCGTTACTAATCCCCGCGGTATTTTCTCCAACAACATTCTTTCTCAATTTATTAACATCAGTCTCATTCTTCAGGCCTTCATGCACTACAATAGCACTGCCAACAGAAACTCGTTTTTTGTTCTTATCCTCATATTTTTCAGATACTTCTTCATCCAAAACTCGTTTTTCTGTATCATCATAAATTGCTAAGGCATCTAATTGATCAGCATTATTGTCTCGTCTTCTCTTACTACGTTTCACTTTCTTCTTTATTGAATTACCCTCAAATTGTTTAGATTTATTCACACCCTCTTCAGTTTTCAATTCAGCAGATGAATAAGCACAAGCAGTCTTCTCATCATTTTCATTTACATCTATACAACATGAACTATGTGTTACTCGTCTCTCTAACCCCACTACTAATTAAATTTCATAAGCAGTTAAGCACTACCACAGAACATAACAAGAAAATAAAGTATGACATGTACTAAATGCAAGCTAAAGTAAAAAATAAAAAAAATGGTTACTGTTTGTCAACTAATTGACTGAACCATTGCCAACAAAAATGGAAACGGAAACAAATTATAGATGCTTACTGTTAGTCCGATTCAAAGTATGCGACAAATTTATAGCATTCCACAAATAGGCACCATGATTAGGTCTTACAGATCCTCTCGACTCAATTCTTGAATTATCATTGGTTTTTCCGGTCAAGGTGAGAGGTGTGGCTGACGAAGGGACACGGGTCCTTCGTGGTTCCGGATCAGGAGTTATCGGGTCTACAGGATCTGCGAGCACAATTTGGAGAAACCTCGGTGATCTTCGGAGGGTAATGGCTAGTGTTGGCTGTTTCTTACGATTTTTCTTGTGGGACATTTTCACAAACACCTGGTGTACGTTTGATTTGACCAACGAATACCAGAGGGAAAGTGGACGGTTTTAAGCTTTTGAAGTGAAAGCCCATTTAATACCTAAAGCCCAAGATCATTTAGGCCAAATGTGAAATTTCACATTTGGCCCTAGATACTTAGGTTTAAGTGTTGGACGTAACTATGACATAATAGTAGTTTAGAATTTACAAACCTTTTGTGAAAATATGCTTAATTTTAAAGGTATTAAAACCATTTCGTAAAACATTAGTGTGTATATCTAAGTACCAAGTTTAATAAGGTGACCTACAAATGTGGTGTTATATTTAATGCATACATTTTAGCTCAAATAACTTCAAAATTAATAGATTCTTCACATAGATGTTCATCAAACCTCAAAACCATACTAACTTTCTACCTTCTGATCTTCTACTACACATACAGGTGGTGTATATTATTCCCCTTATATATCAATCGGTGAGGCGTGATGAATAGTAACATGTTCCATTTGCTATCAGACACGTATTTAAGTTTTTTGTTATTTTTTGTTTTTATTCAGCCACTTTCTTTAAGGGTGTTGATAAATACAACTTGAGTTTTGATGCCTACACCAATATTTTATACAGTTAAAGTATACAGTACAACTGCTTAATGCACATTTGTGTTGTATGAATCAAATTTTATGTTGTATTTATCACCTCCCTTCTTTAACCTTCAAAAAGTGATATTTTCTTTACTTTTTACGCGCCGTCATTGATAATTTTGTTACCCTCATGATGAGCTTTCCGAGTGGTGGGCTTACTCTTGAAAATTTTGTAAAGGCTAATTTAGTTTATTAAACATACATATCCAGATGTGCTCATGATCAATCAGAGTTTTTCATGTTATAAAAGACAATAATCACATTTGCAACTTCATCTCTCATACCACTTTAACCGAACTAATAATGTTATAAAAGACAATAATTACATTTGCAACTTCAACGCTCATACCATTTTAACCGAACTAATAATGTTTAGTGACGCAACATCCACTTTTAGATGAAAATATTAAGTTAATAGTTGTCTATTTGTGATTTGTCTATTTGTATTAACAACAAAATGAAATAGTTATGCAAAAACTTTTAACAACAATAAAGTGGATAGTAAAAACCAAAGGGCGTTTTGTATAACAATTTCAGCTAAAATAAATCTCGCTAACCATAGAATTCTCAAAAGTTGAAAATTTTCGATTCTCGATCTACACCCCCACATTATTTAAGCTCACGTCTATACTAAGCGGGAAAATGATAATCACATGTGCCTAAATCTTCTACTACACACGAATGTCTTGCAAGACTTGGCTTCTAATTGAATATCATCTGTTAGGAAAATGTACTAATGATAATTTTGTGTATATAATATAAATAAATGCTTTTCTAAAATTATATATTGTAAAAAGGGAATTATTAACACTGCAAAAGTAAAAGGTTTTCGGTTCGATGGAGAATAGTAAAAAGATGGAGAATAAGAGAACTAATAATATTGTTACATTTCTTGTTCACTTTTTATAATTAAATAACTTATAAACCATACATATTATGAATCGATGTGTTATTCTCTTCGATTAGAGACCCTACAAGATAAACTTTTGACAAAAAATTATATTAATTTTTGTTAGGTTTTGAAAAACGTGGCTTTTTATGATCATCTGCGATTTATGATAAAAATTTACATTGGGACACGATTACTCGTCGATGGTAGATGTATATTCACACATGATTAATACTTACTATTCTTTCACATAAATAACTATAATAAGATTTAAAAAAAATCATTCGTTTATAGCTTAAATCACATGTGATTACTGATACGAGGTTTTATCACGTGTGATTTTCGAATGAAGTATGTGATAATTCACATGTGATTTCACATTTATATTTTATAAAATGTATAATTATAGCTAATTATTTTAAAATTGTATTTAATTGTTTTTTAATCACATGCTATTACTAGTTTAATATTTAGGCACATGTGATTACAAATTAAGATTTTATGTAGGTTTCTTTAAATTATCAAATTAAATTATTTTCATTTGATTATGTACATGTGATTATAGCTAATAATTGCAAATATACTCATGTGTGAGTATAAGAGTAATGAATCACATGTGATTTAACATTACGAATTTTAAATACCCGTTAGAAATTAGAAAGAAAGAAAAAATTGTCGGAGGTCTAGCTTGTGGGATCTCTAATCAAAGTGAAAAATGATGATTCCAAATATGTAATTTTATAATTTATATAGATACGGTTTTTAAAATAATTAGTTTCAAAAAAGTAAAACTGGAAATGGGTATTTGAAATAATGAGATGAAGCAACCTATTTGATTCATTAATTCTTCACTTTTTTATCATTCATTCGTTTTTTAAATTTTCTCACAAAAGTAAAAGGTCGTAGAGAATCATCATGATAGCAAGAAGAACCAATTTAATCCTCCCTTCTCCACAAAATTTTGATTGTGGCGCTCACACAAAATTCTTTTCGGGTACAAATCAAATTTGTGCACGTGGTTTGTTTTTTAGAAAATTACTATGAGGAAACTACTATGAGTATGTGATTTATAGTAGGATGGAATGGTAACTTGAATAATTACTAAACCCATCACCTTACACACGGATTTAAAAAAAAAAATCATTATTTTGAAAATTTCATCACATCCCAAGCTGCCCGATTTGTGATCACGAAATCGAAATTGAAATTGAAACTGACGTTTTCATTTGATTGTCAAGTAGCAAAAAGCATGTGGAATTCAATCGCAAGATGGTAGGATTTCAACCATGTTGCTTTCAACGATCTTGAATCAATCATCGCGCACGCTTACTCTATCGAAAGATCACATGAGCACAACCAATGCTTGGATGTGGTTATTCAAACCAAGTGATGGGTGTTGTACGTGGAGGCACCGGGATGACTTCGTTTTCATTAAGAAAATTCCGAGAAGCAACATATTGGGGGATGAAGTGAAAATGTTCCCATTCATAAGTCATAACTATTATTTGGGCTCTATATCGAAATGATTTGTTGTTAAAGTCTAAAAGACCTAGAAGTGATATATTAGGGGAAGATTAGAAACGTTTATCCTTTCTTTTGGTTTCATATATGTAGGTAAAAAGTAAAACTCAAATGGAAAGATCGGCATATTCTCCAAATTCAAGCCCATCGAATGTAATATTACTAACTTTTGTCACTTTGATCTAGCTCACTGCTATTAGCTAATATGAATTCTCGTATAAACATATGCACTACTCATGGTCTTAATTAAGACATTTCATTGTGATCTTATGTAATCCATGTTCGTGTCGGGTGACCAGTGATCAAGCATAAATTTGATACTTGAGTGCAATGGGGTGGGTTCGATTCGATACTCTTCGTATCTTAGGTGGATCACCCGTTGGAGTGTGTAGAACGAAACCAAGGGTTGTGTGAATCAGCTTGGAGAAGATAAACTTATTATCTTCCCTTGTAAAATTAGGGTGTTTAGAGTTTGTAGAATTGTAGGTGAGGGTTTTTTTGAAGGTGCTTGAAGGTGAATTCGGCATTTACCCTCGTATTTCTATTTAGTGATACGTACTTATGCAGTTGTATTACAACTAAGGTCCATTGGACTCCCGAATGAACTTAAGGCCCAATGAATTAACGTACTTTGTGTCTTTGTGACTTGGTGCATTTGTTATTAACTTGTTGAACGTAATTATCATGTGACGTACGACAACGAAATAATTACGACATTATATATGTTTTAAGCATTTCACCCGACACGCCCTTTGCATCCTTAAACTACGTAAACTTTCATGTAACTCCAACTGCTTCATTTTCATCTAGGAGACCAACATAAAAAATGATATGTCACTTGTACGAGCACAAGTACGGCGCTAATATTTAGTTTAAAACCGTTTAATCCGGAAAAGGTTAAAAAAAGCGAACCGAATCAAAATGAGAAAACCCGAACCGAATTCAAATTCGGTTTTTAGTTCGATTTCGGTTCGGTTTACAGTTTTGAATTTGTTATCGGTTTCTAATCATGTCCAAACTTATTAATGACAGCTCGCTCTAGATGGTGTATTTAACGAAATGTTTAGAGAATGTAACAACTCAGACCATTTCTTGAATAAGTTTAATTTCATGCCTCAAATTAGCACTCGAGTCCGTTGTAAGCATAAAGGCATACATAAATCGTTTCGTTTCACACTTTCACATACCCAAACTCACATACCCAAAAGTCAAAGATAAAGGGAAATAGATAAGAAAACAATCACGAAGTTTTTATAAGGACGGAGTAAAAAGTACCATTTTTGTACCAAAATTCCTAGATAATTTTTTAAAGTCATGAGCCATTACATAATTTCAAACCCACAAGTGATTAGTGAAAAGACATTGGCTTTTAGAATCTATCATGGCTACCTAATTTTTTAGTCATACAAGGATTTCCACTACAAAGACTAGTCTCCTTTCAAATGATTTCTTGTTGGGTTTGATATAATCACACTCATCTAAAACCAATTGTTTGCCTCTTGTTTTGAAGGCCAATACCTAATATATTAATAATCTTTCTAATCAGTAATCATTAATAAATGCCTTTTTTACAATATTTCATTTAGATATATAAGGTGGATATTTATTATAGATACACTCATAACAAAATTATAACGATGTTATATTATATCTATTATACTTGAAAATAAAAATGGTTAACGGGTAAATGCCGAGGAAAAATTTATGTTCATATTAATTGAAGATGACGAGTCATTTTTTTACTCAGTTCTACACTTGTACTTGTATGCACTCTATTATACTACTGGCCACCCCCAATATATTTTTCCAATGATGCAATTTGATTATTTGAACATGAGATATATTACTATATTGTACAGTACACATATAAATGATATTTACATCAAATTTATACCCTCAATGAAAATGATACCTGCACCAAATTTATGCATAATTGAATTATATAATACACATTGTAATGTATAATAATTGATGTATGTATCGAAAATTATTGTGTTTAACAGTTTCCTTGTAAAAAGAAAAAGGCGAATTAAGCAAGCATTGACCAATTGTAGAGTTGGTAGGACCCGATGGCATGTGGTAATGGTGCACCAGCTGCTACCACTTTTTAAACGGCTGCTTATCATCCGTACCTTTCGACTTTCCACCACCAACATTTTTATTTTCCCATTTTTTAAAATCTAAAAAGAGGATATTTGTTCAACACAAAAAATCTATATTTATATCCTTGTTACTTTATGTCTTGTAATCAGGGCGACCATTCACGTTGTTTCTGGATTTGCGTGTTTCATTAACAGATACTCCGTATTTATTACAGCTCTAAGGCTTTTCTACATTACGTGTTGAGAATGACATCAGTCAGTTAAGTTGATTTAGTGTAAATTTAATTGATAATTTATTGATTTTTTAAGAAACTACCACTTATATTTAGGCAATAAACTAAATAAAGTACTAAGTTGAGGGAGCTTTAAAATATTTGTGACACTGACGATGAAATTTTCCGTGTCCACTTCTGCTTGTACCTGTTATGAGCCTACCTGTTTATTTTCATTTGAGTCGCAAATTCCTGACCTTCTATATAATTGAACATGACTAATCAATATTATACTTGTAATATGGTTTATAAGAAAAAAATGGGAAAAATGATATTATATCTGAAACGTAAAGTTACAAAGTAATTTCTAAGTTCTATGTATGGAAAAGTATGGTGTAGTAAGCTTTTGGCTTTTTGTGAGGGTACAAAATTGGTGAGCCTTTTGTGATGACGATGGTGTTGATACTTTAATACGAGTAGGACATTTCTTATCGATGCTCATTTGTGACCCCGTTTGTAAATTAAAGAGAGCTCACTTGTCATCATTTTAGTTGATTTTGATATCCAATATTGGGAACCTGTAGTAGTATCATATAAAGTCAAAAAAACACCACCAAAATAAAAATAAAGAATTATATTCCGTATCTAAATCAATCCACATTCATTGATGTTAAAATTTCTTTAGTTAATCAAAATTAGAATTAATTACTGAAAAAAAGTCACTAAAACATTTTTTTATGTGTGATATATGAATTATGATATTTGATAATAAAAAACATTAAGTTTAATAATTGTCTTCGAGGGATTCTTATTGATAACTTATAGGGCTATCAATATCATTTCTCTTATTTAGAATATAATGTAAACTTATAATTAAGGGGGGAAAAACTTGTTCATATTTCCTAAACATTACAAATGATTGAAAATTCCCGGAAAATAATAATAGTAGTAATACTCCGTAATAATAATTACAGTAGTATTTAGAATAGGAAAGAGTAAATGGTGATAGAAAATCACTTTAGTTGATTTGATAGAAAAATTAGGTCAAAGATATAAAGTAGGAGACAAAAGAAAGAAAAAAAAAAGCACAATTTTTTTCTATTTATCAAACTACAAATATGCCTACATTTCTCCCATCTAACTTTTTGTCGTTTAATTGTAAGTGGTAATCCTTTTTTTCTTTTCTTTCATGGTAAATGATATACTGTAAAAACTAAAAAGTAATAATACTACTACATCTTTCTTCCACTCAACATGAAAAAAAGATAAAATTAAACCTATAAATCGAAAATACTATACTTACTTTATACGTAGTAAAAGATTAAATTGATGAATTGCTAGATGATTAGCTCTATCATCATTTGACAAAAATTGATACAGAGTTTAGGATTATAACAATAATAAATAATAATTACGTACAATGACAAATCTCTATTTGGCATATAGTATCCGTTTACAATATCCAAAATGCATCCTTCGTTACATGCAAAGACTATAGTGTTTTGGTCCTGTATTAATTGTACAGATAATTCACTCTACCTTCGTAACAAGTAATTTGTACAAGGATTTTTCTAATAGGTACCCTAAGGATATATATTAACAATTATTTAATGATATCAATATTCTTCTTAAAATTATAATCAAGCATTATATAACTACAATTCTTATTATCTTTCAAATTTAACTTTCTATATTTACAAAATTTATTATTACATCACACTACCAAATAATAACTAAAGAAGCATTAATTTACTGAAAGTACATTTTTACAATGTTATCATACATTCATGATAGGCGCTAATGAGTATAATTTATTATTTAAAAATCTTAGAAAATTATTGTTCATATACATACAGTACTACTAAAGTTATTTTTATTTTATTTTTTTTCTTTGTGAATCTTGTTTAATTTGGATGAAATGTTAAACACCAAAGAAAGAATAAAAATTTGGTCATGAATCTCATAGAAGTGGAATTAGTTTTGTATTACAATTACATTAAATTTAAAGAGTATATATAATTTATTTTTTACATTTAGGAGATACTATTTACATTATTTTTAGTTAGTTGGAATAACAAATTTGATTTATTGTGTGGATAGAGAAAAGGTATATTTGGAAGATAGCTAACATTGAAGTTAATTAATGTTATTTCAAGAAGAATATTGATATCATTGAATGTTTGTTAACTTATGCCCTTAGAGCATATATTAGAAAAACCTTTTGGGCAATGTTTTCAAAACCAGGTTGAACCGTCTGGTCGGACTGGTTCAACCGGAGACCTTCCGATCCGCTCAAAACCGGTTTTGACCAATGTTTGACTAGTCAACGAACCGGACGATTCGGTCAACACCGGAAAGTTCGACCGGAAACTGGTCGGTTCAACCGGGTTTTTAATTTTTATTTTTTTTAATTGGTTTTTGACCAATTTTGGGGTGGTTCGTTCGGACCGGTCCGACCGGAATCGGAGCCCTTACCGGTCCGATTCAATTTTCGATTTTAAAAACATTGCTTTTTGGTGTGTTTGGTTACAACGGGTTGAAGGTTGTGATTGTAGCTGGAGCTGGGGTATGAGCTGGTGCTGGTGGTAGGGATTGAACCCTTTTACAAATAAGACGTACTTAGGCTATAGTTGTTTTGAATGAATTCTAAGGACATGGACATACATATAATATAAATATTAGAGTAGATGCTTTTCTAACATTTTTTTAAAAAAAAGGAAAAGGAGAAAGAAAAAAACTCCAAAAAAACAATGGTAGTATATAGATGCTATTAAAATGAGAATATAACACAATAAAACTATAAAAGTAAACAAAGTAGGAGAGAATCATGAAATCATTACATAAAGAACCAAATTAGTTCTTCCCATCTCCACAAAAAATTAGTTGTGGAGCACACACGCAAAAGGTGCTATCTTTTCGGTTGCATATCAAGTAATAACAGGCTGTCACATCATCAATTAAAATCATATTCAATTAATCAATTAAGTTTTATCAAATTATAATTATATTAGATACAAAAGGAATCGAGTATATGTATATACGATAGACTAGCTAAATATAATGATTTTTTGAAACAAAAAGAAAGAAGAAAATTTTGCAAATTGATGACATGTTAAGCGTCTTATCATTAATAATGCAATCAAACAATATCTGTTCATTCATTTTATTATTATGTGTTGTTCATTCATTTTATTTGGCAACATAATGGTATACCATCACCTAATTTCTTATTGTTGGCTTCTAATTGATAACGAATTATTGATACTTGTACTAGAAGGTTCATTATACAAAATTCAAAACATCTTCAACCTCAAATAGACTTGATAATGATGTTGCATTCATTATTGAGGGCAAAAACATTAGATCGTACTTTTACTATGTTTAAAAAAAAATATTGGGGACGTTTTATTTATTTTGTCGATTGAAACTTGAAAGGTTATAATCAAATACCAAATAGTTCTACACTAACTTTTAGAATAGGTTGCATAGCTATATTATTGATAAATTATTATCTTCTATTTATTTAACTGAATCAGTGACAGTTTTAGGATGGGGCATGGGTAGGCATTCGGCCCCACCAATTTTTTACGAGTAAAAAAAAATCATAAGTTTTAGTATAATTTGCATATTGCCCTCGTAACTTATATATACACAATAGTTAGAATTAGTTCATTATATGCATATTTAGCCTAGTGGTGAAGGAGTGAGTTCAAAGTTCAACCCTCTTTGTTGTGTTAGATTAATTTTTTTTATCATTTTCTCCCTTTTTTTCTTATGGGCTACAATTTTTTCTTTCTATTTTATTCTTTAATATTTTTTTCCCACTGTATATAATTAATGTAATATTTATTTTAAATCAACATAGTTGTTAATTAAACAGTATATAAGAGTACATCTTTCCTTTTTCTTCATAATCTACACACTTTTATATTTTTTTGAAAGAAGATAGACATGAATATCATTATCATAAATGAGTACATTTTTCCCTTTTCATCATAATTTACATTTGATAATATTTTACAATATAAATATGTTAAAAATAAGTATTTTCGAATTGGAATTTGTGAAAACTTTGAAAATAGTTCTTAACTTATGAGTAAATATATTATCGGTTGCTACTTAAATATGTGTTATATTTTGTCTGTGTAATTAAGAATTTGAATTTGCATATTACTATATTTATGGTTGAATTAAATTCGCTTTGGTTCAACTGAAATAGTTTTGATTAAAGCAATAAAAGTTTAGTCGATGACCCGAACTCAATGTACGCTATTAAGTTTTGCCCCATTCAAATTTAATTCTGGTACCGCCCCTGTAACTAACCATAGTCTTTAGGAATTTACATACCTGAAAACATAAACTCACTTGAATGAATTCAAAGCCTTTTCATAAAGCATTATTATGTAAATTAAATTGTTTCTAACTAATTAATCTTTACTTTTCAAATTGCTTTGAATTATGATATTATATTTGGAAATTCACGAAATTACATTGTTTCTGCTCACTCATATAATTATAATAAATGTTTAAGGACACATTTCGTAAAATAGAAATGTTGCGTTTAATTTATTTTCAGCTAGGCTTCATTAATGAATTCGCTTATTAAAACAATGTGATCAAATGTGCTGATTACATATATATTAGCAATTAGCAACCGTTTATAATGTAGTCGATAAGGTTGATTTTGAAACATTTATATACGGAGTATGAAATATTATTTAGAAAGTCATAACAAACTGCATTTTTATAAAACATGGCAATGTTAACTGTTAATTATGGAATAATAAGTTGGTTGCTTCGATATATGTCATATATCTATGTTAAAGAAATAAAGGCATATCCTTGTGAAGTATCAAGTATCCTAAAAACCATTTTATATTAATATATGATATGATGATGATCGTAAGACTTACATGCAATATTTTTTAAATCATTTTATATTAATATATGATATGATGACGATGATGATGATCGTAAGCTTGAACTTCCAATTTCATTCTCTACATATAAATAATTTGACCTCTGTCTCCACTCTCCAAAGGCAAGGCTTAACCACTTAATACAACCCAACTTGTCACATTAAAACATATAAGTATGTTCAATTTATATGTATAAGGTTGGTTAAGATTTTTGTTCTTATTAAAAGTATAACATGTTAACAGTCGATAGTAAAGTCGTTGATCGGTAATCAACACGAGTACTGAAATTAAATAAGATTATGGTCATAAAGACTCGCAAGAGTCACATACGACTCGAAAGAATCGCAGACCATTCGTAAAAGTCGAAATTTTTTAAGGAATTGTGGTTTGAATCATCTCACTTTTATAATTTTTTAATCGACTTATGACTCGTAAAATATATATCTAACTATGATTATGGTCATAAAGACTCGCAAGAGTCACATACGACTCGAAAGAATCGCAGACCATTCGTAAAAGTCGAAATTTTTTAAGGAATTGTGGTTTGAATCATCTCACTTTTATAATTTTTTAATCGACTTATGACTCGTAAAATATATATCTAACTATGATTCTATTAAGATTACTTTAGAACCATTTAAATGTACTCGTAATTTTTTTTTCTTTCAAAATTTCAATATTGTCACAACTATAATCAATCGTAATCGGAATACTATAAGATATGATGTTGTACTTGCTAGAATTGATGGTCCCTAGGATTTATCTATTTGGACTCTTTAGCCAACTGCTTTTGTTGTGTAGCTAATTCCAGTGCCAAGTACCCAAGTCCAATTTTAACTTGTAACGTTTGAAAAGTCAAAATAGAATTGACTAGATAGACTAAATGTACTAAAATCACAGTTTCCATTTTGATCTAAAACTAATTTATGTACACACCCGAAAAAATGAAAGATTCTTATGTATCTAAGAGATCGGAATTGCTATATGTGGTGGTTTTGGTGGCGTTTGGATCTCTTCCACCGTCATCTTTCCTTCTCTCGGTGGTTCACACGGACACGGCATTGCTATAAACCTCGCAAACTGATCTCCGGCCATTATCACCGGCAAACTCCCATCCAATTCGCTCTCCTTTTCCTATTTTAACAAAAGTTCATCATAGAACATATAATTAGAAAAATATAGGGTAAAAGAAGGTGAAATAATCAATATGTCAAGCTCATTCAGTAAGATCTTGTTCTATCAAGCATGTTTAATTAGCTCGAGTTAACCACTCGAGCTTTTTAACATACTTGAGTTCACTCGGGCCAGTTAAATTGGTCCGAGTGAATGAAGTTAACTTTTTAGATACTCAATTTAGAGTATTTATTTATTCTGGTTGATTCATCCAAATACGTTTTAAAAATGAAAAAAAAAAATTGTTTTAAAATTACCGAGTAAACAGGTTTAGGTTTGGAAGGTGATTGGTTGGAATTAGGATCATTTTCATCATCGGAAAATTCACCGCGCAGGTGACGAAGCTTGTCCCAATGGTAACAACACGAGAAGATGCCACTGAGGCTAAACACAACAATCAGGAGCAACGCGGTCCCAAGCGGAAACCCTATGGTCGGGCGAGACGAGCCATGATGTTGATGTTGTTGAGGTGGGGCGTAATAAGGAGGTGCAGTAGTAGTAGTAGTCGTCGTCTCCATCAACCTGACCACAACTTCCATATCAAAGATTTAGAAATGAGAATATTGATCAGGTGATGTTTTTGGGTTGCAAGAAATGGAAGTGGTAACATGAGTGGCAACAATGCTGGTTTAAAAGCAAGGTTCTGCGTCTGGTAAGACACAGAGGGAATGAAATGGAATATTGAAATGTGATAGGGGGTGATTTGAATGGGGTGATGTAAAGGGGGTGGGGTGTATTTATAAGAGAAGGTGGGTGAGTGCGTTATGGTACAGCGATTCCTCCACGGCAACGGTACGGAGAGAGAGGCGCCTTTCTTGGGTGGTAGGCCTCTCTTTTGTTTCTTGATTTTATTTTTTCGGAATTTTATATTAGGGGGTGTTTAGTTGTGGAAAAAATGGTGAGTTTTCTAGAAAATTTTTTCAAGAAAAGTGGAAAACTGGAAAATGCGTTCAAAATGAATTTTTTAGAGAAATTTTTCCAAGAAAATGGAAAATCCACTTTTCCAAAATATAACTTGGAGGTGGAAACAAGTTCCCCTCACTTTTCTAAATTTTCCTTCATAAACTTCCTCCACACTTTTCCAAAACTTTCAAGATATAACTAGTTTTCCTAAATCCACTTTTCCAACATTTTGAACGCATTTTCTAAATTTTCAACACTTATCTAGAAAACGATTTTCTTTAGAAAATTGGAAATGGAAAATTGTGGAAAATTTTCCACAACTAAACGCACCCTTAACGTTTTTATATGAAATTTACTTCATTTTAAAAACAAATTTATAAGCGTAAAATTTCAGTCGGTTTCAGTCGGTTTTGTAAAAAGATTACGTGGCGTAAACGTGACGCGTCAGTTTTTGTCACTGTTGGAAATGGTCTTACTATTATATGTATTTCAAAAAATTGTTTATTTGCAAAAAGATTAATAATAATAAAAAATTGATTATTAAACTTTTTATTTTATCCATTTATTACTCAATGATTATGTTTTAAATAATTTTGGGCAAGACTCATATTTATTCAAGTTACCTTAATTCAAATAAATATTGTTGGGGGATATTTTGGGATGAAGAAAGTAATTGTTTTGTTCCCTCATGATTTATATAAGTATCGGTTAGAATTGACCGAAAATGGTAAATTTGAATTGTGGGTTATAGACATATAGTTTAGCATCAAACATGCCTAAATTTGCCGACCTTTATTTTGGCATCTTATTATCCATGACAAATTAGTCCCCAAAAGAGGCCTGATAGTTGAATTAATGTAGATATTACGGAGTATATTGTTTCTCTCGTGTTATATATTTGAGAAAATAAAATATATTATTTTAAAGTTTTACAACGAAATTGAAAAGATTGACCCAAATGCGTTAAAAGGACGTACGGCCTACAACTAAACTTGCAAGATTAAAACATGACTCAGAAACGATTATAATACCTCTATCTATAAGTAATTAATAAGACACTTGATTTGAACAAGAAGCTTAATTTGCTTAATGAAATAAATGCACTTTTTAATGGAGATTGCAACCACAGACCAACATCAATGATAACCCCAAGTTATGAATAATTTGAGCTTCATCGTAAACATATATTTTATTTATTATGAAATAAAAGTATCACGAGGCATCAACTATGTGTTACTATTGTTCTTAAATAAAAAATAATCCATCCATCCCAATATTATAATCCATGTTTCTATTTTTGAACGTTCCAAATTAATTGTTAACTTCTAAAAATAGATAGTGAAATTTTGTCATAACTACCATATTACCCTCGGTTGAAGTTATTACTACAAACTTTTCACAAAACAATACGTAATTAATTAGTTAAGGGCAAAATTGTCATTCTGTAAAAATTAAGATAGAGAAAACAGTTTAGATTATGTTTTTAATCGGTTGACAATAATTTTGGGACGGATGAAATATTAATTATTTGATCATGTTTTTCATGTTCCTAATTTTAATATTCTTGCAAGGATTCTTCATATCTTTGATTTCCTTAATTCTTAAATTTATACTTCATCCGTCCCAATTTTATTGTTCCCATACAAAAAAAACGCATTTTAAGAAAACATTATCATCTCTCTGGAATACTTATTAATAAGTAAGATGACAGTTTTACCCTCTAATTTTGACCAACTTTTTTATCTTACATATATACACTACGAGTAAAAAAAAACTTTATCTTATTGTTTTTATCTATTTATGAAAGTGGACAATTAATTTAGTACAACCCAAAAATGAATATTTGACAATAGATTAGGGATGGAGGGGAGTATATTACTGTAATACATTTACAATATATAAAGTTTGAAGAGGGGCAATTACACTTCCCCGCAAGTATGGTGTCACTTTTATCCGAATCTAAAAGATCCATCCGATTCAAATTCGATTTAGGTTAAGTAGACAAGATTAATATTCGAATTACAAATTCTTTAATGGATTACACAAAGAGGATAAATAATCAAAATTAAAATGTTTGTATATATACGGATGATATCCAAATAAAAATTAAGTAATTAAATTATATATTTTAGATAACATATTAATGTTTATCATATAAGATTCAATCAAAAAAAAATCTTAAATAATATTATATAATTATACTAATAGTTTGGGACTTCTATTTTGGATTAAATTGGAGGAATTCTTTTATTTGATTTAGAAACTACGAATCTATTTTAGATTAAATTGTATGTTATAAGTTGAAAATGAAATTTGGATCTTATAAAATGATCTATTGTAACATCTTATATTTGTTTATATAATTGTTTTAAGCGTAAATCATTTGTTAAATTTAGTCTTACTCGATACCGCACTTCCAACTTGTGTTAATTCTGATGAAACGGTTTCATTTGAAAACGTTTAACCCGTATCCAATAATCCATTTCTTACTTGGATTGGATTAAAGGTTAACTTGAGATTGTTCAAAATCCGATTAATTTGAATACCTCCGAATAACACCCTTACCTATAAGTCCCCTCCATTTATACGTACATAAAGATATACATTAAATCTTCTACTTTTTTTACATATATATTCATGTTGCCTTTTAATTTAGGTAATTAGTTTGATTCGGATGGTACCAATTCAAACAGAATTAAATATGTCATAATCACTCTCCAAATACTATTGAATTCATGCAGCAACGTAACATTAATTATATGCAAGCTTACATTTAAATCAAGGGGTCAAATCTCCGTCGCTGATTGATTGTTACATAGATACCATGCTTGATTATCGATCGAACAGTTGAAGCCTTTAAGGCCATCTAGAATCGAGAAGACACTTAGGTGTCGATCGAATATTTAATCATGAATCAAATGATTGCTTACTTAAAAGTTTTGATCGAGCCTCCGATTGTTTAAAAATGTATAAACCTAGACACTTCTGCGTTGAGGATAAGATAATGACAATTTTTGGTTGATATCATTTGATTATGGCTCAATTAATGGTTTATATTTCTTTACACTTTTTTATGTAACAATTCTGTGAACAATTTAATATAATTTCACACAATTTTTAGATGTGTGGAATAAAATTGTGAATAAATAGTATCTTTATTATAATGACATATACGTGTCAATAAAAAGACTCCTCCTCGATTCTCGGATAACCTGAAACACGAAAGCTTACCTGTTTACGGTTGAGATTGACACGGTAATGGTTAAAAACGCATTGTAAACAATATTGATTTCTCATGTGTCCTTATATTTTTAGGATCAATCGATTGATTCTGTTGAAAACTTGAAATCAGATCGATGTTGTGAGTAATTGTTATCTCCATGATGTTGTTACAGATAGTCAATAATTTTTGTAATAAATTAGATTACCGTTCAACGTGGATTATTAACTTATTATTATTCAAGCATATCATCTTTGTTATAATATATCGTTTGTGAATTTTCATTTGGACCCATGATGAACGACTTCTTATACATGCAGATCTTTGCAATAAATTAATATATCATCATATCCTATGTAGTATTATATTATTACAGCAACATATAACAACGTGAAAAGTATAACTTATTCTAATGTAGAAATATCAAAGTTGATGTAGATATTAGTTTGCTTTTTTTTTATAATAATAATAATAATAATAATAATAATAATAATAATAATAATAATAATAATATATCACTCTGTCTCACATTCAGAGTATATCATGATTCATGAACAAAAACAAAGATAGGCAAACAATTCTGATTTTTCGTATCATTGAACTAATTTAGCATCACCTAAACAGGAACATTCACCATTTTTGAATCCTCACAACTTTGTTAATTTATAAGGAACAAGTCCCATCCCATCCCATTATATAATAAATTAAGGAGACTATTCGGTTTTTATATGTAAATTATTCCGATCACATTGATTGAATATAATCACGTTAATTTTGTTTGTTCTCGGCTTTTATATGTAAATTTGTAAATTAATCCGGACTTTTTTACACTGTTCATCCCTGTGGTTTGTCTAGAATTTCACTCGTCGTCCTTGTACTTTTTTTCTGGCACTGGTCGTCCTTGTGGTTGCTAATTCTTACACTCGTAGTCCTTGTTGCTAACGGCCGTTAGTTTTCTTCGTTAAAGGACCATCCGTGTAAATTTTTTTCAAATTCAAAGTTTATTTAAATTTAATATTATTTTAATTTTACTTAGCTAATTTATTTTTCGAATAATCTAATAAATTCAATTTAATTATTTTAATCGATTTTTCTCTTGACAATTAATTTGTTCTATTTTTTTAGTGTCCCGATCTATATAAACCCACTAAAAAATATTAATAGTTTAAAAATGTAATAGTTTTTTAAATATTTTATACTCTTAATTTTGCATATCATCGTCGATTTCATGACTCCGTATAGACAGTTCTACATGCCTACATATATATTGTTAATAGTTTTGTATATTATGAACGTACTCAAATTGCACATTATCAACATGTAACAATTATTTTTGAGTAAATTGAACAAAAAATTCTGAATTACTAAATTGCAATAACTACGTAGCGTATAGTATTATTGTACTCTGTATTTTGAACATTAAGTATTTTTTCTTTAAAATAACCGACACATATTAAATTATGTAAATTAGTAGAAAAATTATACGGATAGTACCTGACAATTTTTTACATTGTTTTTTTTTAATAAAATTAGTGGTATTTTCAATGGGTCAATGTAGATTATGACACTTATAAAAATTAGAATAAGGAAATATTTAAATTAATCAATTTAGTTGTCAAAAATAATATAACCGTTACTAAAAAAGAAAATTAACTAAATACTGTTATTTAATATTATACGCTAAGTAATTATTACAATTTAGTATTTTATAATTTTTTCTTTAATTAGCTCAAAAATAAATGTTACATATTGATAATGTGCAATTTGAGTACGTTCATAATATACAAAATTATTAGCAATATATATGTAGGCATGTAGAATTGTCTATATGAAATCATGAAATCGACGATGATATGCAAAATTAAGAGTATAAACCATTTAAAAAACTATTATATTTTTAAACTATTTATATTTTTAGTGGGTTTATATAGATCGGGATACTCAAAAAATAAAATAAATTAATTGTCACAAAAAAAACTGATTAAATAATTAAATTAAATTGATTAAATTATTCGAAAAATAAATTAGCCAAGTATAATTAAAAATAATATTAAATTTAAATAAACTTTAAATCTGAAAAAAAAATTTACATGGATGATCCTTTAACAAAGAAAACTAACAGCCGTTAGTGACAAGGATTACGAGTGCAATAATTAGCAACCACAGGGACAACCAGTGTCAAAAAAAAAAGTACAAGGATGAGTGAAATTCTAGACGAACCACAAGGACGAACGGTGTAAAAAAGTCATTAATCCGATCAAATCATGATATGTGAAGTAATGTTTATTTATGATATATACAAGTAATTATTTGGTTTATGATGATATATTTATTTTAATGATATACTACATTAGATAAGTACAGTTGAATATACGATCACATGTATCCTAGTCCTAGTAGATAACAGAAAGACAGAGTTGTCAGCAAAACCCACGGCATGCACGGTGTGAACTTGAGATATGAAAGACGTGGCATTTCTATTTCTGTTTGATATTTGTTTTTTTACTTGTATAAAAAAGTATATATAAAAAAAATATATAAGAAATAAATAAAAGCCAGGGTTAAATGAATAACCCATATTTGGCCTTTCGGGTTGTAAAAGGTCAGTATAGATCGGATGCATGGGGTGCTCTGTTTCTGTGTTATCTCGTCTCTAGATCTTTTTCCCCTAGAGATATACGGTAATAAATATCCATGTACTTTTTTAATTAGTATTGTTGCAATAAAGATATGAGAGTTCATATTTACAACACAAAAAGTGATATCAACATCACACTGTACAAGTATAAAAGTAGACAGTACTAGTATACCATTACATAATTGTGGTGTATGCACCAAATTATGGGTGTGTTTGAGGAAAAGAGATGGAGATGGAGATGGAAACTAGGGGATGGAGTTGAGGCTTTTACTTAGGGTTGTAGCTGGAGATTTTATTTGTTTATATGTGTTTGGAGCTGGAGATTATTAATGTAAAATGACATAAATGAACATAATCTTATATGACTCTAGGTTTTTCTAACTAAAATGGAGGGTATTATAGTAATTCAATAATTAGGGATGGAACTTCTTTGGAGAAGCTAGTTTTTAAAGCTTCCATTTGAAGGGATTATTTTTTATAGAATCCTTTCTTAATTTTTTTATACCAAACAAGGTTTATGAATTTATAAGAGATGGAGATTCTCAAAATGAGAATCTTAATCCCCTAGAATCCCTTATAATCCCTTAAAAATATGTTGCCAAACACACCCTATGTGTTGTATATATCACAACTAGGCCTGTAAGCGAACTGAACGTTCGGCGAACTATTCATGAACCGTTCGGCGGGAAGTTCGTTTCGCTATATGAACGAACATAAACAAAATTTTACGTTCGTTTAATTATATGAACGAACATGAACACATGTCTCATTCGTTTATTTACGTTCGTGAACGTTCGATAACATGTTCGTGATCGTTCAGTTAAATGTTCGTTTAATAACTTATAGTTTAATTTAATTAATACATATCTATATCGTATATTGGATAAGCTAAATGTCAAATAGATTATTATTAATATTTTGATACTTTCATTTAATAATGTTAAACATCTGGATATTTCTCTCTCACATTTCCCTCCACTCCAAAGACACCTCTACTAGTTCCAGATGTGCTGCTCTTTCCAACGATCGGACCAAGTTAAGGAGTTTATATTCATATTGTGATTGTTTTGTAATGTTGAATATCCATCGTAAAGTTACAAGTTATATAATATATATGTGTGTAGATGTGTGCGTGTGTGTGTTCGTTTATGTTTGTTGAGGTTCGTTTAAGGTATTATAATGAAGAAATGCATTAAATTATGTGTTTGTTCGTGTACGTTCGTTTGTGTTCGTGAACAAACAATTTTTTTTAGTGAATGACCATGAACAACAAAATCCGTTTACTTATCTGTTCGTGTTCGTTCGGTTCGTTTACAGGCCTAATCACAACCCTAGAGATATATCCCATACTAGTTGACAATTGTACATTATTATATATATATATATACATATATATAATCTGTTTGGTAAAACTAGTTGGAGATGGAGCTGGGGCTAGAGATGGAGCTGGAGTTGGAAGTTTGGAGCTGGAGCTGGAGCTGGAGCTTTTCTTTGAGGTTGGAGCTGGAGCTTTTCTTTTTAAATAAATGTTTGACAAAGTAGATGGAGTTGGAGCTTATAACGTAAAATGACAAAAAAGGACATTATATTTTATAACTTCAAATTTTTAATAAATTTAATAAGGGTAATGTAGTAATTTAATCATAAGTAGATGATGATTCTTAAGATAAGCTAGTTTTAGGAGATTCTATTTAAGGAGATTATTTTTTGAAGAATCCTTATTTCATTTTTTATGCTAAACAATTATTGTAATTTTATAAAAGATTGAGCTTCTAAATTAGAATCTCAATCTACTAGAATCCTCAATAATCTCTTGAAAGTGTATTGACAAACATACCCATAGACCATAATTTAATATCAACAGTCTATATAGTTGAATTTATAATTGCATACAAAGTTATGCGAAAAATCGTCAATCCTATAATTTAGTGTGTATAGTTTGTGGGAAGATCTTTTATGAGTATATATATATATTTTAAATATGTATGTATATGTATATGCATATAATACATAGTACAACAAAAAATAAGCTAGCTAGTGAACTTAGCTTTTTGTAGTTATCATGAAATGAAAAACGTTATAGGCTAGTCAAATGTTAATAGACTCCCATTATATCATCTATACTTCTCCAAACGTTAATTTATATTTATTTTAAATTATTTATAATCAATACATATACGTATTACTAGTATCATCCAATCCAATGGTTGAGATGTGAACGGCATAATAATGGTTCCCAACTTCATGCGATGTATATTCTTACTAAAATAATTTAATAATAATAACAAAATACATCATGTACGGAGTAGTATTTAATGTAAGATGAGAACTTGAGATACATCTAGATTGCAAACATAAAATAAAGGAACATAATCGATAGATCTAAATTTCTGCTTTTGTAGGACTAAAAATAAATGTAAAGATGTAATTAGTTGATTTGAAAAATTGATTGGATGAGATTAAAAGAAAGAAAAAGTCTAACCAATCAGAAAATTAATTATACATTTAGGTCTGTGTAACTATGCATATTTTGCATTACTCTATGCTAAAAATACTTTTTGAGTTTTTGTATACATCATAGGTTTCACTTTTATTGTCTTTATAATTATTATTTTTTTAGAAATTACGATAAATTGTCATTTTGACCTTATATTCATCACAAACATGATAAATTTATTTTAAATAAATGCGTAGGAGCAACTGAGGTGTTTAATAAAATTTAATATGCCTTTTACAAGTAGATAATATAATAATATATTTGAGACAAACAATATATTTGAGAGAAACAAAATGATAACGTTAAGCATATAATGAGATCGTGACAGTAGATAAAATGAATTTGTTTTCTTAAAAAGCTTCCAAAAACTACAATATTGAACCAGAAGAATGACCAAAATCGTTTATGTTTTGAAAATTGAGAATGAAGAGTTAAATTGAAGTTTTTTCAAACCCAAGCAAAGAGGTGGGTATGGAGATAGCTGATCAAATCTAATTTCCATTCTACATCACTATCAATTAGATACAATACACAATAATTTTCTTAAGTAGAGCAAACACACTCTCAGTTAAAACTGACCACTGACCATTGTAAACGGCATTATTATTTTTGAGTTTAGTGCATACAAATGTAATAAACTATAGCCTGACATTCGTAGGTTGTAGTTCATTACATACTATGAATATCAGACTATAGTTTGTTGCATTTACGCGCACTAAACCCTTATGGTTTGCCCTCAACAATTGTGTCTATGTTCAATTAAATATTTTATGAGATTTTACTATAATATGGTCATATGAAAGTGTATATATATATATATATATATATATATATATCATTCAAACAAAGTTTGCATTTCTATAATAATTTGTTTAGCTGGTGTTTTATGTAAATTAGGTCAGTTTTTCAATTATATGTGTAGTCCATATACAAATATCCAACATGTATCACATCATCATAAGATATTAATTAACTTTTCATCAAATATCTTATGTTTAAGAATTCCTATATGAATAAATAATAAGTGCACCGAATTTTTAAATTCAAGTCATTTTCTTTTTTTCTTTGTTATTTTTTAAACGGCCATTTTCATAGTTTATCAAAGACAGGCTACGATGTATATATACTTTTGTCATTTTGAAAGAAGAAAATGCTGAAACGTAATATAATTTAGAGTCAGAAGATGAAATGCATGTAAAATATTATAGACAATTCAAAATCAAAACGGTTCTATATCCTAAATAAATTACACAGATTAAAGAGAGTACTTAAATGATAAATTACATTTTTTTGTTAGCACAAAAGTTATGTCAGGTTTAAGATTATTTTTTTATTTTTTTGTAACTTTAATTATGCCGATCGAATCACAAACGGCCCAAATATTATTGTCATTATTATTATTAAAATGAATGATTAAAAATCTTATTTTTGATTTAAGACTTAATTAAGAATATATAAAAGCCATTACGTACTCCGGTCATATTATTTTAGAAACAAAAGGAACTTAGCATTATATTTATTTTTGGTTCTCCGTGTATTCTCCGCGTACCCAATAAAAATCTAAATCTAAATAAACAAAGAAAGTTGTATGTATGTTTAATTTTCTTCCACTAAACCTAGTTAGCAAAAATGACGCAATATTATATACATCAAATTCATTCTTATTAACATCCTTCAAAACTGTTAATATTATCTCCGTCAAAAGTCAAGCTTACGAGTGGTTCCATTTATACTTAATTAGTGGGTTCTAACTTATAACCAAGTATACAATGGAATTTATAAAACGATAAAAGAACATTCTGATTAGCCGTTGCATAGTTGATGAGAATAATGTATATCTTATATTAAAGAAAACATCGAATCGAATATGATCATGACAATAAATATGAAAAAGTAATTATATATATTACAAGTAGCAAATTCAGCTATATATCTACACTATTTATAATATTTGTTGTTAGAAAAGTTACATGGAGATAATAACATGAACAAAAACAACTAAACGCGCTTAATTAAGATATAATTTTGAAACAGAGAAAATGTTAGCTAGATAACTTTAGGTCGATCGTTTTCGTTATCAGTTAATATGACATGATTGGTTGTTCCTTGTCAACATAAAAGGGGTACATAATCGATCCAAGCGTCTTTATCCACAGCAATCATCTTCAATTAGGTCGTTGTTGCTTTCGATCACCATATATGCATATATGATGATGATGATGATATATCTCTCCTTTCTATCCGATGACTTTAAATTACATATTTCATACGGAAATTGTTTAATTCACATCTTTATTTATTCGATTCATACAACGAAGTACGAGTACTACGTAATATATTTGCCTTTCTATTGAACTACAGTGGTTATAGTTATTATGGATCGATGTTCATGGTTAGCAAGGCCTACAAGGGATGACATCATACAATCTCGGACATAAAACCTTATGTAATTAAAAAGAATATATCACTTGATAATCGTCAAGAAAATTTAGTTATTATTATTAATTAATCAATAAATAAATATATAAAGTTGTTAAGGTGGATGGGTGGGTAGACTTGTGTTGGGATGTCCTTGTCTTGCAAAGCTACAAATGCAACATTTTGCCTTCAAATAATTAGAGTATTCCCCCCTTTTCTCAATTTATTTATCTATTTAGTTTAGGATATTCGAATATATAACACCATCTAATATCTAAAATGTATAGCAAAATGAATATAAAATAATTAGGATTTAGGCATATCTTGATTACGAGGTACTACCGTATTACTACTTAATTACATCCTCACGACCTCACTTCCTATAAAGTATAAACGATCAGAATCTAACCTTACATCTGTTGATAAAGTCAAACACCGTGCGTAATTCTAAGAATTTTTGTGTTATGGGCCTTGTTAAAGATTTAACATAAACTTCTCTGTGCTAAAAAAATCTACCTTAACCTTGTGATATTGGTTATGTTATTATTTGTTTGTTCGAAATCAGTTTCTTAGTGAATCAAGATCTAGTGTTTCAGATAAAATCATCTAAGGGTCCGATTTCCGAATGCTTGTATAAAGCGGCATCATATAAATAACAACACACGAGTCAAAGACACATTCACAAGTCTGCAAGCTAGCAAAGGGCGTTTGACTCGACAACTTTACACCATAATGATACATATGGTGGCTCCTCAAACTGCACTGCTTTGGCTTCATGTTAAATTATAAATTGTTTAGATCACTAGAGACCTTACAAAGATGGTTGACATCTTTGTTATTATAATGATACACTGATTCATTCCTTGTTCTGAGAAAACTTTGAAAGTTCTGCAGTATAAATATTTTCGATTGACCAAAAATCACTCTTTTTAACCGATATACAAAAGACGTCAGATATGACTTGAAACTTACTGAACCATCACACAGCCTTCCCATTTTCCAACTGTAGTTACTATTTGATCCCTTTCAATTCATTATTCGGTATTTGCTTGGTTATAGATCAATGATTCAACCTTTTTATACATTGAGTTAGGTGAAGTAATTGGGTCACCGGTCACATGTTGATCCAGATCAGGACCCGGCCTATTGACAGACCTAGCTGGACATGGAACTATGAGATGCAACTGATTTGTACTCGATGCATCAACTTAAACCATAGTATACATGCCCATTCATAGTCATCTAACCCGACATAGTTGTAATTTGAATCTGCTATATTAAATCCTCTGTTTTTGCTTCTTTCTAATCACACCCCTCCTTCATGAGCAAAAAGTCAGATTAAAAGCAACGAAGGTCGGAGTGAAAGTAAATAAACCATAATGATATTTAAATTTATCATAAACAAGAGTAAGGAATGTCTATTTACACCGGAATTTATATAAACATTACAGAAACAGTTTTTACAGCTCCTAACATTTCCTTACCATCCCCCAACACCTGCATAACATTACACAAACATAATTCGAAATGATGTAAAAGAAAATACCTTAACATAAACAGCAGGGACAAGTCTTGATGCATGTTAAAAATGCAACTCCCTACATTGACCAACTTCCACCTCAGTAGGGCAGTAAGGACACTTGAACGGCCTTGTGCTGTTATTCTTTGATAACTTTGTAATGGACTGTTTGCAAAGCACGTGCCCACACAGCATCAGCATTGGAGGATTATCGTCACTGGCCTGATCTCGACTTACTGGGCACACGAATATCGAGTGAAACTGAAAGTCCATACCTAAGTCTACAGGCACTGGTAACTGCTTCATAGATTGCCATTCTTGCTTCTTCCCATTCATCACATTCATCAGCTTCAAAAGGGTTGGTAAACCCTGAATGCCAGCTGCTATTGTCACTCTCAATGGACTGTCATAGGATTCACCTAGCAGATTGCAGAACTGTTGGGACAGCTCGTGGGCCAGTTCGGCCCAATGGGTTGATGACAGGAACTCAGAATAAGGTGATGAGTCGAGCTTTCCGGCCCACAGAAGACATGTCATAAGCTTCTGGATTTCAGGTAAGTGTTGGGTTGCAAGAGAGGAGAAATGAGTTCTTCCATACTTGAGAGCTTCATCCTTACCATCACGTTGAAGAATCTCCAAGAACTGTAAGCGATGAAGCTTTAATTCAATGCCTGATCCGTTTTTTTGGAGCTTTTCATGGTTAGTGGTGGCCCACCTCAATGCGGGACCCAGGTCATGTGACTTCATGGATTCTAGTATCTCATACATTTCAAAGAATTGACTTTTTCTGTCCATGATGGCTTCTTCATGGGCTTCATTAATAAAACAATCCCCTATATCAAACATGCCTTCCCGGTAGAAGTGGCTAGCAACTATCTGGTTAATTGTGTGGCTATCAAAGTCAACATTTCTATAAGATTTAGATATATCTGGGTTGAAATGCTTCTCGAGGAGCTTGGTGTACTTGCTCAAAGCAAGGTTTAGCTCCTTTTGTGGTCCTTCCAGCTGACCAAGTGGAGCAATCTCCTTTAATTTAGTTTTCAGTTCACCAAGGATTATCTTGTGGTCAGGTTGAGATGAAAGACCAATAAGGGACGATTTTATTCCTGATAACGTCTGTTCAATTTCTTGGATGATCTGTTCGATTGCTTCCTCACATTTCGAGGAAGAACAAATTTGTTTTTTGATAACACTATCAAACGCATCTTTGATGGAATTCAGCTCCATAGTCTAAATAACTGGTTCTCCACTGCTTCTTATCTTGCTGTGCTGTATAAATACAAGGCACCTATATCTACAATAATGGAATGACCAGGAAAGCATATGAAACCAGCACAGGAGATAAAGTTTATCAAAAAACAATCATTGCAAGGTGAAGTTAGAAATAAGCACACCATATAACAAGGAATTAAGAAAAACAGAAGGGTTGCATTACATTATTCACTTAAGATACACCAGAATGTCCCTAAAACGAGCCCGTGCAGGTATAAGTGGCAAATTGAATGGGTCGGATCGGGTCACAAGTCGAGATGGATTTGGGTCTAAATGGGTCCGGGTCAAGATGGGTCATTTAAAAAGATAGGTCTAAACGGGTCCGGGTCAAATGGGTCTCGAGTCGGGTCAACCCATCGGGTTTCCACTAAACTTTTTTTTATTTGAGTGGTAAATGAAAAAAATGAAATGAGGTGAAACAAAAAAATACCCGCTAGACCCATTGGTTAATTTATATACAATTGGAGGTTATATTAAATCCTATTTAGACCCATCCAAAAAAATGGGGGAGACCCAACAAACCCATCCCCTAATAAATATTAACCAAGTTGACCCATAAATAACCAATGGGTCTAAAATTGCCACCTCTACCTGCAGGTATTACTTCCAAGCTATTACCAAGGATTTCAATTGAAATGACGATTGTTGTCATAATCTAAAGGATGGAGTAAGTCCAACAATAATTGGATGTTAAATTCAAAAGAGGGTGCTAATAACTAAAGAGAACCAATGGGGGGAAAGGAGTTCTAGGATTAAGGGATGCAGATTGTAGAGAACAAATAAAAATGATAAGATCTTATAAAAATAATAAAAGCAACACTAGGCTCTTTATATGCCCAAGTTACAGGCTTCACAACTAAAGATTGAAGAAACTCCAGCAACACGAATTAGCGATACTATGTGAATTATTTCAACCTCTTTAACAATTCAAGAACATCCTATGTGAGAAAATCAATAAAAGAAGAAAAAAAATATAGAAATTTGTTTTAAGCTTGTTCGGCCAACGAAGATGGCTAATCTACCAAAATAGAAAACAAAAACTCTTAATGACATGAACACTAGATTTAACCTTAATTAAAAAGGTTTAGAATCCACTGCTATTGTATATATGAAATGAGTCAAAGATGCAACTAGTATATAAAACTAAAATGAGCTACCTCCCAAGTTGCCTTGTACGGTCTTGCAATTTTCACAATTCCCAATAAGTTATTCAAGTTCCTCAAAAACTAGAAAGAATAGAGCTACCTTTAATCACAAACAACTTATAATAAATCCATACCAACACAAGAAATGAGTACGATATTGCGTTCTTGTTACTATCATAAACTACATTTCAAGTGTGCAATCCCTCCCGACTATGACACGATATAACTATCTAATTCCGAGTGTCATAAGGCTTATCATATTAAAAATGTAAACAAAGCTATATAAGTTAAGAGCTTCAATTTCGAAAACCATTTCGTATAAGTCAAAAAAACAGTAGTAAGTAACATAAAAGAAGCCGAATTGCCACTAAAACTGCCTACGTATTCATCCAATCATTATGATGCAATTGCTGTATAACTTATAAAATAAATCAAAAGTAATTCCTTAACCAAACCCTTCCCTGACTATAATCATCTAAATCAGATAACATATACAAGCAACCAATTATTTATGAATTCAATTTCAATTCATTAATAAGTAATCTCACGATCTGTAATCAGTTATCAATTTCTTCAAACAGATTTCAAAGTCCACGAATCGATATGATTTATATAATCACAGAAATCAAACAAAAATCGAAATGATAATAACTCCAGATCGACGCAGCAAAAAGTCAAAAATAAATAAATAATCATACGAAGAATACTAAATAATAACAAACGACGACGTATATGAATAACATTTTGTAATATAATATATATTCAGAATTTCAGATTTACACAGAGTATCTTACCAGAGCGACGCCGAGGGCGGACCAGAGGATTTGTGTGTAAAATTGAGGAAGTTCGTCAAGTCTGTAGACGCTTTATGATTGAAGGCTTTCTAGAATTTACTTATTATACCTTTAACTTTGCTATTTTCTAATTCTGCCCGACGCTTTATGATTGAAGCAGGGGTGTTCATCGGTTCGGTTTTCAGTTTCCTCGGTTCGGGTTGTTCGGTTTTGAAATTTTTTAAGCAAAACCGAAAACCGAATTCACATTTGAAAACCGAACTGAAAATCGAATTCGAATTCGATTTGGTTTCGGTTTAACCGAAAAACCGAATATTTTTTTTTATTTTTTAAAATAGTTATCGGTTTCGACTCGTAAATTTTTGTATGTTAGGGTTTTACTAGAGTTGAAAATGAAAGACGTGAAGTTAATTTAAGGTTTTTATGTAAATATACCTGTTTAAAAATTCTAAATATCACACATATATTACATATATTAGTAATTTTATATCTTATTAAAATGAATTTGGTTTTGAATTTGGTTTTCGGTTAAACCGAATTCAAAAATTCAAAACCGAAAACCGAATTCAAAAACCAAAACCGAACCGAAACAGAACCGAAAACCGAATTTGAATTCGGTTCGGGTTTTTTTCAGTTTTAATTCGGTTCGGTTTTCGGATTAAACGGTTTCAAACCAAATATTGAACACCCGTGGATTGAAGGCTTTCTAGAATTTACTTATTATACCTTTAACTTTGCTATTTTCTAATTCCGCCCCAGATATTTTTTTTTCTCGACGTCTTTAATCAAACCAATTAAATACTGTTACAATAATAATTGCGAGTCATCTCTTTTGTTTATTGTGGCTGCTTAAACCGTAAACCAAGTTGTTTGACTTTCGTTAATTGTAGAACATTCGGGATTGTATAATTAGTTAGTTTATTAAGGATTGTATATTTGTATTATTTATTAGATTAATGAGTACTCGTAAGAGATGCGATATACACAAGTAAAGAAGATACAACATATTATTATGGACAGTTTATACACCATTAACCGTGCTTTGTGGTAAACAAAAATTACTTCATGTGTATTCCATATTATTTTGAGTTAATTAAATCTTAAATTTTAAAAAATCCAAACAAATAAGCCTTTAGAGCTATTGTTAACGTGCATAAAAGTGGCGTACAATAAAATAACTGCTACTCTAAAATATATAAATAAATAATCTCCATGTACAACACTTTTATGTGTATTGATGATAATTCTAAGAGCTATGTTTAGCAAATCCAAAAAAAATAATATAAATTAGCAATAATTTTCAATTAGTCACGTCTAAGATATGCCATTAATGTGTCTACTTTTTATTGCATAGAATTGCTTAGCAAAAATTTGTTAGATTAGATTCCGACATACAATGTCACGTCCACTTACCTTTATTACTTTCTTTTTAAAATTTGTTTTTTTCCCTTAATGCATAAATGGCTGCATTCTATGTGGACACTTCGTACATTAAAAACACTCGTTATTCAATCTTAGTAAAATTTTCCATGTAATATCTGCATTGAACAACTACCAACCTTTAGAATGCTACAATCATGAGTCATGATCATCCAGTTCATGAAATCAAAGATCGAAAAACTATACGGTTTTGATAACAATAACCCTATAAGTATGTCATCGGAAGTTGAATAATCATTCGCAATTTATCAAAACTAACTCTTAACAATCCCTTTAAGCTGTTGCTAACTTGCTATTAAAACACAACTACCATATAAACAATTGATATGTTGCTGTCACAGTTTTTGTCTTTCACATTTATGAAAAATGGTGCAAAATGCTATAAAGAGAGAATATGTTACATTAAGTTTTCTACATATAGGAATTGCATTGAAAATCGAAAGTGTATAAAGAAGTAGCTGATACAGATTTTAAGACACTGAACTACACCGATAAATTCATTAAGATGGTAGAATCCGCAGTAACCAAAATATGGCGTTTACTACAAAATCAGCTCAAGCCAAACAATACGCATGACCTGCAGGTTGGGGGCAGAATCAGTACCATACTTCCCACTTCAGCATATGTTCCAAGGTTGGAGGCCAGAATCTTGTTCCATGCCAACATAGGAAACATGAAAATTTGGGTGACATATATGCTAATTGTTGCTAAAAGTAACTCACAGTAACTATTCACTGCTGCCATCTTGCAAATGTTTCAATACCGACCTGATAGATTCACTTGTAACTTTTGACAAACTTTAAGACCCTGTAAAAAATACGCATTTGCATTTTCTTAGAAACACACTTGTTAGAAAAGGAAATAATAACAAAACAAAACAAGACATCTATGATCTATGTCAACCTTAATTGAAAACTATAAGGTTTAAATCTACAAAGTGAAACATTTTTTATTTTATTCTGTATAGAAACCAATTTACACAAGCAATCATCAAATAAAATAAACATGGACGAGATGGTTAAACATGGGAAAACTCAACTGGTCAATTTCTATTTGAGATTTAAAGCATTGAGTGATCCAACAACAACTTCATATCGCTTAGCGTTGATAGATTCGTAATACTTCTCTTCACCGTAAACTCGCCTGAATTAAGAGATGAACACAAGTACACAACAAACTATCAACGAGTATACAATTAAGATCTATAAAGAGGAATTGTAGCAAAAACAGGTTAGAAGAATGATGTTTGTGTTTCTAAAATAATTAAGCAATTCATAATATATACACAAAGAATTAAAAAAAAAAAAAAAGGTTTATGTGCACAGCTTCAATGCAGGAAAACTTGAAACGTAATGGAGCAAAAATGGTAATTTCCTATCAAACACTCACCAGGAGGCCAATCTAGAAGTAGAAACCAATTAGAAACGCATATGGGAGTAAAATAAGCATCAAAACAATAAAGTATAATGCATATCAGACATACGCTATGTCGGCCAAGTTTTCTGATTTGGTCACAGCCTTTCCTTCTGGGAGCTCCAAAGAAGTATAATGCATTATCATCTCTTTCAATGTAAATTTAGTACTTTTGATGTCATGATCCCATAAAATGCTCTGAAACCAAAAAAGTAAATTTAACATCATTAGAATTTGATGGGTGTATGATATCTTAATCAGAACCTAGCTATTAACTAGTGATCATTTCATATACCTTCCTAACATACTCTCTTTTCACAATTTCAAAGGGTGTTCTTTCAGAATGGAAAATTGAAGCATTCCAGAGTGCTCCTCTAGCAACCATCACAGACGAAGCACCTACAGTGAATACACTACGAAAATCACAACTATGCGCTTATATCGTTATAAACTAATAACTTGAGGGTTTTTTTTTTTTTTTTTTGAGCACATATTGTAATGGTTTAATAGCTGTAAAATAAGGTGACAACAAAATATCTGAAAACAAGACATTAGCAGCTAGTGTTTTGACCTACTTCACACAAAATATCATATCATCAGTGAATATTTACAGGCATACCTGTCACAGTACGAATGCGCTGAAAATCCTCAAACTCAAATACATCGCCATTGGCAATGACCGGGATAGAAAGAGCATCCACAACAGCTGCAATTTCACTCCAATTAGCAGGATCTCTCGGTCTGTCAGCAACTTTTCTGCAATTCTCTTAACAAGAAACATGCAAACATATCTTACATTAAGTATAAAATGCAACAAAGTTACTAATTACAAACAAGTCATTGTATAATTATTACCTTCCATGAACAGCTACAGCAGAAACCCCTGTCTTTTCGATTCGCCTGGCCAATTCTACAGTATCATGGGTTGACTTTAATAGCCGTATTTTACATGTTACTGGTATCGACAAGTTCCTCTTCAATGTTGTCAATATCTGGATTCAGAAATGACGGTTGAAATTATCAGCTATAAACTAGAAACATTTAATAAAGAAGAAATGAACTCCACAGATTTCATGTGTTGCATACATCATGGATGAGGTCCGGTTTACTCAATAAAGCAGCTCCCATTCCTCCACTAATAGAGAATGCCTTGGGGCAACCCATGTTAACATCTATAGCTGCAACATCTTTACACCTGTGTAACAAGACATAATGCTCAAGTCACAGTAGACAAGAAATGAGATCTTGAAACATCCTGATTCATTAGCATTAAGGTGAATCAGAAGCCTTATTGGCAGAAAGTCAAATTGTTTCGGGATAATGCAAAGTAGAGAGAAGCTTACACTAATTGAGCAGCCGTCAAAGCCCTAACAGAATCTGAAGTGCCCATTTGAAATACTACCTGATTTCTTTCTTGGTCACAGGTTCTAAAAACAACATTCTCGGTACCCTTCTCCACTATATCAGTAGAGCCAACAGCATCTAGTATGTACAAGAATTAAGTGTGTCAACGAACTTTCTTTATCACATATATATCATCATATTATAGCCTGCTATTATTGCCAGTTCTACACTGCATCTGCTTAAAAATCATAGTGACATGGTAATTTATTGTTCTTGAACTAGATAAACACGTACAATTATGATAAAATACTATCTCAATTACATAAATAAGATACATCTCTTTTGAGGTCAAATGGGAAACTTTGAAATGTGAAGTTGTCAACGACCTGACAGGTTATTAACTTTTAAAGGTGGGCGGCACTGCTACTGTTTGCATTTTAAAGGGTAACGATTTTTTCCACCCTCGCGTTGTGACGGGATACTAGAAGTATACATGTTTAAATGCTTGAGACTAATACTTCTTGAGGTCGATCGGTCTTAATAATTATACTTATAAAGTGTAAAATACATTTCAAATCATTGAAGTTTCTATGCAACATATAGTTTACTTGAGTAATTGATTCAACTATGGGTTAGATTGTTTTACTCGAATTTTAAGTAAAAATCTAATTTAATTATGTTACAACAATAATATAATAAGCTATCAATACAATCAATTTGCAATTGTTTTAAGTTTTATGAGCGGTTTATGTGTGATTATTTACCAATTTTAAATAAACTTTTACACCAATTCACCATTTTCTTTCTCCATATTTCACTTGCATAATCCACAATATTTTACTGTTTTTTCGTACCTTACATACAGTTAGTTGATTAAATTTCATTTATAACATCATTCAAATAGTATAAATGCTATTAATGAGTTTGCAATAGTATATTGAGTTTGAATAGGTTAGTAATCTTTAAATCACCTTTGGTGATTGTATGTACTTAAATGTCACACATCTGCCCAATGTGATCATTACAAATAAACGATTAGCCAAAACATTTACTATATGTATTCTTCGTCAACATTCAACTATTCAAGAGTAGTCTAGACATTTTAACAAATTGTCAAACTTTTCACACAAACGAAAAGGCCAAACAATAATTGCAGTATTCAAGGATCGAAGGAGCAAAATATCACATTTGGGTTTAGGATGAACATGTAAAAAGTTGATCAGAAAATATAACTGTAAATAATCAACAATTATAGCAGTTAGCAATCATAAACTACTACAGTGTACCGTTAATGCGGCGTTCACATTTGAGCAGTTTATGATCAATAATCTCCTCCCCATATGTAATATCTGCACCATATTCAGCAGCCAGTAATCTGAATGGCAATGTCCCCTAACAAAACAGTAAAATCGCATAACTCAACCACTATCTATAACTTCCTAACGCTATAACTTTCTGATACTATAATAGTATAATTTAACCATATATAAAACCAAAAACATAAGGTACATGAAAGATAATATATCCTAAATATGCTGAATTGTTTGATTATACATTTCTTATCTGAGCCAACAAAATCGAGTAGCGTCTACAAAAGTTACCATCTATTCTTTAATTGATATGAACTTTTATTTGAATTCATTAATGCTTGAGATATAAAGTTGGCGAACGGCATCAACTATGAAGATCGGAATTGTAATGTTTTGCTAATTAGGACATAAGACTAAACCCTAATAAGATATACATAAAACAGAGTCGTCGTATTTGATGAACAGAACATGAGTTAGAAAGAAGGACTTACAACGCGAACCATAGGAGCAAGAACAAGTTTATTTCTGTATTCCATCTTCTTCGGTAAATCGTTTCGCGCCACTCGATTAGTTAGCCGAAAGTGAGGACGGTTTTTGATCAGGGTCCGTACTTTACACGGTCAATATCGTTGACTGACTCACGAGTCACGACTATGAATCTTAACTGGGCCGTTAAGGAGGATATAAATAGCGCTAGCAATTTCCGACACCACCCGAAACACAATTCGAGACCGACTCGAAAAAATTCAGGTTGGGTCAGGATTTTTTGACCCATTGACCCATCAACCCGAAACCCGTCAACCTGATTTTTTTTCAGGTCGGGTTCGGGTCAACCTGATGGGTCATCAGGTCAACCCGTTAAATTTTTAGATTTTTATATCTTTGAGGTATTATATAGAACATATGAACCTTTATTTGCCCAAATTCCCATAACTCGCAATATTTTCCTATAATAGTAAAAAACGTAAAGTCTAATACATAACGAAACAATAAACCCTATAATTATATATGGGAGTGAGGAGTGATAAAATTTTCAATTATATAATAACACCTATAGTTAAATAGTTAAAATTTGATAATTTGTTTTCAAAATGTTCATTACATAGTCATTTTCCTTACTTTAAGCTAATATTATCATTCTTTTACGTAGTTTTTAACCTCTACATATGTATTGTATATATAAATTGATTGTGTTACTTAAATGACATTTTGAATGTTAGAGATACATGTTATATATATGATGGAGCACAATTATCTATATAACTTGAGACTTTAGTTATGATTGTTAACCATTTTTATGCTTATTAATGGTTACCTATTACTTTTGAGACAATTGACCCACATGACCCATTTGACCCGTACGACCCATTTGACCCAAAACCGACCCATTTGACCCGAAAGTAACACGAAAACCGACCCATTTGACTCGAAAGTAACCCGAAAACCTATTTAGTTAAATAAAATCGGGTTACTCGGGTTGGGTCCGGGTTATCGGGTTTTGGGTTGGGTTGAAATTTTCAACCCGATTATAAAATCAGTTCGGGTTGATCATTCCTGACCCGTCAACCCGCCAACCCGAACCCAGTAACCCAACCCGACCCGAATTGCCACCCTTAGATATAAATATATAAAGCCCAATAGATAGTCCACTCAGGTATATTTTTTTTTAAAAAAAAAAAAATTAATCAAGTGAGCAAATACTCACAACTGCCTTCAAAAAATAAAACCACGGAGTAGTAAGATTCGACATAAAATCAAGTAGATGTAAACAAATTCGATTTTTGTTATCAACTATTAAGTGACATCTATAATAGTATGTTGCTACAAGACGTGAGAGATGTACTACATCGATTTTTCTATAGACAAGTCGAGTTAGATCATACTATATGTATGTTAGTCATATGAATATTGGTCGCGCTAAAACAAAATACACTCAAATGATATTGTATTACGGAGTATTACAATTTATAAGTAGGGGTTGTCTTTGAGGTTAAACGACCTGGTTGACCACACAGAACCTCCTATTTATAGATCTCTTATTAAATAATATACATGCATACAGAGTTTGGTTATTAATTTAAAAAAGTGGTAACCGACCATTTGACGGCCGTCCTCGACCGATTTCACAATCAACATGAGAAAAGTAAATCGTGTAACATGCACTTAAAGGAACATGGACATAGGGATTGAACTCTTGACCATCACATTTAAGTTTCATGTTCTTGGGACCCCCTACTAGGCTACCATCGCGAGAATTGGTTGCTAAATTAGAGATAAACGAAAATATGTTTGATTGTGTCAAAGTTGATTGTGACGTAAAAATATTGAGATAATCTACATGCTACTAACAGAGTATTATACGTTATCCTTTTATTATAAAGCCTCGTTTTAATGATTTATGTTTTCAAGTACTGTAATTATAATTAGTTTCTAATTTTCTATTTCTATGATCATATAAAAAAATACAAAAAGAACTTATATTTCAAAATTGTGTCATAAAAAGCTTAATAAAAAGCTTAATGTGATGCACTCGAACAACAAAATATAAACTTGTGTATCAATTTGAAGAAAAAAGATGCGGTCTTACTAATTGTACAAGATTCTTCCGTGTACAATATGTGCAATTTTGAACTGATTATTTCTTAACGCTTTATCTTAAAGTCTCCTTTGTACAAGAACTCAAAGCAAAATTCCTTTTTAATCGGTATATATGCCTGACTGCGAATAATGTTGTGATTAGGATCAATATAATAGACATTTTCCTTTCCAACGCATAGGATTATTAAATTGTTGTACGTTTCTCAACATTCTCGTTTGTACACTATTAGTAATAGTAATTTGGTACGTATATGAGAATCTGTCGGCTTCAAAGTTTGGTTAACCCGACTTAGATACAATATATCGTATTTGGTATGCTTTTCAACTCAAAATATAATAGTCATAATGGACTCAATATCCTATTCAAATTTGGTAAAAGCCTTTAGAGTTTAGACCCTCCCAAAGAGCTTTGGTTAGACTGTCGGTTTCAACAAACGGAACCGATGTCATTGGCACGGGATCGTCGGTTGGCGCCGTCGATTTTAGGTGTCAGTTTTACGACGGGAAGAGAGAAGCGTCGGTGAAGGGGAGGGAGGGTGGGCCCGTGTTGTTTTTCCTTCGATTCCGTTTTTATTTTTATTTTTCTTTTCGGGTTTTTTTGGAAGTTTTCTTTTTTTAGGTTGCAGGAGGAAGGAGAAGATGATGATGGAGGGATTTTAGGTAGGAGTGTTCATCGGTGCGGTCTACGGTTTACGGTTTGAATTCGGTTCGGATTCTTCGGTTTGGAAATTTTTGGGAAGCAAACCGTAAACCGAACTGTAAACCGAATTCGTTGTATATAAACGAACCGTAAACTGAATTGGAATACGGTTCGGTTTCGGTTTCGGTTTGAAACCGGTTTAAAACCGAAAACCGAATCGTTGTTTCTTGTGCTTAAATTTAGTAGTTTCCATTGTTGTACAGAATTTTGAAATGACAATTCACTTGCAGAATTTAGAATGTTAAGTCTCAAAGTCCACAATAAAATAGTAAGTTACAAGCTGTATAATTATAACATTAAACTAACACAGTTAAACAAAATAAATCTACGGGTTAAATGTATTTACGTCAAATAAAGTAACTAAATTTTGTACTAGTTGGGCTTTTAATTTAATTTATGTATGGGTTGGGCTTGAATGTATGTAACATACTAAATATAATATAAAAATTATTATTATCACTAATTATATATATATTTAAAAATAATACAAATATATAGTATGTTTGAATTCGGAGTTCGGTTTAACCATTTAAAATCTTTTTGAAACCATTAACCGAACCGTAAACCGTTTAATGAATTCGATTTCGGTTAAAACTGAACCAAAAACCGAATTTTAATTCGGTTCGGTCTAAAATCGGTTTTGTTCGGTTTAAACGGTTTCAAACCGTATATTGCCCACCCCTAATTTTAGGTTTGGAAATGAGCTTAAATTTGAAATTTGAAATTAGAAATGACCGAGCATGTGTTTTATGTTTATTTGTTTTAATTGAGTTACAACCTTGGAAATGGGCTTAAATGTTTATCATAGTTTTAACTGAACTACATATATAAGTTAAATATATTAATGTAATTTTTTAAAAATTTAATGAAAGTGTTTTATTTAATTTTTTGTTTTAAATAAATAAAGTAAATAATGTGTGGGGTCCAACTAAAACTGAAGTGATATTTATTGTTAACGGTATAGTATCGATTTTGAAAAGTGTTGATATGCCGCAGATTTGGTACAAATTGATGCGTCAGTTTGTGTCACAGTTGGGAGTGGTTTTATATATAATTGACTATACACTATACTCTCCCAATGTTGGACCGAAACTATACGAAACTGACACGCCACATCAGCGCCACATCAGTGTCACGTTAATTTTTTCCAAAGCTGACTGAAATTGACGAATCCCTACCATTAGTAACACCGTCACTTTAACTTTTGGGTCTCACATTTACCAATTTACCTTTATTTTATCTATACACGAAAAAATAAAATAAAAAAATAAAAACCGTCAGATATCCGACAGATATCAAGGGTGTGTTTGGAAAAAGTAGCTGGAGATGGAGATGAAGCTGGAAGCTGGAGCTAGAGATTTTAGTTTTGTAAGTGTTTGGCAACTGGAGATTATCAATGTTTAAAGACATAAATAGATAAGCAATTATATAACTCTAAGTATTTTATATTTAAAAGAAGCTTAATATGGTAATTTGTGAACTAGGGGATGGAGCTTATTTTTTAAGCTAGTTTTGAAAGCTTCTTTTTTAGAGGATTATAGTTTAGAAAATCCTTTCTCTATTTGTTATGCCAAATAAGGATTTAGAAATTACAAGGGATGTAGATTATCAAAATGATGTAGTGCACGATTATGATAAATAGTTTAAACCTGTTGATTCCTATGAATACCAGGAAAAACTCTTCCAAGCACGTTGATTCACCAAGAATACCGTGAATGAGTATGTTTTGATTCACAAAATTGGAACCTTGATTCACAAAATTGGAAGCAAAATCGAAAAACTTCAAAATCAAAACTGCATCCCAAACAAAGTACATGGAACCCTAAATAACATCCAGAATTTTAAACGGGCCTAAAAAACATAACAGGCCAAACACAAAGCCCAAAATAAAAGTCCAAAATGAACAGAAAAAACATAGAATGAGACGTATCTCCCAAACGGAGCCATTTTTGGGCTTCGAGCATGGTTTTAACCACCTATGGTGGTTACGGACTTGGTGGGCCTCGAACCGAGCTTCGATTCGCCTGCTCGTGGGCCTGAAACGGAGCCCTGTAGCTCAAGTTATGCCCTTTTTCGTGCAGCCCTTTTAGTTACACGCTCGTGGGCCTTCAGAAACACGGCTCGATCTTCAATACTTGAGCCTCCATCACAAAATGAGAAGCTCAAGCTATTAGAATCCCTTAAAATATGTTGTCAAACACACCCCAATTCTCACAAACTCTATGATGATATGTGGCTGACATCTTCCTCTAACCATGTCGGCGTGATCATACTGGTGCCAAAATGTTCGTAGGCGTAATGCACTGGTGTACTACGCACCACTGCACGGTGAAAACAATCAATTTCTTTTCTCTAAGCTTTAAAAATATAAATAATAAAATTAAAATGATTCCAAAATTCAATTTAATAAAACACGTAATGTAATGTGATTTGAGTGCGATATTCACATTGTGCTCTTGAGTTGTTTTTAGGGAGGAAAAGAAAGGAAGGGAGGAGAAGTTAAAATTAAATTGTGTTCTTAAGTTATTTTTCAGGAAGAAAGAGAAAAGAAGGAAAAAGATTAGGAAGGAAGCTCTAACTTTATTTTTATTATACAACTTTCCTCTTAAATGTGGGATGATTAGGAAGAAAGTGTTATTTCATTTCTTTTCCCTCACACTTGAGAACACAACATCATACAACATCATTAATCCATCTTCCTTTATTTTCTCTTCTCTTATTTTCTCCTTTCTTCCATTCCCTTCTTTTCCTTCTAGGTTAAAACTCAATAACAGAGTGTCAAAGTGGTTCTCATGTGGCGCACGCTTTTTAGTATGGTTCGTGTGACAACACCATTCGAACAAAGAGGGGAAGTGGCAAGGGATTTCAAAGAAGAATTTATCTAATTGTAACACCGAAGATATCATCTTACATTCTTACCCATGATATTTTATGGCAGGGAAATAACCCCTAGCCAAATTATCAATATAAACGTGATTATTATTTATGTTTGTGTGGGTTCTCGAGCATGTAGAGGTGCAAATGAGTCGAGATAGCTCGTAAAATTCTTGAGCTCTACTAGTTAAAAGCTCAATTCAAACCGAGCCTAAACGAGTCCGACCTCAAGCTTAAACAAAATTTGAAGCTCGTTTAATAAACGAGTTCGAACTCGAGCTTCTTATATCGAGTTCGAACAGACTTGCGAGACTAAATGAGCTTTCCATTTATGTACAAAAAATATTTTATTATATAATTATATAATCATACTACATAATGAAGCATTACACATTTTCTTTACAAGCTTACTATTTTAAAGATCGGATATTTCCATTGTACCATTCTCCTTAAATAGATATTTGTTAATTAAGGAAATAATTTGCATATGTTATTTGCTATATGTTTTTAAAAATATCAAACTTATTTGTAATTACATACGAAAACCTTTATATGTAATTAATATGTCTCCCACTAGGAAACATTTATACATAATTAACTAGCTTCTACTAAAAATTGACGATATTTTTCTATATATATAAAGAACTACATATGTAGTGCCAACCATTAACACAATTAAGAGTTGGAAATATTTACTTCAACCTAGACACTCATATAATTACTATCAAATAAAAGACATTAAAAAGTAAAATTATTAAGCGTACAAATGAACACAATATATAAACATAAATAAATATTTCTATCTTTTCATTTTATATATCGTTATTTAGTGAAGAAATTAATAGTGATTTTTAATTGTTAATTATTTTATTACATATGAATGAGAATAAAAAATAACTTGAAAAATCAAAAATAAATAAAAGCATATATTTGTAATATTTATCTAAAATTATAAAGATGCTATAATGTTTGAAAATTTTTACATTAGTTTAAAGGTCATTTGAATTAAGTAATATTAGGTTCAAAAAAAGCGGAGCTCGATCACGAGCTCGGTGAATTTCAAACGAGCTGAGCTCGACGAGTTCGACCTCGACTCGACTCGTTTACACCCCTACAAGTTTCTATACATGCATATAAATCTTTGCTATCATATATCACAAATTCAAGAACTCGTAATTGTGCATAAGAAATCAACCTAAATTAAGTGTTGCTATGTTGGTTACCACTTAATTACTACTCCCTCCGTTTCAAAATTATTGTCCACCAATAAAATACACGTAGTTTAATAAACGTGGTTACAACACTTTTCAACTAATCAAATAGAATCTTCACCTACTAAAATCGTTTCTTGTTGGTTGAAATGAGAATTGAACAATTATTTTAATACATCAAAAAATGAAAGGTGAACTATAATTTTGGGACAGAAGGACTATCATTTAGTTTCGTTGCTTTAGAAAGGAGGATTTCAAAAGAGATGATTATATTTCATGTAACACGTAATGGCTAAAGCGGACGCGTTACCTCTAAGTCGGTTTGAATATTGTTTTTCAAGGTAAAGGCGTATGGAGTGTGGACCAATTAGCATTCCAAATTAATGTTTTGGAAGAAGTTTAAGTGTTTAACAACGGTCCATGTTGGTAGCTCTCCAATCTCCATGATATATTAATGATGAAGAGACTACTAATATGAATATCTTGATTGGTTCAAGAAACCAACAGTCGAGACCTCCCCCAAAGAATGACAATTATGAGCCATACCCTTCACCTATTTTTTCCATCCATATTCGTACCTTTAATGCCATAATGCCCCACTAGAGCTCTCACACTCTTCACCATTTCCTTTCCTTTTCTACAATCATGTAAACCAAAGATAAATTAAACAAATTGATGATCTATTTTATAATTTTATATGTATGTTCTGTGTATATATATATAGAAAAAAAATAAGGGAGTATACATAGAGACATTTGAAATGATCGTCATGTGTATAGTTTCACACATGTAACAATTAAACTCATTTTGTTTGGTATCCAATTATCTATGTCTGGGTTTTGCTCAAAATATTTTCTATATAACATTTCTGTCAATTTAATTAAAATGCCCATTGTTGTTAGACTTTTAATGAGTCAAAAATCTAAAAAACGAGACGACTTGGAGTCTGACTCTTAAATGATTTTTGATTCTTACGAGTCGTTTATTGAGTATTTTGAGTAGTGTATATTTCTTACGAGTCTTGAGCGACTCTTACAAATCAAAAATAGTGATCTTTTTTCACTATAATCTATTTTATGTTAAGTCATTGTGTTGATTGACGATCAACGACTTCACTATTGACTTTTATCGCGTTTTACTTATATTGAAAACAAAAAAATTGCACAGTAACAAACATATCATAAAAATATGTATATTTATCGTAAAAAACAATGAAGCTTGCTAGGCTCACTTCAATTTGACAAAGAAATTTTCACATAATGATATGGCATCATCCATGACCCAATCATATTATGTTTCATTTTCTCTTCTTTTCTTATCTCTCATAATCTAATTGGTCCACATTAGTTTGTGGATATAATTTTGTAAACCTTGTGTGAACAAAGTATTGACCCGAATCGAAATACTAGACACGAGTTAAATGATTGAGATTTCGAGCCACAGGTAAAACCACAAGTAGAAAACTACTATTATACGGTTTTATTTGTCCCACGAGTAGAACTGCAACAACCCGCCCCACATCAGTTTGAGATAAGAAGTTTGAGTCTCTTAAGTCTAAAGTTGTGGCTAATTGATACCTTCCACCATGGTAGTCATGGTTTTAGGCTTTACGGGGGCGTTTGATACCATTTGAAACGCCCCCGTAAAGCCTAAAACCATGACTAACCGGATACCTTCATGTTTCAACTAAAAACCATGGTGGAAGATATCAATTAGCCACAACTTTAGACTTAAGGGACTCAAGCTTCTTATCTCAAACCGATGTGGGACGAGTTGTTACAAGAACAATACCGTTTTACGGTTTTATGACTTTGGGTGTGTTTGACAACCATATTTGAGAGGATTATGGGGGATTCTAGGAGATTGAGATTCTCATTTTAAGAATCTCAATCCCTTGTAAATTGATAAATTTTGTTTGGCATGAAAGTTAGAAGAAGGATTCTTTGAAAAAGAATCCCCTAAATTAGAAGTTAGTTAAACTAGCTTATTTATGAAATCCTCATTCCCTATTTATTAAATTACCACATTACCCTTTTTTTAATTATTAAAATTTTAAAGTTATAATATATAATGCCCTTTTATGTCATTTTACATCAATAAACTCCATCTCCAGCTAGTTTGTCAAACACTTATTAAAAAATAAAAGCTTTAGCCCCAAATAAAAGCTCCATCTTCAGCTTCTAACTTCCAACTCCATCTCCATCTTCAGCTAGTTTTGCCAAACACACCATTTATATATCTCTTGCTTGGGTCTAATCATGTTAACGGTGTTTCATAAAGTAGCGAATTAGATGGTGACACCAATACTATACAACATAAAAATAAATAAGTAATATAATATATAATAATAAATTATGTGGAATAAAAGGTAATTTCACATACTAGTAAATTAGTATATTATCCCTTTTTAGGCTATGTTTGGCACGCTCGTTTTAAGAGTTTATGAGAGCTTGTAGCTTGTAGCTTATGGTTTTCATAAGCTCTGTTTGGCTTCCAAAATTTTGAGTAGCTTATGGTTTTCATAAGCTCCAAAACCATAAGCTACTTGAAGTAGCTTATGGAAGTAGCTTGTAGCTTATGGAAAATGAAATTACATAAATACCCCCATGTAATTATATATCATCTTTTAAAATTAATATATTTGTCCTTTTATGTCATTTAACATTAATAAGCTACAAGCTACAGCTACTCTGTCAAACACAAATATTACCAAAAGCTACCAGCCACAAGGTACCAGCTTCAGCTACCAGCCACAAGCTCCAACTACCAGCTAGTTGTGCCAAACATACCTAACAAGTGTTTAACACGTAAATTCACCCCTGATTTGAAGGTGCTAACTTGAAAGTAGTAAAATTACTTTAGTATAAAATAAATAAAAAGATAATAAATCATGATAAAACGCAAAAAAAATCTAATCAATCTAACTCCATTCACAAATAACGGATTTAACTCTAAAGAGTAAATATTTTCAAAAAATAAAATTTTAACGGACTAAGACCATGGTTTCTTCAGTTTGAATGGGAAGAAACCAAATGAAAGAGACACCATTAGCATGGGTTCTTCCTTTGCTTCTTTTCTTAGCCGATGAAAGGACTAAAGGAGTGAGTTTTGCACGGGTTCCAACTTATATTTAATGTATTATTATTTTTTATGTAGTGTATTTAGATGTATGTATATCGTTAAATGTGGGGCTTAAAAATTGAAGTGATGAAAGGAGGGTTGACAACGTTTTGTCAGTCTTATATCAGTTTTAAATGTGTACACGTAGCGCTGAGCTGACACAATTGAAGAAATAAATGAAGAAATGATGGTTGAGAGTGATTTAAGGGGCACCAACCGAATTATCATCAATACCAATTTCTCTTTGCTTCACTTCGGGAAAAGTTATTGGCACAAAAACATAACTTTGGCATCACTCACTTGTGTTGTGCTTTGGTTTGGCGATGTGCAAATGACGGATATGGGTGGGGTTCAAGCATTAACAATTAATATTTTTTTTGTTTTATTATTGTTTAGTGTATATAAATAATTGTATTTTGATAATTTTTGGTCTCAAATAATTGAGTGATGTATTAAGGTTGATAGTGTTCACTCAGTTGTAAGTTGGTATTAAAAAATATTAACGTATCGCTTATTTGACATTAGCTGATGCATCAAATTTGGATCGATGGTCTAAAGCGGCATTAAAAGCTAAAAGGACAAGTTTTACCGTTGACCTCCTTCAAACTCTCTAGTCTCCACAAACGCCTTGGCTTGCTTCAGAGTTTCAGAACCTACTCACTTTTATAAACACTGGGGTAATCTTCAACTTTGCTTTTATTATTTTATATTTAATTTTATAAAGTCGTAGAAACAGTGCCTAAATGGCTCCACACGTACTATCAATAATACAGCCCAGCTATTGCGTTTACAATCTAATTTATCAAACAGTTGGTATCCTTGTTCCACCGACCGATTTATGCATCTTGGCACTTCATTTGTTTCAGATAAACAATTTTATATGAAAATTGCATCGAAAGATATCAACGAGTCTTCAGTCGACATGGTATACACATTATTTTATCTTATAGCCTTTCTAGCATCCATGATTATTTTAGTACCTTCCTTCCACATCTATTTGAGTTCATTATCTAATTTGGAAGCTAAAATACTCACATACCTCATCATGAATATATAAATTATTTTTGTAATATTTATATTTTATCTCATTATCAAAACTTAGAGCATCCACATTGTTATGGACTTCACCATGTTCATAGACTGCCATGTCATGCCACATTGCTATGGACTTCAATTTCCATAAACTTACCTTTATACTCCTATAAACTTAGACAAGTTTATAGCTAAATCACACTTATTATTTTTACTATTAAAATAATGAATAAAAGGAGTTAATTGATAGTGGAATTCATTTATGAACTTATTCCATAAGTCCATGTATAAACTTTCATGTATAAATTTCATGAAATAATGGGTGTCCATGAATGAAAAATATCACCTCCCTAATAAAAATGCCACATGTGCTATGGACTTTTTCAATAAACCACCGTTGGAGATGATCTTAGAACCTCAACTTTGATGGTGATGATCTTAGAACCTCAACTTCAAAGTTAGAGGTCCACCTCAGAACGTTAGTGCTAACGAACTTTTAGTAATCATCTTTAATTTATCTCTCACTCGCTATTTATAGTTTATGACTGCTACCATATTTCCTCTTTTTTGACTTGAAATTTTTCATATAATTATTGTAATAAAAAAGTCAAACTTCATTGTATTTAATAACCATTTTGATTGCTCCAGTGCAATTTAATTCATAACACTTTTTTTTTCTTTTTCAACCGGATGAAACAAGCAAACACTTTGTTAATACTAGCTTATTTCCCGCGCTTTACAGCGGTGAATATTTTAGCATTGATAAAAAGTTTGATGTGGTTAAGTGTTTTGCGAACAAAGTGTTCTAGTTAAAGAATGAAAATGTACTATAATATCGATAGTATCATGTTATTTGTAACATACCTTTTAAACAAGCAAAAACAAAAAAAAAACTTTGTTGTTTTCAACATCTTTCCGTGTTTTCATTACCTGAAGACTTCTCATGTTAAAACAAACGTTAAATTGTTTTAGTGGCGAGAAGTTTTTGACATTTATATCGTAAATACTAAGTATATGAGAATGTAACTATAATTGTAATAACATATTATAATATAATGTCACCCGGTCAATAGTGTTGGAGCCATGCCAACGGAATTGGAGCGTGAACAATTGTAGCAACAACATAAATAAACAATCAGAATTATGAGCATTATTTGAACATTTGAAGACATTGATCAAGTGCATATGAATATAAAACGGTCAAATTTTATACTAAAGTGAAGTAAGTGTAATGTTAAGATTTATTGTTTCTAAAAGTAAATTTTTGACTTTCATCGTTGAAAACAATCAATAACAGTAAATATTTTGTTTGAATAGAAATTGGAGTTGAATTTAAAACTCGAACTCCATTCACGTGAATAATAATCAGCAAGGTAGTTTCCTTTACATAAATTGTTCCTAAACTTACATAAGGGTAATTCAGTCCCTTTAGTTGTAGATGGGGTATTTTTGTAATTTTATTCTTTAAACTACTAAACCAATAAAGAAAGGGGCTAAATACATTATAAGGGTGTAGAGGGTGTAGAGATGTAGAGATAGTGTGTGGATCATATTAACTGTTACCTCTATTTTTAATGTCGCTTCGTCCATTCTCAAAACATAAAGTTGTTTGAATTTCAGTAGAATATTTTTATTGATTGAGTTATTTCATTTTGTTACCCCAAATAAACCGTACTTAATATACTCCAATACTATATAGGCTGTCACGATTGTGCAATCAAGAGGTCCCTCTGTTGATCAATTCCAATCGTTTGGTCACTAATTCGGGATCTGGGTCTCACATGTGTATTAAAAGTCAAAATTGTTAATTAATTTCTAAGAAATGGTATTTAATAGATGATAATAAAGTCTTTTTCATTTAGATAGGTAAAAAATAATTTGTCAAATTGTTAAAAGGGTTTATTGTTTCGTTATGTATTAAACTTTACACTTTTTACTATTGTATGTGATATACTTTCATTTAGTCTATTGTATATAGTGAAATTGTAAGAACATCAATTTTATATATTATTTTCTTTTTGAGTGAGGTTAAAAAGGAAACTTTCCTATTTGGACCTTACCCAAAAAGGAAATTCTAGATACAATAAACTATATTTACAAGTTTAATACGTACTCCGTACAATATAAATTTTCAAAGTTCGTCACATACAATAGTAAAAAGTATAAAGTTTGATAGATAACGAAACAATAAACCCTTGTTAAAACTTAAACTTGTTTTTGGTTTGTAAATGGGTTTAGCATTGAAACGGAAATAAATTAGAAGGGACAAGTAAAAAATTTAAAAATCAAGGGTAGACAAAAATGATGCATGCAATATTTTGAAAACAGAACCTCGTTTTTACGTTATCAAATGGCTAAAACGTCTACTTTAACATTTATACAATCACTTATACGTAATTACTTAGATTACGTACAATATTAACACCAATAGACGCATGAAGTCATTAGAAGTGGTAAAGCTTGGTCATTCACTTAGACTCAATCTGCCTCGAGAATAATATAAACTGCGACCCCACAACACCCAAAAATGTGTAGCTCGGTTTCATGATCCTCGTCATAGATTGCGCATCTTGATGGTGAAGATCGATGTTGGGTAAAATTTATGAATAAATTAATAAAATGGATATTTTTATAAGTCATATTGGGCCGGTTTTTACTAGATGAAACCTCCACTACAAAACCTTTACCTTCACGGGTAAAACCTTGAGAAGGAAGGTGGGTGGATGCTCGAATATAGTGTGTTTTGATTTTGAAAAGTGTTTTCGATCTTGTTCTTTTTTTATTCCTCACCATTTGATTTTCATAGTGATAATAATATTATTATTATAATAATACGTTATCTTGAAGTTATTATATTTTTTTATGTATTTTAATAGACGAGAATTAAGCTGGCTAGATACGGAATGAATCCATGCGGCCATGCCTTGAAAAGGTCACGATTTTCACGGAGATTCAAGTATCTAATTTTCCTTTTCTACCCATTCCCAAAGTCGTTGGATTGATTGTTCAGTTGAACAAAAATATTTAATATATTTTGTAATGTTTTGAAAACCGGTTTGAACTGGTCGGTTCGATCGAGAACCGGAGGGCTTCCGAGCCGCTTAAAACCGGTTTTGACCAAGTTTTCACCCGTCAACGAATTGCATTGTTCGGTTAAAACCGGGTGGTTCGACCGGGAACTGGACCGGTTAAACCGGTTTTTGATTATTTTTTTTCAAAATCTTGTTTTTGCCGGTTCGACCGGAACTGAAACCTTCTCCGTTCCGATTCGGTTTTCGGTTTTAAAAACATTAATATTTTGTGAAAGTGAAACATAATATCATTAATTAAAAAAGTGACCTAGCAATAATGAGGTTGTGATGTATTAGCGTAGTGAATAAATACATTTTTCTAAAATAAAATTATTTGTTGATGATGGATAACACACGATCATACACTTTTATAAAGTATCAGCATAACGCCCGCATAATACGATATAAATTTATTAATGGGAAATTATATATAGGAGCATACTATTAATTTCAATTAACTTTTTCTATAGATCGACTAATAATATTTATAGGGGTAAGATTGTAATTTTCATGTTAGAAAACACTACACAAATACCCAAACTCCGAAATAAGTTTTAGAATATTAGATTTTAACACATGTAGGTGCAAGGAAGGTCAGTTTCGATGACAACTACGATTAGAATGTTAAAATTTTAAGAAAATCACAAAAATATCCAATCATCACATCTATTTTAACAAAATAATCATTTGATCAACATTTTTCACAAACTAATCCATTGATTGGCGTCAAACATGACGCCCCCGGCGCCCCACCCTATATATTCCATTTTTAAACCTTAAAGTCAACAAAATGATGGGCCCGGCGCCCCTGATGGTGACGTGTGTGAGAGGGTGGGGCGCCGATGTGACGGGGTGGGGCGCCGATGTGACATGTGTGAGGGGGCGCTGATGGTGACATGTGTGAGAGGGTGGGGCGCCGATGGTGACATGTGTGAGAGGGTGGGGCGCCGATGTGACATCCGAGGGGCGTCGGGCCCATCATTTTGTTGACTTTAAAGTTTAAAAATGGAATAAATAGGGTGGAGCGTCGGGGGCGCCATGTTTGGCGCCAGTCAATGGATTAGTTTGTGAAAAGTGTTAGTCAAAAGATTATTTTGTTAAAATAGGTGTGATGATTGGATCATTTTTGTGATTTTCCCTAAAATTTTGAAGTCTTTTGGTCAATGATTTGTTGCACTAAATGAATGAGGACATTCTTATAGAGTAAGGTTTAAATGAGTACATCAATTTTAAGTGAGAATGGATGAATCAACCATGATGCGCCACATGTTATAAAACTCACTTTTCCCCCACATTTTTTTAAACATACATATTTCTCAAATGGTAAGTTGAAAAAAAATTGCACCATAAAAATCAATTTTTTCCCACTTCGATTAAAGATGTGACAAGGTATACTTTCGACGAACTTTTTCCTCCCACTTTTCGATGGGTTATGAAAACATCTAACACATATGTTACCCGAGAGTAACACATGTGTAACTGACGACTAACACATGGGTTACCGGAAACTAACACATGTGTTACCAGCGAGTAACACATGTGATACCAGATAGTAACACATGTGTTACCAATTTTATACAATTTGTAAAACCCAAAAAATAATATTCTTCAAAAGTATGCCTTGTGAGATGGCAAATCGAAGAGAAAAAAATGCTGATTTTTATGGTAAAATTTTCATAATTTTTTGACTTACCATTTTTGAGATATTTGATTTTTAAAAATGTGGGAGAAATGAGTCTTGTGACACATGACTCATTCCGGTTGTTACTTCATTCTCACTCAAAATTGATATACTCATTTGAACCCCACCCAACTCTTATTACTTATAATGTATCCGGTTAGTTGTAAACATTTGATATTAGATAGATGTATATTGTGGAAATGATTGTATTGTCCTTTTGTGAATACATAGTTTAATTCTACACTAAAAACACCGTAATTATAAAATGGAAAATAGTTATAATTTTCTTTTCTAAAAAAAGTTTTTTAAAAAATCATATGAACACATTTTCTATTTTTTTATCTTCTTATACTTTTATTTCATCTTTTTTGATAAAGTGAGGGATTTTTTTTGATTAACACGTCCTTAGTATTATTTTTCTCTTTTATCATTCACCACTTTCAACCTATTTCACCCTTAGGGGTGTTTGGAAGAGATTAATTTGATTGGTTATTTTACTTATTTTTACACACTAAGGTCCAATGTTTGTGTTAGGGCTATTTACTTTCCACTTAATGATCTATTTGCAGACACCTCTTAATACAGACATATAAATTGCCGTTTCTTTTTCACTTAATCTGAAAGGAATGTATATTTCTGAAATAGGAAGAAAAATGAAGCCCTTACCAAAAATAGGCACTTAATGATAAATGTACTTTTTTCAACATTTTATCTCCAATAGAATTTGAACACGCCATTTTTTATTTAAACTTTATATCATTTAAGTTCATTATTTTGGTCAAAACAAAAATTACATTTAAATAAACAACACTTGTTATAAGCAGACATGTTTATCCAGACAGACATCACATGTAAACAATACTTAATAGGAAAAAAAGTAAACATCCCCTTAGACTTCTTCCAATGGTGACAGAAAACTAACACGTCACCTCAGCGTCACATTAGTTTTCTAAAGTTGATTGATTCTGATTTACCCCTGCCATATATGACACCGTCACTGTAATTTTTAGATCCTACATTTATCAATTTACGTGTATTTCTATATATTAAACAAAAATAAACAATTAAAATATCACTGGCCCACACAGAAAAACTGATAGAGAGTCGAAAATCCAGCAGATTGAACTGGCGGAAGCAAACCGGCAGACTATGTCATTGACGTCGACTTCATCGGTTGAAAAGAATGAAAACCGACTGCCATTGATAGGAGGAGTCTTATTAATAATTGTAACACCCCAAAATTTAATGTGTTATTATAAATAATATATTAGTAAATGTTTTAAGTTTTTACGGTTGTCGGTGAAATAAAATAGTAATTTATCGTGAATGGTTTTTAAGTTCCATACTGTAGGGAATAAATTAATACAGTAATATATAGATATGTACGTATGGATACAAGTTTATCCTTTATGCATTCTATAAACTTCCTGAGCCTTTCCAGAGACTTGAATAAATCGCAGGAACCAATTCAAGAGCTAAGATTCAACTTTTAATTATGATTCAAGTTCTTCTAGGGTTTAATTCATGATCTCTTTCATCATCTTCAACCTATGTAAGTAATTTCATATGTGTTCTTAACCTAGTTTTGGGTTTTTAGGGGTTTTGTTAAATTGATGAAATTAATTACGAAATTAGAGTTAGAAATTAATAGAATTGATGTTTATAAGTGTAATAGAGCTTGTTACTAATCATATAACATATTGAAAGTGATTTCTTTATGATTTAATCTAGGGTATTGAGTTTTCATGGGGTTTTTAAGGGTTAATGGTTCCAATCCGAAAATTAGGGTTTGAATATGATTAAACTATTGTTAGTTAATGTTTTGATTACGATTATAAACCATGATTCAATTTAAAAGTGAGAAATTGAAGTATGTAACTAGTGATTCAAAGTGGGGTTTTGATGGGTTTCATGAAGTAACAATTATGAGATGGAAGTAGTGTTTAATATGTTTAATTGAAGCTATTAAAGCTTATTAGTGAATGAATTAGTGTTAAAGTGAGTTAAAGATTTATAAGTTAATACTTGTAAAATATCGTTAAATCACATGAAGTAGTGTTAATGAAATAAGATTAACTAAAGTGGGGGAGAAGCTATATGTAATTGAAAGTGTAATTAGAAGTGTTAATGAAGTATGAATACAATTACTAGTTAGTTTGATGTTGATTATTAACTAATGCCTAAGTGTATTATATGTTGTTATGTATAACATGATTAGGTGCTAAAGGAGTGGAGGCTTATGATGATCAAAATGGTGAAATCGTCTAAAAGATTGTGGTGAGTGATACGGGGGTTAAACGGATAATTTGGTTGTGTAGAACCGAATAGCTTGCGGGCCAGAGGTTTGCACAATCAAGGAATTAGTTATTTGTTTATACTTGTTTATTTATGTTTATTGCTTAAATTAGTTTGTTATGTTAAATTATTTGTTGTGTTTAATTGTTATGTGATTATTTGATACTTGGTAAGAAAAGTAGTGATTATCTCATTAGTAAATGTTAGTCAAGTAATGAGATTGTCACTAGCTTAACGGTAAAGGAAAAGAATTGATAGTGTATGATTCGATTGTGTTGGATCCGGATTGCTTCCGAGCAAGAGGCTACACAATCGGGTGGGAGATGACGTGTTGATATATGTGGATTAAATAGTGATGATGTAGTGAACAGGGTATGAATTAATTGTATGTGTTTTCGGATAGCTTCCGAGCTAGAGGATCATACAATCAAGGGGAAGTTGATTGTTATATGTCTTGTTGCTAATATGTGTATTTATGACTATGTTAAAAGTTGTCGTTGATTAAATTATGTGGAATATGCTTATGCAGTGAAACAATGTTAGTATGCATACCGTTGTGGTATGGTACTCAGTGAAATAATGTTAGCATGCATATCGAGGTGGTATGGTGCTCAGTGATTAGTGTTCAGAGTTTAATGATATTGTGTTTGTGTGAATTGCTTGTTTAATTGTCTGTGTACTCACTAAGCAATTATGCTTACCCGTTTCAGTGTTTATGTTGTAGGTTGATGTTTTGCTAGCGACATATGGATAGAAGGTTTATGCGAAGTTAGTGATGTGGATATGGAGCATGCTTGTGGTTAGAATATGCTTCATTCTCTTTAAATTGTTATTTTGCGATTCAATTGTGTAAATCGCCCAAACAAAGAGTTTTGGAATTAAATATGTTAGTTAATGTATAGTAGTTGACTTTGAAAGTCAAACTGAGATATGGTGTCTAGTGTATGTGGTTTTAAAGGGTAGGAAGTTATATGATTGGTTGTGTGGTGGGTAACGTGGAAAAATATGATTAAGTGTTGGACGCGATTGGTTGGTCAATTGTGAAGTTGACCCGTAGTGAATAGAGTTGAAATGGTCAAATAGGTATGGTTTGGGTGATGGTTTGGTTTAAACGTGGGTGTTTTGGTTAAACGGGTCGAGAGTGTCAAAATGAGTCGACTATGTGGTTGGGTGTGAAAATAAGAGTGAATCAATGGTCAAATGTGTTCTTTAAGTTTGTTTTCAAGTGTCAAGTAAGTATGCCAAGGGGTTAAGTTAGAGACCATATGGTTTGAGATTTGGTTAGTGCACTAAAAGGGTCATTTTAGTATCGAAATGAGTCAAACGTCCAAATCCTGCGTTATTGTGAAAATTGGAAAAGTACAAAAAGGAAAACCTTTAGTATTGTTAAACAAAGGTGCCTGCAAATTTTCATGGTCATTGGATTTGTCGTTTATTAGATATGCACGTTTGAAGTTCGTTAAAAATCTAAGTTTTGTGAAAAGATGGAATAGGGGACTTCTCGACTCCAGATAGGGGTCCTGGAGACGAGAGCCTAAAACATGAATTCCCTGGTGGGACTTCTCGACTCCGGGAAGAGGTCTTGGAGACGAGAGCTGACTTATCGACTCCAGGTAGAGGTTTTGGAGGCGAGAGCTGTCAGATTTCAAAACTTTGAATATTTAAGTTATAAATAAATGAAGTAGGGTTACAAGCAATTAAATAGATGATAAAGTAAGAGTATAAGGGATTATATAAAAAAAAATCTGAGTTTTGGGGCGTTACAATAATACTATACTACGTATATCAATAATGACAACATTTTTGAATAAAATTTAAAATTAAAATGTTAATTATTATTTTGAGACCGAGTAACTAACTAACTATTAAGAGAAAATTACATATATCATTCTTATGGTTTGTTCCAAATTTCACTCGTAGTCCTTCAACTGATCTAATTACATCGATCATCAATTCTTTTGAAACTTGTTATTTTAATTGTCCTTTACACTAACAATTGTTAACTCTCCGTTAAAAAGGACATTGTATGTACATTTTTATTATTATTAGAGTATATTATATAAAATATAACATATGTTTATATATATATTAATTAGTTTTCATTTTTCAACGTCATTTTACTTTGAAGCTTGAGTCATTCGCATGGATGCAAAAGAAAAAATATGGTGGTCACCAAAGTAATAACGAGATACTGTGAGAGGATCCTTAAGTGGAAAACACGGTTGTGTACTATGAAATATAACATTTTAATGCAAAAAAGGAACATAATTTACTAAGTGAAATGTGAAAGATGAGAAATGATGTTTATGCACCTAATAATGTATTAAGACATATTTTAATTTTTATAATTTATATCTACTCAAAAAATATAAAAGTTAAAGAAAAACCACACACATGATCATTTTTAAGGAAGAATTAACAATTGTTAGTCTAAATGATTATTGATGCAATGAATTCAAAAATAAAGGATTATTAATGTAATTAAATTAATTAAAGAACTGTAAGTGAAATTTTGACCAAATGACATTCTATATAATTCGCTCGAGTTCATTTCAATATAAATTAAAATTTTCTATACAAATTTGTCGATAACACTTACACGATTTAATCCGATTAAAATATCGTTTGATATGATACGACTTTACACAAGTTGTCCTTATTCAATGCCGTAGTCCGTACCACATATTTTTGCATATAAATAATAATATCGTTACTGCTAAGCTTGGTCAATATAAGGTCGTAAGCCAAATTGTTGACAAACGACTTGCAAACCCCGCATTAAGGTTTTTGTCATGTCACTTTAAGTACCACAAAGTAAAGATTATGAGATTTATTTTTATTGAAATTTATCCGTATAATATAAATATAAATATTAAGTATTAAATAATACATGAATACCCTTCTTATTTTTTTTTATTTAGTCCGATTATAAGTTTATTTAGCTAATTTTAATCGTAATATCCGACCCGTAGCACTTCTCGAATTCAACCTTTTGTAAATCATCTAATGAAAAGAACATCGATTAAGCTACTTCAGAATCTCGAATTCACGTTTAAGATTGCTTGGCAGATTTTAGTAACATTAACCACTTATAACAATCACGATTATTGCATTAGCAACAAACAGCTGCAACAATAATTATAACTAGCTCCAACTGTTTTTAATAAACATCTATTTCTAAAATACAATAAAAATATTTTTATAGAAGTTACCTTAATTATAAAAGAAAATCATGAGTATGTCATTAGTGTGATATTCATATAAGTCAAAACATTTAACTATTGCTAATTATCATATCCTAAAAACAAGTGACCTCATTCTTTTTCCACTTATTCATTTTCCTATTTTTTTTTATTTGACTTTACAATTCTATCCTAAAAGCTAGTGATATTATATTTTCATTAACAAAATTGATATACACAAACTTAAAATATGTTCTTAAGATGACGTTTAATCAAGTTGGTGGAGCATATGTTTAGGCTACTTTGTTCTTAGGACTATTTAGCACATTGTTGTTTAATTTTGTTTAGTACTCCGTGTTCATTTTGCTTTCATAAATATTCGTTGATCAGCTTCTTAATTTAATTGAAAATTGTCAATAAATCTTCTACTGTAGATGTTTTCTCCCTTTTGAAATGCTTGAGCAACCTTATAGTCTTGTTTTAATTTTCATACAAAGTTTTGGATATCTATTTAAGAAAATCGTTAATTATAAACTAATTTAACGACCACGATGGCACGATGGCACTGAAGATAGCCATTGAAGGAATCGGTAAAATAGTACTCCGTATTAGGTTTCTTCTTCATTGGTGTTTACTTCTGTACTATCTTGTTTGTGAGAAAAGAATTATAATAAATATATGAATTAATAATATAGCGTGTAAATCCGAGAAGAAGACAAAAAGGTGTAGTTTAGAGCATGGCCAATGAAGGTTTTTACAAAACTTTTTACAAGATGTTGCGTAAGAGCTTATGTAGAAAAAGCTTTTAGAGCACAGGGTGTGGTAAACAGTGTTTTGGACAGTGTTCTGGAGAATGTTGAAAGTGAGGATTTTGTGGTGTGGTGAAAAAGTATTCACAGTCTTCTGGACAGTGTTATGGTGCTTTTTATTATTTGTTTTATTTGAAAAAAAGAGGAGAAAACAAAACAAAAAAAAGAACGCCGAATCTTTCAGCGTTTGGATTGGGACGTTGATACCTGAACGCCGACGAGAACGCCGTCAAGAACGCTGACGCGGTGTGGGAGAACGCCGAAACACAGTGTTCTCGAGCTAGAATTTTGACGAAAACGTTTGCACACCGTATGCTCTTAAAAAAACTTTGATTCCAATGAACAAAAGGTTTTTGTTTTAATAAAACCTATAAAATGCTCAATTTATCAAAAGCTATAGCCTCAATGACAATCTCAAATCATTTCATCCTCTCTCCTTATTTTAATAAAGAATAGTTTTTTTTCAATGAAGCAATAACTTTTTGTAAAGCTTTTTGAAAAAACTTTGATAAAAAAACTTAAAAAAAGTGTTTGTTGGAGATGCTCTTATAATAATATATTTGTAAACCAATGCAAGATATACATTGACTCAAAAATATACACAATATCGACTCACACTCCACGTGCACTTGGAACTAAAAAACTCTTATAATTAAAATCTAAAATTAGATATCTGTCATGTATGATATGGTTGACATAATGAAACTTATATTTTATTTAGTAATTAGGTATATATTATCTTATCTTATATATATAATACAAAAAATAAAGTTATGACACCATTAATTATGAAATTTGGATTCATTAATCAATTACCTTTTATTTTGATTGTATTAATTATTAAGATCTTTATTTTAATCAAACAATCAACATCCCATATACATAAGTTTAAAATCTGGCCCGTTATATTTACCATAGTTATTTTTTATTTTTAAACAATTTTAAGTATCATAAATGAAATTATTGCGAGTACTATTTATTACTAGCACAATACTCGCGCAATGCAGCGGTGAAAGTGGTGACGGTGGATGAAGGTGCGAGTGAATGTTTTAAAATAAAAACATATTGTACTCCGTCCGTCCCATTTAAAATGTTCACGTTATTATTTTGGAATGTTCCATTATACATGTCTACTTTGATATTTAACCAATCAAAAAAGACTTTAGTGGGTATATTTAATATTTGATGGATGAAGTGTAATTAGTGGAGAATAAGTAGTAATTAAAAATAATAGATAATGAGATAGAGGTATTAATGGAAATATAGTTAATGGAGAATAAGTAGTATTAGATAATAGATAATGGGATATGTTTATTAATGGAAATATTATAAATAAATCAAGGGTAATTTAGTCTTTTCCTTGTGTTGAGTACCAAAGTAGTAAATAGTAGAAAGGTGAAAATGCATTATGAGGGTGTTTGGATTAGCTTATTTATAAGCACTTATGTGCTTAAAAAATAAGTATGTCACCCCTTACTTATTTATAAGCACTTATGTGCTTAAAAAATAAGTACTTATTTATAAGCACTTATGTGCTTAAAAAAAAAAGTTTGGATTAGCTTATTTATAAGCACTTATGTGCTTAAAAAATAAGTATGTCACCCTTACTTATTTTTAAGTGCTTATTCCTTAATAAATAAGCAGATAAACAATTTTCAGAAGAGTGTTTGAATCTGCTTATCTGCTGTCAAAATAAGCAAATAAGCAGATAAGTGTTTATTTAAGATAATCCAAACACCCCCTATATGTAATGAAGATGAAGATTAAGTTGATATGGGATCAATATTACAATGTAAATATATTTATTCATTTTTATATTATGTTAAGTTATATTATGCTAATATTATTATTATAATTTATTTTATAGTATTTTTCTAGAATGTATTTTTAGAGTTCACAAAAAAGAAAGTGAATCAATTATTCATACGATGTTTTCAGTTTGAATAAAAATCATTAAATTAATATACCACTACAACAAATATATCATTTATTCACACTTTTTTTTCCCACACTTATAAAAAATGTGTGGAATTATGTTAAATTATACACACTTAAAAATGTGGAGAAAATTGTTACATCAATGAGTGTGAAAATCACCACAATCTTCACATATATAAGTGTGAGAAAAAAAGTTAACACTTAAAAGTGTGAAAAATTTACAACTTGTCAACACTTGAAAGTGTGAAAAACTATTTGTCACACTCAATTTATCCGCGCTTTCTCTTGTGTGAAAAAAACACGTGCTACAAAATTTTTGCCACACTTTAAAGTGTTGAAACGTTCTGATTTCTCCACACTTTTAAGTGTGAGCTTTTCTTTCTTACATATATAAGTGTGGAAAATCATATATTTTCAATAATTTTTACACACTTTCTAAATGTGTAGAGAAAAAAGTATAGTAAAATGATATATTGTTTATAGTGTACTTTGTTTGTCTCTAAATATGAAATAGACATACTAAAAGTGTTATATTTTGGTTAATAACTCTTGAACATACTTATTCTACATTAGTACTTATCACGTGAACTCAATCTCATACCAAATACATTTCGAAACCATAAACACGAAAACAAGTTAGGAACCTATGAAGTCATGAACGGAAGGGAAAGGAATATGAATTTCATTCCACGTTTATTACATGGACGATAATTCTTACACCACAAACTTTTATTTATACATCACTTTTTTTCCCTTTATAATATAGTAGAATTACTGCAATACATGACTATTAAGTCTATTTCTTTGATGATATATGAATAAAAAATAATATAGTGTACAAATCACCACTACTTTTAATTTATGGATGGTGATTCATGCAACCGTATATTTTATTTTTTCCGTTTTATAATATTGTAAAGTATAATACTATAAAGAATAATTATTAATGTATGAATAATTATTAATGATGTACAACTCAATATTATTGTATCACAAATTTAATTGCATTTATGTATAGTACACGCACCCCACTTTTTATCTTGTAAAAATGATGCATGAATTAGTCACCAACTGAGCAAGAATTTTTGTGATAGAATATAACCATGGTTAACCCTCAGGTTAACTAAACCATGCATGTAGGTCCCACTCAAAACCCTTTAAATAGGACCCAAAATCTAGCTTTAATCCTCACCACCTTCCCATCTATCACCTCATTCTCTTTGATGACCGAAACATCGTAATTTTACACTCTTTCATTTTTCACGTGAGTAATTAAATAAATTACCTATTCTTTCTTTCTATGTATTTTTTCATTTATGTCTGTTAATAGTACCTGATTAATAATTATTATTTTATTCTGTGGATGTAATACAGTGGAATCGAAGAGCTCGAAATGGCATCGAACGGAAATGCAAATGCCAAAGGTAACGGAGTGACGGCAGCTGGCAGAAATGGACTGCCGAAGATAACGACGCAAAAGAGACAAAGCGGTGTGTGTCACGACGACAGCTCAGCTCCGGTAAAGGCGCAAACCATCGATGAGTTGCATTCGCTGCAGAGGAAGAAATCGGCACCGACGACACCGCTTGACGGTGTTCAAGGTGCTTTTGCTACCATGTCGGAAGAGGATCGACATAGACAGCAGCTTCAGTCCATCAGGTATATATATAAAATCTAATTTAGTTATTTGTAATATAATTTGTTGGAGTAAATCTAATAGTAGAATTATGCCGAGTAACATTATTGCAAAGTAAGTTAATAAGACATGGGATAGCAACTCCTTTAGAGCGTTGTCGAGATTTTAAATTATGGAGCGGTTTTCATATCGGGAAGTAATCGTTGTGGGAGATGAACGGATGGATCAAAATAAGATTCGTCAGTGATTCCACACCTGACTTTAAAAAAAATTAATATTAAATAATCGGATTCTGAATTTGGAGAAGCAAAATTGAAGAGTACGTACAACTCATCACCGCATACGAGTCCTTGGAAATCCACTTTTATTAAATGTTATTTATTAAATGTTACAGTATTACGTAATTTATTTAAAATTTGATATGAAATAAAAATAAATTTGACCAGTCAAACTATAATATAATAAATATATTTGAAATAATTTTACTAGGTAAAGTGGAAAACTGTAAAAATTGTTAAAACGAAATGATAAAAAATTGAAATCTTGACAATATGATTATTTCATCTCTAATGAGAGTGGTAAAACTTCTTTTTGTCAGAAATATTAAAATTTAATTTTCGTAGCATGTAACATGTCAAATTACCTTTTTTTTTTTTTTTGTTAATTAAGAATGAGTAATAATCAATTTTTTTAATTATTTATATAAATATGGAAATTGAGAACTTCTTGACGAAAATTGGATTTTACAACTTTTTGTAGGAAGAAATTTTAGTACATCTTACTTTGAGATTTGAATTTATTACTGTACCTTTCTAAACAATTTAGGTTTGTATCTGTGGAAGTAGGTCGTAGTTGCCCATTTTAATGTTAGACATCTTATTCGTTATACCAAGGCATCCGATGCCAAACTTATATAGTATATTAAGTATTAACAATTAAGACTCGATCATATTTATTCCTATTCCTGTAATGAAATTTTTAATTAATATCTTTTATATAAATGCCAGAATAGAAGGATCATTTTTGTCTAATAACGCTACATCCGGGCCCACCTGTGATCTTTATTTAAATATGTTGATTTAATATCAGTAACCATGTAAAGTCACACGTCTTTTTATTTTTAAATGATAACAAATCAAATCAATTTGCTAACGCGGTTACTAAAACATTTTAATAATCTCTACATCTATCTATGATAAGATATAAAAATGTTCATATATACTGTATGTTTGTACATATGTATACAATTATACGTGCATGCACTCACGTGAGATTTGAAATTAATGTTGTAAACTATTTTATGTGAATTCTAATAATTTAGTCGGGACATAGCTAGGCAAGTTTATTTTTCTTAAACGTATTTATTTATATCATTTAAATAAATAAAAGTCGTAATAGTTATAATATTCATTCGGTTGACTTTTTGATCCATGTCTACGCATAATTACGTGTCTTGTTCTAAGCTTGATTATTATACGTACAGTGCATCGTTGGCCTCGTTGACTCGAGAGAGCGGGCCTAAGCTGGTGCGAGGAGACCCGGCCCGAAGGCCCGAGACCCCGAGGGTGTCACACGCCCCTGAACATCATTTTGCCCCAACATTTACTGCTAGTGACAGCTCTCTCAAATTCACCCATGTTCTCTACAATCTGTCCCCTGCAGGTAACTATCATAATTTTTTTACTTTATTTGCCTTAAAATATTACCAGATGATTAATTTGTATTTGAACTTTTTTTTAATGATGTGCAGAGTTATATGAGCAGGCGATCAAGTATGAAAAAGGTTCGTTCATAACATCGAGCGGTGCTTTGGCTACCTTGTCTGGTGCCAAAACCGGTCGATCTCCTAAAGATAAGCGTGTCGTTAGAGATGACACTACTGAGGATGATCTTTGGTGGGGCAAGTACGATTTTCTCCCTGCGCCTTCGAATTTATTTTGTGCACATTGTTTCTTGTTGGTAACCATTAGTATTAAAAAATGGTGATTAAGTAAATTAACATGGGTGCAGGGGTTCACCGAATATCGAAATGGATGAGCAGACCTTCTTGGTGAACAGAGAAAGAGCTGTTGATTACTTGAATTCTTTGGAAAAGGTATAATATATATATTTTCTCACTTCTACTTGATATAAATTTTGACTGTATTTGTTAAACATAATTTGGTTATAGTGTGGAATTAGTACTTTTTCAAACAGTTGTATGGAAATTTCTTTTCAAAATGATAAATTTCACCACAAAAGTCTAGATAGCCTTGCTGATATCTATGAAATAAAGGGATCAACATAGGAAATATATTTTCTGAAAATAAGAAAAAAAAATGTGCCCACTTTTATAATTCAGGACATGGATAGGTTACAGTATTCATTAAAGGAATGAAAATGATAGATAAGAATCTAAGATATGAGGGCTACCATAGATAAGGATATATGCATCTTTCTTGTCACTTTCCTCTAAAGTGGCCATACTGATATCATCCGTTGGTCTTGAAAGAGGTGCCTTTTGTCCTTACATGTTTTTTTAATGTGAAAATAATATTTAAAAAATCTTATTTTTAGATATGCCAATATGCCACTGATGAAGCAATCTGCAATTCAGTTATCCATCTAACTGAATAAGTATTGCTGTAATTTAGCTGTTCAATTCTATGTCATTTATGGATTCATCACATCCATAATTTCTTAGTGATATGCATCTTTGTGAGTTGTGACACATGACTTAAAACATTATTAATATTCTTAATATTTTAATCTATAAAGAAGTAAAAATACAAGTAAATAGACATTGACTTGTTGACTTATTGATCTAGTGATTTTACTGTAGAGAGTTTTGGACTTGTTGGGAATTAGTGAACTTAATTGCGTATACCTAATTGAACTTTCAGGTGTTTGTGAATGATCAATTCTTGAACTGGGATCCAGAGAACCGAATCAAAGTTCGAATTGTGTCTGCAAGAGCTTATCACTCTCTGTTCATGCACAACATGTAAGTAAATGAAAAAATAACAACCACTTTCACATTATACGATGTGTTTCTATTTGTTGTTCCCAGATACTTTAGATTCAAGGCCCCTCCAGATAAGTTTTAAATATTTTCTATCCGTGTCTTGTGAAAATCAAAAGGTCTGAATAATCGAAAATGATGGCGCGAATATGTTTTAAAAAAATGTGTGTGGTACTAGTGGATAACTGGGTAGGTTGCAGGTGCATCCGACCCACAGCTGAAGAGCTGGAGAATTTCGGTACTCCGGACTTCACTATTTACAATGCTGGCCAGTTTCCATGTAATCGTTACACACACTACATGACATCATCCACTAGCATAGATTTAAATCTTGGTAGACGAGAAATGGTTATCCTCGGCACACAATACGCCGGGGAAATGAAGAAAGGTCTCTTTGGTGTCATGCATTATCTGATGCCTAAACGCCAAATCCTGTCCCTTCATTCTGGATGCAATATGGGCAAAACTGGAGATGTTGCCCTCTTCTTTGGTCTCTCAGGTAAGCCACCACCCTCACCATTTATCATCAATGGTGAGGATCATAGGATCACAGCACAAACCCCTGACATCAACTCATATCTATCTGCCTTTTATGTGAATATGATTGACACATTTATCTATTTATTTTGTATTCTGATCTTTGATGACTTTTCGTGCGCTTGTTTCACTTTAGGTACCGGAAAGACAACTCTGTCTACTGATCATAACCGATACTTAATTGGAGACGATGAGCATTGCTGGAGCGATAAGGGTGTATCGAACATTGAAGGTGGTTGTTATGCCAAGTGTATTGATCTCTCAAGGGATAAAGAACCTGATATCTGGAACGCCATTAAATTCGGGACTGGTATGATACTTGTACTTTTAGCTTTCAATGTGTAATTTTAACATTTATAACTTACATTTTATTCTCTACTTTCAGTATTGGAAAACGTTGTATTTGACGAGCATACTAGAGATGTGGACTATCTAGACAAATCTGTAACAGAGAATACTCGTGCAGCATACCCTATTGAGTACATTCCGAATGCCAAGATACCGTGTGTTGGTCCACACCCTAAGAACGTTATTCTGTTGGCATGTGATGCATTTGGTGTGCTCCCACCTGTTAGCAAGCTAAACCTTGCTCAAACTATGTATCACTTCATCAGTGGCTATACCGCCCTGGTACAAACTCTTTTTAAGTTTCAGGACATGTAATTCTGTATCACTTGTAGGATGTATAATTAAATTGACATTATATGATTTGTGAAGGTGGCTGGCACTGAAGAGGGTGTCAAGGAGCCACGTGCAACGTTTTCAGCCTGCTTTGGTGCAGCATTTATTATGCTACACCCCACAAAGTATGCAGCAATGCTTGCTACTAAAATGGAGAAACATGGTGCTACAGGATGGCTTGTTAACACTGGCTGGTCAGGTGGCAGGTATATAAAATAAGAGCACATATGTTTTTTATTTAGTATACATGTATCACAAGTCATATAGATAATATTCTTAATATAAGTCTCTATTCTGTTTAGCTATGGTTCTGGGAGTCGAATGAAGTTGGCATACACTCGGAAAATCATAGATGCTATTCATTCTGGACAACTTTTGAATGCAAACTACAAGAAGACCGAAGTTTTTGGTCTGGAGATCCCGACTGAGGTTGAGGGCGTGCCTTCAGAGATTCTTGATCCAGTGAACACTGTAAGTTAATTGGTTGATGATTTAATCATTTTTTTAAAACTATTTTATATGGTAAGTATTGATACTGATGTGTTGTTGAACTGAATGACACAGTGGTCAAACAAGAATGCGTATAAGGAGACATTGCTGAAGCTGGGTGGGCTGTTCAAGAACAACTTTGAAGTGTTTGTGAACCACAAAATTGGGAAGGATGATAAGCTTACTGAGGAAATTCTTGCTGCTGGGCCCAACTTTTAAATTCCTCCTGGTGTTGAAGAAAGAAGTGAATGGTTGAATGGTGATGAAAGTCAAGGCTTTTTAGCCTTACATACAAAATATATATTAGTCTAGTTCTATGTTATAAGTCTTTTTAGAGTAGTTATGGATTGTTATTCTAAACTGGTTTTAAATCTTTATATTCAATCAAAGAGGCCATTCACTATTTCACTTCATTCTATTATGGCTGGTTTTCTACACACATATCTATATGAATGCTTTAGGCTTTTGTTCTTTTAATTTATATATCCATCACCATCATTGTTTAGCTTAATGGGCTTGGTCCGGCAGTTAACCCAATTCTTTGGGCCAAATGTGTTGGTCAAAAACACTATAGTTTAATTTGACCCATGTGTAGTATCACTTAGCATGTTACATGTAGAATGGTGAGAGTCCTTGCAATCCAAGCATATAACAATGCAACTATTATTGCCATGTTCTGTCTGCTAAACATATTTACAGACCATGTGAGCTCAGGCTCGTACCTTCAAAATTTGCCCCGTGTGCATTCGATATACTTTGAACTTTAACAATGCTTTACAGTATTTCAAAGCATAGTAGTACAATGCAAGTCACTAAAAGATAAACAATCTATCGGACACCATTTCCTTCTGTTACTTAGGTTGACACAACTAGCGACCCCCCTCAGCGCTTGACCGTCTCCATTAACTTGCAATGACAACCCTCACTTGACGCTTATAGGTGTTAACGAGTCAAGTAACTAATGAGATATACTCCGTATGACTTTAGATCATTTTGGCTCGAGTTCAAGTGAAGTTGAGCAAAAGTTAATGTTTGATTGTCTTCACATGCGAGGTTAAAAAGTAAGCTGTTTGTATTTTACAACTATAAGTAATAAAATGCCACTAGTAAGCTTCGACCTCAAAACCTAAAAGATAATTGAGTTTACGGGAGATTGCGCTGGAAATGTGTTTATTGACATCAAATTTGTAATTAGAAGTTTTACGAACAATTATTAAACTTAAAGTTCCCTTTCAATTTCACATCTAATACATCACAAATAAAATGAAAGTTTCAGTAAAATAGATCCAAACCTTAAGATTAAGTTAAGGGTGATGATAAATCCACCCAAATTTTTGATAAATTCACCGTCACTTTGTGGTACCAGTTTGTACACTACACTAGATGGTGGTAAAAGTAATCCCAACCCAAGTCCAAAACTTGATGTTTGAAGTTTGAAGAGGCAGAGCAGACCAGTAGTTTTGGGTTCTGAGCTCCATAGACAACACCACTTTAAAGATTAAATTGAATTGATGGCCGCATCAGAAGAGCAACAACAACAACAATCAGATAACAGCAGCAAAATGCCCCAACCATACAAGCTCAGACAAACCCTAACCGGCCACAAACGCTCCATCTCCAGCGTCAAATTCTCCGACGACGGCACTCTCATCGCCACCTCCTCCGCCGACAAAACTGCCCGTACCTGGTCCACCTCCGACGGATCTTTTCTTCGTGAATTCGTCGGTCACGATCAAGGTATCTCCGACGTCGCATTCTCCTCTGACGCTCGTTACCTCGCCACTGCTTCCGATGACAAAACCGTCCGTATTTGGGACGTATCCACCGGTTCACTCGTCAAAACCCTGACCGGACACACAAATTATGTGTTTTGTGTTAATTATAACCCTCAATCCAACATGATTGTTTCCGGTTCCTTTGATGAGACTGTTAGGGTTTGGGATGTGAAAACAGGAAAGTGTTTGAAAGTGCTTCCAGCTCATTCTGATCCTGTTACTGCTGTTAATTTCAATCGAGATGGAACGTTGATTGTCTCGAGCAGTTACGATGGATTGTGTAGGATTTGGGATGCTTCTACTGGACATTGTTTGAAAACTTTGATTGATGATGAGAATCCACCTGTCAGTTTTGTTAAGTTTTCACCTAATGGCAAGTTTATTCTTGTTGGCACTCTTGATAGCACTCTGGTATGTGTTTCGCAGACTCAGTTTTTATTTGTGAATTTGTCCATATCTCTTGAATTTGTAAGGTTGCTGTTATAATCTGAATTGTTATTTGCATAATTCGGTTTGTACCAAGTGTTTAAAACTTTATTCGTTTACAATTGACTCTTGTAGGTACTTTGTAATTTACATGTAGTTTTAGCTCAACACGTTTACCCGAACACGTTTTGAACCGTTAACCCAATTCGGCAATGTTGCCAACTGTAGTGGTCATTGCCCCCTTCACATTTTTTTCCCCGATTCACAACTGAAATGCTTGCTTTTCGTGTTGAAACCTAAATTGGTCAAGGCATCAAATGATTGAATTAAACTATTAGAGAATATGAGAAACCATGTGGGCATGGCGTACACGGATGTAAGATGCTTGATACGATTTGAAGCAGGCGTAATTGTAGTTAATCCTTTCTGTTTCATGTTCCCCTCCCCTTTTTATGTGCCCAAATTAACATGTAGAAGCTCCCGTTTTCTTGTTTTCAAGATAGCAAATTGTAGAATGAGATTCTTAATAAGGTTGTGCCTATAATCTATAAATAGTTAATAGTAATAAAAGCACATATACTAGGTTCAGTCATGGCTGATATTAATATGCAAATAAAACTGAATTGGTAGGGAGGCCACTGTACTTGACAACTAGGTAGTCCAACAAATGATTTTTGCACTGAACAATACCAGATCGATCTATGAGCTTTATGCACATTTGATATGTAGACAATTGCAAGGGTTTTGATTTTACCTAAATATCTGGCTATGGATCAATGAAAGCCACACACAATGACGTAATACTTGACCTCGTGAAAATAAAGTATGTATGGTGATTTTTTCTACTTTGTGTCTTTGAATGCGAATTACTAGGATAATAAATCAATGATACACAAATACAATCGTTATCTGTTTTTATTAGGATTAGGAGCCATTAAGCTAGGGGTATTTAAATAATGAAAATATATATACTTCCGAATCTTGAATTTGACTCGCTACAAAATTTTCCCTTTCTTCCAAATCAAATCATAAGATGTTTTGATTGTATAGTATTACGTAGCCCATCTAACGGGTAACTTGGAAAGCTCTCTTCTCACGGAAGTTGGATAAATAGCGGATTCGAGAAAGTATTAACATATAAATTTATCTTTTCTTGTTGATTATTAATGCCTAAGATAAACATCCAGAACTGGAGTTGTAGTCAGCAGGACCGGCCTAGGAAGTTGATGTTCAATTAAAGTGATATTTTTAATTTTCTTTTAGATTATTGGTTTTGCTTGCAAGGATGCCTAATTAGTAATTTTTTTTTTGGTTTACTATTAATGTTTGATCTTCATGTTTATATGACGTTTCAGTTTCACCAACTGATTGGTCTTACCATCAGATGAGACCTGCATAAGTATCCTTTGATTTGTCATCTGGTTCATGTTTTATCTAGCAAGGAAATACAAGAGAATATGCATGCAATTAATATAAAAAAAAGTTAATTACTTGATAAAATATGTACCAGAAATTTTGAAAATTTCCATATTTGGGAACTGTACACAAAGTAATTTAGGCTCCCACGTGAAGTAGTTTATACTAGATATTACAGTGGAATGAGAAGTAATAACTTTTGGGGATTGCTCGACACTCTAGTGAATTTTATGAATGTATAATGAGACAGTTAATTCCTTTTCATAAATTAATAATAAAATTTGTTGGCATTTCTCAAACTAATGTCTCCCGTGTTCGTGATATCCTGGATGCAGAGGTTGTGGAACTTTTCAACCGGTAAGTTCTTAAAGACTTACAACGGTCACACCAACTCAAAATACTGCATCTCATCAGCATTTTCCATCACCAATGGCAAATACATCGTGAGTGGATCCGAGGATAATTGTGTATACTTGTGGGAGCTCCAAACAAGAAAAATAGTCCAGAAACTGGAAGGTCACACTGATGCTGTGATAACAGTTGCTTGTCACCCAACTGAGAACATGATCGCTTCAGGGGCCCTTGAAAATGACAGAACAGTAAAAATCTGGACTCAGGAAGTTCAGAAACCGGAAGATCGTACTGATGAAATGACATGAGAGTAAACACTCTGGACATTGGACTGATTTCTACAAAATAGTTTTTCTTGTGTTTTCAATGGGTAGACATTTTGTGGTTTATATATGACTTCATTTTTGGCTCTCTTTAAAAAGTGCCAATTAGCAGTCAAAATGGTTGAACTCCTTTAGCTGTATTCTTAAGTAAGCAGATTTTATAGTTTAGTACTTGACTACTTGGAACTCCTTTATCAAATGAATGTGGTAATATTCTTTTAGTCTCATATAAAACATCTGCTTTACAATTTCTCCGCATGTTAACATCCTTGTGTTCTTTCTTATATATCAGAAGACTCTAAAACCCAGATTTTGTTTACAATCGTATAACTGAATCCTTATTCAATCGTAGATGTTCACTGGCCTTTTGCTACAGATGATCCAGTTGGACCCATCAAACAGGCCCATTAGTTGTTGGTCATTAGCATTTTTTTTACTCCATCGGGGTTTATCAAAGACCAAAAGTTTAGGTTTATGTAGTGATTTGATTATAGCCAAAGTAAATACTTCTCGTAGTAGGACAAGAATTACAAAAACTATTGGTTTAATAAAAATAAAATCAAATTTTAATGGAATTTTCTGCTGTTATACCCGTTTCATTTAAATTTTATTTATTATTATTATTCTTATAATATAAAAACATATCCCACCAGAAACCCGATCCTATAGCGACCTCTTTGATTACAAAAATATATATTAAAAAAACATTTATTTAAGTTAAAACATAGTCAATGACAAAAAGCCTGAAATTATTGGGATCACTTTAACTCCCTTCTAGAATTCGTTTTGGATGAGAATGAAATAAACGTATTATTAAATATAAATTATTATCTTCATATCATCATTATTATCATCAAGTGTATATTTTTACTTTGTAATGCGAAAAAGTTCACAAGTGTGAGCTATTGTTACTATTCAGGCTATATTTTGTTTTACCATCGGATGATTTTTTTATTAACAAATATAAGCTATTTTCAAACAAAAAATTCTTTCAACTTGGTGTAATGAACACTATATTAATTGCTAGATACACACACACACACGTAGTTTGTGCGTATTATGCAATTACTAATTATTTGTGTATCCACTTGCAACATGGCCAATAGTTGGTGGGGCTCGATGTAACTTTGACGGTATATATGAAAGTATGAAACTACCATTTTGGGCAATATTTGCCCCCTCTAATTTGGGCATTTGGCCCATTCATTCAACTCGTGCTAGCTTGATACACTATGAGATTCTAAAATTAGAGCTAGGAACAAAGTTAGACATAATTGTCCACATCATTAATTGTCATTTCATTATGTATTACTGGGAAAAGGTTAAGAAGGGAAGGCCTCAGACGAGTGGAGGAGACAAGCCGAAGTTTGTATTTTAGGACAAAATTGTTATCAAGATTTATTGCATTTTATCAACCGTTCACTTCATTTAAATAAAATTTGACTGCATTTTAATAACATTGCATCTCACACCTACAAATTTATTTCTAAAATAATTAGACATACTTCTCATTCCCCTCATTTGAGTCATTCTCCTCGGATCATTCACCTTTATTATATGTAGATCCTTTACCTATTATGAAGTAAAACATACATAAATATATAATTTCAAGTGCTTCTAGATAAAGAAGGTTCGATTACATCAATGACATCATCATAAATTAGCATTCGGTGTGTGTAGCCTACCTGATTTCATAGATTGGATCATTTTCAACTGTTTCGGGATAATTCCATAGCTAATTAAGCCTGTCATAGGGGATCAGATTATTTTCATAATGATGTCAACTTCGGGATAAATTCGAGTACCTAAAATCCATGCAATTTATCAACAAGATTTTCAATTTCTACCTATAAGTAGCTAAATCTATATATGCATACACAGTATACACTTACTCAAATACTCCGGTGATACTTAAGTCCGACTGTAAGTGCAACTAAATTTTTTAGCTAGCAATTAATATAATTAGATCGATTACCTTAACCCCTTATTAATCATTTGGGTCTTTTGGCTTAAAAGTTGAGAAAGGGGATATCGGAAATTCCCAATTTACCCTTTGCATTAAATTTATGGAACTTCAAACAATAAGTCAACTCACAATTGTCGATAAAACAAGGAAACTCTTATTAACAATTTTTTTCTAATTAATTTCCTATACTAATCAAGTCTAATTTAAATTGTTTCCCAAAATTATCTCCGTAGTTTTTATCGTTTATTTGACGATATTTATTTAAAATAATAAGATTTGTCTATATATAGCACCTCTTCGTATATTAATTTTAAGTATTAACAAAAAAGATATAATACGAACTATGTGGAAATAGACGTTTGTATATATATTTAATTCAAGACAACTAATATGCATGTTTTATACCAAAGGAAATGATTTGAAAATCAAAATATATATGTGTCATGGTCCAAATCCACTTAGAAGGAGAAAATGTTGGGTCATAAGGGAAGTTCAAATAAGAACATTTTTTATTGTGAGAACGGTAGGAACGAACTTTTAACTTTCACTTTTAAGATAAACCTTCTTTTTTACAAAATAATGATAACATTATAAAAAATTAGTGTCTTCATTAAGAGTATCACATATAAAAGTTGTGATAAACAACTTTCAGTTGTATATTATATACTTTTTATTTATTTTAAATTAATCTCAAATTAAAAAATATAAAATTCTAATAATTTTTTGGTCAAAAGTGTAGATAACTTTTTGGTGTGTGTGTGATTGTGCAGGTTTAAACCGCTTACAATTATTTGAAGAATTCGATTTTTGCTTGTTATCATCTTTTGGAATAGTGTTTTCGAATTTTCTCATCATATTTATTTCAACAGTCATTCGGTGTGACCGTTTCAAATCTTTAATTTTTGTTTATTTTGGTGATATATATTTCTATAAAAAGGTCAAAAGTTCATATCGAGGATACTAAAGTACTTATACTGATTCAATCTGATTTATTTTTCTTTTCTTCTTAAATATAGTAACATATTGCACTAAATTTTAGAATGAAAATGTGCCGATAGTTGTATCTAGGCATTAAATTGTAAAGTTGCACACGATTAATTAGCTTATATTCTTTTTCTTTCATTTCTTATAACATATCTAAATTTATTTTAGTTGATGTTATTGACAAGATATATGGTGGAAATACTCACTAACTACGATGGTATTTTATTCATTATTAGTATTATTATATTTATTTATATAGTTCATAAATTTGGCCACAAAAGATGATTATTTATACTTAACATATATATGTTATATATGTATAGCAACAAAATTATGATGTTAAAAATTAGTTAATTCTTAATATAGTCATATTGACATATAACATACTTCTACAATTCAAGCACTTCTTGCTATCATCATCTACTCTGTTGTCTCATTCTTAACAAACATTATGATGTCAAAAATTAGTCAATTCTTACAAAAATTAGTGTATTAGCTAGAAGTCAAATAATGTCTGTTAACTTTGACTAAATTTTATAATCGGTGTTTGAGATGAACGCATTTTTAGTCAATAACTCCTTACTCATCTTTTCTCACATGCTCAATGGACATGTCTTCTAAAAAGTTATATTTATCCCGCCGCATTGCGCGGGTACTTTCCTAGTTTTATTTATTAAGAATTCAAGCAAGTTTATATTTGTTAAGTTTTGATCATAGAAGTTGAGTTTTTCAAATTTTGATTACTTATAATCTCTTTACATTGTAGTATATGCTCACTAAACTTCAATATCAAATTTTCTTAGGTGCTTATAGATAATCTTTAAGGTACATCTAGTTCGAGTTATATGTATTATGCAGATAAACTAATACGAAGTAATACAAGAGTATTTCTTTCTGGCGAATCCATGATTTGAGGTGACATGTAGTATTGGTATCTCAATTTTTGCGAATCTGTAGCACAAACAAGGTATACAACAAAATGCGGTTTTTTTTTATAATAAATCCACACTAGGTATAGCGAATGAACCCGTGATGATTGCTACTCCTACCTTCAACGTGGCTCTGCCTCTAATTTCTGAGCTAAAATAAATTGAAATGCTTAGTCGATCACTTGAGAATATTGAAATAATAGTATCAGTTGGTCAATTTTGCCAAATTTTAATCAAATCATCAATATATACATGATTAGGCATGAATAAACCGGGTTTTTTTACCCGACCTGACCCGTTATCCAAACCGGCTTTTGGTCAACAAAATGAAAATCGGGTTGTTGACCTACCCGACCAGACCCAAACCGGGTTTTTTGACCCATTTCAACCGGTTTTTTACCGGGTTTTCCAAGCTGACCCGATTTAAACCCGGTTCCAACCCGATTTTGAAATCTAAAACCTCAAACCGGTTCCCTACCCGCCGGATAGTGAAAAAACCCGAATCGGGTTGGGTTGTACCCGGTTCTTACCGGGTCAGTTTTTCGGGTTTGGGCCGGATCGATTTTAAAAACCGTTTTATTTGTTCACCCCTGTATGTGATTGACAAATAAATAAGGATTTATTCCATGTCGACAATATGTTTTGATTAACTATTTTCAATAACTTCCGCAAATTAAAAGCATTGATCGATAACATATAATGTTCAGTGATTTGCTTCACTAAGTATAATGCTCGTAAAGTCGTAATAGAAACGAGACTATTTTTATATCGTCCTCTAGCTCCTTCAACTGATTACTAACTAACTGTACTTAAAGTTATAGATTAAAAAAATTATTATTAAGTACAGTATTTTATATGAATATGAATATACAAATATAGGATTGACAAATTTTTATATTCTATAGTCAAAAGTAATGTAACAACATGTTGGACGTTTAATAAAAGTTACGTACATGTTTCAGTTTATCTGACAGTGCATTCGGTTAATTAACAAAAAACGAATAAACTTTCCTGAAAATGACACCGTAATAAAATAAGGAAAATAGGGGTGACATCGTAGATATATAATATTTGAGGGGTACGTAAAAGATGTAAAAGACTAAAAGGAAGATGTGCACCATGGTCGCCAACATTTTGACTTTCGACCAACAAAAACTTCAACCGGCTGGCTGAATTCGGTTAAATAGTTGATTTTTACACCTACCACTTTAAAAGAACTTTTGCTTTTAAATCTGGTTTTGGGTGCAAAAAGGTAGCAAGCTAGACTACGGAATGATTAACATATATATACCTTTAATTAGAATAAAAGTTAATCGAACTTTGGAATATTACCTTAACTTTACTTATATTATCAAAGTAAGCTAGGTTTACTACTAGTTACTGATCTCATAATAACCCATATATAAACAAAAGATATAAATTGCAATCACATCAACATACCCGTTTCAATAAAAAGTCATTACCAACTTAACATATATAATACAACTTACGGAGTAACATGGTAAATATAGTTAACGCTTTAGATAAATTTATACGTACATAACATACATGATATATAGGTTTGTATATGACATGGCAAACTATAAATGATGATCATGCACGATAACTCGGAAAATTAACATTTTTTTCGTAGTTAAATCAAAATTTGAATCAAAGTACTAAATGGTCGTTTGTCTATCAACACCTGAGAAACCCTGAAATTGAGTAGGAGATCGTGCGCTCAAGACTCGTGAAAGATATTAATGAATAAGATATTACCATGAAATAATAGTTCTTAATCATGAAATCGAGTTATTAATCAAAGATAATCTTAATTACATGTGACCGGTAAATGAATTTGAAAGCCCTGTGCAGTACCATGTAGGAGGCTCTGATAAAAATTAATAATTTGGTAATTTTTTGAAAACATGTCTAAAATATAAGAGTATTATTTCGTTTTCTTACAATCGACAAGATAACTCTTTCTATTTTTCACAGAGTAATTTTTCGAGCATTATGTGAATAAATCCGTTGATCAAATCTTTATAATCAATCAGTACTCTCTACTATAACTAAATCTAAGTTGTACCTTTTAGATACTTTATTTCTTAAGGTGCATTGATAGTTTTTTCGAATTTAAAATTATAGTAGTAACAAGTATTTTTAAACCGTCGGAAGACCTAAAACATCTGCCCTTATCGATAGCCAAAAGGGGGGGTCATGTTTAATGTCTTGATTCTTTATTAACTACCCATATTAATTTGCACAATCAGTTGTGAGATAGAGTTAAAAAAAAAGGCAGGGTGCGTGTTTTGAAGGCGATTTTAGAGAGAATCAATTAAAGATTGAATTGCTTTTTAATCACGTGTCTAGATCACGGTATTCAAGTCTCTCCATCAATTTACTACAAATTCTTCAAGTATTTATTCTCTGTGGTCATATGCCAAACCAGAAATAGTATTTGATATTCCTACAAAAAGCTGATCATAAAAAGTAGTCTCTCTTTTCAAAAGTAACTCAACTCCTATCCTCTCATTTGATTTAGGTGGCACTTTCATCATCCAGCTACCCTCTCATTAATTTAAGGTAAATCAATTAATTGCTTCTTATTATCACATCAATAATGAATCCTTATAAACCCTAATCTTGGAATTTCTTCATCTTCGTTTCGAAATTCAACTAATTACAAGTATTTAACTGATGCTGATATTAAACTTTGTATGTTTAGTAAGTCGTCTGATGAATTATATCTAAAGATCGATGCCTATGATCTTCATGATTTGATAAGAATGTCATGAGAAACATTTTTATGAACCATATGCTCACTTCTAGTTCTTAAAAAACTGTTCCATATGTTCATCTTGTGTGAGATCCAATGAAAAGTTTGTTTGTACTTGCAGTCTAAATTGGAACCAACATTCAAATATTAAATCGATGGAACCATGGCTACCAGAATTGGTGAGTATAATTTTTTTATCGTTGTAGATTCATATGGAATCATATAAAGTATTGATTTATCTATTTACTAGTATTTTTTACATCTTTGTTTGTTGGGCGCCGGATCTATTTTTCAGGAAATGCAAGATCAAGGGTTCATGAATCAATATCATCATATGAATAGACCTTATCATCATCTAATGGAGGACTTTAGTGTTGATTCATTTTCATCTGAAAGCTACACAGAAACCCCTTCTCTTATCGATCAATCTTATCAAACTCGTAAGCATGAAGAAGAACCACTTGACATCAAACAGCCGCTTCATTACAAAAAGGCCAACCCTATTAACAAGAAACTTACCCCAGAAAAACCAAAGCAAAAACTAGCTCCTGATACTATTCCTAACACTTTCACGATATCATTTGGAGACATAAAGCCTAAAGATGAGATCCTTTCTTTCAGTGATTCATACGGTTGCACTGATCCTGGTATGAAAAAGGTTCCGTCCATGATAAGGAGTCCGATTCAAGTTCAAGATCATGTGTTGGCCGAGAGGAAGCGAAGAGAAAAGTTAGCCCAGCGGTTTGTTTCTTTGTCGTCCCTTCTTCCAGATCTTAAAAAGGTACTAATCAATAGCTAGTACTTCTTACTTAGCATATAACTAGAAATTACTAAACTTAAGGTGTATTTAAATAGAAATGGATAGTTTAAACTATTTTCTCTATAATTAAGAGTTATCAAATAAGCGGTTTGGGATAACTGGCTCAAAACTCACTATACAATAATCAGATAAACAGTTTTGCATATCAATTCCAGCTACCATCAAATGCCCCTTTATGTTTACGATTTAGCTCAGAAAAAATTCAGGTTAAGTTATATTTATAATCTTGTTAACATTGTTGTGATAGATGGATAAGGCAACTGTTTTAGAAGATGCAGCTAATTACATCCAAGAACTTCAAAATCGTGTGAAGGAACTTGAGGGAATATCGGGTTTGAAGAGAAAGGACGTGCAAGAATCGGTTATATCTGCTAAGAGATCAAGACTAAGTTGTAGTGATGATGATATTGGTTCTTCTTCTAATGAAACAAACTTTGAAGAGAATAGTAGTCCTTGTGATTCAGAGATCGAAGTGAAAACCTCAGGATGCAATCTATTAATCGAAATCTACAGCCGCAAAAAAAGTGTTTCATTAGTGAAAGTGCTAAGTGAGATGCAAAAGTTTGGTCTATCTGTCATCAGTTGTAATACCATGCCATTTGCTGATACCACTCTTCTTATCACCGTTGTTGTTAAGGTACAACATATGTTTATTCCTATTGATTATATTGCTATTTGTATCAAGAGCAAATTTCTTATGGGTTCTTTACTGATAAACGTGATATACATACATTAACTTAACACAGTTCTGATTCATTTTTCTTGATTTCTGTAGAAGAATGATGACTTTATCATGTCAGCGACGGATCTTGTGAAGAACCTGCAACAAGTTATTTAAACTTCTAAACTGACAAAATTTCTATGCATCGGCCATTTACTTGTTTTTTCTTCAAGGAGCTGATCCATTACTAGCTGTAGCCTGTGGCATCTTTGTTAGTTTATCAACATGTGAATTTGAACTAGCTTCAACTTATTCAGAAAGGATCGAAAGTTGAAATAATTTCCCAGTCTTTTCTCAAGTACTCATGAAAAGCATCAACACTCCCAAAATGCAGAAGATTAATTACTTCAAAGTTCGATTCGACGGAAATGCTAGCTTATTGTTTTTTTGGTTGCCTGATCGACGAGGCTTACTTCCTTTCTTTCTTATTGCATTAGCTTATATTCCCAAATCTTAATACAGTAGTTTCAGAATTTTACAAGGGTTTTTTAGTTGCATATTTTTTCGTGGGAGACCACGTTTGTTAAGTTCTTGTGATATGATATGAAAAATACCCTTTTGATTCACTTGCATAGGCCTCCGGATACATGATCATATTTGTATATATATAATAAGAATTAGACATGATTGTTTTGAATTGATTTTAAAATAACCTAGCTATGCCATATATACCCCATAATTGCTGTGAAATATGGCTTTCTTTGGTGAAGAACACGGATCAGTACACTTAGAACATTGGTACTGTCTCTTCTAGGCCTCTTGTCATTGAAAATGACTGCATTTCAATGGTGTGCCAAATTACCCCAAGGGTCAGGTTCCATTCGTTTAGATAGCCGTGTTTAATCAGCGTCTCTTGATCCAATCTTTCTCTTCAACCGAATCCACACCTCTTTGATATTATGAAATGAGAAATGCTATGGTCACATAAATTTTAGAAAAGAAAACACACAAAATGATGTGAGTGTGAGATGGACAAATCATATTAACTTTTCTCTTATCTCTTATGAATCTCTAACTTCATTTCATTGATACACATGAGACAACTTTTTGTAAATTTTTATTGATCTTCATATCTCTTATAAAATTTGGGGAATGCTGAATATTGCCCCATGTAATTATCATTTACATTTTTTGATAAGTCATAAATTTAATGTCATTAAATTAAACTTAATGGGTGCCAATGTGCGACTACATATATAATCAAAAAACGAAGGGGCTAGTACTTGGAAATACAACTAACTTGTACCCGATATTTATTGTGTATACCCAACTTACGTATGTAATTTTTAATGCATCAAACTTTCAAAAAGGGTGTTTTAATATAATTTGGTAACGTGTTAATGATTTGTCAAACTCTTCGGATGCTACATGGCACCTTCAACGAGTGACATGTCACCAAATGACATATAAACGCCATTTTTGAAAGTTTGATGCATTAAAAATAGCATACGTAAGGAGTTCTCCTAGCTTTCTTGAGGTTAGGGGTTCGAACCTTGCCTAGGTAAAACATTTATCATGTTAGGAACCCACACCCGTAAAACACATGAGACCCTGAAGGAACTTTTCGGATAATGGTTCATTCCAACTCCAAACGCCCCCACTGTGCCAGGGGAGTTGCCCGGAGTCATCCTTGTGGGGTGGACAATGACTGGTGCCAAAGACACACGGGACCAGGGTGTTCCCGCCAAATTACACATTTTTTTCGGAAAAATAGTATACGTAAGTTTGATACACACAATAGATATTGAGTACAAGTTAGTTGAATTTTCAAATACTAAACCTAAAAACGAATACAACCAAGCCAACAGAAAAGTGAACAGACATAAATAATCCTAATTCAAGTCACCATTTGACCAATATTATCTTACTATACACATCACTCTAATATTGTAATCGTAGATAATTAAAACCCTATCTCCAGTTAAGTATCATTGATCAAAAATTTTAACTTTATTTTGTGTGTGTGTGACAATTTTAACTTGTCTACTACGACAGTACGCTAGACCATCTCATGCCCATTCTATACTTGAGAGATAAATTGATCAAAACAAATATTCAGTTCCATGACCCATTATTATTATTATTATTATTATTATTATTATTATTATTATGTATATGTATATATAAATAATAAAACTAATTGGATTGTTAATTTGTCGCTAGTCTAAGCAAATCATTCTTGCTGTTTAAATGAAATCTTGAATTCTTTATATTTTTTGTGTGCTTTAATATCAGGTTTCTTTGTGGGACAAAAGAAATTTGACAAAAGGGGTCTGTCATTCACACCTTTTACAACGTGTTATGAACACATTAATTATTTTTCTTCTAAAATACTTACTGCCTCTGCAACATGTTAATTAGCGTTGTCTGCATTTGGAATGTTTATAAAAACAGATGTATAGTAATGAATTTAATGGAAAGAGAGTAAAAAACTAATTACTCCATTAAAAAGTATATTTGGAATTTGAATAGTTGAATACTACGAAAAGAGGACAAAAATCAAAAAGATAAAATGACAAAAATAAAAGACAAAAGCATAAAAAAAGTATGCATGGCACATTAGCAACGTCGATTGATTGATACCTACGTATATATAATACTATACAAGCCAGGTCACTTGAATAAAAGCTGCATGCATACCTTTTTTCAAAAGCTGCGTAGACCACCTACCTTTGATTTAGTGCCTAATTAATATATAATCATCACTTTAAGTGAAATTAACCATGTTTTTTATGATATCTAAAGAAAAATGTTATATGGGGTTCTTTGGCTGTTTAGGAAGACACTGATTCAAGTATTTTATTATTCTATCCGTCCCAAATTTATAGTTAAGTATTTCATTTTAAGCTATACCAAATTAATTGTCAACTTTCATAAATAGGTAAAAATGAGTAGATAAAATTCTTTTATACCTATAATTTATGTACGAGCAGGTAAAAAGTAAAAGATAAAACTTTCATCTTATCATAAAGCAAGAAAGAAGTTGACATTTTCTTAAACTGCATATTTTTTGTCTATGAACAATTAAATTGGAACGAAAGGAGTATCTTGTTATGGCGACTAATTAATTAATTGATTACGAAATAGTTTAATCCTTACTACTACTAGTGTGACTATATATGTAAACCACAATAGCTACTTCCTATTGAGTAATAGATTTTTGGGTTAAGTATCTGGAAATGCATCTAACTTGTCCCGAATGTCTATTGTATGTATCATACTTACGGGAGGTGTATTTCATGCATCCAACTTTCAAAAACGGTTTATTGTATGTATTTTGATGACGTGTCATCTTCTAAAGACGCCACATGGAATCGTAAACGGTAGACACATCATCAAAATACATACAATAAACCATTTTAGAAAGTGTGACACATTAAATACACCTCCCGTAAGTATGATACATACAATAGACATTCATGAAAAGTTAAATGCATTTCCAGATACTTAACCGTAGATTTTTCAACTTTTATAATATATTCAGTAGGTCTACTACATCCATCTCTGTTTATCAGTATTTTATTAACAGTAAATTTATGAAGCTTTCAAAAACAAGATCACCTCGAAAGCTAATCACATGTTCGATTGACTATTTAGATGGTTTTGGCACACCCACAAAAAATAATCGCTAAGTGAGTCAAGTATGCTCCTTTATATTATGGATGGTCAGTTCATAATGGATTGGTCTGACCGGGTTGCCGGTTAGCAACTTTTTAACACATATATTAGTGTAGTTTTATGCTTGACCGTGTCGTATCTTGCTAGCAGCTATAGGGATAAGTTTTTGGGAATGCACTCAACTTGTCTCAAATGTCTATTGTATGTACCCAACTTATGGGTGCCCTATTTTATGCACATAACTTTCAAAAACGGTTATTGTGTGTACTTTGATGGCATGTCGTTCGTTTAAGATGTCATGTGGCATCCTTAGAAGATGACACGTTATCGACACGTCAGCGAAGTATATATGTGTATAACCGTTTTTAAAAGTTGGGAATATTAAATAGGGCACCCGTAAGTTGGGTACACTAAATAGACATTTGAGACAAGTTGAGTGCATTCTCAGGTACTTATCCCGTAACGATATTAATGATGCAAGGAGAAAATTGTATTTTGTGATATAAATTTAAAATAATTGATACAATAGATGATGGTGTGATTAAATTAAATTACACTAGCCTTTTACCCGCGCAATGCAGCGACGACAAAAGATTTTGCTTATAATAGGTTTATCTAACAACATGTGTACTTGAGTACGTAAAGGGTAAAACAATAATACTATTCCAATTTGATCATTATTTTATATGCATTATACTTCAAATAATTCTACATAGCAGTGATAATTCTCGACATAACTTGAATTTTTATATGAAAATAAATGGGGAAGAGTTGTATTCTCAAGTCTTAACCCGCCGACTCGTTTAATTTATCTTATCGGGTTTGGGTTAAAATCCAGGTCAACGGGCTGACACACCAACCAAAACAATGCAGGTCGTATTTGAGTTGGTAAATTTTCCCGTTTATCAAATTATTTTCAGGTTTAGATTGTGAACTTGAGACCCGCAAATCTAACTCAACCCATATCGCAATCTCTAATTATAATAATTAAAAGTTAAAATAAAATAATGATACAAATATCTAATATAGTTATAAAATACTTTCAGCTATGCATTTAACGTTGTATAACTAATATAGTAATTTCTATTTTTTCGAAATCATAATGGTCAAATCCGTTATGTAGCAGAGGTATATTAACTTTTATATATACTTGAATTTACTTTAAATGCTTTAGTGTTTAATACCGTATTTTAATGTGATCAAATTAAATAAAATTTAAGAATTTCTTTTTTATAGTTTAAAACTTGGTGATGGATTCTTAATATATTAGTATAAAAGATATAAAAAAATAAAGGTGAATTATAATTCGTAGATGATATATGAATTTCATTGATACTTATATTAAAAAAATCTTAACATACATTTAAATATTCATTAATGTTCATATAAGTTATGAAAAAGAAAAATATTTATGGGGTTGATTACATTTGTAACCGATGCATACTTATGAGATATTAATTTGTATAATAAATTGTATTAAATATAATTGTTCAAAAGTTGAGATTAATAATTAAAAGGGTATAATAGTAATTTATTATTACTCCTTATAAGACAATGTCTCAAACTTTTTATAATTTATCTTTATAACTAAGGGATAAGACACCTAATTATTTGTCAAATATATACACATGTCACATCATACAAATCTTATGTGTCATCACCATATAAAAAAAACTTGATGACGTGAATTTTTCTACACCCTTATTCCAAATAAGGTAATATTCAACTAAAATATATATTATAACTATTTTCATTTAATAAGGTAATTAATAAAATTGAATTATACTATTTTAATTCAAAATAACATGTCATATAATAACACTTATAATTTTTTATTATAATCCAAATTCATGACATCCTTTAATCTATTTTTTCCTTCTAATTTTAATCTTTTAATTTTTTCATCTTAATCTTAACTCTTATTCCTTTAACTTTCTCTTTTTTTAAAAATAAATAAATAAACTTTTAGTAAATTATGAGAACTTACTTTAAATGTAATTATATCTTTCATTAAAGTTTTGTTAATTTAAATTTTTTTATTATCATCTTACAGATTAATGAAATTCAATTTATATTATTTAGTAAACTGAATACAAGCTTTATGGATAGACAGATCAAGGTCATCATCTATTTTTTAAGAGTTTTTTCTATTTTTTTAATCTCACACAACTTAATTACAATTCGGTATGCGAATGGTAAGACGTGTACTTCTATTAATTCTATATTACTTTTTTCAAATCTATATAATGTAGGTATATATTTGATTGTTGTAGAATGATTTATATTTTGTGCATATATATGTATATTAGTTATTCAATAAAAAGTCTAACTTGTTATGGTAATTTTTACTATTTATTTTTCCCAAGACTATTAACGTACAAATTATTTATCGATTGTTGCAAGGTTAACATATTATAACTATAGGAAAAGGAAAAGTCACAATGACTAGACAATTTTTGTTAGCTAGAAAAATGTCAATTTATAACATACACATCTTTTTTAACCTTCCCATTTCATTGATATATTGTGGGGAAAATATGATGTTATTTATTCATTTTTAGGGTTAAAATTTATAAAGTATCACTAATACCGATAAAAAAATTCCTTTTATGATCTAAAAGTTTTCACCAATTCATATATCATTTTGACTTGTGATTCACATATTACGACATTTTGTAGTGCTAGCCGTGCATCGTACAAGTTTAACACTAGTTTAGTATAGATATAGATAGATAATTTGGTTGTAAATCTGTAATCCGTCTTTAATTTGATGAGGATCGTGACACAATACTTGGTTTGTTTTATCTTCTTATCAATATTCTGTAGTTAATTAACTATATATAACAACTATAATCATAACGCCGTTAATAATTTGCTTGTATAGTTTTATTAACTCATAATTATAGAAAATATCAGCTCGTTATTTTGTAGATATAAAAAGATGCTTCACGAGAAAGTGTATTAACTAGTTTACCTTAATTTAATTAGATTTGTAAATTAAATATACAGCAAAATCTGAAAGGACTTAGCTTGCGTGCACTAGTTCATCTTGAAGACTTCTTTGTCATCTATAAGTAGACGATCTATCTTACAATAATTAATCACATCACATGATATACTACTCCATGACGGAAGGCAACTGATCGATCGAGGAAGCCAAGGAACACATCGATCTGACGAGTTTTCTCAAGGTACATAATATTCTTTTCATGTTAATCTGTGTTTTGGACAAAATTCTGAAATTCTTTTGCTCCAGATCGAATTTCGTATCAAGTTGGCCGGAATTGGTTCCAACTTCTAATTGACATAGACTCATTGAATTTGTTAACGAACTTGTAAATAGTTTGTTACTATTTCATATTTTTTCTTCTATATCTATAATTTGATCTCGATTCAACTAAAGTTAATTTACAGAACAAATAACTAATCTTACTCATCCGTGTCATTTTATTGTATGCAATCGTCTTTTAAACCAGTTCATTGTTAATTTTTTTCATGCTAGCTAGTACTGTAGGTTTTGTATATATATATGGTAAAAATCAAATTAATGATCTAATTAAAATATTATACTGAGCGACTAATTGTCATTAATATCTGAGATGATATATTTTGGTTAAATATTTACAATTTGAATAAATGTGGCTTCTATATATATTGGATGAAGGTATATGTAATCTTAGTGGACTTTGAACTGGTTTAAGTGCAGATATATTAGAGAAGAAGCTACTATATGATGGATGTCCCATCTGGGACATGGTTGCCTGATCAACTTGTAAGAGTTTTTATATCTTACTACTATAAAAAACTCTTAAGTAAGAAATGCTGGACGTTGTGATTACTATACATGTTAATTTTTTTCAACTTACAGGAAATATTAGAAGATCCTCACAACTTCATGAATCGACGTGAGTTAGTTGATTCGTTTTCTTCACAAAGCATTAAAGGTTACCTGAATCTGATCGCAAGAAACCAGTCTATTCAAACAGCCACCAGTAATGGAGATTTAATCAAACAAGATATTAGTGATAATAAGGCCACCAGAGCTAGCTCTTTTGCTCCTATTTGTGGATCCTCATCCAATACTAATTTCACTATATCTTTTGGAGAGCAAACCACACCAACCGATATAAACCTTGATGCAATAAAAGCTGAAGACGAGATGAGTCTGAATGAACTTATGGGATCTATAGAGATCCCTAGAAGGTCCGGCAGCACAAGAAGAAATTATAGACAAGCACAAGAGCATGTTATAGCGGAGAGGAAGAGAAGGGAGAAGTTGACTCAGCGCTTCATTTCGTTATCTGCTCTCCTCCCTGAAACAAAAAAGGTACTCGATCATTAACAAATCGATACGCCCTTAAGCTTTATTTTCTAGCTAATGTTTAAAATCTACTTGATTATATATATAGTAATTAAGGTCTACAATTCTACTCCACGTTTAATCTCTTTCATTCAAAATGAATCTGATTAGTACCATATCGCATACTACATATTATATACACATATATGTCCCAAGTATGACTCGAACCCATTGCACGTCCAGGTTCTAGTTTAACAAAGTAATTGTGTGAGCACACACTCAAACACAAAAATATTGATTCTGGATCATGTAAGTTGATTGATAAATAAATTCACACTATTCATATTGTATAGCTAGTTGATATGTGAATTGTTTGTTATCGTAGATGGATAAGTCTACGGTCTTGGAAGATGCAAGTAACTACATAAAAGAACTTCAAAATCGCGTGAAGGAACTTGAAGAATCGTCCGTCACCCGGAAAAATGTTTTCCAGGAGTCAACTAATTCAAAGAGAAGATCCAAGTATTATAATGGACATGCTGAGGATGTTGCATCTTCTTTTAACGAGATTAACTCTTTACCTTCTAGCAGCACTTATTACGATCCTGGGATTACAGTGAGGATTTCAGGAAGTAATGTACTTGCAAGAATTTACTGCCGCGGAAATTCTACGTTGGCATTGAAAGCCCTAATAGAAATGGAGAAACTTCATTTTATCATCATTTGTAACAGTGTTCTTCGCATCTCCGAAACTAGTGCTCTGATCACCATAATTGCTCAGGTATATGTTTATAATAAGGTATACATAGTTTATGATGAACACGGCTTTTGGTTGACGCTAAAATTTTTTGGGTTATTTTTAATTGTTTTGTGTAGATGAGTGAAGAAATCGTCATGAGAGCCATGGATCTTGTAAAATGCTTACAATCATCTCTTTCAAGTTTTCTATAACACATACATGGTTTGAAGATTTGCGGGCCAGCTTGCCTCCTACTTCGATCATATCCCTTGTATTATTAGTTGCACGATTTTGTGCAGACACTACGGTTTCAAATTATATGCTTTAATATAAATTGGGTTAAGTGTTTTTTAATGATCTTCATTTTGTATGTACGTAACAAATTTGACTGTCATTGTATGTACGAAACTATTTATTTTTATACATTGTATGTATTTTGGTGACGTTTATCAATTATAAGGTGACACATGTCATCTTTACAAGTTAACAAGTTACCACGATACATACAATGCACAAAATAAATAATTTCATACATATAATGACGGTAAATTTTGTTACATACACATAATAAAGGTCAACACATAATTATATACATTAACAAACACTTAACCCTTTTAAATTTGAGATATATGTTCTACATATATTTTCTCAAAGGGGTTAGAATAAGCCTCTCATGTTGGTCATGTATGAATAATTAATTATGGTTAATCCTCACAACATGACCGATATGATAAGAGTTTGAACATGAGAGATGATCCCAGGGCTCTGTCTAAGAGTGAGCAAAAGATACATTAATTACTTCACCTATAGCAAGATCTTTGCAACCATTATTCTCAATATAACTAGGGGTTGTTTGTTGCAAGTTAAGAGATATTCCTGATTATTGATTAGAGGTGTTTCATTTTTTAATACTTCTCATTAGATACTAGAGCCCAGAGGCATTAAAAATGATTACAAGCTAAGTGACACAACTATTTGTTAGGATTACAATTATACTTCATCAATCTTCCTACTTGTATTATTATTTCAAAAGAAGGAGAAAAGTTTTAGTTCATCGACCAAAATGTCAGCTCTATGTTTCTTGATGTTAGTTAAAGACAACTCCGTTGCGATATTTCCATATAACATAGTCCAGTTTGTAGGCCTACATCTATGCATTGTTTATTAACGTTGAATATTAGAGATGCTTCTTATATACGTAGGTCAAAATACATCATGGGTATTTAATTTACTATTTTTTACTACATACGTAAAAAAGGTACATGATTGTTTGACGGCCCCATCATCTGGTTTTACGACCCACGTGTAAGATGTAAATCATGTGGCTTGTGATTAGAGAAAGATCACACAAAGTGTCACGACCTTTTTCCAGATCGTTTTTCAACCAATATCTTTCATTCTTTGAACTTACCAAATACGCCGTCTTTTGATTTCTAGAAAATACAACCAAACCTTCTTCGAGTAATCATCAATGAAGGTTACAAAGTAAAAACATCCTCCATGGAACTTAACCGGAGAAGGACCTCACAAATCTGAGTGAATTAATATACTCCGGGACTTTTGTGGATATATGTTTGCCAACTCCAATTGAAACCCTCTGTTGCTTACCTTTAACACAAACCTCGCAGAAACTCATTCTACATGTTACATCACCACCCAATAATCCCCTTCTATTCAAAGTTTTCAATCTTTTCTCGCTCATATGACCCAACCTGGATTGTCATAACTCTATCTTATGCTCATTTTTATCCAAGGATTGAGAAACTACAACCGTTCCCGTCATCGAATTACCATCCAGAATATACATATTAGTGTTATTCATCTTTTCCTTCATAATAAGTAAAGATATCTTGAACACTTTCATATGTTCAACATCACCAACGTATTTCAACACACGTCGAGCAAGCTAGCAAACCCATGGAAATAAGATTCTTTCTAAGATCAGGACCATACCAACAATCTAGTAATCTAACAATACCATCATGTGTCTTAATTTGAACTATACCCGAGCCCTTGATACTTTTTGGCCTATCATGACATCTTCACATCACCTATCTTCACATTTGTGTCTTAAAAAAACGAATAGATCACGCGAAAAAACCATATGATGAGATGTCCCACTGTCCATCACCCAAGTACCTACCGATTTAGACCCACTACTAACATGTAATGCCTACTGGGTAGTTAGTACTTCATCATAATCTCCACCTTCAGAGGATTCCTATGGTACAGATGCACTCCCCCTGTTTTTCTTCCCATTACCACTCTTCGCCTTCGGACAGTCCCTTTTAAAGTGACCCTTCTCATAGCAACCATAAAAAATTAGTACTTACACGAGCTTTATATTTTGAATGTGCATTTCCCTTACCCTTACCTTTCTTTGCCCGCTCTATTGGTCTACCCCTTTCAACTGATAATCCTACCCTAGAACTGTCATCACTCGCAGAGACGTTCTTTTAAGTTACTTAGACTGTAAAGCATCTTTAACATCCTCTACAGTTATTTAAGTTCTACTATACAACATAGTATCCACAAAGTTTTCGTATGTCCCAGGTAACGAACAAAGCAAAATTAAGGTTTGATCTTCATCATCAACTTTAACATTAATTAATAGATATATATATAAAATAATACGATTGAAGTTATCAAGATGATCTTTTACCGGTGTATATTCTGTCATCCGGAGGTTGTATAAACGTTGTTCTGAAACAAATGATTCGTCAAAGAACTGTTCTGATACTTATCACACAACTTCTTTCACATCCCTGCAACCGTTGTCTCATCCACCACCTCCCTCAAAACTTCATATGCCAAACACAACAAAATAGCACTATGCGCTTTTTCATTAATTGGTTGCTTATGTTCCGTAGTAGTTTTCTCACCCCAACAAGTTTTCTCACCCCAACAAGCTAGCATCCTCATATATCGCCATGTTCAACCCTTGATGAACCAGAAAAGCCCTCATCTTCACCTTCCATACGTGAAATCATTCGACCCATTGAATTTCTCAATCTCGAACTTCTGAGATGACATCTTCCCTATCAATCAACTTGCTTGAATAATAAAATCAATAACCCTTAGATTGATGCTATAAACCCTAAGGCTCCGATACCAATTATTGTGCAATAAACTTGATTTGAATGATCAAAAACAAGAATAAACACAATAGAACTTGATAAAAGCAATTAGAGAATGTGCAGAATTAACATGGTTATATCCAAATCGATGTGATTGGTTTAATCTACGAGCAAGAACCGAGTAACCTTCTATTATTGACAATGGCACCAATACATTTTGTAGCTAATAGAGTTACAATGAATCAGGGTTTAAATATATATATATATATATATATATATATATATATATATATATATATATATGATAGCTAAATAAGGATACCAAATCAAACACGAATTATAGAAACCGTCATAGTTCGCGTCGCCAACTATTTCAATGGCGTCGTCAGCTCTGACTTCGTGTCGTGAACTAATTCCATCGCGTCGCGATATGCCTCTTAGCGTTGCCACCAAATGTAAGATCACGACGCGATGGAATTAGTTTACGACGCGAAGTCAAGTTGGTGACACCATGGAATTAGCTGGCAATGCGAACTATGACGGTTTTTGCAATTCGTGTTTGATTTAGTTTCCTAGTTTAGCTATCCATATTTAAATCTTATTCATTGTAACCCTATTAGCTACGAAATTTTTTGGTGTCATTGTCAATAAAAGAAGATTACCTGATTCTTATCCGTGGATTAAACCAATCACATCGATTGGATATAACCACGTTAATTGTGTGTGTTCTCTAATTGCTTTTGTAGCTTTCGTCATCTTCCGAATCATCGGAGTTATTCACAATTGATATCAGAATTATTTACAGTTTGTTTCTTCATTGGTGTCTGTAACATCATATCGGACAGCCACAATACATTTCCCGCACGTACTTTAACAAAAGTAATTATCTGATTACCGTTAACGGTTTTTTTAAGTTTTTTTTTATATAATTTATCGACTTTTCTTGTCCACATCAAGATCCTTCATTGAAGCGTTAATTATTCTAGCACTTGAGTTAATTGCTTTTGTAATTTAGTTACTTTTTAACTTTATAGGAAACGCAAAAATATGATTTTCTTCTAGTTATTTGTAATAAGATAAACCCGTACACTTGCATATCCGTATTAGGTGAAAAGGGTTACAACTTACAAAAAGATGTGGATATTCAAAGACCTTTTTTAAAAAGCTGAATGGTTCAATTCAAAAAAACAAAAATTCTCCAATATAAATCCGATACTTTATTTTGTAGGATTTTTTAGCATATTGTTGTAGTTCATCAGTTCATGTTAAAAGTATTACTCCGATCCGTATGACAAATCTAAAACTATGTTATATACTTCAACTCTTAAGGGTTGACTAAGTGAAATTAATAAAAAGAATTATATATTCTCGAAGGTCCATAGTTCAATCCCACTGAATTCGTGTAAATTAAACAATTTCTAGGGGCCGTTGCACGATAGTGAATAGTCTCTTTATAAAGAGCTTGACCCGGATTAAGAGTGACGGTGAACTTGGTCCCGGGATAACGTACCATATTATACTATTTACTAATATCCAATCAGCTAGATATTAATGATGAAGATGCTAATAATGGAAGTGCGGGAAACCTGGGAAAAGAAGCAAGGATATATTCAAATACGTACCATATAAAACAAATTGGTAGTTAGAAGAGAAAAGAAATGTGCTGGAAAAGACTTTGATATCATAATAATTAATTACAGTAATTATTAATTTATTATTAAAAGTAGGGAATAAAATATACAGAAGATCGCAACTAATTAAGATGCCTGCCATATCTCTGAAGCATAAACAAGATGTAATTAGGCAATACCCATCCTATATGACAACAACCCCTTTAGGGCGTCGCTTTGACTTCGAACTCATTGGACATGATCGGATGGATCATAATAGGGGTCCGACAGTGATTCCAATACCACCTTTAAAAAAAATTAATTAGGCAACTTTACTCTCATACTTAATTTGTAATTAATGTATTTTACTTAAATACTGTATTGTTTTCATGGGTCCCTTCTGAATAAACATATACATACTACTCCGTATATTTATACGGTGCTTTGGAATGATCGAATGAATGATAACCTAGACTTATTAATTACGTACGTGCTGTAGGTCACCATGCAACGTTAAGTTTAATGTTAATTTAAAGTCAATGACAATCGTCATAGTATATATATATAGAAAAGAGAGTTCATAATGTAGGAATAAATAATGACTAGATTGAACTAATTAAATAGGTGTATTATGGATATTCAAAAGTGAAGGATAAAAAGATTAACACAATATAATTAATGTGATAATATATTATTGATCTGCTCCTTTGTACTATCATATCGGTGCTCATTAAATAGCTTAAATCAAATCGAAAATCAAATGATTTTTCAAAACAATTTATAAAATGAATGCCTCCATTTGACATTTGACATATAGTACTGTTTTTGCCCTCCCCTAAACGAGTTAAACCAACACGGAGGAAAAAAATCAAATGCTTCCAATTGACATATAACAAGTTGTCAAATCTTAACTAAGACCACTTCCAATGATAACGTACACCATGTTATCGGATGTTATACATGTCACGTCAGTATATCATGATATTATCATGTAACCCATGCAATGGCAAAAAAAAAACTTTTAGAGTGTTGTGGAGAATATGTCCTACTAAATTAACTTTGTTTAGAATAAAAGTGAAAGAAATAAAATGAAAAATAAAAATATAACCCTAACCATGATCACTTTTGACACTCGTTCGCCCGTTTTCAGAATCACAAGGCCCCTCATCCACAACCTCACTGCAAGTAATGTGATGGGGTATTCTCGCCCAGAAGGCTTGCGTTGCAACTGCAAGTGGTCTAATGGCACATATACGCGCGCTCATATAATCCATCAGACGATCCACTAGTACGTTTATCTTAAAGATTTAGCGTTTGACAAATCGCGAGAGTAGTAAATTAATATCATACATGTCTCTAATCTAATGCGATTAATGTTGATATATAATTGACCATGTAATCAGATCGATTGTGTAATAATAGTATTAGGAGTGGAGCCATTCTCAACAAAATTTCAGGCCGTGAACATTATTGGGTGGCATTCTGCCACTCTTGGGCAACGTTCTTAGTTAGCATCCGACCCGAGACACTGCCTTGTGTGAGGTATACTTTGATATGATAACGAAGAGGTCGCATTGAGATCTTCTATCCAAGGATCTCAATCTAGGCATAAGGCGCTCAAGTCGAGACTCTTATATGTCAATAGAGAAAGTAGTTTCAGAAAGAAATTAGAGCATCGCATTTGTAATGAGATGGTCATCAGTTCGATTCCGATAGTTAGCTTTTTCCATACCAACTTAGCTAGCTGTCTGGCACTGCTATATTTGCATAACAACCAGTACACCATAGGTTGGCCCAACCTAGCCCTCTCGTACTAGGATTGGCTCTTCGTAGTTCTCCCTTTAACACCAAAAGTAGATATGAACCAACTATCTCACGACGTTCTAAACCAAACTCATGTACCACTTGAATTGGTGAACAACCGAACCCTTGGGACCTTCTTCAACCCCAGGATGTGATGAACCTTCTTCAACCCCAGGATGTGATGAATCGACATCGAGGTGCCAAACGAATCCGTCGATAAGACCTCTTGGGAGTCATCAGCCTATTATCCGCGGTATACCTTCGATCCCTTGAGCGAGAGCCATTCCACACGGGACTCCCGGATATCTATGACTAACTTTTGTCTCTGTTCGACCAGTCAGTCTCACAATTTAGTATTTGTTCTTGTTTTTAATTTTGTCTTAGAACACTCATAATTAATATTCTCTAGCTCCTTTATTTTATGAACATTATTTTTACCAAAGCATTGAAAAATTGATGTCGCCACTTCTTATGAGTTCTATTTTTATTCATAGGGTTTATATACAAATAGGTTAATGTACTTTACGAAAATGTTTATCTGGATATTAAACTTTAAAAATGTTTAATTGAGTTATTGTACTTGTAAAAAGTGTCATTCCGCATATTTTGCTTAATTTTGGTTAAAAATTTAGTGACCTATTTGCTATTTTGCTTAAGTTTAGTTAAAAATTTAGTGACTCAGTTGCACATTGTTATGTACATATTTACAAGTACGATAACATAAATGAACTATGTCGAAAGTTTGATAACCTAATTGAATATGTATTACAAGTATTGTAATTCAATTGAACATTTTTAAAGTTTATTAACTCAGATGAACATTTTTATAAATTACAGTGACATATTTGTATATTAATCATTATTCATATTATATGTGGGTTATGTTGTGGGTTATGTTGAGAATGAAATAGTTGTATACACAGGTTACTATGACAACCTTTTTGAATGTGCCGATCAAAATATCAATAAAGGACAAGACAAGAAATTTAAAATAAGATTTTGCATAACTAAGGATTAATATTGTGGGAAATCGTACGTAATGGAAAGGAGGGGTGTTCATAAAATCGGAAAAATCGTGAAAACCGGTCGGACCGTGTGAACTGGTCCGGGTCGGACCGATTTCCAGCCTACGGTTTCAAAAATACGAAATCGGATTGAACTGGTCCGGTCTATGGTTTTTAATAAAAACCGTCCGTTTAAACCGGACCGGACCATTTACTAATTTAATATATACAATTATATAATTATGTAATTATTGTATACGTGTGTGTTTATTATATATATATATATATATATATAATGTTAGTTTAAAAAATATATTTATCACATAAATGGAGTGATTTGTAGTTTATACTACAACGACAAGATATAAACTATCTAAATATTATGACTACTTAACGAAATCTTCTTATTGGTTAGAAGCTAATTATACTATATTTATACATATTGTTAGTTATAATCTATTAAGAATCTATAAGGAATAAATAGGTTCTAATTGTTTTTTTCTAATTAATTATGACATCGTTATCGAATATTAAGTAATAGCATTACATTATTTACATTTATTCAAAAGAAAATATTTTTAAAATTTTCTCACAAAAAGACAAAAAATCGCAAAATCGGACCGAACCGGACCGGTATTCGTGGATTGGTCTGGTCCGGTTACGTAAGTTAAATGGTCCGGTTCGGTTTGGATCTTACCAAACCGCCAAACCGCGGTCCGGTTTTGATTTTTATGAAAAACCGGCCGGATCGAACCGTGAACACCCCTAATGAAAAGGATAGAGTAGCTTATTTTTATTATTAAACCCTAATGCCCTTTTAGTCAGGTACTCAGGTTGATTCTTGCTTCTATCTTGATTAACCATCCTTTTACTTTAATATTCATCTTGTTCAATATGTTGATTCTTGCTTCTATCATGTAGATATTTAACCATCATTTTACTTTAATATTCTTTTTGTTCAATATTAACATTATTTCTAGATATAACCCAAGATTGGAGTATAAGGGGTTTCATAGTCTAATACTTTAAGAAATGAGAAGTAGATTGTGCTCCAAGCCAATTGATCTAGATTTATCAAAAAAAAAAAAAATCTGATAAATGAGGTTCCTTAGACTAAATACGATCTATAATCCAACTGGCCTTGATCATCCTCCGGACCAATTAAACTACAAACCGCAATTAAATATGCAATTTCTCGTGTGTATTTTATATAACTCATAATTTCAATAATTTCTCTACTATTTTCACAGAGGTTGGTTTGGTTGATCTTCTCGTTTTTTCGCTATATCCAAGTTTTTTCCAAAATTTTAAAGTTAGTCGTCTATACAAAATATATTAAAGATTTAAAGTTGATATATAGAATTGTAAATTAACATGATGTTTATTTGAATAAAAAAATTAACTGATGATGATATTTTATAAATAGACCTAAGCTAGTCATCATATATATTAATAGGAACGTTTAAAGGGCTTAGTGTCTACAAATGTATTCAACTGTTACAAAATCTCTATTATATGTATCGTTTTTTAAACGTCCTTATTAAATGTATTAAACTCGTAAAAACACCTAATTGATGTAATGGGTGACCTACTTAACCCTTAACCAGTCATCATCTTCTTTATTGAATTTTCGGTCACCTGAAACTTTTTCCGACCACCTAAAACTTTTTCCAACGATCTTTCATATTCTTCGGGTGACCTCTACTCCTTTCCACCAACATCTTCCACCACGATATAAAAAACCGAAATTCAAGATCTATAACTAAACACACACTAAATGATATATAATAATTGAATTAAATAATTATATGTAATGTATTTCATCTCTATCAGTTTGTGTAAACTACTGATTAATTGCAGGTGGAAGGGCGAACGGTGTCGGCAATTGGCCCGGGTTACTGGTGCTCTTCGGAGTTCATTATCATGATACTGATTCCGATGTTAGATTATATGTAATGTTTCAGTTTTAAATTTTATAATGATTATTTTTATTTTTAGGCATTTAAACGATATAGCAATGAAAGTAAAAAAAAATTGTTTGTAGATGTCGTAAGGTGTTGAATATGAGACTGTTTCCTAATAAGAAAACAGGCAAAACTTGGGATCAAAATGTAGGTAACCCTTTTTTTTATTCTTTTTCGCATTCGTTCGTTTGTGTACGATATTATGATTATGATGTTAATTATGATTATGATGTTAATGATTAGAGAATATATATGTACTGTTAGCACCTAAATATAACTCTAATTAGGTCTTAGTAAAGAGAACATAAATTCTAATGAGCTCGCCGGAATAATTGGAACTCGCAGAATAAAAGAAGCTTTCCGTAGTGAGTTTAGATCGAGTTATCTAGAATCACTGAATATTACATAACCACATAAAGACATAAAGCATATACATACTTGTTAAAGATGACTGCAACACATTGTTTTATCGGAGAAGACAACCCCAAAATGATGCTCGCCGGAGAAGATGACCGGAAAATTAGTCTCGCTGGAGAAGATGACTGGAAACTCAATCTCACCGGAGAAGATGACCAGAACAGTGTGGTAACCGGCTAAAATTTTGAAATTACCTGCTATATCCGGTTGCATATACTGATTAGGTGTTTTTACAGGTTAAATACATTTAATAGGGACGTTTAAAGGAACATACATACAATAGATATTTTGTAAAAGTTGGATACATTTGTAGACACTAAGCCCTGAAAGAAAAGGAGAAACGGAATAGATAGACGATAGACTGATATATAGCTCTAAAGACCTTTTACTTATACTTGAGACCAGAATTCCATTCTCTCTTATAACAGAAGCAATTCAGGGAACAAATTAAAAACGAGATCTGCATGATCGGTATCATCAATTTTCTTAATTAAGGTAATCTGCTTCGTGTCCTGCCTATATGCTTGTTGTTTTCCTTCTTAACAATCATATACTCTATATATTCTATTTAAGCTTACGTGAATAGCACCATACAAGATTAATCATTTACATATATATATGTACGCAGCAATCTTTTTAAGATGATCTTACTATAATATCTTCTGGTCTGCTTTTGTGTGGGATTCAAACTGATCTTTCCAAAATTCAGTTCTCGACTCATGGGAATCATTAATTGGTGAGTTTTGTTTTAAATATTTTTATAATTTTCTTGAAACTCGTTAGATTTTGAACTTCATGCGAGCTGCCGAAGTAAACAAGATTGATTATTACTGTATTTGTTAATGTATATAATGTCACTTGTATGTTGAAAATTATGGACTGATCCTTTCACAACCATTTCTAATTATGTTCTTAGATTAGGGCTTCTTCAGAAATTAATTCAGGAAACATAACTTGTGAGTAAACATAATATCATCTAAAACTTCACATGGTTTTTAATCTTGATTGGGAAATTTTGAACCTATGAAGTTAAATATTTGATTTTGTGAGGTCTGGACATTGAATTGAAGTTTCGAATTTACATTAACAAAGAATGACTAATTCAGCCATCAGGGGATACGTCCCTGCGAATGCACCCAACTTGAACGAAAAGTCTATTGTGTGTATCGTACTTACAGGGTTTTTAATTGTATCAACTATCCAAAACAGGGGTATTGATGTATTTTGTTACCTGCTGAGCCCTTGACAAGTTACCAGTTGAATTTTTTCAAAAAAAACCGTTTATGTGGCATGCCATGTCATAAATCAACTGCCATATCATCATTGTCTTCTCCGTTGAAGAAGTCGGAGACATTTCCGTCAAACCTGCAACTCCAACAAATATTCCGGCCAATCTGAAAATTCCAGTAACCACTTTCGACGACATTTTCCAGCTATAATTTTACAAACAAACAAAATTACCAATCGATTTTCCGGTTAAAGTAAATCAAACCAAGAGTAAGAGTTTGTATTCACCCAATTTAGTAAGCATATTTCAATTCTGCAACATTTTAACCAAATTTATCCAAAAGCAGGATCCGTTTCACCTGATCACAATTTTCATTCCTTTACTTTAACTTATCACATGATATAATATGATACATTTAATCCATATATTCTTCTTACAATCTCTAACACTACAACACTAGTCAATTTAACAAATTTACGACCGATCAATTCAAAACCCTACCTATTGAACTAAACACCATCCCTTTCCCACTTCAGCTGTCACTCACCACCACCATTTCGCACCCCACTACTCCGGCAACAAGAAAACCAGAACATCCCGACACCACCGCCACTCCGTCGCAAATCCCACCATCACTAACAGATCGGCAAAAGCCATCGTATACATATAACCTCATATCTGAGCTTCGAGCAAAGCTCCAACGAGTCGACGACCGGTGACTTCAGATATGAAATGGTCTTGTTTGTCATCCGAGTTTAGGCTCTTGACCGGAGAAATCAACGAAGGGGAAAGGAGTTGAAGATGATTCCCGGAACTTGTTAACTCCCAAAAGGAAACATGAGTTAAATTTTTTGCACAATAATGAATTGTGAAAATTGCACATAAAGTAAGAAACCAAAGGAAATGGTTGGATGAGGGTGTCGACCAAAGGAGTTGCAGGAAACAGTGGTGTATACACTATATAGAAAGAAAGAAACCAAGGAAAATGGTTGGAGGGGGTGTTCACCAATGTCATCTCATCTCATTCTCCCACATCAATAACTGTTTTGTGATAATTTGTTTAACATACAGAAACTCTTTAATAAGATAATGAAATGTTGAATGAAATCTTTAAATATTAACAAAGGAACTTGCAGAAACATTTAATATTAATTTTTAATGTGATGTGGCAGATGACTTGTCATCCAACATGGCATTAAGTCAACCATCATTTATAAAATCGGTGCCACATAGGCGTGTTGTAGGTAAAGTGCATCAATACCCCTGTTTCAACGGGTTGAGACAATTAAAAACCCTACCCGTAGGTATGATACACACAATAGACTTTTCGTCCAAGTTGGGTGCATTCGCAGAGACTTATCCCTATATATAGCATGCCATGAACTCTCGTCCCAATTCATATCCACCAAGGATGACATTTTAATCATCGATCTGCAGTACAATGTGAACGCAAAACATTGTTTATGGAAATGCAAGATTGTTTTTTTTAGCAAAATTATTCGTGTGCTCTTTAGATTGATGGTTTAGCAATATGGATGTTGTTTCACGATACTGTTTAGTTAATAATCATTGTTATGTAATGTGTACTTAATAGGATCTTGTTTTAGGCAGGTTATGAAATGGAGTTAGAAAGAAGAAATTAAATTCATCGATCAGTTTAGACATTGGATATAGTCCTACCTCCAAAAGAGTTTGTGTGTGTTGCAATCTCCACAGTAACATTGTAATATTAATCGAACAGGATACATTAATTAGAAGCATGTAACATGGACATCCCATCAACATCATGGTTGCGTGAGCCGGTAAGAATATATGTTAGATGTTAATGTAGATATAATATTACTTGCACATTTTTGTCATAAGTTTTTATTCCTTAATTTTTTAGCTGATATTGTCAATCGTATTCGTGATATAGAAAATGGAAGAGCCCCACAACTTTGTGAGTCAACATCAACAGACATGCCAGTTTTACAGTGACTCTAGGAATTCATATTCTTCAAATGGCCTTAAGGGTTACAACAACTTTAACCTAGTAAACGAATTTATACAAGCAACCCTGCCCATTAATGAAAGTGAAGGCGAGCATCAACATTATAAGGTCATGAAAACTAGTCGTTTTGCTCCTACTCGAGATTCCTCTTCCAACACTTTCACTACTGTATCTTTTAGGAACGTCACCCCACCACCTCAGACTACTCCACATCATCCCATTGGAGGATTTAAAAGAAATCGTAGACAAGCTCAAGAACATGTTTTTGCAGAGCGGAAGAGAAGGGAGAAGTTATCTCAACACTTTTTCTCTTTGTATTCTCTTCTTTCTCAACTTAAAAAGGTAGTAGTACGAATTAAGATACCATATATTATACTTTCTAATTTCAAAACAGTTTTATAAACATGTTTTGCAATTATTCAATTTGGAGTTTAGCAAACAGTATGATCGAAATCTATTGTCCGTATCAAATTGAAGTATTGAACATATATATTTCTTGTTAATACAAATGGATAAAGCTACTGTGCTGGAAGATGCAAGTAATTACATAAAAGAACTTCAAAATCGAGTGAAAGAGCTTGAAGGATCAATCCAAGGCAAGGGAAAACACATCATCCAAAAATCAACTGTTTCTGTAGGGAGATTTAAGCCAAGTGGTGATCTCGGAGTTGAAGGCCATGCATCTTTTTCTTAAACAACTATAACTTCACAGATTAGCAGCACTAACGATCTTGAGGTCGTTGTAAGAATTATAGGGACAAGCATACCTGTAAGAATCTACCGTCAACAAAAGATCCCGCTCATAATAAAAGCCTTGACTGAAATGGAAAGACTACAGTTGGTTGTCATAGTAGCAGTGTTCTTCCGTTCTCTAAAACCTCTCTACTGATTACAATCACGGCTTAACAAGTAAGTTAATAATTATTGTTGACTTAAAATTTCCTTAACCCTTAATTAGTTTGCGTGCATTCAAGCTGATATTTTATATAGGTCTATTATTTTCTGTGATGTTATTTTATATATAGATCACGAGTGGAGAGCGCCTCATGACAGTAATGGATCTTGTGAAATGCTTGCAATTAGCTCTTAGTAATTTTATTTAACTTAATTGTATGTAAGTTGGAGATCTTGATTCGAAGATCAATGAAAGTGGTTGCATGAGGTAGTAATGTATGTCACTATGTTCTGTTTCCGTTAGTATTGAATATTTCATGTTGTTATTTGAATCCTGAGTATGTCCTTGGTATCAACATGTACATTAGGTTCTAGAGGTTCATGCAAAGATACCAAACTAGTTATCTTAATTCTGCCATGGTTCGTGAGCTTATAAAACATCCATGAGATAAACTCAAGCTTATCTACTAGATTTTACTATTACACACACACATACACACACACACACACACACATATATAGGTGAGGATCCCCTCAGAATCAAAGGATGGTGAGAACTGTGAGAACCACTCCGCTTCTCCAGAGCGCTCTCGTTTTTTTTAAATCCAAATACTTTTATTCAAAATCAAACTTTAATTGATAAAAAAAATCTCACCTTTTCATTCATGTATAAAAGATTATAATTGGATTCTGCATGTGTTCTTCATGGATTAGTTCTCCACCTATTCTTCACGGGTGCAAAATCGGTTATATATGCACATGTTCATGGGTGCAAAATCAGTTATACACCTGTTCATGGTTGCAAAATATGTTCTGCACCTATCCAAATGTGCAAAATCAATTGTGCACCTTTTATTGATGGGTGCCAAACATATTCTGCACCTAATTCTTAGGTGCAATTCAAAGCGATGCAATCTATAATAATTAACGCTATTAAAGACATAAAGATTCAAATTAACACAAATATCAATGTAGTCCATCTTATTTTAAACAAATGAATCAGATGCAAAAAAAAAAAATTGAGTAAAATAGTACAGATAAATTCAAAAATTACAACTTTTGAATCAAAATCCAACCAAACACATATATAAAATCATCATTTACAAGATATTATACACAAAGATCTCAAATAGATATATACAAACATGGTGAAATAATTTTTTGTATCTTTTCAGTGACACAACAAAAGGTGATTTTTTTATAAGTTATAAGAACCTGTTAGCTAGTCTTTGTATATCTCACTTCTATAAAAAATAACAATTTAAGGTGAGTGGCGATTATTGCCAAGGTATCGCTAAGATGGAGAGGGGCTAGGGCTAGCTTGGAGTCCGTAATGGAATATAGAGGTTTGAGGTTAAAGATAAGTTTGGAGATGATATTAGTTTTGAGCTTTTATGCTAGTTAGATAACTCGGATAAATTTCTCCGGCTCAAAATTTTAGTTCGTACGGTTCTCAAGTCAATGTTAGTTCTCACTGGATTCCTGCACTATATATATATTTATATATATATATATATAGTAGGAGGATAAAAAAGAAGAAAATTTAGAGAGAGAAGAGGGACACGTAAACTGATTCAGTATTTTATTACTATGATTCAAATTTTTATTACTATAATTATAAATTTTATTACTTTGGTTCAATATTTTATTAATAAGATTTAGGGGTGCTTGGTTGAGGGGAATAACATGTGAGAAATGGGAAAGGTAATGATAAATGTTGCTTGTTTTACTACAATGCAATCAATCAATACCCTAAAGTGTGTAATACCTCATTCCCACTAATTTGGGGGTTATGACTTTCATTACCCCATTATTAGAGCTGGACTCTTGGTTAATTCTAACTGCCATCAGAGTTTTTCTAAAAAGGGCAAATGGTCCAAAAGGGGAATCAAGTTGTCAAAAATTGTTAATAAAGTGAATATGAAGTTTACAAATGTCCAAAAAGGAGTTACATTTAGAAATTGTAACAATTGAGGGATTAAAAATTACCAAAAAAATAAATAATAAAAAGTAACATTTTTATACATTTAATACGTGTATTTTGCCAATAATACGTGTATTATTGGTATTTTGCCACATCATCATCATCAATATAAGATTCATTCTATTTATTATGATAAACAAATCAAACAATTAAATCTATAATTGAAATAAAGTAATAGAGTAAGGTTCAAATGAGTCCATGATTTTTGAGTGAGACTGAGGGAACCAATGATATCATGTCACATGTACAAAGAGAATGTTTCATACTACAAAACTCATTTACCCCAAACATCAATTATCTCACAAACGACAAATCGAAAAATCATGAAACTTGCACCATAATTTTCAGCGTTTTATCCTCTTCGATTTGTCGTCCCTCAAGACATACTTTCGATAAAAAAAAATCGCTTTCTTGGTGGGTTTTATAAATTAGTAACACATGTGACCATGTGTTAGTGATTGATTGTACATTTTATTTACGAAGGTTAGGGTTTAGGGTTAGAGTTTAGGGTTAGGATTTAGCAGGGTTCATGGTTTAGGGTTTAGATTTTATGTTTTAGTAGGGTTTGGGGTTTATTAGGGTTTAGAGTTTAGTATGATTTAGGGTTTAGAGTTTTTTAAAGCGTTTACGGTTTAGGGTTTGAGGTTAGAGTTTAGGGTTTGGGTTTTGGGGTTTCTCCCGAAACCCCAAAACCCAAACCCTAAAACCTAGCCCCTAAACCCTAAACCCTAAATGCAATACTCTAACACATGTGTTAGTAACATGTGAAACCTACCAAAAAATGAAAAAAATAATCATCAGAAGTATGCCTTGAGGGACGGCAAATCGAAGAGGATAAAACGCTGAAAATTATGGTGCAAGTTTCATGATTTTTCGATTTGTCGTTAGTGAGATAATTGATGTTTGGGGTAAATGGGTTTTGTAGTATGGAACATTCTATTTGTACATGTGACATGATATTATTGGTTCTTTAGTCTCACACAAATTTGTAGTCTCATTTGAAACTCACCCTAAAGTAATAATCAAGAAGTGAGATATTAAATAAACACTACATTATACGAAGTAATAATATTACAGTACCTTTTTTCACCACCAGTGTAATACTCATTAGGTTCATCCGAATCACTTCCGGATTCATCACCAGGTTGATTCAGATCGGCAAACGTCCGTATCCGTCCCGTTGACCGTGTTGACCTACTACCAGACGCATTCTTATTCGCACCACTGTTTCTCGATCTTAAATTGTAGGCATTGTTGACCGGTGAGGTACCAGAGCGTGTTCTCCGGCGGCAACAGTGGTGGTTTCGAAGAAGGTGGAAATGACGGAACCAAGATCGTAATTGTGTGATTCGAGGAAGAAAGTGGCTTTTTTTATTGACAAAATACACGTATTAAATGTTTATTGGCAAAATACACGTATTAAATGTTTGAGTTGTTTATCATAATAAACATAATCCTTCATTGGCAAAATTCACGTATTATATGTATAAAAGGTTACTTTTTTATTTTTTAATTTTTTGGTAATTTTTAATCTCCCAATTATTTCAATTTATAAATGTAACTCATTTTTAGGCATTTGTAAACTTCATATTCCCTTTATTGATAATTTTTGACAACTTGGTTCCACTTTTGGACCATTTGCCCTTCTAAAAACATTGTTTAATTATGTAACACCCTCTCTACGGGTCTAGTAAATCCTTATTTAAATTGATTATTTAATTGTTTTAAAAATTATTTGATATTAATTGTTTAATTGATAAACTTAGATAAATAAGTCACAGGACTTATTGTGAATAGTGAAATACTATTTGTTTTAAATTTCTCTAGTTAACGGTAAAATAAAATAATTATTTTCGCAAAAGATTTTTAGGTTCCAGACAATAAATTAGAACGGGTATAAAATTATACCACTTAAATTGTGGAGTCGGTTGTGAACCGACTTTCAAAACTATATGTTCTAGGTTCTCTTCTTCGTATCATAAGCATCAAACTATACCAAATTCATAAACATATTTCAAGTAACAAATTCCTGTGATATTAATTGTTTAATTGTGCAAACTCAGATAGTTGCGAACCGAGATTCTTTAAACTTTTTATTTTGTAAATTTTGAAATTTGGGGTCCCGGATAAGTGACAATTTCATTAACTCGGATTGGGTTGAAATTTTCGCATGGTCACTCAGAAACGGCCTAATGATCCATGCTCTATTTTAAGAGTCTAGACAGTTTTTGGCCATTCGGGGTCATTTAGGGGCCGAAAATGGTATTTTTCAGTTTTTAAAACCTCGTTTTGGCATTTCTGATTTCATTTCGGATTGAACTTTTGTTTGCTTGGACTTCAGGGATTACCTGATTCAATAAATATGGTAGAATGATTATTATGAGATAAGTTACTGACTTGTGTTATTCTGTTGTATTTCAGATTAGTAGAAGGCTCAGTGACATTAGACTACTGAATGGACGACTGAGGTATTGGTGAGTGGATCGATAACCCTCAGTTTGATTTAGTTGTAACAGGTTTGTTACAACGGGTAATTGTATTATTACTATCGTTTTAGTTGCCATGATTATTATGGGTTATTAGTAATAATAATGTGGATAGACTATTAGTCTGATATGATGACATGATGAGTATATAAATATGTGATCACTTATTATATTGTCGTTGTGCATTGATGTATTGCCTTTGGGCATTGATGATTCAGAGGCCAGCATGGGGCTGGGCTTGGTTTGCTATTGTTTGGATAACATAGGGTCTTAGTACAAACATTATTGTCGTAGCCTGTGTTGTTTGGGTTAATAGCACCAAGTAGTCGGTTAAACCTCTGTATGGGCCTGCAGTTGGTTTTAAAGTGTTCTTTGAGAAGGTTGCTCAAGAACCACCGGTCCTCTTTGACACCAGTTGTTTGTGATGTGATAAATTGTAAACAGGTGTTGTGTGCATATGGTTATTAGTTGTACACAAGTTTGTTATGCTAAGTTGTGCTGTTGTTTATTGATTTACTCACTTAGCGTTGAGCTAATCCCCACATTTATACTTTCTGCAGGTTATATTAATATGTGGGTGGTAGGAAGCTGATGTCTTTGGCAAGGAATGTTTGACAACTGCGAACTCTGATATAACTTTTGTAATAAAGTTAAAGAAGTTAGTATTATATAACACCTCGACTAGGGTTGTGGTTTTGAATACATTCTGAACTGAATTGTGTCTGGTTTTAAAACAGTTATGCAATCAAACTGTTGTATATTAAAGTTTGAAAAGTTATGAACATTTTATAATGTATATTAATAAAGTATGTTTTATCCATAAAATATATATGCTTCGGAGTTAAATTATAATATTCATATATGGAAAGAGGGGTGTTATAAGTTAGTATCCACAAACATTTTTTATTAGATTAAATAAATATGATATTAAAGTTACAATTATTATATTATTTTTATTACTATCGTATACTCACACCAATCAGAAAAGGCTACACTTTTCGTTTTCCTCAAATCCATCTTTTTTCCAACTTTTTTTCCGATTGAATAGAAGATTTCATGGCAATTGGCAAATAATCTGTTCTCTTATTCAATTATTGTCATTTTCCATTCTAAATGATTGTTGTTCAATTTCGTTACTGGAAAAAAAATTATTATTATTGAAAGTTGAAAATTGATATTGGATAGTTAATACATATATCCATTTAACTGACACAAATTATTAATTAGTTATATTTATATACTAATTTGCAATTGATCATAGTGGGTTTTATCAAATTTGGTTTTACGATACGTATTTTTAATCAAGCATCATCAAAGATAATGGTAATACTCATTCCATTCCTTAGTATTTCCATTACCATTCCCTTTCCCATTACTTAAAACGAACCAAGCACTCCCTTAGTCTTTTCTTTCTTTGATTCAAAAGTTATATATAATAAAAATCCAAATAACAGTAATAAAATACTTAAATTTCATTCTCCATGAACCGACTCATAACATAATCAAATGAATGTTTTAAATACGTGAAGTTGATACTAGCCCATATAAAAAAATGTTCAAGCTCCATTTTTGCAATTAAGATGACATTATTGGGTTTATGAAAAGCTAGCTCCGGTGAATTTATACTCCGTAACTAGATGTTCTAAACTGACCAATAATTGTCACATTGTTGCGGCTCTTTTTGATGATTAAAACGTACGTAAAAGGATAAGATGGTACGTTGTTTTTTGAAAAGTAGCAAATCTAATAAAATAGTACTCCGTTGTAAGTAGTAGTGAGTGTTATTGTGAAGAATCAAATCAAATCTAAATTGAAAGAAGATTAAGACTATTGTCGTATACTTTGAAGTAAGTGATCAGCCTTATATCTATCTAAAGTAGTCTATGAGAATCATACTACTAGGTTTTTTCTCATAAAGCGGCTTTTCAAAATTTTGGGCCGTTAATTTGGCTGCTGTACATACGTAAAGCTAGTGATTAGAACATGCATGGAATATATATATATATTTATATGAACAATTTAACTTAACCTAGCTTCATGTTGTCGATCACATGCATCTTTTTGGCTTCTACTTCTCTCGGTGAAATCATAAAAAAGTTCTCCTTTTCATCGTAATTTGTCAGTGTATATGTTTGCTTTTTATATATGCATGTTACACTTTATATTCTTTTTGTCTTCTGTTCAATTACATTAAAATTACGTACTTTTCATTCAATCTTCGTAAGATGAGCTCTTTATTGATTCTCCCAGAGATCCATAAAATATATACCTTTACATCACTTAATAAAGTACTCCATATATATACCTATTATTCGTCGTAAAATGATGTTTTACTAGTATTTCCATTAATATTATTAATGATCAATATATTTGTGTATGCATATTTTTAAGTTTGTAACATTATTCACTAGTAGAAAAATGTCTTTTAGTAACAGGTCCATTGAGAAAATGTGATACACTGAAGGCGCCATACGTTTTTAGTGTCACTTTAATTACTAGTAAGCAGTACTTCAGTAGTAAAAAAAACCCGCTCTTCTCAAATGTGTGTGGTCCCTGTGTTTTATACTTATATATTCGCACTTTCAATCTCTATACTTTATTTATTACATTGGCAGTCCAAAATTTTGGATGTTAAGTTGTTGTTGCACGTTCGATTCTTCATTAGTTGAATTTAGCAATTCAACCGTTAAATAGACTAAGTACACTACTCAAATATAAAAAAGTAAAGGTATTTTGGTTATTTCAATTTATTTAATGTTTGAAAATGTAAACTAAACAAAGGAAGGACCGAACATGTAACAATGTCTAAATATTTGAACTGTAAATGCAAAAAGATAACGTTTAGGGACTATCCATGCTATTAATCAAGATATATTAAAGAATTTAACCGAGATTTTTTATTTGGAAAAAATGAAGTGTAATGATCAGAAGTCTAAGCCCAGAGTACTACACGATATTTGTACATAATTCTAAGTTTTTACCGACGGCACGGCTTACTTGCTAGTTAGTTGAAGACTTGAAGTAGTTAAAACACCTAGACTCTTCGTTAACTAATTTATGGAGTACTTAACTTATTACAGTGACATGGGGCCGGTGTCAGTTTATAATTTTCTTGTAATGATAGTAAGTAAATCAGTATATGATACAGTATATGATATATGATACCAAAGATAGACTGATTACTGATAGAACAGATCAGCCCAATAAACAACATATACGGGCCCATTAAACCGAACCCACCCTCTGAATAGCCCATCTTATTTCTCATTTTATATATATAAAAAAAGATAGTACTGCTTATTGGGTATGTTAGAAAATTAATTTTGTGAAGCAATTCATACATATTTTGTTATATATATATCATGGTATTTGTAAACGCTATAATATTATACAAACGTAATATATAAATTAATATTCTATCTTATGCTTTGGAAACTGATGTGTTAATTAAGCATGTAGGATAGGTGGTTTAAACATGTCAGTAACATCCCATAATATCAAATTTGAATGATGCTTATTATTCAAATCATATCCGATTGTTGAAAATTCATATATATGAGATTCTGTACCTCAAATTCAATAACGTAAAATTCATATATATGAGATTCTGTACCTCAAATTCAATAACGTGCTTAAGGCTGCTCCCAACCCACGTCGTCGGCTATCGTCGACTACCAACCGACAAACCGACAGGGATGACACTGATTTGTCGGTTGCCATCGTCGGTTATCTCCATCGGTAAACCGAAGTGATCTATCGCTTTATATGGGACCCATTTACTTGTTTTTTTTCTGTTTGTTACCGTTTGTAGTAAAAAAAAAAAAAGAGTCGTTTGAAGTAAATGCATCCCAAATTTTTTAAATTTTTTTTAAAAAAAAACTTTCCACTTTTACCTATAAATATACTTACATATTACACTCATTTTCACACAACAATTTACACAATAAACTATCTATTCCATCAACTCTTTCACACAACAATCCTCACCACTTTTTTACAATTCAAAAACCACACTTTTTACCTCAAAACCTCTCTCAAAAAAATGTCAAAAAATAACAAATCAACTTCCAAAAAAAAAAAAAAAAAGATCAACAAACTATTGCCAAAGATATGTGGCAAAATTTGTTGAATAACCCGTTACCAAACCCGACTTCACCAAACACTCAAGCTTTCGGATCTTCGTCTCAACCAAACACTCAACCTACCGGGTTTGCCAACTTCCCACCTATTGCAAGCCCGTTCACCCTTGATCCACACGACCCGAGGAATAATTATGCATTCCAAGGGTGGCACACAAACACACAATCCTCACCACCACAATCACAATTCCCCCACCACACACAATGGTCACAACCACAGTGGTATCAAAACACACAATGGTCACCACAACAAATGAATTTCACCGTACCACAAACTTTGGAAGAAAGCTCCGACGAGGCGAACCCAGAACCAGAACCGGAACCCGAACCCGAATCCGAACCCGAACCCGAAACTCGAACCAACAAGAAAAAGGGTAAACGAGTTCAAAAGGGTGAAAGGGCTAAACGGGCTCAAACACGTTGGACGGACGAGGAGGCTAGGATTTTAGCGGAGCGGTGGATACATTGTTCCGAAAACGGTGTCCAAGGAAAAAATCAATCAAACGAGTCCTTTTGGGCTAAAGTGATGCAAGGTTATAATTCTTGTGTCTCAACAACCCGTAACCTTAATCAACTTTCTGGCAAATGGAACAAGATTTCTCACGACTCAAAAATATTCCAAGCTCTCTACAAACACTACAAAGAAATTCGCCCACAAAGCGGTGCCGACAAAAACGACGTTATGATTGCCACCCGAAATGCATTCCGGCACCAAGTTGGGCGTGCGTTCATTTACGAGTCATCTTGGAATGTTCTTAGACATTTCCCAAAATTCTTTACTGAGCTGGGCGTAATGGCCAACGAAGATTCTTTCCAACCATTTGTCACCGATCTGGACGTGGATGAACAACCGAATGCAACGGCTCTTGATGCGAACATGAAACGGTTGTTCCAAAATGACTACATCCGCCGTCCTCCGGGCCGAAAGGCGGCAAAAAGTACGGCATCAAGCTCCGCCGGATCGTCTTCATGAAGTGTTCAATCTGAAAAACTGGATGCACTTGAAGCAGTCAAGCAAACCGCTCTCGCGCAACAAGAAGCAATCAAAATGATTAAGGAAAATGCAATGAAAAAAGCCGCCTACAAAGCTTTGAGTTTTCTGTGTAAAAAACTTCCGAAGAAAGCGTCTAAAAAGGAAATTAAAATGCTTAAAAACGCGAGGAAAGAAGTCGTGACACTTTACCAAGACAAATATGCCAACAACGAATCAGACGAAGACGAGCAAGAAAACGCGAACGAAATCGACGAGTCGAGCTCCGATTAGATTATCTATAATTCTAGTAGTTTTTAAATTATCGTACTTTTAAATTTTTAGGATTTCTTGTAATTTTTATTTTTTTAGGAATGTAGTTTTTTTATTTTTAAGTTTATTGTTCTTTTTATTTTTTAGGAATTGGTGTATTTTTATTTTTTAGGAATTGTTGTAATTTTTATTTTTAATGAATGTGTGTTATTTAAAATATTGTGTTTAATTTAAATAGTTTTGTATTTTATTTGATTAAAAAATTCCAACCGGGCCCTAGAATAATGAAGTGATGGATCAGGGATGGGAGAGGTCTGTCAGTTTCAATCAGTTTTCTGAAAAAGTTGACGTGGTGCTGACGTGACTCTGTCAGTTTCAACCAGTTGAGTTATGGGTTGGGAATGACCTAAAGAAGTCGCATTTGAGGATGAATCAAAATATGACCCATATATCTTCCAAAAAGTCAAGTCTTGCAATGAATGTCAATTTATATTCTACCATATCGTTTTTATGGTTCACTGCCTCTACTTTGCCTAGAGATGCATAACTCAATCTATTAAGTATTAACTAGTTGTGAATACAAACCCTAAGTTCTTCACTAAAATCATCAAATTGATCAATCTTGATTAGTATCTTGGATTACACACACTCGTATAAGGCTGAAAATGGATAAAAATGTACAATGACAACATATTATATGTAGGGTTGAGATGGTAAAAAGAATAAAAAATAAAGGGGGCAACATGGAATTATGACTGGCGAACCAATCCGGCAGGGATCTACTTTTGTAAAAGTTTTGTTGTTTATGTTACCAGTCAACTTAGTTTGACCAGCTTCATTTTTATCTTTGATTTCATTCAACTTTCAAAAGGTTGATAGAAAAGGAAAAAGGGAGATGCAATCCAAAGCATCACATATGTGAAGTATAAAAGTACTAGTAAATTTTAAGGCCGGTTCACTTTCAAAAAGGTTAATTTTATGTATATCATCTTGAAAGTTGATGGTTGATGATAACGTAATTAAACTATCATAACAATCATAATGTGTTATTGTTTATGATGTTAACTAACCTTTAGTTATTGAATAAAATCTTGTACATCCAAATAAATAAAAATCACTCAAAACTTAGAATAAAAAGTTAAATCTAACTTAGAAATTTGATACAACATCACAAATCTATGCGGATAAAAATATTTTTTTACTCTATTTATTGCAATAAAATAAAATTGAAAGTACATATATTTTAAATGTCTTCTAATACCCTTTATATAATTTACACTCAACAATTTATAAACTTGTAATAATGTCAAAGTCCAATTTTTTGTTTCTTTATCAATTTCTTTTTTTAATGAGAATATAGATGAAAATTTACTTAAAATATAAATGAACTATTAACGTAATTTAGATTTTAGACATCGACTATTAAAATTATTATAACACCCCTTATTCTATATAAGAATATTATATTATTTAACTCGAAAGCATGTATTTAAAACATATCTTAATTATGTACATAGTATATAACTGTCTACATACTCAATACATAACTGTTAAAGTTATTAAAACCGTATTACGATGGTATTCAAAACGGAATACTATAAAATTCTAAACAAGGTTTATTACAAAACCATATCAGAGTAGGCACGATCAAACATTCCTTTATCAAAATATCCCTTCCTGCTACCCACATTTTTAACAAAACCTGCAGAAAGTAAATTAAGGGATTAGCACAAAGCTAAGTGAATAGATTTATCACACACAATTCAACTTAGTTTAACTAAAAGTTTACACCAAATAATTGTAAACACACATATTTCAATGAGGATCGGTGGCTCTTGGGTTATCATAATACCCGGAGACTCCCAATAACACTTATCGTACATATCCGTATGGTCATAACGGACGAGACCGATAGCTAATGGTTATTATAATCAAACACAGGTTCTACACACAACGAATGAATCAAGACCCTGTGTAATTCACACAATCACCAATTAGCCCAACTAACACGTTCACCTCAATAACATTGATACACATTGGTTCACATATCACGTAGATTAATAATCAATAATCAAGACTAAACAGTCTAACACACATCTACGTTTACTTGTTGCAATCAAATAGTTACAACTAAATCAAATGGTGAGTTCTAAATCCACTCACCGATACCTTTGTCTTCACAAATTCAGAATCCAGACGTCACTTAGTCTTTGGAGGATCTGAGAATCAACAATCAAATATAAGTTAGTAATCAGGATCTTTAATACATAACTTCTATTAATCCATAACACTAAGAATTTAGTACCTATGACATCAAAGTTACAAGTTCTTAATCATGTATTAGTTATCTCAACATAGTTATTATCATATATTAATACTGATCTATCAATGTTATATCATATAACAATACAATTAACATTAACATTAATATTAACAATTAGGAATGGATGTTGGACTGGCCAAAGAAGCCGCCGGCTGGGGTCTAGGACCCGCCGGTTTCACCCTACAGGCCGCCGGCTCACATCACCTAGCCGCCGGGTACAAGGGGTTTTTTGAGGCAATACCACAAAGTCGAGTTTTTTATAGCCTGAATGAGCCGCCTGATTGGCTAAGGAGCAGTTGGGTTTGGGTTACTATCCGCCGGCTTGGGTCTTTGACCCGCCGGCTTTTAAACACTACCACATAACCCGCCGGCTTGTTCATCATTTTTACAGCAGCAGCAGTAGCAAAACAGCATAACCAAATACGAACCAAACTTACAAAACATCAATATTTCAGCTATCAACACAAATTTTCTCAACTTTACCACACTAAGGAACATCAAGTATCACTAGATAACCTCAATCAACAACAAGGAATCCATCTATCATCCTAAATCCTTAATAACCCATGTAGGTTATATGCCTAAATCAAAATCACATCTCAATAACATGAAACCAACATTTCAATCTTTAAAATCATTCCATAGCAATCACATAACACTAATAGTCATCAATAATCAACACTAAAATCAATTGAATCATCAATTTCACTAATTGATACAAATTTACCCTAAGTTATCATAGATATATTTCATGGTAATACTTACATGAAAGTGATGAACACAATGATGATGAAGGACAAGAAGCTAGCTCAACCAAATTCAATCACAACTTTTGATTCAATAATCTTGTTTGAGGTTTCAAGTTGTTGTTTGTAAGTTCAAAGTACACAAAGGAGGAATTTATTAATTTGGGAAAGTTGGGATGAAAAGGAAGTCGGCCTCTCCATATAACTGACTTTAATTATTTGGGTATTTATACCCGTCTTAAATCATTTATCTGGAACTTAAATATCAATTGCGAGAAACTTATTTTATTGTACCGTCGACTATAGTAAATTAAAACAAGTAACAATTTACTATTCACAACAAGTCCGAAGACCTATTTACCTAAGTTTCTCAATAAACAAATAATATCAAGTAATTCCTAAAACAATAAAATAGGCAATTTTAATTTAGAAATTACCAGACCGACAAGGAGGATGTTACAATTATCAATAATAGAAATCAAGTATCATTTTCATCATACTTTTAGCAATATATGTTACCATAAAATTCATAAAAATGGTAACGTGTCATGTACCATATTGCTAGAATTATAAATAATTGATAGTTGGTTTCAAATAGTAATAGTATTGATAGCTAAAGTTTGTTTCTATCTTATATGATTTGCACTTTGATAAATATAATATGAAATTGTAGACGTAATGTGAAAGTGTAAGCATGAAATTAATAGATTTTTAGGTGATAAATAAAATAAATAAATAAATTAGTTATTTATTATTAGTAGTAGTAGTGGTAATAGTATTTGGATAAAAAGAAAAAGAATATAAAGAATGGTGATGTGTCACTTAAGAGCGCTTTTAGTTTTCTTTATAGAGTAAGGCATATATAGAGTAGTGGTAGTGGTAGCAAGTAACACATGTGATACCAGGTAGTAACACATGTGTTACTAATTTTGTACAATTTGTAAAACCTAAAAAATAAAAGTCGTCGAAAGTATATCCTGTGATATGGCAAATCGAAGAGAGAAAAATGCTGCTTTTTATAGAGTAATTTTTATAATTTTTCAACTTACCGCTTTTTAGATATCTGATTTTTAAAAACATGAGAAAAAATGAGTTTTGTAACACGTGACGCATTCTGGTAAAGTTGTTGTACTCATTTGAACATCACTCATTCTTATATATAACTTAAGATTAAGATTAAAGATTATAAAGATATCATAAAATGTGTTATATATAATGATTTAACAAAATCTAATAATTCTAATAATAATAATAATAATAATAATAATAATAATAATAATAATAATAATAATAATAATAATAATAATCTATCTTATATATTAAAAGAAAAATCTTGAGAGAATATAGACCATTAGATGGAGATCAACAATTAAGATTCAACCCTTAATTTATTTTATGACATCATTAATCCCATTATTATGTGACTAAAAGACTAAATTACCCTTCTATATTTATATTATATACCTTCAGTATTTACAATATAAATCCTTCACTTTTCCTTTAATTGTAGATACTCCAAATATTTTACAGTTTATTATTTCTTCTATAAATGAAACCCTTCCTACAATCTTATTTATTATATTTTATTTGAAAAAAGCCCCAGTAAGTAATTTTTAATTTCAAATAATTCATAACTTCATTCTATCGCCCAATGATTTAAATTCTTATACGAACTGCTAATTTAATCATTTTACTTTATTTATTTTATTTTTTATGAAAAAATCCCAAAGTTATTTATAATTCCAAAAAAATCATAAACTTCATTCCATCGTCCAATGATTTTAAATCTTATACAACATATTATTTTTAATCCTTTTATCAATTTCTAATTTACATTTCTTGAATCATGATTGCCAACAGGTCGGGTTCTAGTGGATTTTAGTGTACTTGTACCCATACTACCACTTTTTTTGAGTTCTTTTATCAGTTTCTAATTTATAATGCTTGGATTATGGATGCTAACGTGTCGGTTTTCAGTAGGTTTTAGAAATTGATTAACTAATTCAAAATTTTGGTACATAATATAGTATTATTATTAAAGAACAATACAAATACAAAAAAAATGGTATCATGCATAATATTATCAATAATTGATTAATTAGTTTACTCTTTTGTCACTAATTTCTCTCTATCTCGATTTAATTACATCCCTAAAATAATTTACTATTTAATATTTTGAGAATGTGTTAACGTCATTCAGGTTAGTAGAGCCTGCAATTGAGTTATCATATTTTGTCATCTTTCATCATAGTTAAAATGACAAAGTAACACCGGTAAATTTGATTATTTGAAAAAACATAGTCGTAATATTATAAAAAATATAGTATTATTAAATATCAATACAAATAACAAAGTGATATCATACACAATATTATCCCTATTAATAAATTTTGCACTTATCAATCCAAAATCTATCACAATTTAAATCCTTAATATATTTTTCATTTAAAATAAAAATAATAGCCGATGTACCGTACACAAACACCGTAACACTTATAAAATTCATATAGCACGTCTATATAAGACATACGATAAAGTCAACCCGCAAATTTTGCGGGTGTTAAACTAGTATTAGTAGTAGTAGTAGTAGTAGTAGTAGTAGTAGTAGTAGTAGTAGTAGTAGTAGTAGTAGTAGTAGTAGTAGTAGTGGTGGTGGTGGTGGTAGCGGTAGCAGCAGCAGCAGGAGCAGCAGTAGTAGGAGCAGCAGTAGTAGTAGCAGTAGTAGTAGCAGTAGTAGTAGCAGCAGTAGGAGTAGGAGTAGGAGTATGAGTAGGAGTAGGAGTATGAGTATGAGTAGGAGTAGGAGTAGGAGTAGGAGTAGTAGGAGTAGGAGTAGGAGTAGGAGTAGTAGTAGTAGTAGTAGTAGTAGTGGTAGTAGTGGTAGTAGTGGTAGTAGTGGTAGTAGTGGTAGTAGTGGTAGTAGTGGTAGTAGTGGTAGTAGTGGTAGTAGTGGTAGTAGTGGTAGTAGTAGTAGTAGTAGTAGTAGGAGTAGTAGGAGTAGTAGTAGTCCATCCGTACCAAAATTATTGTCACTGGACAAAAAACACGCAGTTTAATAAAAACATAATTATTATTGTTTTCTCTTTCTTACTTTTTGCAGAATGACAGTTTTACCCTTAACCAATTAATAACTTATGTCTTAAAAGAGTGTAATAACAATTTTAATCAAGGGTATGGTAATCACGACTAAACTTCACTATCTATTTTTGGAAGTGGACTATTATTTTGGGACGGAGGGAGTAATAATAATAATGTTTAAATATATAGATAGATTATAATGTTAATCACACATTATTTATGTATAAGATTGATAAGGCATATATTGATATTTTATACATGTAATAGTAATAGTAATGATATTATGATAATGGTTACTTTATATATAAAATATTACTATGGAATATATAATAATGTAATATTATATTAATAACCGATAAAAAGATAGCAAGTGTAATGCTAAGAAGAAATTAGTTTTCCTTATATTAGACTAATAGATAGATATAGATATAAATAGATATAGATATGGATAATAAACGTTTTATATTGTGAAATTCAATAATAATATAACTTAATAATATAAGGGTATTGTTAATGACAACTCTCAGTGCTGTTAATAACATACATAAATTGGTTGTACTTCATATGATATTTATAAGGGTCAATCGAGATTTCGAACTATGGAGTGGTTCTCATATCGGGGAGTAATCGCTTGTGGAAGATGAACGGGTGGACCAAAGGTCCGTCAGTGATTTCACAACTGCCTTTCAAAAAAAAAAATTATACTTTAGGGGGGGTCAGAGAGTTTATTATGGTATGAGTACAAATATTAATGCGTGTTTTAAATTTTTATTGCCCTTAGGGCCGTCATTATAATTTTCCATAACAAGAATACATCCCAATGTCTACGTGTTAGGTAGTTAGAGCACATGGTGTCGAGACACTGTTTTCACAGTGTCTTGGGGAGCTTCCATTAAAATAAAAAACACACAAACAAAAAAAGAAAAATAATAAAGCATCATCTTTCAGCGTCTAGCATGAGACGCTGTGTGAGAGAGCCACCATGAACGGCGCCAAGAACGACGCCAAGAACACGCGACCGGTGTGGTGAAACGTCGAACTCCAGCGTACTTGAAGCTAAACGCTGTTGAAGACACTTCCACACCCTTTACTCTTAGTCCTTCGGTGAGAATGGTTTATATCAATTTTTTGGTTCATTACACTTGTTGCTTTGAAAAACTTCAAAAAAATGGGTTATAACAAAAATAATATTAAAATCTATTTTGCTTTTTTCGATTTCATATTTGATGATTCACTGTACACTTTTCCTTGAAAGTGTTGCCTCTTAATCAACCTGGTCCGCTGATGGAGTAGCAGGATAGAGTGATAGACACAAAAGGGCACGTCTCCTCAAATCCTGTAATTTGTTGTGTAAAGAATTGAACTTAAACCTACGAATGGTAGAGTCCTAAGGAGAAAGGATAATTAGTTAATTACAATGTACACATTGAACTTTTTGGAAAAATCAAATTGAGGTTTTCATAGCATACATACTGAGTAAGATACCGAAGGTGGAAATGTAGAGGGGGACAAAATTGTTTGATTACTCCATATTTTTTAAGTTTGATTACTCCATAGTAATTTATAAATCATCATTTAATGGGGGGTAATCATCTGCTGAATGGAAATCAATCTAACAGAATAACATCATTTTACATTACGGACTTCTCAGATTCAATCAATGAAGGGGATATATGGAAAGCGCTAATAAAAAAAAGGGAAAGTGGTGGATGTTTTCATTGCTAGAAAGAGGAACAGGGTGGGTAAAAGATTTGGCTTTGCTCGATTTCTTGATGTCATCAACATGGATTCTTTGGTTAGATCTCTCAAAGATGTTATCATAAGGGATAGCAGGATGGCTATAAGTGTGGCGAGATACGATAGGAAAGATAAGAAGATAATTGGAGGAAATAATATAAAGAGCCATGGAAAGAATAATCCTGTAAACCGAGCGGAGAACTCTTGGCATCTGGGAAATGGATCATTTGCTGATGTGGTGAGCGGGAAATCTAAGCCGGTGATCCGTCTTGAATCTTCAGCAAAGGTTTGGGAATGGGCAAAGTGTAATCTCATCGGACGTGTGGCATCATACAATAAACTCTTGAACGTTGAAGATCTTAAAAATGCAGATGGATGTTCCGATATCACATTTAGATACATCGGTGGACTTTTTGTTCTTGTTGAGCTGAAGGATGAACAAGCAGCAAAGAATTTTCTCTTAAATGCTAAAGAGGTATGGTTCAATTGGGTTGTAGATTTATTTCCGTGGGATAAATCATTCGCTGTATCATATCGTCTGGCGGCGCTCAGGATTAGTGGGTTACCTCCTCACATATGGGATTCCGGTGCATATGAGGAGATTGCTAAAGTATTTGGTAAAGTTGTCTCAGCAGAAGAGTGTCCAATCGAGGCTAGAAATTGGGATTGTGGTAAAGTGATAATTCTTACGAAGGATCATTGCAGAATTGATCAATCTCTGAAAGTTATTGTTGATGACAAATTCTTTTATGCTCGAATATTCGAAGATTTGGCTGAATCATCTCGACTTATTCCTGGGCAATTAACTATGGCTTCGGAATGGCCGGGTTCTGATTCGGAATCGGAAATCGAGAGTGATGAAGAATCAGATTATGGTGAACCATTTGAAGAAGATTTCGGGGGAATTCTTGCCGGAAAAATCTCCGGCCGGAAAAGAATACAATCGGCCGGATAACTGTCCGATAATGGAAACTGAAGAGTCAGGAGACGTTTTAAAGTTCGAGATCAACCCAAAAGTCACGTTGGAAAGTGGAAAGACAGCTGATAATTTAGTGGGAAATTTTAAAAATAGCAATGAATATAGTGGAGAGAACAATTCAAAAAATAGCGATAATACTGGAACAAAGGATCAGGATGACATTGGGCTGGGTCAAATTGGGCCGGATAGTATGGGCCTGGAGAATAATAGAAATGTACCAGCGGAATTAGAAGATATTGGGTTGGCCCATGATGGTATGGATAGAGTGGACTATGTTAATAATAATAATGGGCATGAAAAGGAGAATATCGAAAATAATGGGCTGGAGTACGATGGATTTGATGCACTGAATATGGAAGGTAAAAATATCGAGAAGAGCCAGGCTTCCAAACCGGTAATGAAATCAAAATCCACCAGGAAGAAACAAAGAAAGGCGACTCGAAGGAATTTTGATCTAAATAAAATCGGTGGATCTCATTTTAGCCATATGATTTCATTATCCTCTCAATCTGACGCCAGGAAAAGAAATTCTCAAGTAGACAAAGAGCAATCATCTTTTGGGATCTCAATGGAGGTTCAGGAAACTGTTGAGATTGGGAACTTGGTGGGTTTCGATATGATTGGGAAGGAAGGGGAAGTAAGAAAGGTTATACAAGAGCCGGGTGCTGACAGATCATTTAAATGAAGATCATGTCAATAAATTCAAATGGGGTGGGGACATTAGGGAAACAAGAGTGGATTCGAGGCCTCAGGAAAAGAAACAAGGCAGATATTTTGGGAATTCAAGAAACGAAAGCTAGTAGAATGGATTCATGGCTAGTTAGTTCATTATGGGGTGGTAACAACAGTGAATACGTTCATGTTGATGCATCAGGTGCATCCGGGGGCATCCTCACGGTTTGGGATTCATCGGTTTTATCCATGGATAACTGTATCAAGAAGCAAGGTATGTTAGTCATTCTTGGTTATCTGAAAAACAACGGGTCGAGATGTGGGTTCGTTAATGTTTACGCTCCACAAGAACTATCGAAGAAAAAAATGCTATGGGAGGAAATCATACAGGTTGTGACAAATAACCCAAATGTAAATTGGGTTATCTTCGGAGATTTCAATGAAGTTCGAAAGGCGGAGGAAAGAAAAGGTACCATTTTTAACTACAATGGCGCAAAATTCTTTAATGATTTTATTCATCAATGTGGTTTAATGGAAATTAAAAGTGGAGGTCGTAAGTTTTCAAGATATAGCAAAAATGGTGATAAACTAAGCTTGATTGACAGATTTTTGGTAAATAATTATGCGTGTTTACTTTGGCCAAAAGCAAATGTTTCAATCATGCCTCGGGGTATCTCGGATCATTGTCCATTGATTTTCAATTCTGAGGCTATGGATTTTGGACCATCGTACTTTAAAGTGTATAACTCCTGGTTTGATAATAATTCGTTCAAATGTTTGGTAAGTCAAGTTTGGGGTTCCTCTGCATCCTCTCATAACCAGTCGGCCATCAGAAAGTTTACACAAAAGCTAAAAGTGATTAAACAAAAAGCAAAGGAATGGCATGCGGAGTACAAAATAGTGAACAGTGGCGAACTTATATCTCTATCAAAGCAAGCTAACCTCCTCGACCTAAAAGTTGAATCTAACTCTCTTTCGGATATGGAGATCGAGCTGAGAGCAGAAATTGATATTAAGAGATGGGAATTGGAGAAACGCTATTCAAGTGAACTGAGGCAAAAAGCAAAAGTAAAAAAAGCAAAAGTAAAGTGGGCGGTTGAAGGAGATGAAAATTCTCACTTCTTTCATGGGATAATCAATTCCAAAGCTAAGAAGAATTTTATTCATGGCATCTCAAGCAATGGAATTTGGGTTACGGATCCATCGATAATAAAAAACATAGCCTTTTCATACTTTGAAAGCAAGTTTGAGAAACCAGGGGGTATAAGGCCATCCTTCAAATGTAATAATTTTAGAAAACTTTCCGCAAGTCAAAGTTCTGATTTGGAGATGGCAATTTCGGAATCTGAGGTGAAGCGGGCTGTTTGGGCTTGTGGGGATGACAAATCCCCAGGTCCGGAAGGCTTTTCTTTACGCTTTTACAAGTCGTTTTGGAATGTTACCAAGGGAGACCTATTGGCAGCCATTAAACAATTCGAGCTCACTGGGAAAGTTGACGTGGGCTGCAATGCTTCCTTCATTTCCCTAATTCCAAAAGTTGATAACCCATTATCCATGTCGGATTATCGGCCCATTAGCTTGATTGGATCTTTTTATAAGATCATCGCCAAAATTCTTTCCTCTCGGCTGCAACATGTAATTGATGTCCTTATCGGGCTGGAACAAACTGGGTTCATTCGTAATAGAAGCATCCTTGAAGGTCCTATTATTATAACTGAGCTCATGTCATGGATCAAGAAGCGTAAATCCAAAGCTTTCGTTTTTAAGTTAGACTTTGACAAGGCTTTTGATTCCATCTCTTGGGAATTTCTGGAAGAAGTCATGGAACAAATGTTCTTTGGGGAGAAATGGATTCGATGGGTTAAAGGTTGCTTAGTTTCAACATCCATCTCGGTGCTTATTAATGGTTCTCCTACCGGAGAATTTTCTCCAAAAAGGGGTATGCGACAGGGGGATCCAATGGCTCCATTCCTTTTCTTGCTCGCTGCAGAAGGCCTAAACCAAGCGATCAACTCGGCAAAAAACTTGGGAATATTTCATGGTATTAAGCTTTCTGTAAATGGTCCTAAAATTTCTCACCTACAATACGCGGATGATACAATTTTTGTGGGGGATTGGTCGACGAGAAATGTGATGAACCTAGCTAGGATCTTAAGGTGTTTTCATCTTTCATCGGGACTGAAAATAAACTATGCGAAAAGCAATATATATGGCATTGGGGTGAACGAGCAAGAGATTAGCAATATGGCAGATCGTTTAAATTGTACGGTTGGTGAATTTTCTTTTAAATACCTGGGATTTCCGATTGGGATATCAATGAATAGATGTGAGTCGTGGGCTACTCTCGTTAATAAGTTTCAAAAGAAATTATCTTCATGGAAAGCGAGTTCATTATCGATTGGGGGACGATTACAACTTTGCAAGAGCGTGCTAGGAAGTCTTGGGACATATTTCTTTTCGTTATATAAAGCTCCAACGAGGATATTAAATGAACTAGAAAGCTTTCGTGCCCGATTCTTCTGGGGTGGAAGTAACGAAAAAAGAAAGATGAATTGGGTAGCGTGGAATCAAGTGATGGCAGAAACTGAAGCTGGAGGCTTAGGGATTGGGAGCTTGAAAGCTCAAAACGTGGCTCTATTATGTAAATGGTGGTGGAAGTTCTTAACAGAAAAAAACTTGATTTGGAGATCGGTAATCAAAGCAATCCATGGTGAGCTTGGTGGTATTGGAGAAAAATCATCATATGGTAAATGTTCAGGACTATGGCGGAATATTTTAAAAGCTGGGAAAGTACTAGAGGAACACAATCTGGAATTCTCGAGCCTCTTTCTTTATGACCCAGTGGCGGATTTGAATGGAAATAGAGCATGGTCGTGGAATTTGTCAATAAATGGGTATTCAGTTGCATCTCTTAGATATGCCATGGATGATTCAATTCTTCCGGCAAGACGTAATCTGTCTTTCAAATGGTCGAATCTCCTGCCCAAGAAAGTAAATGTTCTAGCATGGCGAGTTGCTTTAAGGCGCCTTCCTACAAGAAGTAATCTTGTTCATCGTGGCATTCAGGTAAGAAACTCTAACTGTCCTATCTGTTGTCATGGTATAGAGGATGAAGAGCACCTATTCTTGAGCTGTAAGTTGGCAAAAGAACTAATCTCACTCATAGGGAAATGGTGGAAACTTGATTGGGCATTCATATTGAACCTGGATCAGTTGCTATTATGGCCTGATTCTTGTGGTTTAAAAGGAGGAAGACAGGAACGTTTTCGTGGAGTAGTATACGTTTTTTTGTGGACACTATGGAACTTTCGCAACAATGTGGTTTTCAATGATAAAGATCCCAAGAAGACATTGGAATTGGCTGCACAAGTAATGGGACAATCTTTTTTCTGGTTGAAACATAGGAGTAAAAACAAAGGCAATTCGTTACAATGGGTTGAATGGTTGGATAATCCGTAGGAACTTGTTTAGTTTCATATGCCCCTCTTTTTTGTAATTGATTCTCATGTACATTATCTAGCATCTTGCTAGCTTTAATTTATATATTTTGGGGTTCGAGGTTGGGGTGATGGCGGTGCCGAAGCTCCTCCTCGTTCTCCTTTTCTTGCTGTTAAAAAAAAGATATATATATATATATATATATATATATATATATATATATATATATATATATATATATATATATAATAAAAGTGTTACATGTGACCTAATTATCTTTTTTCATTCCCTTGCATCTCTTTCTATGTCTCTCTGTCTCTTACTATACCTTCCCATCCTTTTTGTCAACAACAAGCTGCCTCCGGGATCCGGCCATCATTATCACCATCACCGATCATCTACGTCGATTATGGAAAAATGGAAAAATGTAGATATAATGAAGGTGTGAGAAGAAGAGAAATTTATTTTACTAATAAAAAAGTGTGTCAACACATGATTTGACTTAGGAAAATTTAAAAAAATGTCACTTTTTTTCCAAGTATATATCGTTTTGCCTTCCGGAAAAAATAATTGACGTTATACCCCATGAAATCGCAAAAGCAAATTTGCGATTTGCGATCTCATGATTTGCTTTTGCGAGCCGTTCACTGACCGAGCCGTGGTCGAGACACCCAGTGCCATCGCAAATCGCAAAGTTGCAATTTGCGATTTACCTATGCCCCGAGAAATACTTGCGATCTCCGAGTCGTTTTGCACGTTCCCGATAATTCAGTGCCATAGCAAATGGCAAATCGCAAATTTGCGATTTGCGAAGACCTCAAACACCGTCAGCGACTCGGTCACGTGCACGGGTCGCAAAAGTAAATTTGCGATTTACGAATGAAATGGGCATATCGTCAAAAAAAATTTCGAAAGGCAAAATGATATATACTAAAAAAAGTGACATTTTTTTTTAATTTCCCTTTGACTTATCTTACTTCCTCACTAAGTACCTCTTCCCCCATTATGAACGAATCCCATAAAGGTAAAGTGTGATCGTTTAGAGAACAATGTAAACCGTGATTGAGCATATCTAGCTAAGACAGCTTCATATTTGCAAACTAGTACGGAGTATGATATATTCCTATCAACACAAGAAGATATTGTAAAAACAATAATACAATGTATTCGCTTTACATTCTACTCCGTGTATAATACTAGCTAGTAAAAATGTAAAATACAATTATCGTTTGAAACAAAAGGATGTGGACAAAAATGATATATTAGGAGAGTGGTATTAGGTGAAATCATGTGCTTGTCACGCTACTATAGCTACCTAATTTGCATGGTTTTCTGGAATTAATAGTTACCCAAATCCGCTAAACCAATAATTAAATTGTCCATTAGCGTTTGGAACTCGTGATACATGTGTTTTCAAAGTAGCGTGTGTTTGGTAACAATGGGTTAGAGCTGAGGCTGGAGTTAGAATTGAAGACGGGGCTGGAACTCTATTAAAAAACCACTTCAAAAAGTTTTTTATTTAAGGGCTTCTATGGACTTATTTTTTCAAGAAGCCTCATTATTTTTGTGCTGAGAAACAAGACTTATCTGCTAAAACTTATTAAAAGTGAAAGCTCAAGCCCATAAAAACCCTATAAATCCCATGCCAAATACACCCGTTACGTTTGTATAATTGTATTCGTATGTATGCTAGTATATATACATGTGTTTCTATATGCATAAGTTCACGATATATAAGTATCTATATTTATACTAGTTATTTGAAGTAGATAAAATTGCATGGATCGTCCCCGTGGTTTGCATAAAATTGCATGGATCATCCCTGTACTTTTAATTGCATGGATCGTCCCTGTGGTTTGCATAAAATTGCATGGATCATCCCTGTACTTTTTTTTTGCATGGATCATCCCTGTACTTTCAATTTGTTGCGTGGGTCGTCCTTCTGCCTTATGAACGCAGGGATGATCCATGTCAAAAAAATGCAAGTACAGGGATGATCCATGCAACAAAGTGAAAGTACAGGGATGATCCATGCAAAAAAGTGAAAGTACAGGGATGATCCATGCAAAAAAAAAGTACAGGGATGATCCATGCAATTTTGTGCAAACTATAGGGACGATCCATGCAATTTTGTCTTTGAAGTAATATAATCTAATTTACAGTTTGACATAAATTTATAGTTCACGTATATTGTATGTATTAAACTTGTAAATATCGTTTATTGTATGAGCTATGGTAGAATAAAATAAAATTCATTTAAAGAGGAACGAGCAGGGGTATTTAAAAGCTCTTTTAAGTATCGATCGACAAAATTTTTAGCAACAATATTCAAGATAAATACGCACGAGTAGTAATTTTGATTATATTAGTGTTTCATAATAGTGGTGGATTCCGAAAAATTAGTAGTGGGTGTTGCAAAAGATTTAAAATTCAATCCTCTAGTTAGTTTGTTAGACCCGTGCTATCGTCACTTCTATGGAACGTCGGTCACCAAACCGACGGTGCCATTCGCCATCGATTTGGGCGTTGGTTGATGGGCCGTTGGTTGGTACGTCGAAAATCCGAAGGGAACAGACGGAGTGAAGGTGGGACCTAGCATCAACATTCCTTTCAATTTCTTTTTTTTTCTTTTTTTTTTCAGTTCTATTATTTTTGTTTTTGATATAAAAAAGATGAATATGAAGATGCCGAATAAAGAAGAAGATGAAGGGTGGGAGTGAGACCCACTAACAAGTTTTTTATATAATACGAAAAAAGAAAACAAAATATTACTCCATATTAATAAGAATAATGGGATCCACTTGAATTTATTTTTTATTTCTTAAAAATAAGTAAATAAAATGTAATGTTTTATTTTTAATTAATGTATTGTTTTTAATTTATAATATAAGGTGTTTTATTTAATTTTGTAGTTTAAATAAATAATAAATAATGTGTGAGGTCCAGAAAAAATTGAAGTATTCACTGATTGCGGTGAATTGTTCAGTTTTGTGTTCTGCTGACGTGACGCAGATGTGGTACAAACTGAAATGTTCAATTGATGTTCATTGATAAGAGTGATCTTTTATTTACTTACATATTGAGATGTACCACCTAAATATAAATGATGTCACTTCTAGAAAATCAATAATTTTTTTAAATATTTATGTTAATAAACTTTATTAGCTGATGTCACGTGTCACTGTATATCGACTATAATGTGAATCAACACCTATTCCATATCACAAAGCTCTTATTTTCATTCCAAGAGGAATCAAGTTTCATGACGCATACTTTCACATTTTGTTCTTTGATACAAAAACAATTCTTCTTCCGTCAGATATTTTTCTTTCCGAGTAATTTGACAACCAGTAAATGAAAAAAAAAGTGGAAATAATGTGAGCAAAAATGGAAGAAAGGTGTCATAAAAAGAACAAAAAAGGCCACCCATTTTATACATATAAATATTAACCATTACATAATTCTATAGTTTTTTTTAATTCTTTCTACTCATTGATTATTCATCTTCCCCACACTATTCCTTCTTCCCCACTTCAAAGTTGCAGAGAAACCCAAAATGGGTTTTTGCATTCTCCTATTCCTGATACTCCACTTTGCCGTCGGGTCAGCCCGGTTACCGGAATACCAAACCCTACTCTCCATAAAAACAGCCATAACCTCCGACACACAATCGTCACTTTCATCGTGGAACATATCCACTAGGCACTGCACTTGGTATGGTGTCACGTGCGATACTAAACGTCACGTGATCTCATTGGACCTCACTGGACTTAACCTCACCGGAACACTCTCTCCCAGCATCGGAAACCTCAACAACCTCGTCAACTTCACCATCGCCGTCAACAACTTCATCGGACCTATTCCGCCGGAACTCTCATTCATCTCCGGTCTCCGTCTCCTTAACCTCTCCAACAACATCTTCAATTCCACTTTCCCCCCACAACTTTCTAACCTTAAAACCCTCGAAATACTTGATCTTTACAATAACAACCTCACCGGAAACCTTCCCACCGGCGTAACGGAAATGCCCAACCTCCGGCATCTTCACCTCGGTGGAAACTATTTTTACGGTGACATTCCGGTGGAGTACGGCCAGTTTCCTAACCTCGAATACTTAGCCGTCTCCGGCAACGAACTCACCGGAATTATCCCGCCGGAGATCGGAAAGTTAACGAATTTGAAATATCTTTACCTGGGTTATTACAATGTTTACACCGACGGTATACCGCCGGAGATTGGGAACTTAACAAACCTTATTCGCTTTGATGCCGCAAACTGTGGGCTCACCGGTGAAGTTCCGGCGGAACTGGGTAAACTTCAAAACCTTGATACCATATTTTTACAGGTTAACGGGTTATCTGGGTATTTAACAAAAGAGCTTGGAAATTTAAAATCTTTAAAAAGTATGGATCTTTCTAACAATATATTCATCGGTGAGATACCGGAATCATATGGGGATTTAAAGAATCTTACTTTGCTTAATTTGTTTCGAAATAAACTTCATGGGTCTATACCGGAATTTATAGCTGAGTTGCCGGAATTAGAAGTTTTACAATTGTGGGAAAATAATTTCACTGGAAGTATTCCTGCAAATCTTGGGAAAAATGGAAAGTTGCAGTATGTTGATTTGTCTTCAAATAAATTAACTGGATCACTTCCTGTTAGTTTGTGTAATGGGAACAAGCTTGAAACTTTGATCACATTGGGGAACTTTTTGTTTGGGCCGATACCGACGGAGCTTGGGAAATGTAAGTCGTTGAGTCGAATTCGAATGGGAGAGAATTATTATAATGGTTCGATTCCGAAAGGGCTGTTTAGTTTGCCTAAGTTATCACAGGTTGAGCTTCAAGATAATCTTCTTACAGGAGAGTTTCCAGAAACCGAGTTTGTTTCTATTAGTCTTGGTCAAGTGAGTTTGTCGAATAATCATCTAACGGGTTCGCTGCCTGCTAGTATTAGTAACTTCTCCGGTGTGCAAAAGTTTTTGCTTGATGGTAATCAGTTCACGGGTCGAATTCCTGTTGAGATAGGGAAATTGCAGCAATTGTCAAAGATTGATTTTAGTAGAAATAGATTCTCTGGTGAGATTGCACCAGAGATCAGTCAGTGTAAGCTGTTGACGTATGTAGATCTTAGTGGAAACGAGCTTTCGGGTGAGATTCCTACTGAAATCACTGGTATGCACATTCTGAATTATTTGAATGTGTCGCGTAATCGTTTAGTAGGTAGCATTCCGACATCTATAGCATCAATGCAGAGCTTGACGTCTGTTGATTTTTCATATAATGATCTTTCTGGCTTGGTTCCGGGCGCTGGTCAATTTAGTTACTTTAATTACACCTCATTTGCGGGGAACCCAAAGCTTTGTGGGCGATATTTAGGACCATGTAAAGATGGGATTGCTAATAGCACTAATCATCCACATTCAAAAGGTTCACTCTCTTCTGCCGCAAAGCTTTTGCTTGTTCTTGGGCTGCTTTTCTGCTCCATTGTGTTTGCACTTGCAGCAATCATAAAAGCTCGATCTTTGAAACGAGCCAGTGAAGCTCGAGCATGGAAGCTCACAGCTTTCCAAAAATTAGATTTTACATGTGACAATATTCTTGATAGTTTAAAAGAAGATAACATTATAGGCAAAGGTGGAGCAGGGATTGTTTATAAAGGGGTAATGCCAAACAATGAGCTTGTGGCTGTTAAGAGGTTGCCAGTTATGAGCAGGGGTTCAGCTCATGATCATGGGTTCAATGCCGAGATTCAGACCCTAGGGAGGATTAGACACAGGTATATCGTAAAATTGTTGGGATTCTGTTCAAACCACGAGACAAATCTACTGGTTTATGAGTATATGCCTAATGGGAGTTTAGGTGAAATGCTTCATGGGAAGAGAGGTGTTCATTTGTATTGGGATACAAGATATAAGATTGCTATCGAGTCTGCAAAAGGGCTTTGCTATCTCCATCATGATTGTTCACCTTTGATCCTTCACCGAGATGTAAAATCCAATAATATACTTTTGGATTCCAATTGTGAAGCCCATGTGGCAGATTTTGGTCTTGCTAAGTTCATACAGGATTCAGGCGCTTCAGAATGTATGTCCGCCATCGCTGGTTCTTATGGATATATTGCACCAGGTATGATTTTGTAATCTTAGCTACTAAAACCTTTATCAAGTTTATCTTTTGACATGGGTTTGTTTTCTTATTGAGCATAAATGTATACGGTTGCAAAGTATTCATATTAAGTGTATGATTTTTTAACATGGGTTTGTTTTTGAGTAATCAAGAATATATCTTTTTGGTTGAAGAGGATGGTTACGCACTGAAGTTAAGTTTTCTTTTTTATAATGAGTATGTTTTTAGATTGATCGATCTTTTATTTATATCTTAAAGAGAAGAGTAAAAATCGTATCCATCTTTTGGCTGCAGTATATGCATATATACTCACTAAGGTTTATGGTTTTTTTTATAAGGTTTGTTTTTCCATTGATCAAGAATCTAATTTTTTGGCTTGCAGAATATCCATATGCACTAAAAGTTAATCTAAGACATGGGTTTGTTTTTTTTATTAGATTTATAATGTATCTTTTTGGTTGCAGAATATGCATACACACTAAAGGTTGATGAGAAGAGTGATGTGTATAGTTTTGGTGTAGTTCTGTTGGAACTGGTAACTGGCAGGAAACCAGTTGGGGAATTTGGAGATGGTGTAGACATTGTGCAATGGGTGAGAAAGATGACAGGTGGTAATAAAGAACATGTTTCAAAAATTGTGGATCCTAGACTCCCAAATGCTCCCACACATGAGGTGATGCATGTGTTTTATGTAGCCATGCTTTGCGTTGAAGAACAAGCAGTAGAACGCCCGAAAATGAGAGAAGTTGTACAAATCTTAACGGAGGTTCCCAAGACTCCAGTCACCAGAGAGGGAGGAGATTCGATTGCTGCCATTAATGTCGCTACAGATTCACCTGTTTTGAGATCACCGTCACCACCACCACCACCAGGTATTGTGGAATCACCTATCACTGTTGCAAACAACGGCACTGTACTAACCCAACTACGTGATCTTTTAAGCACCTGAGAAAAATAATGTTGGGTTAGTTGCTCTTTTCTAGGATTGCAGTAGGGTTTTATATAGTTTTTAATGTGATTTGTATATATAGGATTTAGTCTTTGGTAACTAAGCAGTGATTACTTCTTGATGTGTTTTGTTACCACAGTGGTGCTTATCTACTTGAACATGAAGCAACCAACTAATTAAGGTAAGAGGATGTTTGGTGAATAACTCTAAGCACAAAACGTTGTTCGTTTAATCTCATAAGCTGAGTTAAGCAGCAGTAATGCTCCGCGTCAATCATTTTAACGTTGAACGGTTGCATACAAAAACGAAACACGCATATGTAAAATACAGTCATATTTTAAAATCCTTTTTTAAGCTTGCAAAAGTGTTCTTTACTTAGAGGGTGTTATGTATCTCTAGTTCTTTAGGACTTTTGAAGTTGAACCAATTTGACCGGACAATGAAATGACATACCTAAGATAGAGTAATGATATGTCTACTGCTGCTCTAGATCGTCGTAAGTTTGACATAGGCCAGATCAACATGGATAACTCTCTTTACCTCCAGTTTCAGGAACCACAATTTTCTTTGCAGCCTTAAAATGCCTTTATTTGAGCTTACAGTGTTCTTTCTGGTCTACTGAAATGAAATTCTCCTGGCGTTCCCCATCCACAAGAGGGATGTCATATGGATTCTTAATTTCTTAGTGGCCTTGACGATTATATCCATATGAAACGTGAGTCTGTCTTTTTGGTACCTACAAGCAATCTTTTAAGCCAAAGTTTATGTTCGATGGGTTCATAAGCAGTAGCAAAGTTTTAGTTCGAGTCAGGTTTCAAGATCAAGTCTCCATTTCAAGTTATTGGGTGTCAAGATTCTAGAATCAAGTCTTCACTTCAAGTCCTATTAGTTTCAAGTCATCGTCACTAGGTGGTTTAGAATGGCTCATTAATGATATTTTTTCTTAATCTCTTATATCAGTATATATTATCTCCTTTTGCCAAAATATAAAGTATATTAATTAATTGGAAATAGGTTACTATTTGATATCGTCTAGATAACACAAAATTGTTATCGTTAGAATTTACATCGAAAAGAATTTCATTTATAACATTAACAGAATACTTAACATTTTATTCATTTTAAAATTAATACTATCACATTTTGCTGGTAATTGGCCTTTTTAACATTTTACTTGTTTTTCTAATACGAACTTTTACACTTTCTGACAAATCCTGGGTTCACTTTCGGGACTTGGAGTGGTGTTGAAAAGGAGGGACTGTGTTGGTAGCAGACAAAAATATAAGCCAAAAATAGCACATGTGGGTTCCTCATGAGTTACATATATATTTACAAAAAACTATGAAACTAGTTAAAATAAAAACCCATGTTTATGATTTGACCATTCATTTATGATTTGAAGAAGATCTGCAAATCAGACACGATATATTTTTGGTTGATGTATTATATCAAGTACTCCTCCACTACATTATAAGATTTGCATACAAAAAGATATTTCAATTGAATAATATCATATTAACAGGCATGTTATATACCTGATAAATAAATTGTTAATACATTATCTCCATACATGTTCAAATATATACTCATTTTTTCAATTTAAAGGGTTTAGTAACAATAATAATAAGTTGGGAAAATGATCCGTAATGTTAACATTACGTAAGCTTACGTAATGTTAGTGAGAATGAGGGATCATTTATGTACATTTGAGAAAGTTAGTGATCAAACTGTAAATAATCTTCTTCCTTTTAGCCTTAACATTACCTAAATTAGGTAATGTTAACATTACATATGCTTTCCCCTAATAAGTTTCATAAATTTTGTTTATATTTGGCTTTTCTGTCTAAAGGCAAAACATGAATTTTCAATGGTCGTCTGTCATGGGCTGTTGGTGGGTTATTAAATTATATTGGCCCGTCTGATTTGATTAGCCGGTAACAAAGAATTAATCCATTGCGGAATCAACTCATGTTGGGTGCATCTTAGCAAGGCTTCTCAAAGCCCATATGTTTTTTTTTTTTTTGGCTTATCATAAAAAAAAGAGATACTTGTGAAGTTGTGATCGAGTTGTATAGTTTCATAACATACTAATGTACTCGTGTGTTTTATCCCTCATGCATCATTTCTTCTCTGATTGTAACTTATAATTCAATATGCATTTTATTAATTTCACATTGTCGTTTACTAAATTAGAAACTTTATAATTGTATATGCTGTTCATTTGATAGTTTGCATTTAATATTATTACGTCCTTTGCTTTAAGATTGTGAATTGAAGCTGAATAGTGAATACATAACTTTTAAACATCAAAAGATTGCATGAAAAACTATTATGCCTTTGTCGGTTTCTCTGAATGCAAAATTTAAAAGATGATATGTACGTACCGTCAGTGTTATATTTGGTTATTTATGATAAAAGTTCCCCATTCATACAATTTGAAGAGGTTGTTGATTTTTGCTGATGAGAATCGAAAGTCTGTGACGAAAGATAAGAGCCAGCCTCAGTAGGCAAGGATGCTTGCCATTTGACTGACCAATTCAGTGGCTCGTGTGCAAGGACCCTAGCTAGCTTGAAGCGCTAGTGGCAAGTCATCCTTGGCTACAAAAACAGACTCATATCATCATCATAGGCCTTCCTTCTCGTAATCTAAACTCGCTCATTTTCACATTTGATGCTATTTTTGGCATCCAAACAATCACTATATATATAGGCCGCTGATGAATGAGAATCGTTGAATGCAGCAAGTAGATCATGTCTATATATACGTTGAATCAAATTATTACAACTTTCTTATCGTAAAAATGCTATATGCGTTTGTCATTGTACAAAGAGTGAATATATTCGGTTACTAATTGATGAATTCAACCCGACCAACCATGCACTGTGATTCCGGATTGTTGCATGCTAGATCTTGAATATATGATCAAACTGATAACATTCTTATTCTTCTTGACAGAAACTTGCCCATTTCATTTTGTTCATACTTAAATGTGTCTTGATCAACATCCACATTGTAGCAATGAGACGTCTATTCTCGTTTTCTCTAGAACTGTTTATTTGTTTTTCTGAAAATCTTTAATTGCATCTAAACAAGTCAATGGTTGGAGAATTTGATTCTATGAGCAACTTGTGAAGCCGAAATACAACGAGAGAACATATTATCCACTTTGAGATTCATAACATATAATACAATTCATAATATGGACGCGTGCTAACATGTAATTTAGCCATCCAGAATAAATTCTACTTACTGTCAAATATCTCGAATTCTTTTAGGTCATTTTAAAATATTAATTGAGAAAAAGTACACATTAATTAATAGCTAGCGTGCTATATATATATGTAGGTTGTGTGCATAGATTGATCAAGAGAACACATTATCAAGAGTGCGTAAGCTAGACTACATAAAATAAATGGCATGGAAGGATGGTGTTAGGGGAAGTTAAGGATTTTTTGTGGCAGCCAAGGATGACTTGCCCTGCCCAATTTGTAGGGTTCTTATGTCACATATTTGTGCATAAATATGAATAATCGTATAGAATCAAATTAAAGCCCTCAGATTGGTGTGAAGGTAGGTTGTCTGCGGCTGACATGAAAGGTTCTTCATTCTCACCTTAGACCTATTGATCACTTCTTTATTTGTTTCAAACACTTGATCAAGTTTTTTGTACATTCAATCTATTGAGAAAACCTTGCTATTATTTGGTAGTGCTGGTTAATCAACAATAATCGTTGAGCTCGGTTAATTATGCTTTTCATAATATTAGACATTTTCTTTCTTAATAGTTAGCTAGGTCCTTACCAAAAAAACGATATATAGATGTAATGAAGATGACAAAGTTAGATTTGGAATGACTTTGTATATATACACACACTCTTAAACTCAATTCGTGACCCTTTCCGTTTCATATTCAATTCCTAAGATTACATTTGCTTAAATTTCCTAAGATATATAAAAGAAGGATGGATCATGATCATGACTCAGCTCGTTTGGTTGGAAAAAGAAAACGACATTTTTCAATAAATATCGGAGTATAATGTTATGCATGATTTAACTTTTAAATGCACACTCAGTACTCTTGATGTATTTTATCCGCTTATTAATATTTTTTATTTATCTCAAAATATGTGTCGAATTCTAGAAATAAATATGCGTTAATATAATTCATTAGCTTTTCCATCTTATCTCTAACTTAAAAACTACATAAACCTGATCAAATAATTGACATATAATAATGGGTGAGCATTGAAATTGTCATTATACTAAGGTGGTGTTTGTCTACGTAAAATATCTATTTTCAACTTAATTACAAATAATTTTAAGATGGAGAGAGTAATTGATCTATGCGTTTGACTTTGAATGCATTACCTTTTTTCATTAATAAACATTAAACATAACTTTATCTTCAGGAAAAATAAATGTCATTGGTTCCAAACAAGTTTGTGTAGAGCTCAATGGCTCAACTTAATAATTAATGGGTCAAGATTCCAATAGATCGATGGTGAATCGAATGTGAAAATTACAACTTATGTATTCGAATTTTTCCTTTTCGAATACACGATGAGCTGACTTGGGGTCTAAAAAACTATGGGAATATATATAATTTCCTTTTTAAAAGTTAGTTAAAAGAATTTGGGAACAGATCATGTGTTTGCACGTCTAGTTTACTTCTATGGCTACATATATATATGAAATATTATTATATAATTAGAAAATCAGCAAATTGTTCAAGGTGATATATATAAAACTATTTGAATAATTAAATTCCATTCATGGTTCTTAAACTTTATTGATGTTTGTCAATTATGTCAAATATTGTTATCAAATAAACGTTAATAGATGACTTATGGCCAATGTTTTAAAACCCGGGTTTTTAATCGAACCGGATTAGTGTCGATTTCTGGTCGGACCGGTTGAATTGGTTGGGCCGGAAGGTCGGACCAGATTTGTTAAAAACCTTGAAAATCTATTATATACATGGAGCAAAGGCATACAAAATTCAACAACAAAGCTAACAACAAAGTCATACAAATATACTAATCAAGTATCGTTTATACAAATATACTAATACAAGTGTTTGAATTAAGTATAATTATCCATTTTTGTCTCTGTAAACATACAACCATCAAATTACTCAACTATATTAATATCGTTTTTGTCTCTGTTAAGATCTACTACATTAATATCATTTTAGGAACTGCATTAACACTAAAAATGTAACATCCTCTCTATGAGACTGGTAATTTCTTATTTGAATTGGTTATTAAATGTGTTAGAAATTATTTGATATTATTGTGGATTGTGGATAGTAAAATATTACATGTTTTAATCTGTTACAGTTGACGGTAAAATAAAGTAATTATTATCGCAAATGGTTTTTAGGTTCCAGACAATATATTTATAAGGGAATAGTTTTAAGTGGATACGGAGTCGGTTAAAAGTTGGGCCGACCTATTTATTTTCACTTTCCCAAAATGGAAAGTTATTCCATTCTTTGAAACCTAGAACCACAAAACAAGAAACTTAAACTTGAAATTAGATTATAGAGCTGTGATCTTGAGCTTGAATCAACCTTATCATCTTCTTTAATTCATCACCATCAAGTTGTAAGTTGAATTTTGAATTTGTTCATAACTTGTTTGATTTAATTTGATACATAAGTGATCTTGGTGATATGTAGATGATATGAAAGTTGATGTTTGGTGTTACTAGTAGTTTTGTTACTGATTGTTATAGTATAGATGCAAGGAACTGAGTTTTTGTAAGTTGTGTTTAAAATTCGGGTTATGAGGTTTTGCTGGGTGAAAGTGATGATACAGGGGTTGGTACCCGGCTGGTAGTACCCATACCCGGCGGGTAGTGAACCAAATGAGGGAACTCGACGGGTAAACCGGGAACCTGGCGGCTTCTCTAACCTTTAAAACTCGATTTTGTTCTGTTACCATGAAACTCTAATTCTCCCGGAGGGTTCGGGTTTGACCCGGCTGGTAGGCCTAGTACCCGACGGGTACTTAGGCTACCCGGCGGTTAGTAACTTGTTTTGTGACTTTTTGTTGTAACTTCAACATGTGTGTTAATTGTTATGTATTAGCAATCTTGTATTTAATTATTGAATGGTATAAGAATATAAGTTATGTATTATGGAAAATATGACTAACTTATATTTGATTGTTATTCTCAGATCAGCAGAGGACTCGGCGAGATAAGACAGCTGAGTAAGTAAACTGAGACAATCAGGTGAGTGGATTTGAAACTCACAGTTTGATTTGGTTGTGACAGTTTGATTGCAATTAGTAATTATATATTACTATTGATAGACTGATTAGTTGAGATAATACGCTAGCATGATTTGATTGTGTGATTAGTTGGGCCATTGGGCTAGTATGTATAATTAAGAGGTCAACTTGATGGAAGGTTGAACTTATTTGCTATTGTTGATCAACATAGGGTTGTGTACATGAGTTGATGAAGATTAGTAATAAGCTAACGGTTAACCACTGTTTTGGCCTGCAGTTGGTTTAAGTGTTCTGAGAGGGCCACCCGGCACAGGGTTCTTAGGAACCACCGTTTCTCTTGAGATTATTTGTTTACATTATTGATTGTGAACATACTTATTATGTTAAGTCGAATTGTAGTTGATTATTCACTCATTTAGCTTCTTGCTAATTCCAATCCCTTTACTTCCTGCATATTATGTTTGATAGACGGGCGGGCAGGAAGTTATGTTTTGAGGAAATGCTTGACACGAGCTTAACTCTGATATATTTTTGGATAATGTAACGATATAACACCTAGTGTTTTGAATACTTAATAGTAAATGGTTTTGAACTGTTAGGTAATATGTTTGTTAATGTTAATGTTTAAAGTTGGAAAAAAGTTTATGTACATTTTTAGTAATGTATAGTAATGAGGAAAATTTTAAATCTACGCTTCCGACAGGTAAAATCATATAATAATGGTTTTTAGATAGAGGGGTGTTATAAAAAATTACTCAACTACTTGATTGTCGATCAAACTCTACTACTCTGTTCCATATTGAAAATTTGTTTACAACTTCAAAGTCATGTTTTTAGTTCAATGTTTATGCTTAATTGTAAACTGTTTAAATGATATGCTAAATATATATTTATACATTAGGTATGAAAATACAACTAACAATTACACACAAAAATATAAGTTAAACAACCAAGATTTTAGGAACTGCGTTTGATTTTTTGGGGGTTATTAATTTAATTAGATTGCAAAAAAAAGGTAAATTACTTTGACCCGGGTCAATACTCTTTTCTTGGTCTCGGTCCGACCGGCCGGCCCAAGCGGCCAGTTAACGAGTCAAATTATCGAAAAACCTGAGTTTTTTGAGCCGGAATCCCCTAAATTTCCAGTCCGACCGGGCCGGTTGAACCGGATCTTAAAACATTGCTTATGGACATACTAAACAACTTGGTATATTATATGAAGTTATTATGAATTGAATTTCATAGCGTACGTAATTTAAAAAAATTCTAGTGTCATTATACTAAAAGTTTATTAAGAAAATATGATACTTAAAGAAAAAGAAGTCGAATTAAAATCATTAATATAATTTATTGTACTACAAAAAACATAATTATGAAAAATTCTTAAAAAATTATATAATTGTCAATAGTACTTTATTGGGATAAAAAATGATTTTTTATTTCATTTTAATTTTTGTGATTATAATTAAATTGAACTTATAAAAAAACATATCTTCTTTAATATACATTGGTAATTATATTATCATTTGATAAAATTTACCCTTGGTCACTGCAAGCTAACTTATATTGTTGATTGTAACGCCCCTAAAATATGTAAGTTTAAATTATTAAAATACGTTTATATTTTAGTTTATATGTATATTTAATATGCTAAATGTTTAAAGTAACAAGATTGTTAGAATTGGTTAGTGGGACTAACCAAATAAGAAAAAGCATGTTAGAAGGACCAATTATGTAAATATGAAAAGTATAGGGGAGGAGTATGTAAAATGATTTAATAAAACTCCCTACTGCATTCTAAAATCCTCCAGATGATTTTCATTACGAATATGTGCGTGAGGTTGAGAGGGAAAACAAGAACCAGGTGCAAGAATCAACAATCGAGTTAGGGTTTATGTGATTGAAGTTAGTAATCATCAAATTAAGTGTTCTTAAGGTATGTATGACCCTTAATTGAGTTTAATTCCATGTTTGATTGAAAATCTATGAACCCTAGAATCATGAAAGTGTATGAAAGCTAGTTAATTTGATTAATCAGTGTTCCATGTATGTTAATAAGCTAAGTAGTATGTGTAATTCATGTTAAATTGAATAGAGAAAACTTAATCATGTAAAATTGGGTATAAGTAAGTTCTTGTTTATGTGGGTAATGATGTATGAGATAATAATAATGATGAGATGAATGATTAATACCCAAATTCATGTGATTTTGATACTAGTATATGGAACACTTATGAAAAAGATAGGTGTTAGTAAGTTAGCACCTAATTATGTGATTAAGTTAAAAGTTATGAGATTAAGTAAAAGTGTTAAGATATGTGTTAGAGGTCTAGCACCTTGTTAATGAGATTAAAGTTAAGAAAATATGTAAAGTGTTATGTTAATTGAATTGTATTATATGTCTATGTGTATAGGTGATCAAGAAAGACAAACAAGTTCAAGTAAATTGCTTATACAAGATCAAGGTAACTAGATGGATATGAATGAATGATGAGTCAAGTAATGAGCGAGTCATTAGCTTGACATGTTCCGAGTAATGAGTCATGAACATTAGCTCGGTATTAATGTTAACTAGTAGTAGTTAACATGATGATGATGTTTAAGGATCCTTAATGTGATGATGTTTATGTTAAAGTTAAAGTTTCCATTACTTACTAAGCAATTGCTTATGTGTTATGTTTAACATGTTTCAGGTGAGCCAAGTGTGAATAGGGGTGACTTAGGCAAGGGACACGTTTGATGCTAGTGGTGGAGCTTGTTACTCGGCTTTGGTAACAAGTCTTATCCCTTTTTGATCATGCTCTAGATATGATAGTTACACCCCCGTTTGTAAAGTTTATGACACTAACCAAGTTTTGTAAAGAATGTTAAGTCTTACTTGAAATGGTACATGATGTTTGTTGAAAGTCAAAGTTATGGTGAGACTTATATGTTAAAAGCTTGAATGTATGAAAAGTGAGAAAGTAATGTTAAATAAGAAAATTTGAGTTATGAAAGTCAAAAGTGTCATATTTTGATGTTAAGGTTAAATGATGATGTTAGCAAGTTAGTTTGACTTATTTAAGTTAATTGGGTAAGAATTGACCAATAAAGTGGGTCAATATGGTCAAAGACCCAATCGGGTCATTTTGGTGTTCAAATGGGCAACCAATGAGGTTATGAGTCAAAATTGAGTTATACTCAAATATAGTCAAATGCTATGGCACCAATAAGTTGTAAATTGTGACACCCGTCAAATTAGGACTAGTAGTTAGTGCCTAATCAAGTTTTAATACATGTAATTAGTTCTGTGTTAAGCTAATTAATGTATCAACATATATATTGATGAATATATATACAAGTATGCGATTTGATTAAATCGTACAAGTTTCAAAGCGAATGCAATTCGATGCAATTAATATGGACGTTGGTGAACAATTTTATTAAATAATATAATATAATATTATTTAATAACGCAATTATATCCAAAATATTATTTAGATAATATTTCAATTCAAATTCGTATCGTACAAACAAGGACTACACGATTAGATTATTAAACGCGCAAACAAATCGAAACAAGTTAAAGTTATATTTTATAACGCAACCATTAAGTATTTGGTAAAATACTTCAACGAACATATTGGGTAATTATTCGTATTTTAAAACGTATAAAATAAAGATCGAATGTTTAAATGATCGAGTAAACGAACACTACAACTAACATAAATTGGGAAGAAATAATTTAACCCACCACACCTCAAGGGGGACCCACGAACTGCAGCAACATGGGGAAACCACACCTCTTTTCTTTGGTAACTTACACACTTCAACCTCCTCACTTTTTCATTTTCTTTTGCACACTCAACCTCCATTTCCCTCCTCCTTCTCTCTCCTCTCTCTCTAAAAACGTGGGAATCAGCCACAAGACCAACCACAACCACCCTAACACCACATTGAGCTACCATAAGTCCACCATACAACCGCCGTCGGCCGCCAAGTCGGGAAACTTCAAGAAAACAAGCCGTCGCTTTCTTTTCTCCTTCTTCTCACCATTTTATTGTAAGGACTCTTTTATTTTCATAAGTTCTACTTTCTTTATGGTTATAGACATGTGTTAGTGTTTACTCAACTTCTACATGTCCAAAACATTAACCGAAACGCGATTTAAAACTTGTAATCTTTAGCTATACCTCCTGCCCAGAAATATGGTCAACTTCCACGATTTTTATAAAATTCATAACTTGACTAAAACGTATGAGACCAGTGCCATAACCTCAGAAAAATTGTTAACTTTAAAAAGTTCTTCTTCAGCGACTTCCAGAAATTCACGTATTTTTGTGTATAACTCGATCTTTGGATGAATGTCTAATTTGGACCAAATCTGGCCACCCTTCATAAACATTTTTGTTTAAAATAGTAAATGAACTCATAAAAGTACCATAAAGTGCAGAATTTAACAAAACATCTAGGAGAAGATGTGTGATTTTTGGTAGGTCTTGATTCGACCTTGAACTAGTCGAAACGAGAGGACAAAAATGAGTAAAATCTGGTGGGATAACCCTTTAAGTCACTGACCCACCATCAGCGACTAGTGACTTAGACCAGCGACACTTACCCAAGTGACGCTTATAGCGTCACTTACCTTAAGTAACGCACAGAGTGACGCCCTAAGTGACGCCTAAAACAGAATATCACTAACAGTGGCAACGAGATAACAGTGGGAGTTATAACTAACAGTGGCAACGAGATAACAGTGGGAGTTATAACTAACAGTGGCAACGAGATAACAGTGGGAGTTATAACTAACAGTGGCAACGAGATAACAGTGGGAGTTATAACTAACAGTGGCAACGAGATAACAGTGGGAGTTATAACTAACAGTGGCAACGAGATAACTGTGGGAAAGTTACAACTAACAGTGGTAACGAGTTATAACTGACAGTGGGAAAGTTATAACTAACAGTGGTAACGAGTTTAGTGAACAGTGGTAACAAAGTATAACTTGTATTCTAGAAAATCATTAGTCCGTCAATCCTTATTGTCACAGGAAACAGAAAAATACTTTTATGCTAAGTATTTAAAAACACTACACTTACAAGATATACAAGCACAATGAATTACATAATACTTCAATTACTATTACACCTCCGTCACCAACGGGCCACACTTATTTACAAAATGATCACAAATGTACAAACAAATACTTGGACATAACTAGTTGAGTGGACAACTAGCATGAATGGTCTGTTGAGACATCTACTCACTCATATAACGTTGCGCGTTTTGAACGCCCGACAGGTTACAAGTCTTCGGACATCAATACACAGCAAATCAATTCAAGTTTATTTTAATAAACACTCAAGGCTCAGGTGAGTCTCATGGCCCCTATTTTACTGCTTTTCAATCAGGGGTGTGATATTATTGCTCGTTTTGTTTTACAAGTAGAACGCAAGTACAATTCAATCAAATACTACATGAGTTGTTTTCAACTAATCAATAAAGCCCTCCATAACATAGTCTGGTAATACATCTGTAGCGTGAATGTTACTATATGATATCATATAGGATTGACAATCCTCGTCCGGGTTATCACGCACTAACTGGTCAAACGGACGTATTAGCATTTGGGAAGACGAGTGTAGATTAGGCACTCGTAGGAGGCAACTCAGTTGGGTTTCCTTAATTGGACCTGGCACTCAAGTTAAGCTCAGACTATGTGCTCATGGCTGTATAACTTTTATTTTGCTTAATTGCATTTTAAATTCAATTACATTATAAAATCTTACGGTTCATACAAATATGTGTTGACATACAAACCTGTGAGCTCACCAGCGTTTCGCTGACCCATTTTAGCATGTATCACAGGTGACCAGCAGTAGGTTGGACTGCTCAATCCAGAACTATTAGCTCGAGTCAGCATGCAAACAATCAGAGATTTAGCTGTATTATTATATTTTGTATAGGTTAATTATGTACTTAAATCTCTCAATATCAAACTGAGCTAATGTAAACAATATTTTGATGTAAACTTTTATTTTATCAATATCAATGTAAAACGACGCATGTAGTGGTCGTTCATTATATCTTTTGTGCTGTGTATATTGATTAGTCGCGCCCCGACCCGATTCGCTTCCGCAACCCGAATTTGGGGGTGCGACATAAATAATGTATTGAAAGTATGGTCAAAAGCTTAGAATCAGAATGTGAGTGGTTTGAAAGTTAGTATATCAATATTTTGGTCAAAAATGGCCTAAAACTCGTCTACGGGTCAAATCCCGATAAAATGTGAAATTTGAAAATGTGAAAATGAGGAAAGTTACTTATTGTTATAGTAAAGGTGCCTGCAAAATTTCATGTCTTAATTCATAACGAGTAAAAATTTATGCGTGTTTGAAGTTGGTTAAAAAGTTGACTTTTGCTGACTTTCAGAAATAGGGCATAGACACGCGATCCCAGAAAATTTTCTGGATCGCGTGAGTTAGTGCAAATTGTGATCAGAAAAATTTGTTCTTAGCTACAAGATCCCAGAAATTTTCTAGGATCGCGTATGATAGTGTATTTTCGAAACAGAAAGTTTTTCAAGTGCTTACGCGATCCAATTTCCTTCCAGGATCGCGTATCAATGTAGAAAATGAATATTTTTAGTTTTTAAAAGTCCATTTTAGCTATGGAACTTTATTATAAATCAAGTATATAATTGAAGTAGATGTGGGACATTGTCAAAAGTGTGTAAAAAAAAATGGTCACGTTTTCGGGGTGTTTTATTGATGGGCATGATTGATTCTTCGGGGGAAAAAATAAAGCTGAAATAGTTGATTGAATGGGATGCCGGCATGAGGAAATTGAAAAATATAGTAATATATTTTGTTTTTAATCAGAAACTGAAAAATAATTGGGTAAATTCAACATAATTTCCGGCCTTATTTCATGGATTAGTTTGAAATGTTATAGACTTTGTCCCCCTCAAGTTAATATACATCTATCTTATAGTCTTCAATCTTGACAGTTAGTTATTACTTACATAAAATTGGGCTGCTAAGGATTTGTAATTAGTTATTATTATATGTTTAGATATATTTTATATGTTAATTGTAGGATAAGATTGCGAGTCGAGTTGAGTCGAATTAAGTTATAGCTCGAGCTAAAATCGATTGCTTGATGTGCCTTCATGGCGTTTGAAGCTCAAATGTGACTTAAAATTGATTCTTATTGTCCAAGTTATGTTAATTTTTATACAAACAAGTTACAATTACGGATGACAATGGATCGGATGATGACATATCCACCTCTAAATCTCTTTAAATATTTTCGTTCATGTTACAACAACCAGATTTGCCTGCAAACAGGATATTCTTTCCTGTCATTCAGTTTTTCTTAAGATCACGAATACATCATGCTCTCAGTGTACATGTGAAGAATATCTACGAAAGACATATTCATTTAATTTCAACTCATCCATCCATATCCATATAAGATGGATTAAGCGGATTAATGGATGTCCGTTGGATATTCTAAAAATGTTAAAAAAAATCTAATATTAAATGAAACCAACAAATATTGTAACAAAAAATAAATATAATGTAACATACGAATACGAAAATCTATTTACAAGAGCGTATAATGGCAATGAAGCATAAGTGGTTACAATTACAAGTAAACGTATATCTTGACAAATGAAAATGTTTAATCTCTATGTTTATCGATTAATCACACGTGTTTTAACAAGTTTAACTCATCGATCTCGATATATAAGTTAAGCTTGACTTTTAATAAGTCTTGAGTTTGAGCGCAAACTAGATATAAAATTTAATTTATTAGGTCGGCTAAGTGATTCGACTCATTTGTACCCTTTGCATAACTCTAAAGATAGAGTATTTTGAATGGCAACTAATTTTGTGCTTAATTGTAAGTCTGTTGTCCTTTTTTCGTCTAGTCATCACCATATATTTTTTAATTTTTATTTTAATTAAGCAAAATTGAGTAATCTGGTTTAATAGGATTTTTGACAATATAGGATATCCTCCTTTTGAATACGAGTTTTTTATATTGGTTAAAGGAGGGGGAAAAAATCAGTAGGACTCAATTTGGTTTAAAACTAAATTACTAAATTATTAGTCACAAACCACTTAGCCTATAACATCCTTCAAATTAATGAAACCACACCTATAATAAAACATTATATTATTAAATATAATTAATATACGGGATTTGCTAACGTGTGCCTCGTGACATACGTTAGAGTGCATTTAATGAAGTCAAAATTTTCTTAAATATTAATATTTACATTTAATACTTAATTCAATCTAATTATTTTTTTTATGCATATATTAATTACAAATTATATTTTTTAAAGAAATTTTAACTTTGTTAAATGTACTTTAACGTGTGAGCACACGTTATCAAAACCCTTCATATATAAACACACTAATCTTTTTTGAATTCTTCAAAGATTTTGGCAATATTTATGGACGTGATTGTTATATAAAGCCTCCCTGTTCTCATGCTACTTCAACAAACACAACTTTACGTACGTACTCTTAATTTCTATACAAGTCAAACCTTCTCGCCCTCACTCATTAGTCCAATCTAAATCTGAAATCTCATTCCAACGAACTACTTCTTCATTCTCCGTTAAATGCGCCAACCCCATCTCCGATCAATCCATGGAACCCACCACCGTACCACCACCACGTCCTCACCGTAAACCCAAGGTTTGTTTCTCATTCGCCGCATATTCTAAAGAACTAATCTCCTATCTCCACCACCATTCCACAATCCCCATCGCCACCGGCCTCACGGAATTCGAATTAACCACCATCGAATCAACCTTCAACTTCTCATTCCCGCCGGACCTCCGTTCCATCCTCCGTGAGGGCCTTCCGGTCGGCCATGGCTTCCCCAATTGGCGATCATCTTCACCGCAACAACTCGATATCTTAATCAACCTCCCAATCTTGGGACTCTGTAAAGAAGTTCACCGGAAAAGATTCTGGCATCGCCGGTGGGGTCCACGGCCAGTGGATGATGATAAAGCTGTCGACTTGGCAAAAGGGTTCTTGAAAAAGATTCCGATTCTTGTTCCGGTTTACCGGAATTGTTATATCTCAACTAACCCGTGTTTATCGGGTAATCCGGTTTTTTATGTAAACGGGTTGGACATTAAGTTGTGCAGTTACGACGTCGTTGGGTTCTTTCAACAGAATGAGTTTAATAATAGTAGTGATGGTGTAGTTAAAGTTAGAGACCTAAATAAAGGGATGAAATTGAGTCATTTCTTGAGTGCGCCGGTGTGGGCGGCTACGGCGGCGAGAAGGGTGGAGTTTTGGTCGGAGATGGTGGAGCTCCGGCGTGGGTGGTGGTGGGGTGGGAGTGAGTTGGGAAAGTGTTTGGAGGATGTAAGGTTGAAGTTGAGAAATGGGGGATGGAATGAGGATGACGTGGATGATATGATGATGTTAATGGAAATCAACCGTCGAGATGATGATGATGACGTGGAGGACGTTGGGTGGCACGTGAGGGAACTGTCTAGGAAGTTATTAGGTGCGGGATGGAGTATGGGAGATGTGGTGGAGTCGCTTGGTTGTTTGACCGAAGCTGAAAAAGATGATGATGATGGTGGTGGTGAGGAATATTGTTTGTTTGACTTTGAACAAATGAATTACAGTTCAAATCCGGTGTTGGAAAAACATGCAATTAATAACAATTCTATAGTGGTGTAGTTATTAGCTGTGATTAAGTGGATTAATTGTAGTGATGCATGACTGCATGCATGCATTATTATTCAAGTGGTCAATTCTTGTTGATTTGGTAATACTAATATAAATAACTGAAAGTGCAAGTTTAAGGCCGGTGTTGGAAATACATGGTATTAAATAATTGATGACAATATTTTTTAATGAAAACTTTATGGTATATAATCCCTTGAATTGCTTCAATCACCCATGGCAACTTGCTAGAGTGATTATTCTATGAATGAATTATTAATGATAATAATCTCTTCCTGATCAAAGAACTGTAGTTTAATCTTCGTCTTCCCATATGTCAAACTTAGGTATATTGTTCGATTAGACTTGCGATGTCACATTAGTCGTTTAATAAACTAGTCTTTCTATTTCAAAATCGAAAGGGTACGATCATTTATTCTCAGCATGTTTAAGCTCAAAAGGCTCCACAATTTTCTAACTTAGGGGATGTTGGGGATCACTTAATATAATTTGATCGTGGCTAGTTACCCACCTTTAAAATAAGTGTGGATATACTTTTTAGGATTGATTATAGAAAATGTTGTAAATGAAGCTCTACGTTGAAAGTTGTATCTTATATATCTTTTTAAATTTTGCTAATGGAAGCAGTCAAAATAAAGTCAATCGAAAACAAAAAATATTTATAATTATAGTACAATATTTAATGCATATTTGAAGGTTTTAACGAAAATCATACGGGTTTTCGTTATCAATAAAGATCCTAATGAGATTTAAAAGCTTAAACTTCCGGGTTTGTCAAAAACACTCTTAATATAGCGCATTACGTACTTTTGGTGAATTTCACACCTATCATGAAATTGAAATGTGTTAGGTTCACAATACATCACCGACAGTTACATGGCATTATGCGTTTTTATTCCACAATAGAAAAAAGATCACGAGAATTCTACACTTAAGCTTGTCCGCATGCAAGCATAGTACCATAAATTGTGATTTCTTAGTAACTTATCGTGCTCGCTAAAAAGAAATCGAATGTGAATAGAATCAAACAGACGATATTATCTCGTGATAATAGAAAGTTAAATTTCAATATGGTATTTGAAATTGCTCATTTACTTCTAGAAAACACAGGAAGAAAATACATGATTTCATCGATTTCATATAAATCATCAATCAATAATAACCTTATATAATTGCGACAAATAGGATAGAGTATGATCAAAACGATACTTGACCTATTCGCATGCCCCTTGCACGTGCTTTGAGAGTCCACTAATCTGTTTTTGGGCCTAGAGGCCCGGTTCGACTCTCTTCCACGAAAAAAACTCTATTACTCCGTGTTATTCTTCTTCCATCGGAAAAATTTATCTCCCAGTGAAAATATAAAAAATTCAGAGAGAAATGGCGTCGGCGATTGTGAGATCTACTCTTCGAACGGCTCTTCGCGGTGGCCAGCGTGTGAATTCAGTCGCTTCTAAGCGATCATTTTCCTCCGGTGCATCGGTTGAAGAAGAAGCTCGTACGATCTTCTTTTTTATCTTCAATTACTATTGCAATTTTCACGCTGATTATATCTCTATATTATCCTTTAGATTTACTTATTGTAAGACTTGGTTGTGGAGATCAGTCGCTTAATATAATCGATCTGAAAGATTTTAGCTCTGTCGAATTTAGGGTTTCATTTTATCACATGTGTGCTTTTTAGGGTTTGGATTTAGGAATAGTTGGATTCAATGATTATACATCGAAGTTTTTATTTAATTGTGAAGGATTATGTTTTGTTAGCTGATGGATACGGATATGTTTGTGAATTTATGTATACAACAGGTGAGGCATCGAAATGGGAGAAAATCACTTATGTAGGAATTGTTGCTTGCTCGATTCTTGCATTTGTTAACCTATCCAAGGGCCATCCTCATTTTGAGGAACCTCCTGTAAGCTCAAATAATTTTTGGTTATTGTAATTTGTAAAATTGTTTAATCGTTACTAATTGAGTAATTATTGCATAAGCACTACATGGTTTGTTGATATCTTATGTTATATATGTATGCGCGTGCAGGCATATCCATACATGCATATTCGCAACAAGGAGTTTCCATGGGGTAAGCTTTTTGTTACCCTTACTCCATCTAATGGGTGTTTTGCTTCATTCTACTTTTAAAATCTGTTTGTTTATTTATTTAGTATTGCTTTTTTTAGTCATGTTGACTTCTATGAATTTCATGTTATTAGCATGGTAGGCCTTATTAGCCCTAGTAGTTTCAGTAGCCAGTTTGTGTTTTAGGGATGAAGTTGTCATCGTATTGGTATATTTCTTGATTATTTTCTTGTTTTCTGGCTACTATATGTATTGCTTGTGCATATTAAGTTGATGTTTGTTTGTATTTTTGGAGCTTCACGAAATGAGTTGACGTCATATATGCTATATGCTTGTATACAGCCAATTTCATGATTGGCAAATTAAAACGCGAGAAGTAACTGATTTGATCGTTGATGGGGATGTACAATGCGTTCATTGGTGCATATATATATTTTAAGTGGCATCTGAATTTGATGACATCAGCTTCGGAGCACTTGACATGGCATGGCTCTTCTTTATGAAGACAGTTTTAGGATTGTCTGATACCAGATTCAACTTTTAGCATCTAATATCTAATGACATATCATTACTCTTTCTTCCTTGGGTATTATGATAGGTTGGTTAGTTAATCGTGCCATATGGTGCATACAGGTTTCTTATCAACTTAGACTTTTGATAGAACAATTTATCTACTGGAGAAACCTTTGATTTTTTATATGGATATGTAAGGATGTGCTTATCCTTTCTAAGCTGACTTTTAAAGTTCAACTTCTATATCATCTAAATCCTGTATTGGACATTAGATTCTAGATGTAGTGATATGAAAGAGTCCTTGAACAAATGTAGGGGTTAGAATCTGAAAGCTAGTACTGAAGTAGGCTATAATTCTGGGCATAGACATATAGACCCAAACTACCTAATCATTTATCAAAATTTATGTTGTTAACAAAGTTGTTTATTTTTTTTCTTTGTGGCAAAGTAATCCTTCACAAGCTGCCATGACATAACTTATGGGAGTAGATTCTTTGATGGAACATCAAATGTTCTAGTTTCAGTTTAGTGTCTTTATAATGTTGTTACACACTTCACGTGTACTTTCAAGGTCTTGATTATACATCTGCACTAGAGTTGAAAGTTATTTAACTATTTAAGTATGACAGTGCTGTTTGTAGTACCAATCAAAGGACACTTCTCCTGATAGATTAATTGCTGCAAGGATTAGATTCATATGCTTTTCCTATTTTTTGTGAAATTGAGTTCATCATGCTTTTGTTTTACTTTTGACTGATGAAGCAATCTTCTCCTGATAGATTAATTGCTGCAAGGATTAGATTCATATGCTTTTCCAATCTTTTGTGAAATTGAGTTCATCATGCTTTTGTTTTACTTTTGACTGATGAAGCAATCTTCTCTATTGGGTTGCTATAAATTTTTGTAAATAAGTTTGTAGGGGTGGGTAGATATTAGATCTTGATCCAGCTATAACTGACTCATGAATTAACTATTTGAGATTTTGAGGCTATTAACGTTTAGTGTTCCTTTTTCAGGACCTGATGGCCTCTTTGAAGTTAAGGAACACCATTGATGCTTCACTAGACCTTGTGGAGGACATTCAGAATAACGATCTTGTTTCTGTTTTATTTGGTTTACTATTGTTGTTATCCAGACCGCATTCTCGTTGAGGTTGCTACCTGTATTTGCATATTGTTGCAAGGAAATTGTTACTTTTCACTTGGCATCTCGGTATCTCTTTTCTGGAAATAAGATTATGTGAATAGGCATTGGTTCAACATTTTTATATTTAAATGATTTCAAATTGTCAGGCTTGGTTATTTCATATTTTCATTACAAACAGACAAATGTTCTTACAAATATGTTAAATTTAACTATTTAAAGAACGAGTGATGCTGAACAAAATATATCAATTATAATGTTATCGTTAATGTTAATCACCTGATATTGGTTACTTCCCATCGGGTTGGTCAACTTACATAAGTGAGATGTTGGTTACTTGTATAATCTGATAATAATGATAATTTTTACATATTTAATAAATAAATAAATATGTAATAGTAACAGAAAGTCAGAAGTTATTACTACGTTTCAAGAAGATGCCATTGTTTTTTTTCTTCATAATAACAATAGTCCTGCAAGTCTGCAACTTTATAATAACAACGTTGATATATATACATGGTTCTGTTAGTGTAAATTATTGCCTTATTGGAGTTGGTCTACTGAAATATTTGTTATCTCAGCTTTTGTAATCTCAAATCATTTGTATACTTGCAGCAGTCATGATTTGGCAAAAATGAACAATCCATTGCATCACCACATTCATTAAAACTGATAGAACATGAACGAATGGACATGTGAAACATTTAAATAAACGAAAAGGGAATAAACACGAGTCTACTCTGTAGCTGCATCGTCATGGCTAATGCTTCCTCCTGTTTCACTCTCCGGCAACGTTCCCAAATCTGTAAGAGCATCCTTCTCTTCTTCTAGTACCGACCCATCATCTTTCTCGTTAGAGATTTTCTCTTTATCTTGTACTTCTGAATCACCATCATCATTTACCGAGTTTGCAGTCTCAAATACAAAAGAAGGCACTGAGAATGAGTATGGACTTGTATCGTCCTCCCCACTTTCGTTCTCTCTTTTCCCTTTATTGGTCATCTTATCTCTAACACTTTGATCATGACCCTCTGGTGGACTTGAAATCTCAACCTCTTTCGTGTTTGGACTCATCTTCTCACTTTTTTCCACTACTTTGTTTTGCTCATTACTCTTGTCTTTATTTACCTTTACTTTAACTTGTTCACCACCATCATTTTGTTTATACACTTGTTTCATCTCCTTTTTTCCGCCCTCATCTTTGTTTTGGCTCTTAAGCTTTATCTTCTCTTCCTTGTTATCATTTTCTTTCCCCTTGTTTTCTTTTCCTTTTTCTCCATTCTTTTCACTTCCATTTTCGTCTTTGGTCCCCTCAGATTTCTTGCCACCATCTTCTTTATGCTTGTTATGCTCCGTTTGAATCTTTTCATTCTTACCACCACTCTTTTCACGACCCTTCTGTTTATCGTCGTACTCCATTTTTATGTTTCTCTCATTTCCACCCTCCTTTTCACGATCATCTGCATGTTCATTTTCTCCAACTTCATCGTGTTTTACCTCCTCCTCTTCACGTTCATGAGCATCATGAGCAACCTCCTCATCTTCATTTTCATTACCTCGTTCATCCGACAGATTCTCTTCACTACTATTTTTACCAGTCACTTTAGGACGAAGATCTTTCCTCCCCAACTTATACATATCCTTGCTATGTACATTCCTTAACTTATGAGTAATATTGGATCCTTTCTTATCATCTGAATGGTGGACTTGATAAAGCAGCCATAAGCTTACACCAAGTAATAAAGATATCTGAAAAACATGTTTTATCTTTATCCCTTTGTTACGCCCGTTGTTCCTACTGCGTGGTGACCTGAACATGATTTCAGTCTTACAACAAGCCTCAACAAAGCACAACCACCTTTAGTCGATTCCAGTCTGTTACGATTCTGAATGTGTATAAAAATGAAAACATGCATCACAATCCTTACCATGTATAATAAAATGATTGAATAAGCTCAAACAAATCTTGTACAGATTGTAGCTTGAAATGAATGAATTACATTTTAAATAAAACCATCAGACCTAATCCGTTTCGTTGCGATTTAACCATAAATCATTTAAACCACATCTATCAATCAACAGATACATAAATTAATAGGATAGAGGAATGAAAGTATGAAACACGTGAGAAAGATTACCAATAATTCATGGAACAGATGGCTTCAAAAATTGGATCCTTAGAATGTGCGTTTACTATTATTCAAATAGAAAATGAGAGTGAAAAATCTGGTGAAGGAACAAGTACGTTTTACAACATCGATTTAATTTGCAATCTAACCTAACAATCACACTTTGATCATGCACACTTGTGAAAATTCGATCCGATTGGTCATAAGTTCTGTTGGTGAATATAGATTTTGCTTAAGAAATTATACAATTCACCCGTATACTATTACTTGATGTACGAATTTTGTCCATAAGTATACATGTGTACCGAATAGACTTTAGTTTCTTGATTACATTCATAGTTCTTTCTTGTTGGAGTAACTTTCTCTAAAATCCGAAAGTACGTTCATTAGGTTCATTAGGTTACATTTAGTTTGCAAATTTTTTAAACTTGGATAGAATAATTTTTTAAACTTTGATAGAACTGAAATTTCAATTATGTTTAGTATGAGTGCTTAATTCAAAGATGAATTAAATTTGAAATTGAATATTTTTTGTTGTTGAGAACTTCAATTCCATCGAAAACATATCGTGAACCAATTGCAACATTCGAGGTTAGATTGGTACAAGGTCTATATTTGAGGGGCAAAATTGAAATAAAAAGGTAAAGTCATATAATTTTATTCTTCAAACTCCAAAGAAGAATGGTTCTGAAAGTGCCACGTGCAATATCCGTGAGTCGGTGACCTGTAAACCCTAGCTTCTTCCACGATTTCATCAGTTTCAATACGTTTCACAGAACCAAAAAATGGTCTCCAAAATTATGGCGGCAGCTGCCCGCCGATCGTTATCCTGTAGAATCCTCACCTCTATTCGTCCTCTATCCACCGCCGCGGCGGCGGCGGTTGCAGAACCCTACGATTCATCGGACGGAATCTCAATGAAAGGAGTAAGAATCTCCGGCAGACCTCTATACCTTGATATGCAAGCAACTTCACCTGTTGACCCTAGAGTACTCGACGCTATGCTCCCTTACTTCATCTCTCAGTACGGTAACCCTCACTCACGCACACATCTCTACGGTTGGGAATCCGACGAAGCCGTCGAAGTCTCACGAGCTCAAGTGGCGCGTCTGGTTAACGCGTCACCCAAGGAAATCGTATTCACCTCCGGCGCTACTGAATGCAACAACGTCTCCGTGAAAGGTGTAATGCATTTCTACAAGGAGAAAAAGAAACACGTCATCACTACTCAGACTGAACATAAATGCGTGTTAGATTCATGTCGATATTTGCAGCAGCAAGGATTTGATGTTACCTACTTACCGGTGAAATCAGACGGTTTAGTTGATTTGAATGAGCTCCGATCGGCGATTCGTACGGACACAGGTTTGATTTCAGTTATGGCGGTTAATAACAAATCGGTGTGATTCAACCCATGGAAGAGATTGGTGAAATATGTAAGGAGTTTAACATTCCCTTTCATACTGATGCTGCACAAGCGTTAGGTAAGATTGAAATTGACGTTAACAGGTGGAATGTGAGTTTAATGTCGTTAAGTGGACATAAAGTGTACGGACCGAAAGGCGTTGGTGCGCTATATATGAGACGTAGACCGCGAATTCGAGTAGAACCGCAGATGAATGGAGGTGGACAGGAGAGAGGGATTCGAAGCGGGACAGTTCCGACACCGTTGGTGGTCGGGATGGGGGCTGCGTGTGAGCTTGCAATGAAGGAAATGAAGTATGATGAAGTTAGGATTACAAAATTGAAAGATAGGTTGTTGGATGGAATTAGGAGCAGGATTGATGGTGTGGTGGTGAATGGGAGTGAAGAAAGGCGGTATGCAGGGAATTTAAATTTGTCATTTGCGTATGTGGAAGGGGAGAGTTTGTTGATGGGATTGAAGGAAGTTGCGGTGTCGAGTGGGAGTGCGTGTACCGGTGCTAGTTTGGAGCCTTCTTATGTGTTGAGGGCTTTAGGTGTGGATGAAGATATGGCGCATACATCGATTAGGTTTGGGATTGGGAGGTTTACTACTGAAGAAGAGATTGATAAAGCAGTTGAGTTAACGGTTAATCAGGTTGAGAAGTTGAGGGAAATGAGTCCACTTTACGAAATGGTTAAGGAAGGGATTGATATTAAGAGTATACAATGGTCTCAACACTAATTTGATTGGAGTTTTTAATTGGAAATGATCCAGATTATAGTCGATGTTCATCTTCAAGGTATAACTTGTAACCATATCTTATCACGTGTTATTTGGTTTTATCCGCTTATTATAAGTCGTAATGTTTTAATATTAGATTGAACTTGCAATTTGGTAGTTAAATATGAACACACTTGATGCTTAAATGGTTGTTAAAACTGTGATTTTGTATAAAATGTTGGATTTTCTAGTGATGCACTTGCAGGTTAAGTATGTATATTAGATATTACAGTATATTATTGTGGTTGCAAATAAATTTTCATCCTTTCCTGCTTTAAACGATTCCTAATGGAATGCTAGTTTTGTTGAAAGGTGGTTGCTTTGTGTCCGTTTGACACTAACTGTGGGTTGCTGGTGGTGGCCCTTTGAAGGAACGGTGCTTCAATCGATCAACCAGGAACATACGAGTAACAAAACCTTGTCTTGGGTTCTGGTAAGGATCTATGAGGCATACTGGGATCTGTTTCTTTAATATATTTTTTACAAAAAACCACAGGTTGACTAGACTCTAGAGATGTATTTTTGAAAAATAAGGCTATTTACAGTCCATTGATCTAGATGTGATATCTTTGAGTGTTAGCATAACTCTTTCTCATATATCTAGTTGTGTATTACATGTTGTTTGGTATCTTATGATGTTAAGGTATTCTTGTTGAAATAGCAATTCTAGGTTTTGGAAATGTATCTGCTAAAATCAGAAATTTTAACAAAGTGTCAAACAAGTACCAAAACTGGCCAAAAGAACCCCACATTATGCATGATCTTGAACTTGTAACACTTTGAAGAGCAATGGGTAGAGAAACGAGCATGGTTATTTATGATAATAAGATGAGAAATTGTTATGGCGAGGATCTGTTAATACCTTTGGCATAGACTGCTGCTCTGAAGTTATTTTTGAAAAAGTATCTGTTTTTGTTGGGCATTTTTGGAAAGTTGTAGAGCAGCTGTGGGTTGAAACAATCAATTGAATTTACCTGTTTGAGGTTGACCTGCTCAGCAAAGACCTTAAATACCTATAAAGCTATACATTGAATACTTTACAAAACCAGAGTCTTTGCATAACCATTAGATTTCACCTTCATTGCATAACTGTATAAAACATTTCTTACATGTCTACTAAATGTACCCATAAGAATCCCTGTCCCATTGTGAAACTCCTGAACAGACCCAATAAAAATTAGGATCATCGCATAAACCAGCAGCTGTAAGCATGCACATCCTTAATTTAGAAACCCACCACCTAGCATTGATTAAGTTAGTATCCCCACCACCCAGCAGTAGTTTAATCCCTTAATTTAGAAACCCAAAATAGCATAAGCGGTAAAGACATTAGTCTATCTATCAAGTACATATATCATGGCATCATGCCCACTCTATGTTCATCGAACTCCATATCCAAACCTTAGTTGTGTAGTTCCGTAAGGAACGAGTATGCTCATCATAAAGAGGAATGGTTTGGTTAAACACCTCGTTTTCAGGGTGTGTTTGGCATGCAGCTTATAGGAGCTTATGGGAGCTTGAGCTTATAGTTTTTTTCATAAGCTTTGTTTGGCAACCAAAAATGTTAGTAGCTTATGGTTATTATAAGCTCCAAAACCATAAGCTACTTGAAGTAGCTTTTGAAAGGAGCTTGTAGCTTATGGAAAAGTAAATTACACAAATACCCTCTAACTAAATATATTTCATCTATTAGAAATAATATACTTGTCCGTTTATGTCATTTTACAATTATAAGCTACAGGCTCCAGCAACCAAACACATATAGGGTATGTTTGGCACAACTAGCTGGTCGTTGGAGCTTGTAGCTGGAGCTGGTAGCTGGTAGTTGGAGATGGTAGCTGGAGCTGGTAGCTTTTGGTAATATTTGTGTTTGGTAGAGTAGCTGGAGCTTGTAGCTTATGAATGTAAAAGGACATAAAAGGACAAATATATTAATTTTAAAAGATGATATATAATTACATTGAGGGTATTTATGTAATTTCATTTTTCATAAGCTACAAGCTACTTCAAGTAGTGGTTTTGGAGCTTATGGAAACCATAAGCTACTCAAAATTTTGGAAGCCAAACGGAGCTTATGAAAACCATAATCTACAAGCTACAAGCTTTCATAAGCTCTTAAAACGAGCGTGTTACCCAAAGCTCCAGCTCCAGTCTCGAGCTACCAGCTCCAGCAGCTAGTTGTACCAAACATACCCTCACAGTATTTACTCAATCGTGGAGAATAGGGGCAGCAAGTCATCGTGGATTGAATAGTATAAGATAACAAACCTTAATGAAGACTGAAGGTCTAAATGCTTCAGGACAGAAATAGGATTCAGACCATGGAATTTGAAAAGCATCTAAGAAACTTATGCTCTTTAAGGGTATTATTGGGGGGGTTAGTATTTTTGTGTGTTATAAATTGTATGTCATGTTCAAGTTACTGGTGGTGTGTACATCCAGTACAATTTGTACATACAGCTTGTAGCTTTTTGGTTACATATTCATTATCAGGTTTTGATAGCAAGGCTACAGTTTATGTATTAGAAATGATGCATTTAAAATTTAGAAGTCAAAATACAAAGTAACTTGTGGGCTTCTTGTAAGATTATGATGCAACTGAATGCGACTAGTGGTGAAAGTTACAACCGTGTACAACTGACCACTAGTGTAGTACTGTAAGTGTGCAACACATTTGGGCTTAATAAATTTGTAAAGAACTAAAAGGAACATGTGTTATTTATATACGAACCCACATATTATATACACATTATTAGTAGATAAGCGTACAATTTATTGATTGATTAGTTACGTACATATACACTAGAAGGACTTTGATACATCATAAATCTTTACGATATCGAATAATTCAACCACTTGACTGAAATCAAATTGATAATATGTACACAAAGAGATCAGTACTAATAAAATGGTTCCATGATTATTAAAAGACAAAAAGCCTTTTTATAAAGGTAAAAGTAATTGGTTGAGTTGATATGGAGTTTTGGAATTGCCTAATAATTATTGTTTCTTGGAGCCCCACAACAAGGGTAACCATCATAGTCGTTTTAAATCTAAAGCTAATTTCTCGTAATTCATAGGTCGGTAAATATGGAATTCAAGGTTTTAGCTTTTGGATCATCTATGCGTGCAAGTATAATTCGAGTTTATTATAGTGTCCTTTCAATCTGGGTTATGATCATAAATTCATGACCACACATCTCTTTCTTTTTCTTTTTCAATCAATCAAATAAATATGACTTGATAGATGGTATGTGTTATTTCAAATTGTTTACAGAAAATATTTTATTTGTATTGCACCAACAGGGCGAGTGATAAGGTGGTATGATATTCTCACAAGAGGTATCAGATATAAACCTCACTAGCCGCACATTTTGATATGGTCAGGTAAAAGGTCAAAAATGGTAAACCTCACAGTCGCTCATCTTGACAGTGACAAGGGAAACGGTCAAAAATGGTCCTGGAGATTCCGTGAGATACCGTGATTATGCCATGTAAACCCGAGTCAAAAGGCCAACAGATAACACACAATCACTTTTATTCCAAACAGAAAATAAACCCAGAAATTATAGATACCGCTGTGTAAATTACTCTTAAAGCACAAATATTACTCTTGATTACAAGATACGATTTAGACTAGTAGAAACCATACTAGAAAAGATGTTACTAAGTTTTGGGGTAAGAGATTGCACAATCATTGCACATCACAATTCACAGACGTGAAAACTTTATTTCTCTGGCTACCTAACAAGTCTAGGAGTCCAGTTCAATGGTCCACTCTATTTGATCAAAGATTAGTACTACTAAATTCTTTCTTTAATATAACCAAGTAAAATACAGTATAGACTTTCACGATTACAATGAATATGAACAAACATATATCCAGAAATGCTTATATTCGAAGCCTGTAGAAAGGGAGTGGAAACCTTAATGTTTTAATGATCCTGCACATAAACTATTTTTTTTACAACTTTTGTTTACATGAATAGTTTACTAACATCTTACTTCTACCAAATATGTTTCATAGATTGTTTAAAGTAGAAAATGTATTAGACAATCCAACAATAATAAGATAACAATGACATAACAATATATTTGTGCTTTTGTACGCCAACTATTGATGAGAGATGCATTCAGCATTCGTGCATGGGATACCTACTATTTGTACAGTATTCGAAGAGTCAGATCCTATAGACCAATATCGGTAAACAATCTACAGCTAGCATTGTTAACTTCATGATGTCTGGTCATTCATATGTAAAATTATGTTATCTATCTTATCTATGAACGATAAAACCCATACCATCGACCCCCATCATGTGTTAAAAATCGTTCGTGTAGAATAAATTTTACTTTTTAGATTCCTAGAGCTCAGTAGATGATAGAATGCTTTTTATCTACCATACGTATCAGTCACTTCTCATATTGCTGTTAAAACATTAGGCAAAGAGAAAGTGAAGCATATTTATAGAAATCCCCCCTCTACTTTTGCAGAAATTACCATCAGTCCCCATAGTCCTACTCACTCTTACAGTCTACACTCTACATGCTAACATGCCTATATATAAACTACCATCCTATCTCCAGTATAATTACACATAACACAAACACTCAAAATGAAATACTCGTCTACAAGATGTCGTAACGTCATTTTCACAGTTTTCCTAACTGGATTTGTGAAGCTTCCTTATGTGGCGGACACAAAACCAGTTACATTTTTGGAGGATTTTCATATAACATGGTCTGATTCTCACATTAAACAACTTGATGGTGGAAGGGCTATCCAACTTCTCCTTGACCAAAACTCGGGTTTGTACTTCGTAGCTACAGACCACATTTTATTAATGCTACCAAAATTACCGCCTAATTGATATTTACTTGGTGATATAGGTTGTGGGTTTGCTTCAAAAAGCAAATATTTGTTTGGACGTGTGAGCATGAAGATTAAACTCATTCCAGGAGACTCAGCTGGCACTGTCACCGCCTTTTACGTAAGATCCTTTATTCTTATACCAAAGTGATTAAAAAATTAATTATGTGAATGCTTCCCATAAAAAGATTAGTTTCACATCAGATGAACTCAGACACTGATGCAATTCGTGATGAGCTGGATTTTGAGTTCTTAGGGAATAGAACAGGGAAGCCGTACTCGGTTCAAACTAATGTTTATGCTCATGGGAAGGGTGATAGAGAACAAAGAATAAACCTCTGGTTTGACCCTGCTGCTGACTTCCATACTTACTCTATTTTATGGAATCATCAGCATGTAGTGTAAGTAGCAGAGTACAGTGACTATATCTAATAATTCAATCAGGTTGTACGGTACAACTAAATAACGAATACTGCATGTACAGGTTTTATGTGGATGATGTCCCTATAAGGGTATACAAGAATAATGAAGCCAAAGGCATCCCATATCCCAAAATGCAGCCAATGGGAGTATATTCAACATTATGGGAAGCAGATGACTGGGCAACAAGAGGTGGGCTTGAAAAAATAGATTGGAACAAAGCACCCTTTTATGCATACTACAAAGACTTTGACATTGAAGGCTGCACCATCCCAGGTCCCATCACTTGTACTTCTAACCCATCTAATTGGTGGGAAGGTGCCACCTATCAACACCTTGACTCTGTTGCCGCCCGCCGTTACCGATGGGTCCGAGTGAACCACATGGTTTATGATTATTGCACAGACAAAAGCCGAAACCTTATTACCCCACAGGAATGTATGGCCGGAATTTAGAGATCAGGATTTAAAATGATAATGGGGAGGGTGTAAAGAAAGTGGTCTGTTCATGCTAAAAAAAACTGTTCGTGATTGTAATTGCAGCACTTATGGATGACAACTAATGTCTGGCCCATAACTGTGAAAAGAAATGTGATATACGTACTATATGCTTCTTTTGTGTGAGTAAAAGCTTTTACTTTTCCCCATCGCTAGAACTTTATGCATATTTTGATTCTCTCAAATAAATAATCTTGAAAAGGTTTTAAGGTAAATACATGTTCCACAATGATAAATAGTTTTTAGAAACTAATATCTAGATGCATTTAATGTAAATTTCTACTGTCAAAGCACTATATCTACATTGGTGCGCTTATATAGTAGCATATATTCCGGAATAATAATGCAATCGGAACAATTTAACTAACAATATGCTTACCTTGGCATCTTAATTAAAAAATCCAAGCAGAAAATAATCTATTTTCTTGTGCTAATTTTGACAGCAACTGGCTCAGAGCAATATGGACAATTTCCAAACAGAACATCAAATGAGCTGCACAAATGCCATGCACAAGACTAAGTTAAGTGAATAATGATGTTTAAAGCAACTAAAATAATATAGAACAGTAGCGATTACATACTGCCTTGTTGTAGTGATGGAACGTAACCAATCTCCAAGGCAAATACTGTGAAAAGCTTTGCTGCAGGAGTTATTTTCACAAATATAATCTGTTCCACCTCCACTTTTAGGTCCAAGTTCGTCATCTATAATACCAACACTAAGTCAGCCGACGGAATTTTATGCAAAAAATTGATGACCACTAGATAATATACCTATTGGGAGAAATTGTGAATAACAGATCCCACATTCAATTTGCTGATTATTTTGTAGGACTCCTGGAGGTCCTGGTAGTTGGAACTCCAACATATTTGCTAGATTTTCAACAAATAGCTTGTCTTTCGTCCTAAAAGAACATATAAAACAGATATAAGAGAAAGTATTAGCATTAATAAATAGTCCAAAATATAGAAGCATTAAAATGAAACAAAAATAATCAAAAAAACTGATGACATGATTAGTAAGAATTGGGGATATGTAGGTATAAGTCATGACTAGTATCAAAATTAGAAGGATAGATTAAACATATCCACAAACGAGTGTTGGACGTATACCATTTCTTGCAATTCCTTTTCCATTTATCCCTTATCGAGTTTAATTTTTCATCCGAGCCCATAAAACGACACCTACCACATAATAAAAAATGTTACGTCAAAAAGGTTACCAATAGTAACTACAGATAGCAGTAAGCTAAGTTATATCAATCCTACTCTGGTAAAGATCTTGGGTCATTTGCGCGTATAAATAATATGATAGAGCAATCATTCCCTGAAAAAGATTATGCAAAGAGAAAAAATTAATTATAAACTGCGTCTGATTAGGCATCATCGACATGTAAGACAAGTTACCAATATTAATATGACGGAATGTAGTGGCACGATGCAACTGTGCAGAATCAGAAACCAAAAGAGATTTGTCAATATCATCCACTGTGGACCAAAAATGTTGAAGCTTTTCCAGATGCTGGGTACATCATCAACCAAAACCAGAAAATCATATCGTTTCCCAAGGAGGCAAGGATAAATCCAAGTTAAACGAGTTCAGATTCAATAGACTATGAGTTCTATGTACCTGTCTAAATTGCTTCACAATATCCTTAAGTCTTGAATTCATTGACCATTCCAAGTTGAATAAGTAAGGTACATCCTGATCGAAGGATTAATAATTAGCCACAGAACGTAGATTGCTCGGAGTACAGAAGACTGAAGATGTTGTAGATAACTAACAGCTGAAACTGATGGTGGGCAGTTCGGATAAGATTTGTCTAACAAAATCTCCAACACATGAACTCTTTCCTTCTTGTCACTGACAGATGCCAAAAGGAATCACACTATTTGATGTCAAGGCTAGACAGCAGTGAATGTTTAATTGTTTGGCTAAACGTGAAGTCAATAAGAAGGCTAAAGGATCTTACATAACACGAAACGAAACAAACGATAGATCTTCTGCCAACCTCACCAGATGTTCCCATCCAATCTCTTCAATCTACAATAACAACTCAACATTACAAATGTGTAATTTGACGAAAAACAAAACCATCTCTATCCAAGATAGTATATACACAACTTAATTATCTTAAATCTGCTTCATGAACATGGTAAAAACAATAATAATGGTAGAAAACAGCAGCTTATAGTATGACGACACAAAATCGCATTAGTAACGCACCTCAGAGTAAACCGCACGGGTAAACACCGATGAGAGGTCCAACTCTGGACATTTAACAGGATCACTACTTTTCTGCTGGGACCAAACAGTGAGTATATTAAGTGAAACAGTGAGTGAAGACAACTGAAAGATGATATTGTCTAGTTCAATACAAATAAACAAAGACACACTTAATTCTTGCCGATATTCATACTGGCATAAGAAGTTGAGTTAAAACTTCAAAAGAATCGCATAAACTAATAATCTAGCACGTCAAAATGTCGCATATCATGTATTCAATATTTCAATGCATGTTGTAACAAGTTTACTTTACTAATAACTCAATTATGTCGAACAAAATAAGTTTATGCTAAATCGCATAAGTTAAACTACTTTTGCACAAGTTTGTGCATAATTGATAAGTTATAAGGTGCTCAACATCGGTATTAGCGGTACTTACTTGATTCATTAGTCGATTATCCATACCAGAAAAGCGTATAAACCGTAACGAAGGTAATCGATTTAAAAAAATTTGGGGCTTTTTCTAGGGTTTATGTGATTTTGCTACCCACGTAATTTTTAGGGTGTCCAAATCATCGAGTATTAAAGATTATATCAAACAGGCGGTAATGCGCGGTACGCATTTTCAAATTGGCGCTAACAATCTCGACCATGAAAAGGTATAAAACATTAAATTAAGAGAAAGCCACGCATGTGAGGAGTTTGAATTCAGATAACAGGAAGGTGTTCATGGGCTTAAATTGTGTGGCCCAATCCAATTTGAGAATTCTAATTTGGGCTCAAGAAGAATCATTTGAGCAATTGAGCCCAGTGCTCAGATTTTGAGCATCATCATCTAAACCCGTCTCATCCATTGTTCTCTTTGCACGTCGTCAGTTTATGAAACTGACTAGTCAGTTTAAGTGACGCCTATGGCAGCACCCCGTCATTTGACTTCATCAGTTTTTCCTATCGGTTTGGCTACGTGCTTCTTCGGTTTGGAGAGGGTGGGCCCAATAGCAGTTAAAAATTTAAATTGTTATTATTTAGTGTATAGAAATATAGGTATATTGTTAGATGTGCGGTCTAAAAAAATTGAGTGATGTGCGATGGTTGGTAGTATTCAGTTAATTATGTGACAGATCTGAAAAGTGTTGGCTTGACGCTGATTTAGCGCAAACTTGATGCATCAGTTAGTGTCACGGGACTTAGGAGTGATCTAATACCATTTCAATATTTGATGACCAGAATAGTTAATTACTCTTTTATCTTCTGTTACTTGAATTTGAAAATTGTAAGGAGCAATTTCATGAGTAGAGTTTTAGTGATATCAATTAATCAAATTAGTAACTTCAACTTAAAATACAAAATTGTGTTACGAGCTACTAAATATATTAACAAGATGTTACCAGAATTTAACAAATGGATGGCTAGTATGAGACATATGCAACTGATTAGGCGGGTAAATGGGACAAAATTAAGTATGAACCAAAAAACTAATTTTACATTTCCACAACAAACAAATTTCTATCTTCCTCTTCTTCAAATCTGCCTACATTTTTTTATATGCATTTCACATATCCTTCAAAGGTACATATAAATGATTTCCAAATGTTCTTGTTCATCTCATAATTTTACATCCAACAATATTTTTCGGTGTTCCTTTTGGAAGTTTGATCAAACCTTACATTTACAATTCCATTTTTAGTTGTCTTATCAAATTTGTATGTATTATATTTAGGTCTCTGTTATATCATTTCCTTTAGATTAGAACCACTAAATGCAGAATAAAATTTTATAATGAAAACAAAACGGCTAATTAATTCTTAATCAATGCCTTGAAACGATGTCGACTGTAAGTGATTTGTTTAAGCTACTTAAGCATTCATATGAGTGATGTGAATATATTGTTGATTGTTAAATTTGTTTGAAATATGTATTAGGTGTTGAACAGCTTGTAATGGGAAAGAACATGCGACATCAGGAGTCGTCTAATATTGCGTTACAGAATGGTAAAGATCCAAGATGTATGAACAAAATATTTCACGTTCTTAATCGTCGCCATCGATGGCAAAATGTTAGAAAAGTGCTGCCTAATAAAAGGCAAGGTTCTGGAAAACAAATTATTGGTAAGTTCATCTTAATTTTCATATAATCTTATGGTAGTATACTACAGTAGTATTCTTTAGTTCACTAGGTTCAAAATCAATTTCTAAATATGATAGCAGAAACAGGAAACATGGATCCATTGATTTGTTCAATTTGGTACTATAAGTAAAATATTTATAGGATTAACTAATATAAAGTTGCAAATGTCACCATGAGTCTAGTACACATATTTTTTGATATGCCTTAACAAGTTTAAAGTATGTCCAGCCGAAGAATATGATTCGTATAAAACGTAATACATGCAGATTTCCAAAGTTTTATGAAACCTTGGGTACGAATAAGGAACCGACTTTTCAAAACTTTTGCAGATGGGGGGAGTAGCGAACCCACATCGGACAAACATCAGCCACAAGAGATTCATCATGATCCTAATAAGAAAAACTCCAAAGTAAGTTAAACTAACATGTCTCTGTTTAATTAGATTGTAATTAAGTATGTACCCTACTTTTCTCCTAATATATGTTTGTTATTTGGTTTACAGATCGAACAAACAGCTACAGAATCTACTGCAGTATCATCTAAAGCCTCCAAAAAGTTTCGGATAAGATCTCTAATCTCAGATGAAATGGCCAAAAGACGTGGGATAAATCGTTGGCGACGTGCCTCTTCCCCGTCACGTTCACCTTTAAGGAAAACAAACTCAAGAAATAAAATAAAAGGTGCTATTGAAAGTGGGTTGAATGAAAAACCTCCAACAAATGTTGTTGAAAGTAACTGTGATAGTCCATCAACTACCAAGAAGAAAAGAAAATGTGACATATGTGCAGCCATGTTAACTGTTAGCTACTTAAAACAAAAAGGACTTACAAATGAGAATCGAATTGACGAAGAAGATATGGACGAAGAGAAACAACCTGCAGCTTCCATTGAAATGTCACAAGTATCAGATGGTCATGATACACATGATTTGCATAGTCACACACCTTTACATTCCAAAAGTGGACTAACAAAGTCTTTTTCGTTTCCAATTCTTGGATCATCGAAAACAAAAGATTTTGAGCTCGAAGAATTTAAGAAAAAAATAAAAGATTGTAAGGATTTGCATACTACCAAGGAGAAATTCATTGTACCATTGAACCAATGGATGGATATGGGATTTTTAAAACCGATGTTAACAAGACCTGCGTCTTTTAAAAGCTCGTCTACAACTTCACAAAAGGAGAAAAAACAACCCACAAATAATTCCAAGAGTCTTAAACAAAGATTTGGTTTTGCGGTCAAAGATAACAGAAAGGAAAAGAAAAGGATTCTTATGGATGCAGTTTTCCACAAAATTCCTTACGGGCGTAGATCTAAAGATCCAAAAAAGATTAGCCCTGAGAAACTTAAAAGCAGAACTACTACTAGTAGTAGCAGAATTGATCAATCTGGGTGTACTGAGAAAACATCTAGTCTTAAGAAAACATCATCCACGAGTGAAGCAATGAGCAAGTATCGTAAGTTACTAAGCCAAACATCAACTAGAGATGAAAAATTACATGTTACTGATCATAAACCAAAGTTATTTGTAGCTGGAGAAAATTCTCATGGTTCAAGTACCGGAATTACTCACAAAAGAATTCGCTCGTTACCTAATATTAGTCCCTATGATTTCAAGGATAACCTTGAGTTTCCCATTAAACCGACTACGGGCATACATCTAAGTACATCTTATGCAATATGTGGGGAAGAGAAGTTTTCAGATCATTTTGTATATGCAGAGAGAAGAAATTTTTCTACTTCTGTAACTGAAACTGGAAGTGCATCCACATTTGTATCTGATGAACAATTTGATCGCCAAAAAGAGTCTAGTTCTGAAATAGTAAGTGGAAGCAAAGAAACTAAATTTGTTAAGAAAGATGAGGCCATTGATGAAAATTTCGGGGTGGGTCAAAAGTCTAGCGAGCATCAAGAAAAATATGATCATCAAAAAGAGTTGAGTGATGCTATTGAACCTACTGACAAGGAATCTGATTCTGTACACAAAGATGAGGTTGATGATGATAATCTTGGAACGGGTCAAGATACGTCCAATCGACAAGAAAAACTCAACAATGAGCCTCGTGTTGTCATTGAGACTGAGAAAGACAAGAACTTTAGTGACATTCTTGGAATGTTCAAACAGGCTTCTGATGAACGAAAAAAACAAAACCAAGAAATGGAGTCTAATAATGTAGGTCGAAAGGTATCCAAAAAGACATTAGTTGACAAGCATCATGGTGCTCACAAAAAAGTGGAATATGGCCAAAAGGCTTTGCATAATCAAGAAAAAGATAAGTCAGAGTTAATCGGTGATTCTGGTGTTGATAATGAGCAGGGACTTGACGAAAACCTAGAAGGTGATAACAAGACTATAGATCATCAAGGAAAAAACAACTTACCATTAACAAGTGATTCTAAGGATGAATGTTTGGTTCAAGATTCAGTAGTTGACTCATCGTCTCTAGTCAACATATCACACTCTCCATTAAAAGGTATGGTCAATTTCTAGTTTCATTTTTTAATAGTCTTCTTCAATTTGGCTGTTTCACAATAGTAATGTTACTAATAAGGTACATTAAAGACTGTTTACAGTTAAACATATAATTAAGATACTAAAATCAGGATATATGTTTCCTACATTCATTGTTGCAGATTTTTCTGACAAAAATCAACATCGTGTATCCTTTAACATTGATAAACTATCTGCTCATGAGAAAAGACCTAACAATCAAAAAGCTCTCGACATAGGTGCACTTGACACTCGAATGATGGTAACTGGATTTCTGCATTTAGATATAGAGTCAGTTAAGGACAATGCTGAATTCCAATTCGTAAAAGAAGTGTTGGAGCGTTCTGGATTTATTCAGAATGAACTCCTTGGAGAATGGTATTCGACCTTCCAACCAATCGACCCTGTATTATTCGAGGAAGTGGAAACTAGTTTCCTACAAACCAAAAATCTTGAAGACTTGGATTCCATGAAAGATGAGGAAGTTGCTGAAAAGATCATCAACGACCATCATCTTCTCTTATTTGATTTAATCAATGAGGCTTTATTGGAGCTTCATAATAAAACATTTACTTATTGTCCTCATCCATTGACTTATCGTTCAAAGGTCCGCCCAATGCCTGTAGGAAGTCGTGTTTTAGAAAAGGTGTGGGATTTTGTTACAAAGTACTTGAGTTGGAAACCAGAACTACAACCGTCGTTAGATGATGTAGTGAGCCGTGATTTATTGAAAGGGGATGGTTGGATGAATCTTCAAGCTGATGCAGAGTTTGTGGGTATTGAACTTGAAGAGATGATTGCTGATGATCTTTTAGATGAGCTTGTTTTTGATGATTTATTGATGTAAAACCGCACTCTGTATATAAGTCTGCTGCAATATTTATACCCCCATATTTTGTTTATGTCCATGAACATTACAGTATTGTGTTATAGCTTTTGTGTACATTTAGTGATTGTATTCTTAAGCAATTCTTCAAGATCCAATCTTTGATTTCTCATGTTAACAATAAATTAGAATTAGAATATTAATATTAATAATAATAAAACACTGTTACACCAAAAACCATCATGTTCATGTTCATATCATATCTATTTATATTGATCATATCAATCTATTTTCATACAATAAATAAATAAGGATGAACATGTTAATAAACAGGTGACAGTAGTTTCATTTTCAAATCAATAACTGATAAGTCTTGAAAGACCTGAAAACCTATGTACCTATAATTAATCAAATCAAATAATTGATAATTGATGATGATAGGCAAGCAAATGATCATGACACATGCATGTATGTAGTTATAGTATAAAAATAATTAAAGCAGGAAATTTTCTTCAATAAATTATAAGTACTGTACAATTTATCTTCTAGTTATTAAACAATATATGAGTGGAATTCTGGTATATATCTAATTTAATCAATAATAAAAGTATCTAATCACCAATTAATCAGCAAAATAAGCCCTTGACTCTAAAAAGGGTAGGGCTATGCATGAGTGATTTAAGTAACACACTCCATATAAAAATATTAAACTTAAGATTAAGTTTATTAATTAACAAGCTGCCGACGAACTAGTGAAGGGATTAAAATAATAAGGTGTAGGAGCCATCGTAAAACGGGTATTGGTGGTGCCAGAATCCGTGTCTTCGATCTGTTCACACGACGGACACATGGTGAGGGTGGCCATGTACAAGGGTGGTTGCGACATCTTTTGAGCTTTTAATTGTTGAACCTCTTGCCGGAGTCTTTGATTCTCATCTGTTAACGTCTTGCAACATTTCTTTAAGTACTCACAATCCACCTCAGTTTGCTTCAACTTTGTTCTTCAATGAATCATAATAGATAAACATAAATTCTATTAAGTTTTGAAGATTAATGGGAATTTAGGATAGTATAAGGTTGTGTAGTGAAAATTAGTATATACCTGGCCCTCCTATTCTGGAACCAAACTTCAACTTGTCTGGGCCTTAGCTTTAAGTCCCTTGCAAGCTCTTGTTTTTGTGTCTGCTAATATTCAACACCAATCATTGTTAGTTTTATAATTATGTAATTCACATAATAATACAACTATAATCGATCAAGTACCTAGAAAGATTTGTTTTTATATGTTTATTATATAAATTCGTCCGTTTGATATAAATTTCTTTACTCCACGCCCCTGTGTAACTGATAGGCGATAGGACACTTACCGGATTTAAAGCGGTGTGAAGTTTGAAGGCTTTCTCAAGTAATCCAGATTGAGCTTTTGTTAACCTAAGTTTCTTCTTACCATTTACACCACCATCTTCATCTTCTTCACCACTTGTATTCTCCACTCTTTCTGATTCTTCATTTGCAATCTGATCTGATCTCTCCCTCTTCACACTTGAATTATAAAAGGATGAACAAGCCGTAACACCACCACACGAATCACCGGAAAGAGCCAAGGTAAGACAAGGTTGAAAAGGGTGAGTAGAGCTCGGGTTAGTTTTACTGGTTATGCTTTCGGTCATGGATGATATCGAATTAAGGCGTAGTTCGAGTACAAGTTCGGTGTTTGTTAAATCGTGGAGTCCCATTTGAAAGTTTGGATGGAAATAAGATAGGATGATTGAAGTGTAGAGTAAGAAAGGATGCTTGGTTTAAAAATTGGAAATAGTTGAAGGAGAAAAAAGGAGAGAATATAGGAATAATTGGTGGTTATGAATATTAATATTGATATGAATTAAATGAATGGTAGACAAAGGAATATAGTGTGTGTGGGGAAGAAATATATTTATTTTTAATAATATTAATACTCATCAAAGAAAATTATAATAAATATATAAATCGCCATTACATCTCTCTCTACACATATTTGATTGTACCCATCACACAAAATACACACATATAATGTGTGTGTGTGGAACATGCATGCATATATGTATATTTATGTATGTTTGTAAACACTTGTTAACAAACATATACAGTATGTCTATATGACTATATTTAGTAATCTAACAAACACACTAGTGTATGTGTATGAGTGTATCTAATCTATCATACGGAGTAATTAAATATTGACACTAAAGTAAGGGGATAGGAAAAAAAACACTTATGACTGTGTATTATGATATGCTCATTAATGTAAACGATATATTTAAAAATAACATGATTAACATTTTGAATAAGACGAATATAAGTTGGAGAAGGTTCGACGTTAGTCTCTGTTTTGATGATGATATGTTGCCCATCGATCATCGAATAAAACACTTTCGGCCTAATATGTCTATTTTGTGTGATAGGCGTAGTAATTTCCAATCCAATTGTCCAATCAATTAGATCGATCGATCGATGTTAAATTTGAATTTGAAATATATTTTATCTATCATTTGTTTGATTGTGTTCAAAAGGAGGGACAACGCGTGTTTTGACGTACAACTACATGCATCTATCACATACATATATATAGTGGATATATGTCCGGCTTAACTTTTTGATTTTGTTATCTTATGATCTTAAAAATACATTTTCAATAAGCTTCCTAACTTCACAAAAGAGAGCTGATAGATACAACACTCAGAGGTTGTTTACGTTTCACTTAATGGTCTGTTTTCAGACACCTCTTAATACAGACAGATAAATTGCTGTTTCTTTTTCATTTAATCTGAAAGGAATGTCTGTTTCTGAAATAGGAAGAAAAATGAAGTCCTTACTAAAAAGGGGCACTTAATAATAAATATACATTTATTTCAACATTTTATCTCCAACAGAATTTGAACACACCATTTTTTATTCAAACTTTATATCATTTAAGTTCATTATTTTGGTCAAAACAAATATTACATTTATATAAACAACACTTGTTATAAACAGACATGTTTATCACATGTAAACAGCACTTAATAGAAAATATAGTAAATAGCCTCTCAATTTGATTCATGTACCAAAATCATGTTATTATATACTTGTACTGTCAGCTTTAACTGTTATACAGTTTGATGTAGAAATCAATATGTATATATGTACGTGTGTTGTATTTATCAACTTCCTTCACAAAAACAAACTTTTTTTACAGTGGATAAACTTAAAACTCCCTAAAAGCTAAGCCAACAACCACTTAATTTAAAGAGACATAGTTGTGTTTGTTCGGTGAATAACATACTAATTTGTACCCAAAAAAATATTGTATATTTGTATGTGATTTACATAATCAGAAAGCAAAATATAATTTTATGCAAAGATCAAGATGCATACTTCCCTAACTTTCCTGGTTAAAAGTATATCATTGCAAGATCGCTACTTATATTATGGGTGATGATTCGTACACCATTAGTTTTTCTTCGTACACCACTAAATATATTTTAGACTGTTGTACAGTACAATAACTTAAAGCATATTTAGTGGTGTATGGTGAAAAACTGGTGGTATACGAAAAACTACCCTTATATTATACGCTTATTACTTTATTATTAATCAAGTATACTTATGTTTTGAAATGTTTAATATTAATTAATGCATGATGTTACGTGTACGTATATATATGCACACACGCATATTAATTTTCATGCATAAATGTATGTATGTATGTTTACGTGTATATAGTTGTTTACACATAAATAACTAGTTACGTCTAGTAGTAGATTGTAATGTCTTTAATTTATTAGCGATGGATTTAAAAAGACAAAAAACATGTAATTTTCCTAAATAGAGTGAGACCACATGAAGTGTCCCTTTTGTACATATTTGGTCCAATTCGGTGTAAACATATAGACAGATAGTGTTGACGACTTCACGTTATCTTACATGCAATTGCTTCTTTTACTAACTTTTATAAATACATACATATACATATACATATACGTGAATATATGTGGGTAGGCTAGCTAAGATGTCGTTTCTAATTCATGTATCAATAAGATTATACCACAATCATCTATCGTAGCTTATATATCTTTCTTGACATTAACGTTGTAAGATTAAATTAAATATAGAAATAATAATCGAACGGAATGAATCACATGTTACCACACATAAATTCTAGTGTAACTTGTTTTTTTATAAAAGGAAATGGAGTGAAGAAAATATAAAATAGATGTTGAAAATCAATCACACCGAGTAAACCACTTCCCACTACTAACTAGCTTAGTAGAGACTCGCGCAATGCAGTGAATAAATTTTATATATGAAATCTATATATAAAAAGCTATTGTGATTAGCAATTACATAGTTTGTTAATTCGAACCAAAATTTTTTAACTCTCAAATAATCCATGTTAGTAGTAAAATATTTGACTAATTGTGTTATTTTCAAAATTCTAAATGTGTATTTATGGTCAACATCATGTGTCATTAAATATAGACATCTATTTTGATTATTGTGAATTTTTTCACAAATTTAGGTATGGCTAGTTGTATCGCTTTTATTATATATAGAGGTAATTGTATCTTTTACAATCCTTAAAATTGCAAGATTTAAAAGAAATGATTAAATCCTTTATATGAGTGTATGATGTAGTCACAGTTGTAGAAGGTTCAATGTTGAGCCATCAAATGTGCATGAAGAAGATTTGTAGGTTTAGTATTTTTTTATTTTCTTTTACTTCGTGCAATCTCATTGGTCAAATAAATAATTTACGATGCTAGCCTAGTCTCCTGGGAAATTAATCATAATGTTGCAGCCATTGTTACATTGTTTTCCACATTGTACTATTACGGTGCTCTAATTGTAAAACCAAAATAGTAAAACAAGATTATAAAAAATAAACATTATATATATAAAAAATGAACTGAATAATATAGCATGTAAAATTTATCAATATTCTAATTGTTTTTTCAATGTAATGATATGGGGTTAATATTGTTTATTCGTGTTCTATTTTTCTTTGAGGTGGCTGAATATGATTGGTGATGGTATTAGAAGCCAAAATAAAGTTAACTGAATTGGAAAGTTGGATGAGGAGGTGTTAAGGGGACCAACTTACATGATTACATGTATTAAAGTTTCAAACATATAAATAAAAGGCCATGTCCAATAAAAATACATTGTCGGCTCACATATATATATCATCTCGATCATCATCCAAAAGTTAGGTCACGTATTTCTTATAATTTGTTTCTTAGTTTATCTACATTATTTTATCTTATTAAAGTGACAGACAATTCAATTCACACCCTTGTAAATTAAACCATATATATACATAACAGTCGTCGTGTTTCAAAGTAAATGTAATTATGTAAGTATATAATATATATTCGATATAATTGAGGGCGGGGTAGAAGGGGACACTTACCCTTCAAAAGAATTTCAAATCATATATAAATTTATTATAACTTTTAATTACCCCTAAAAAAATGAACAATGACAAATAAAAGTTAAACTCTACAACAGTTGCAGATTCAGAAATTTAATTGACTCGTAACACAAACTTTTTCATTATATTAAATTTTTACATGAAGATATACGATTTCATTAAAAATTAGTATTGGTAGTTTTTAGAGTAAATAGTATACAAATTGGACTAATTATTTATATCAAACCAGTAGCAAAATTTGTTTGGACCCATAACAATAGCAATAAAATCAACTATTTCTAAAAAATGTACAATTCGCATGACAAATGGACTCGTAGCAAGCACTACCCTTAGGTTATACGTGGCTCCTCCCCTTCTCTACAACCCTCGATGTAATGATGGAAACATATAGCTAAAAATATGACGCATAGAAAGTTGCAAGTGTTGTAAAAGTAAAGAACAATGAACAAGATAGAGAGAAACCGAAAGAGAATTATTTTTTATTCATCTCATCAATGAGGTATATTTATAGTTACAAGATATCTTAACCTATAAGAAATCAATCTCCTATTAGAATACAAACTCTATTTACAAGATATGGACATCCATTCCATATTTATTCATAACACTCCCCCTTGGATGTCCATTGTATAAAGATTATGTCTCGTTAAAACCTTACTAGATAAAACCCGTAGGACAAAAATCTAGTGAAGGAAAAAGAGTACATAATCCTTTCAATACGCTTGAGGATGTTGCCTCATTAAAAACCTTGCTAGAAAAACCCAGTGGGACAAAATCTTAGACAAGGAAAAAAGAGTGCAACGCGTATTTTCTCCCCCTGATGAGAACATCACTTGATCTCATCACTTGTACAAACTTGTTGACGGCATATTTTACTCTTTTTAGTCCATGAGTACATTTTCACATTCATAAAATAAGTCATGGCTCCATCACCATCGATGTATCAAATAATTCATGGCTCCATCACCATCGATGTATCAATCCTTATATTTGAGCAATACAATAAATACCTTTCCAAAGAAACAATATATAACTCGTCAACAAATTTCCTCGTATGAATATGTATAAATCTAAATGCCCAATAATATCTAAATACTATACTTCTTGACTATTAGTTTCCTTGTCATCCTTCAGGTGTCGAAAGGAATCAAATAATCTCAACCGTTGAAGTGCTTAGTGAATGTCGTTAGCCCAAAAGTCTTACTAGCACTTCTTATATAGGTTTCTATTGGAGCACAAATATTACGTCATTAGGATGCTTCAATCCTTAATCCATGATAGAACTTTGTCTTTACAAAATCGTTCATCTCAATTTCTTTAATGAGTATCAATCGCCTTTAGAAACTTCCAAATAGTTCTAATTATATACAATTTTCACAATCCATATGTCAAATGATGCATGGGCTAATACAATCATTTTATATAGCATATTCTTTTCAAGAAATATTGCAAGGACGATTTCATCATATGTGCCCAAACGATTTTCATCGATATAAGGTCTTTATTCAATTTTATCAAGTAGTGTTCTCGAGAACTCTTTCCTTCAATCTTAAGGAATTTCACATCATAAAACATTATTTAATAATTTCATATCCTTCATCGAATTCCAATAATAAATGAGCTCTAACAATATACAATAGACGCGATTTACTTTTCTTTTTCTATTTTATTGCCAGACTTTCTAAGAAATCAATAAAACAGTTGCATCCACCATTCAAAAGTATCTCCTCATAAATAAATCTCAGTCTTTGCAAATAATCTTTGTATCACACTCTTGCTTTATATCTCCAATTTCCTTCTCATTGGGCTTTTTACATCAAGATCGATTTATATATGATAAATTTTACACTTTCAAGTGTATAGAACTTAAGCCAAACCATCGCACATGAAGAGATTATATTTTTCATACATTTTATGCTTCTTTTTATATTGGCCAATAATTTCTACCTCTGCACATCTTGGCAGGAATACTTTCACGATCCTCTTATATAATATCTAGCGCTATATTATACAGTAATTTTAACGACATCGATTTCATTTATTCGATTTCACACTTTACGAGACACGATATAAATTATTAAGATCTTTTCACTATTCAAATTTTCACGTGGGGTACCCAAGGTTCATCTAGAACCTTTATGTCTAGTGTCTCTCCATTAAACTCTCGTGGGGTCTGATTACCTCGATTTGATCATCTTAATTTCTTGCTCCTCTGTTACTTCGAGGATTTAATTTGGAATCGATAAATCTACCATGTTTCACATGTTGTGAACTTATTATCAATCATAATCGGAGCAGAGCAGCTTATATAGGTGACCTAGTCACTCAATTTTGGTCAACGAATATGTCTGGCAATTGTTAATTATGAATTATCATTTGAACTTTCAATTCATATTCTTACTACGAGGATCAACGTCATATTGTGATAATTCAAATTTATGCTGCTTATCCCCTCCCCATACATATTCCCAACATCCTTTCACATCTATACTTTGTGCATTTGTGGTGGAGCAACTTAAATATGCTACATTTCAAACAAATAAAATTTTGAAGATGTGATATATCTTTTTCATGACCAAAAATCAATTATCATGGGGAGAAATTATAATCTTGTTGGCACGATGCAAATTCATATTATTTCATGCTTTACAAACATAGCCCCATACTATAAGTAATACTTATAGTCTCATCATGACCACAATCTTTGCGGTATACCAATAACACTTGTTAGCATTCCGACAAAAGTAATCGGTGTATGAACTAATAAATGTTCAACACTTATTACAATCAACCGAAGACGCTAAGTATGTGATTCATCAAAGTATACATTCACCGACATTGCAAAAACAAATATGATATCTATAATACGTGCTTGGAATCTCAATATGTGAGTCACTTAGTTATGCAAACTCTAGGTTGCAATAATTCTCCTCACCATTTGAACGATGCATCGATTTAAAACTCCAAATGGTCCACTACGTGGATATATAGGCCTACACATATCCACTTTTATCATTTCCGAAATCTTATGAATTCAATCTCAACTTTAGTCGGTAATTATTAACTTTCTTTGAGAGCATTCAACTCATGTCAAAATCACCACTGTTAAGAACTTTCTAGTTCTTATATACATTTCACATCATCATTGACTCGGGATGGTCTAACCGGTCATGCCAATTAATGTAATAACCCATGTCCATAAAACATCAAGTTTATGACCATATGTGCTTTAATTGCACCTGTGTGCTCGATATAATTAATATCATATAAGATAATATATTGCATGAATCATTACTTTATGCTCATCTTTCTCCGATGCATGCGTCATCATCATCATGATCACTTCTATGTTTCTTAGAGTAAGTGATCTATATATATAACTATTCATCGAATAATAATACAAAAATATAGGCACACACACATGTGAAATACATTTAGCATAACAATAAGTGTGACATGCATATAATAATATCATTACTCTTATATGACACCTTTTTCTATTGCACTTCTTAGTTATTATCACTTTCAATGGTCAAATATGTACCACTAAAATCACAGTATACACTTCTTTAATCCTATTATTGATGATTCTAATAAATATCACATTCACTAGTATAGTATAAAGATCTTTATTAAAAACTCACTACATTTGCTAACCAGTAGCAATCATAAACAACTAGCTTCGCTTAGAAACCTTTTGATACTATTCGTCACAGATTATTGTACATAAAGACTACATAACTAATATGGGCATATATCATCATCATGAACTCGTCATTTTGCTCGGTCACAGAAAATCATAAACTCGAACTCGTTCTTATTGTATGTGTTATATAAATTGAGAAGTGATCATATGATAAGTTAAACCAATATATCAATTTATAATTTATGATGAGCTTAAGGATGTATCATGACTTCTGTCAAGTATATTTCAAATATAAAAGCATATCTTTTATTGTGAACTAATCATGTCTATATTCATACCTAAAAATCTTAGCATCTACATTATAATAGAACATCTATACTTCCTTCTAGTCAAACCCACAAGTCAAATACATACGATCTTATGCTAGCATAAAAGCATAATAATAATCAAAATAAACGACTAGATCAAACATATATCATATGCATAGCAAGAACAAATAAATAATCAGAGTGAAAATAAAACATGTGTCCCAAATAGTTGTTCTAGACTTTTGATAGATGTTTTTACAATAAGCTACATTAAGAAATCGTGATAATCTTTATAAAGAGAAGCTAAATCACTCAATTATATTTATTTTCGTATCTCAAAGATCATAATAATGAATATATGTCTAATATTATCTGACAACAATCAAGTTCATAAGTAAACTGGCCACTATATGTCTAGATGTTCCAAATGATAAGAAGTATAGCATGCATATATATATAAATTTAAAGTACCATATACAGATGTTAATGCATATATCTATAGGTATCATACCAATATCTCTCAAGGAATTTTTTATGAGCATTTACGTAGTCTAGGATCGTATGCTTAAGATGTTATAACACGACTAGCACATAGACTTAAACATAGCAATAAAAAATATATTAAACTAAATGAATATCACATAAAATCATGTCTACAAATACGATAAAATATATTTAGTTATACAACTAGCCACTAGGACAAGGATTTTTGATATATCACGAATCAAAAACAGAATACCAAATCTAAGGGTTTGCAAATCGCATAATCAAAGCATAGATTATCATTGCCAAATTGCCAATATGATTAATTCGGAAAGTTAAATCTTATCATAATTTCCCATATTCATATATCATAAAAAAAAACTCCATGATTACACGAGAAATTAAGGGACACACAATTGATCAACACCATCTTAAATCTTAAAAAATAATATGTATGTATCCAACCATTGATGTATATGCAATAATATGTCGTCATATAATCACCAAAAACATATGCCCAAGTGATATTATATTATAATCAAGGCAAAACAGAGGAAAACATATAGACAGATAGAATGCGTATCGTATTGGTTTCTGTTACTAAAATTAATTGTATCTAAAGCTTTTATTACTATAATACAATATCATTTATTTACGGATAAACCCTCTTATGAAGCTTGCAAACAGACATAGATCCAATAGAAGTTAAGTTAGATTTATAAATCAATGATTGATGATCGATAATAGTAAGCTAATATTGTTTTCAATTCATTAAAAACCAGAAACATGTCACATAATGTGATTTAGAGATATAAATTTATTCAATCCGTAAGACACATATATGTCATATGCGTGTATTTATCAAGACTTAACATAGTATTACTCAAGTATCATGGTAACAATAATTAATCGTGTAATCTTATTATTTAGATCAGTGACAAGGAACACAAACTCATAAAGTGATCATGTGAATCAATGTAAACATCAGTATTGCGTTATCTTCAACTTCAAGTTATAATTAATCTGATAACAAAACTAATATTGACTAGAAAAATTAGATCATCCAAAATTATTGATTATATTCGTGAGATAACATAAAGGTACGGTAAAAATCATCATCGAAATTCACATATAGTTATCTTTCATTTCGTATCATGTTTAAAAATATCATATGAACAAAAGCTTATGGTTGTTAAATATATGCTAGTAATATAATATACATGTGCACATTATATAAACAAAACACGTCTTTATGTGCCTTCTATGATTTCGAAAGTAGATTGCCACGTACTTGGATCAATTACTCATGTAAGACATATATTATAAAGAGACGAGTAACGAAAGTGTAGGCGTACCTTGATTTTAATTGTCGGCTACAAACTCAATACTTAGGTTAGAGATTCGTGCTGATAACGTGTTGTAAAAGTAAAGAACAATGAACAAGATAGAGAGAAACTGAAAGAGAATTATTTTTTATTCATCTCATCAATGAGGTATATTTATAGTTACAAGATATCTTAACCTATAAGAAATCAATCTCCTATTAGAATACAAACTCTATTTACAAGATATGAACATCCATTCCATATTTATCCATAACAGCAAGGTTTATTTTTGAATAGTGGTTATTATTTTACGCTAACTATATATAATTACTACTCTATCCTAAAATAATTATTCAGTTTTAACTTTATCAAGTCTTTATTTTTCAACTTTAACCTTAATTATTTTTGTTTGTATTGTATAATTAAGTTTGATAAAATTTATCAATGAAAATACATTTAAAACTTAATCCATTCATATATTTTGCATCAACTATTATATAACACAAATAAAAATATTTAAAGTCAAAGTTGAAAATAAAAATTTCAGAAAGTCAAAATTGAATAGTAATTTTAGGACGGAGATAGTAATATCTATCATTTGTAATGGGACGGAGGAAGTACTTCGTAATATATATTAAAATCAATCTATCACATGCAGGTACATAAAGTCATGCACTGTATAATTCATGACCACTTATCAAACCAAAAGCTAAAATTCGCAAGACAAAACTCAGATGTTTGGGGTTTAGGGGTTAGGGTTTGGGTTTAGGGTTTGAGGTTTGGGGTTTCTCCCCGAAACCCTAAACCTCAAACCCTAAACCCCAAACCCTAACCCCAAACCCTAAACCCTAAATGCTTTACGAAACTCTAAACCATAAATCATACTAAACCCTAAACCTTAAACCCTACTGAACCCTAAACCCTACTAAACCCCTAAACCCTACTAAACCCTAACCCTAAGCCCTAATTTTAACCACAAATTAAATGTACAAACAATCACTAACACATGTGTTACTAATTTGTAAAACCCACCAAAAAATGAAGAAAAAAAAAGTTGTTAAAAGTATGTCTTGAGGGACGACAAATCGAAGAGGAGAAAATTGTGACACCCGGTCAAAAAGGGCCAAAATTAGCCCCTAATTTAAACCTAAATCATTCGTACTCAATACGTGATTAAACAAAATTTTTCGGATATTATATATATAACATTATAATGATTATTTAATAATCACATACCATCAAATCTGAAAGAACACGTAATCTTAAATACGGACATTGGTGCAAAGCATTTTTAAATAATGTATTATTAATGAGAATAATAATTATTTACTCGATTGAGAATTTAAACGCATTTTGTACACTGAAAACTATCCGTCAAACCAAAGAGAAACAAAGATATAATTTTATATCTCATTAAAAGTATTATTATAAAATACTTCGATTAAAAATCTATACGATTTCATATTTAAAATTTTATCATTTGAAAACATTACACTACTTTACGATCGGGTACACGAATACGGATACCCTAAACCAATTATTGGAGTCGGTTATATCAACCAACTCCAATAATTCATTTACACACACACAGACATATCGATCTATCTCTTCTCCTCTGCTCTCTCTCGTTCTCTTCCAAAAACAACAACATCAATAACATTAACAACAAGATTCAGCATCAATATCATCATCATAATCTTCTTCTTCTTCATCTTGGATCATCATTATCATCGTGAACATCATCACCATCACTCACAACTGTAATTATTACTAGTAAGAAATCTTTCACTTTTCTTTTAAATTCGAGTTTAATATACTTATATCATCATGTAATGTTGTTCCATTGAGTAGATTATGTCCAAAAATCGAATCTATACTCGTTTTCTCAACTGATTTCGCGAACAGAACTGGAACAGACCTGAAATAGGCTACCAGCCGAACGGCTGGACTCGATGAGCCGAACGGCTGGATTTCCATAGCCGAACGGCTAGGACTTCCATAGCCGAATGGCTAGGTCTTCCTTAGCCGAACGGCTAGGTCTTCACAGCCGAATGGCTGGAATACTCAAACAGAACAGTTTTTGTAAAAATGCCGAAGAATTTCACAAGTGTTTTCAGGGTAGCTTTTCAATGAAAAATTTATTAAAACGGTTTGGGCTAAAAGTCACACGGTCACTCAAAAACGGCCCAATGATCAAGGCTATGTGCCATAGCGTAGGCGGTTTTAGGCCTTTCGGGGTCGTCTAGGGGTCGAAAATGACATATTTCAGTTTTTGGACCTCGTACCAAATTTCGTAACTTATGAAATTAAATATAACGAATATAAGGATAATTGTAAACAATACGATACATCCATGAACGAGTTATATAAATGCAAAAACACACGTTATATATCTTTAGAATATAATTTCAATCCGTCACCAACGGGCCGTACATTTTATAAACTTTAAACGGAAGTACAAATATAATCACTTGGACATAATCAAAATGGATAAACATTAATACGGAGAAATATTAGATAATCAAATGCTTATTAGAATTTCGCGTGTTTAGGACACTAGGAGATTCGGGGATTGTCTATTCCACGTCGGACATATTCATTGCTCGGATAGACTCAGGTGAGTCTCACAGCCCCATTTTTACCGTTTTTAAATATTGGGGTGAGATACAATGCTTACTTGTTTTCGTGATCACTGTTATTCGGTTAGTTAATTTAATTATTAACTCTGTTAAACATGTTGGTTATCATTGTCGGTCTTGATTTTCATTGTTCGGGTATTGCATGAGTGTTTTAATACGGGAAAGTCCTCATCATTGCATGGTTCGTTAACTTAATAAGGCGCGATTACTAAAAGATAGATCTATCATGGGAGTGACGTCCTCGTCCGGGTTGCTAGCTACAACCATGTACAAACGGGCATTTTAGTAATTGTTATGGGTGTTGACACCGTTCGGGAGGCACAAATCGGGTTAGGCCTCGAACCATGGCTTAATGCAATACAAATGTCATTGTCGGTAAATCTAGTCGGTAACCTTAATTGGTTAATCATAGTTCGGGAACCTTAATGGTTTAATCATTGTTCGGAAACCTTAATTGGTTTATCATTGTTCGGTTGTATTATTTAATCTTTATCGGTATTAAATCGTCGGATAATCATGTTGATCACATCAATGTTTATGTTAAACCTGTAAGATTCACCAGCTTTATAGCTGACCTTTTAGTGTTGTATTCTCAGGTGATCAGTAATAGTAGGATGGCCCTCAGGATAAGCTATCTACTTACGAGTCGCATGCATCTATATGGACATGAAGATTTTCTTGCATTATGTTTTGTATTAATGGTTATGTATTAAAATCTTCAAAATCAAATGTGAACTCGCCGTTATTGTAAACTCATAACTTATGACTTAAAACTTTTTACTACTTTTGTAATATATTTATAAACGTCTCATGTAGAGTCGTTTGCTTGTAACCTCTGTGTTTGATTGTTGATTAGTCACGCCCAAAAACAATCGCTTCCGTAAAGTATGAAATTGGGGGTGTGACAAAAATGCTAAATTTTATGGTGCAATTTTCATGATTTTTCGACTTACCGTTTGTGAGATATTTAATTTTTAAAAATGTGGAGGAGAGAGAATATAGTGACACATGATATAAATTTGTTGGTTCCCTAATTCTCACTCAAAATTGATTTACTCATTTGAACCTTACTCTATAATACAAATGATTAAAATATATCATAAAATTCACACCCAGCAAAACGGGTGCAACAGTGCAACTACACTAGTACTGTATAAGACATTAAACAACTTATATGACTTTTACACCAGTACTGTATAAGACATTAAACAACTTATATGACTTTTTAATTAAGTTCTGAATAAAATGAAACATTTTTCTCGTCAAATAGTGTTTTTTTTTTTTTTAATAAAAATATATTAGTACAAATTAAGGTGGTACCCACAAATGATTTGGTTGGATGAGATTAGATTGGGGGATTGATGATTATGGTACATAGAAGTTGCCAATAATTGTGGGTTTGAATTACTATGATAAGATTTTTCTCTTTTGCTCTTTTCTTTTAGAATATCATTTTTTTTTTTGTCTATTTATGCTTCAATTCTCATCCTTTTTTCCACAAAAGAGTACGTAAAAAGCAATTTGATATATACGATTACTTGTAGATTTTGATTCTAAAAGAATGTTTTACGTTGTGGAAGTAAATATCGTATTAAATAATTAATAGTACATACTACTCCCCCCTCCTAAAATTACAGTCTATGTTTTTTTCGTACGTCTCAAATTAATTGTCCACTTTCAAAAATAGATAATGAAATTTGATCATGATTACTATATTACCCTTAATTGAAATTATTATTACGCACTTATATGAAAACAGTAATTAATTGGTTAAGGGTATAACTGTCATTCTACAAAAAGTAATAAATAGAATGCAGTGATTATGTTTTTATTGAATTGCGTGTTTTTTATCGGATGACAATAATTTTGAGACGGATGAAGTGTGTTTTTTTGTCTTTTAAATCAACTTACTACGGTTTTTTTTTATCAACTTACTACATTTTTGTATTTAATTATTTGTGAGAGAACTAGTACCATCTATCTTTCCTTTTTAACTTTTGTGTTGAGAGCAATGTTTTAAGACCCGGTTCGACCGGTCCGGTCAGACTGATCAGACCGCTTTGTTAGAGATTTTCGGGTAAAAAAAACCCGGGTTTATCTGACTTTATCATCATTTTCATTTTAATTTGGATGATCAAGAATCAGTTTTTAAAAGGGTTTTAGTCACCGATCGCCAACGTACTTTCCTTTTTGTTCCGAGATCACCAATCAACCGGTTTTATTACTAGTATCACCAACGAACTTTGTAAAGTTGTCCTGATGTCACCATATGGTAACCGGTGACTGGGATAACCGGTTACTTTTGATTTTTTAAGAGTTTATCATTATTTTAATTTCCAGCGTGGAAATATATAGTTGGGTTTAACTCATGGATCGCCAGCGTACTCTTCCTTTTGTTCCGAGATCACCAATGAACTGGTTTATATATTTCCGAGATCACCAATTCATTGAGATCAATGTATTCCTTTAGCTATTACACAAACAAAAAGAAACCTCAACAAAGTTGTTAACCACGTATAAATCCACCAATGAGAACTCAATATGTTAGCGTGTAAGCTATATATCGATGTAAACTTATTGAGAGTGCTATCAGTGACAATAAAATAAGCCTCGAGAAGCATTTCCACTTCATGATATTTTCTGTAGCACTCTCTGAACTCCGCGTGCTATCATGCCTGCTCCTTGCAAGGCTCAATTTTTTATAAGCCTTCGGGACTCTGGAGGTGAAGAACCCGGAGAAACTGGAGTAGAAATAGATTGAATACCATCCATTGATTGTTTTTAGTAACTAAAACGACGTCGTTGACTGAAACTTGACCGACGGTAAATTGTGTATCATATTTCTTTCATTTTGCATTATAAGATCTCGAACTAGAACTACAACAGGACGTTCGTAAATAATGATTGGAAGAGAAGGTGGATGAAGAACGTTGTTTATGTGTAAAGATTATGAATAGATATACGGAAATCGAAGATGATGATGATGATGATGATGATGATGGTAATCCGGTTACGAATGATTTTATTGGTGATGATGAGTTGTGAAATGGTCATCAGGAAGCCATTAATGAGTTTTGGTTCGAGCTTGATGAACTGAACTCCGAGTTCTCTCTGTTTTATATAGATGTGAAATGAGGAAACCATCCTTGTTCGACAAGTGATTTTTCAGGCGGGTCGGTTTTTAAATCTGGAGATATACGTGGATTTGCCATGTTTTTTTAATTTAATTACGTGTAGGCCACATCATTCATCTTAATGACATGGTGCTGACACGTCATTTGGTTTACTATGTTTTGGGTTAAAAAGTATTGAGTTGGTGATCTCAGCACGTAGCTACAAAGTTCGTTGGTGATCCTGGTAATAAAACCGGTTGATTGGTGATCTCGGAACAAAACAGATAGTACGTTGACGATCGGTGACTTAAACTCTTTTTAAAATATATAAGATTTTTTAATTACCGAAAAAAGATACTTTTCTAATGAGTTTAAAATCCAAGTACGTAATTAAAGTATTTTTAGGATTAAGATCTTTTTCTATGGTTAAAAAGAGATATCATATAATTACGTTGGAGCTGTATAGTGTAGAAAATGCGTGATACTAGTTGATACGGAGTATAATCTAACACGATGACTTTCTCCATAAGTCAACAACTCACAAGTGGTCCATGTTACAGTAAAATATAGATTTAAAAACGTTACCAGTAATTTTAGCAGATCGAACCATTCAATATAAACATAAAGATTTTAAAGCTAGTAAGTAGTGATCATGAGTGTGGGCTTTAATTATGACTCAATGAGTCAATGGCACGAACAGCCCAATATGATCGACCCACTTCCAATGGTAACAATCAGCCCAATCATGGAATATAAGTTGAACTGTTAAATGTTCATGATGCTTTCATATTATTTTTCAAGATTTTTCTTGTGTAAAGATGTGCGCATCACATTTTTTATCCGTTCATCACTAGAAATGTCTTATAATGTTGTAACGTCGGATTTAATTAACATTATCAATGTATAGCAGATCTAAAAATTCTTACCCAAACTTGTTGGTGCAAATAATACATTAATACGACTACATATTGTATTGTACGTTTGTTACATGATCTTTTTGTTTGTGAAATGACGATTGCACAACATTAATTGCCGATGTTCAATTCTTTTGATTTTACATTACCAAGTTTGATTTTACATTACCAAGGGGTTTACCTAGCGGTATTCGTTTGTATGATTTGGATCAAATCCGATCCATTTATATAAAATAATTTGGATTTTTGGTTTTCAATATTTGAATCCGATCAATCTAAACAAATATCGAATCCGAACTGAATCGAATCAAATTATTATTTGGATGGATCGGTTTTAACCGTTTGATTTTCGTGGACTGCATGAGTGTATCGTTTTGACTCGTGAAAGGATATTGTCATGAACGATATCAACAATTACCTATTGTAATGTTGCCTTGAGAGTTTATATAAATGCATATGGATTATGGAGTTAGTGTTTTATATGCAAACTTAAGATATTAAGTTATATTCCATGACCTATATAAACATTACCAATAATATAATAACGTTTCATGTATAAAAAATAACAATACATATATTTGGCATTCACTTTGATGGATAAACAAGTGTATTATTACATATGATCATTTCATATACAATTGTTACTGTTTGGTTTAATTAGATAATCCGGTTCTAGTAATAGTAACCAAAACCAATCAAAAAAACTGAATTAGTAATTTGGTTTTTATCCAATCCGATCCAAAAAATCAAGTTGTCCAATCCAATTAGACCATTTAGATTATTGGATAATCTGGTTATATCGAACTGTGAACACCCCTAGGCCCTGCCCGGCTTCCCTATTGTGTTTACCTACTTACACTAAATACGTACGGATCGACGTAAATAATTTGGGAAGGTAACTAGTTGAGATTTTATTTAGTTAGAATATATCAATAAATCGACAGGTACAATAATAGCGTTGAAAAAGAAATAAGGGACCAAATAGTATTTGATTGGTGGGCCTATTGTAGGTATGGGCCGGGTGATGGTATATGAGACAAAATGTCATGTTCAATTTGTCCAATCTTGTCCTCACCAAAATTGGCATGCATCACAAGGTTGATACTTTGAACGATAAACCCTTGTAGAATAACTATGAGATCACAGGGTTACATTTGGTTCACGAAATATTTATAACGATATTAGAATTTATCTTGTGAGTATAGAAATTTAGTGAATTCCAATTCATTCAATCGATTTTTGAAGCATAAATCCCTTGGAATATGAAATTTTGTGAATCAAAATCAGCCTAATGTAAAATACTTTCATTGAGTAGAAAGGAGAAAATATAAATGTCTAATGTCATTTTATTAGATGCATAGCATGACAAGATTTGATAAGATGTTAATTTGGGCAAGTGTTTTGGTTCCCCTGCATTTACATCTACATGTGCTTGTGCATGAGAGCTTTGATAGCCTTACGACATTTCCATGCATCCTGTCATCATCTCCCATTTGGCCATTTGCATTCCATGTTGATCGATCTCTTGAAAAAAATGGCTTATCCATAATAGTGATCAATCGAGTGATATTGACTCATTCACACTTTCAATCAATCTTTATCAAGCATCATATTTTTTCCACATATCTTCCTAAATTCTCTCGTAATAATCCTTCTAACAACAAGATTTTGGCAGCAAACCAAATCATCAATATATTAAAAAAAAAATTTTTTAAAGAAACCCAGATACATAGTGAATGACACATGTCATAATATGATCATGTTGTACTAAAACTTGTAGTAGGATAAATTGAAAAAGAAATACATATTCATGTGAGTTGTAAAATAGCTAGATATATGAATTGATATGGTATTAACAGATTGCGATACCTGTTTTTTTAGCATGAAAGATATATTTTATACATACATATATATTAGTACACACATCAAATTTGGAAGTGACGAGCGTATCTAGCAAGACGACTAATTAAACCTGGTTTGTTAATGTACAAAATTTTCCTGTAAAAGTACGACGTCAAGAAGGAATTAAAGCGTGCAATTCATAAGTTTGACAAAAGGAGAGTTGACCATAGTGGGGAGATCGAGCAAGTACAAACATTAAACACCGATCGAGCCATTGCCTTCCTTGTGAAGTAATTAAGATCGAGTGGCTAGCTCCAAATCGGTTGACTTTTGTTTCTACATTTATTAATTATTTTAGAGAGTCTAATGTTGACATTGATTTATAATAAATAATTACATCTATTTTTGTCAAATTTTTATTTAAATTAAAATTACCTAACCGAACAATTAACATAATATGAACGTTGATCTATACACCATTAAAAATTATTAATACACCACTAATTGTGCTTCACAGTATTGTATTGTACAATACCATATAATATATCCAATGGTGTATGAATAAATTTCGATGCTTAGGGATCACTCCTCACATAATATACTTGGTATATGTGGCAAAATGAACGGGTCTAGATGGGTTTGGGTTCAAAAGCATCTTCAATATTAGCACCAAAAGTACCTTTTGCACTAAAATAGTGCAAAATGTTGATAAAAAGTTCTCAAATGTTGATAATAAACCTTAACAATACTATAGAGCAATACTAAATATGGATCAAAATGCACTAAATACAGTGCAACATTATCCATTGCACTAAACACTATTCCTTTATTATTTAATGAAAATTAATTTATATAAAATAAAAAGTTATATGTTTCTTCTTAATACCATTAAAACTAGCTCAATATTGTTATATTTCATATTACTTATATTTTATGTATATTTGTCGCATATACCACTATAAGACATAATGAACGACCACTATATGCGTCGTTTTACATTTTTATTGATAAACCAAAAGTTTACATCGAAAATATTGTTTACATCAGCTCCGTTCTTAAATTGAGAGATTTACATTACATAATTACTTTATACAAAATATAATAATGCAATTAAATCTTCGATTTGTTTGAATGAAGACTCGAGCTAATGAATCCTGATTGGGCAGTCCAACCTACTGCTGTGTACTTGTGATACATGCTAAAATGGGTCAGTGAAACGCTGGTGAGCTCACAGGTCAGTATGTCAATACATATTTGTATGAACCGCAAGATTTAATTGAATTTAAAATGCAATTAAGCAAAGTAAAAGTTATACAGCCATGAGCACATAGTCTGAGCTTAACTCGAGGTGTCAGGTCCACATTTAAGGTATCCTGATCGAGGTGCCTCCCACGAGTGCCTAATCTACACTCTTCTGAACAAATATTAATACACTCGTTTGACCAGTTAGTGCGTGCTAACCCGGATGAGGATGATCAATCATATATGGTACCATATACTAATATTCACGCTACTACGTATTACCAAACTATGTTGAGGAGGGCTTTGAAAAGATTAGTGAGATAACTCATGTAGTATTTGTTTGATTTCGTACTTGCGTTCATATAGTTAAAATAAAACGAGCAGTATATCACACCCCTGAGTAAAACAGTAAAATAGGGCCTATGAGACTCACCTGAGTCTTGGGAGTTTAATTTAATAAACTTGAATTGATTAGCCGAATTGTGATGTCCGAAGACTTGTAACCTGAGGGTGTCCAAGACACGCGATGATTATAAACATGAGTAGGTATCTCGAAAGACTACATTTGTAGTTGTTCGTCCAACTAAAATGTCCAAATTACTACGATTTGGTTGATTTGATTGTGTTTTGAAAACATGTACGTCCCGTTGATGATTGACTGTAATAATAATTCTAAGGTATTATTATTATGAAGTGGAAGCGTTATACTTATAAAGTATTTACAGACTCTAGGTGACGGCTAGTTAGCGGGGTTCCAGGGGTGGCAACCCCTGACGGTGTCCAAGGGGCAGAGCCCCTGGTTAGGGTCGAGATGCTTTGGTAAAAACGTACTCAAAATTTGAATTCGGGTATAATCGAGTGATAAAATTTCATGTCCTGACGCTTAGTAAAAATCTGAGTTTTCTAAGTTCTGTCTTATGCGACACTGGGTGCGACATAGGCTGTTGTGTCGCAGGTCATGACTGCGACATAGGTCTTTGTGTCGCTATGTGCGACATTCGTAATTTAATGCGACATAAGATATTGTGTCGCTATGTGCGACGGGAATGCGTTATGCGACATAGTATTTTGTGTCGCTATATGCGACATCCGAAAGTATTGCGACATAGAAATTTGTGTAGTTATATGCGACATCCGTGATGTGGTGCGACATAGAGGCTTGTGTTGCAGATGGCCCAGAGCCTCTGAGACATAACAGGCTGTGATGGTCAACATGTGTCTGTTTTATGGTTAAACGACCTCGGTTTGAACCGAAACTTTTACCCAGTCCTTAGAGTAGTTTGTAGTGTTTACGAAAATTATCGGTTTGTGTCGGTAGTGCCTAGAAGTGTCGTTTTCACAAAAAGACCAAAACCGCAACTTTCCGACAAATGTTTCGAAATCAAGTTTTAAGCATATATTTGGACACATCTAAGCTAGAGGAACAACATACAAGTAAAATAAATTGAAATCTAAAAGTTTTCGAAAGTGTCAGAATTCTTACAACTTAACGCGAGAGCAATCCGAAAAGATGGAAGTGTAGATCGTGTCGCGGTGGTCGTTTTTCTCCAAATGAGTGAGGTGATTTAATGAGTTTTGGTGGTAGTTTTTGATGATTAAGGTGGTTGTTGGTGGTGGTGGTGGTGGAAGTATTTTGAAAGAGAGAGAGAAATGGTGAATGAGAGGATGATAATGATGTGTGTGTGTGTGTGTTGTTTTTGGTCAAAGGAGGGAAAAGGGGAGGGAGGGGGCCGGGCCACATGAGTCCCACCCATGTGTGGTTGGCTCCAAATTTTAATCCCCTGTATATGCGCTCTGTGCGGTATTCGTTTTCCCGATCGTTTAAACCTTAAATATTTATTTTATACGTTTAAATATAAGTTTTAAAACACGAATAATTATTCGATATTTTTGTTAAAGTATTTTGCCAAATACTTAATACTTGAGTTATAAAATATAACTTAACTCCGTTTCGATTGTTGGCGCGCTTAATATTTTAACCGCGTCGACTTTATTTGTACGATATGAATTGTGTATGAAATATTATCAAAATAATATTTTTGGGTATAATTGTGTATTAAATAATGTTATTTTATTTAATAAAGTTGTTCACCAACGTCCGTATTTAATTGATTCAAATCACATTTGAATTGAGAGGCATACGATTTAATCAAATCGCATAATTGTATATAGTCACCAATATATATTTCGATACATTAATTACCTAACCAAAGGACTAATTAAATGTATTACAGAGGATTAGGCACTAATTACTAGTCCTAATTTGACGGGTGTGACAATATTGCGTAAGTAAGTTTTTAAATTGTTAAAAAGTACATTTAGTGTAAAAATATAGTGTATATATTGAAGTGAAATATATTTATGTAAGCATATTCTAATAATATTCTTTTTTTTTTTTGCATTGTCTTAGTGTGAGACTTCAGTGCTAACATTGGAGATGTTCTAAATGGGTACGGGTCTAGATGAGTTATTTAAAAGGATGAGTCTAAATGGGTCCGGATCAAATGGATCTCAAGTCGGGTCGATCCATCGGGATTTCACCAATTTTTTTTTATTTTAGTGAAAATTAAAAAATGAAATTAGGTGGAAAAGAAATTTACTCGCTAGAGCCGTCTATACCCGTTGGTTAATTGTTACACAATTGAAGGTTATATTGAAAAACTCATTTAGATCCATCCGAAATATGGGGAGCCCGGATACCTAACAAATCCATAACCTTCTATATATTAATCATACTGACCATAATTAAACAATGAGTGTAAAATTATCACATCTAATACTTGGTTGGTGACGTAGGAATTTGATTTGGTGAAGTATCATTGCCATATTTCAAATAAGTCAAATTAATGTTCACTCTTATGAAGGGATACAAGCTATCGTGGCTGTTTTCTATATCTATGATCGTGGCTGTTTTTTATATCTATTAGTCAGACGACAAGTGGAATAAATAATTAGCACAATGACTTTCTTGTGATATGTCTATTTCAATTCAATACATAAATATATACTTTCTAATAATCTTAGATAAATATTTGCAAACGAAACTTAATCTAACATCCATATATATATATATATATATATATATATATCTATATATCTATATATATATATATATATATATATATATTTTGATTATGATAACGACGTACTCTTTATAAAAAAAAGAAGTAAAATAGGTTTTTTAAGAAGCTTAAGTTGCTCCCAACGGGAGTAATCAGTTGTAATCGGTTGCAACCAATTAGCTATACCGTGCCATCCGTTGCATCGGTTGCTAATCGGTTGGCAATCTTAATCACCAAACTGATTTGTAAACGGTTGAAATGTGAGGGCCTGCGTAATTTTTTTTTTTTTTGTGTTTTGTGTAAATAAATGGTTGTATATTGGTAAATGTTGGGTAAAAAAATGAACTGATTAGTCATTGATGACAATGGGTAATCCGTAATCAGATAGTGGAAAGATGGTTTTATATTGAGGTGGCAGAAGTGACGAGGAAGTGAAGAAATTGGTTGGGAGTGGGCTTAGAAGATTACAATAAAAAGAAAAGAAATACTCCCTCCGTCCCCCCCCCAAGTGTCCTGCTTTGACTTTTTAAAGTTCTTCTTTCTCAACTTTGACCTTAAATATATTTGTTTGTGTTATATAATACCCGATAAAAATTATATCAATGAAAATACATCAAAAACTCAACTCATTCATATATTTTGCATCAACTAGTATATAACATAAACATAAATATTAAAAGTCAAAGTTGAAAAAGAAAGACTTTAAAAAGTCAAAACAGAACACTTAGGTGAGACGGAGGGAGTAACAAATTTTTAGTAGGAAAAAGCTAAAAGTTCAAAACTAGTTTTAATTAGTTTATCAGTTATTAGGAAAAAACAATTGTCACGTAACTAATAAGAGCAGGTGTTGGCAGGATATGTATTATCATGCATGGCTGTTAGCCGCATATACTTTATTTAGTCTTTTATTTTAAAAAGACTCGATTATAATCCATAAGTCAATATTAACCTAACATGATTGACTTCTAATTATTTCTCTATTAATTCAAAATATATATGTATTATATGTATAATATTTTAAAATTAAGTTTTCTACGAAGCAAAAAGATGGAGTATGATGTTATAATTAATAACCGTAAACCTAATCATGAAACAGGTTAATTAATTATCCAGTTTCTTGTGTTGATAGAACGCATCACATCCAAAACCTAATCAAGAAATTTATCTACTGATCAGTATTATTTGAATTCAAAGAGATTAAAGTAATACTAGTACATTAGTACGTACTTTGTTTAATGTTTATTAATTCATACATCAATATAAAAAAAAAAATATTCCGTATATTACAGCAACCCATAAACAGGTTAATTAACATTTGATATGCATCAACATATATATATTGAGTGCATGTGTGCAATATCCTCTACATGAAGTAAATTTGTAAATCACCATACGGCAAAAAATTTATGAAACTCAATACACCATATATATTGAGAAAAAAAGTTCATGCCAATCACAAAAAGAAAACACAAATATAATTTTTATCGTCAATTGATCATCATCCTCGACAATGAACTGTTTTTAATTCCCCGTCCTTGTGGTTGTGAACGATAGCGAAAAAACCCATTTGGGCAGTGATTTCGACTTTCTTGTGTTTCCGTTTAATAGCTGTCGGCCACGGCTGTGATTGTTTTTCTTGTCCAAGGAATCTACAAATGAATGTAAGCGTTGCATGGCGAGAATTAAGGTTTCTTTTGACATGTTTGCAAAACAAACCCTAAACCAGCCGGGTTCACTACAATGGCATGATGAACCGGGTGATATGTTCAACCCTACTTCGTACACAATCTTTTTCCATAACTCCATTTCACCTTCAAAAGTTTGTGACGTCAAAAGCCCTCTCATATCAACCCAAGTAAATAAACCTGCATTACTTTTCAAGCATCGAATACCGGCTTTTTGTAAGGCCTTTTCGAGCATTTCATGTCTTTGTCTAAGCCTTTTTCGATTCTCCGCTAGATAATTCCTTGTAAACTTTTTATCAGATAGAATTTCTGATAACAAGTATTGAGTTTGAGAAGAAATTAACCCAAAGCTTGACATTTTGGTTGCGGCTGATACCACAAGTTCATTGTTGGAGTAAATCGCTCCAATTCGAAAACCTGGTAAACCAAGATCTTTTGAAAGGCTATAAACAATGTGAACTTGTTTCCAAATATCAGTGTTCATAAGATTCTTGTTTTTAAGAACCTCCATGATGCTAATGAAACCAGGAGAGCAAAAAACGGTGCCAGAGTAGATTTCATCACTAATGAGATGAATGTTCGTGGTTGATATAAATTCGACGAGAAGTTCGAGCTCATGCAAGCTCAAGGACGTACCTAATGGGTTGGAAGGGTTTGTAACTAACACACCTTTTACTTTAAGGTTCAACTTTTGTGCTTGTTGGAATGCATCTTCTAGGGCTGATTCAGTGATTCTGAAACCATTTGAGCTAGAGCAATGAATTGGTACTATTTCGGCCCCAGTTCGCCACTTGAGATCTCTATCGAACCCTGGATAATATGGCGTAGGAAGGAGGAAAGCGTCACCCGGATTAGCGAGGCAAAACATTAAAGTTTCATTCGCGGAAGTTGCTCCTGCGGTTAGTACAAGGTTGTTTGGATTAAATGTTACTTTGTTTTCTCTAATCTCCGACATAAATTCCGCTAATGCCTGTAAAAGAAGAATGACACTTGTTAGAACAAACAAGATAATAGTTGATAATAATAAAAATATATACCAACATGCATGGCAAAATTATATCGATCTCGTCGCATCAGCCAAAAACGTTATGGGTTTAAACCTCGTGAAAGAAGTTATACGAGTTCTTTACAAAAAATAATCGTGAAGGGAGGGGATCATATATATCGGAGCTTACTTTTTTGAAAACAGGAAGGCCATGATAGTCTTGAAAGAGTGCAAGTTGTTTAAAAATAGAGTGATTTTGATCAGGTGATGTGAAGCCTGCTGAATGTGGGTTGTCGTTGAGCCATGATTCGAGAAGATCGAACGAAAGTTGGTTCTCGGCGAGACCCATTTGGATGATGCCATTTGGGTTGGTAGTTGGGCCGTACGGATTCTTTTCGTATTCTTCCCATCCAAGAAAGTAGGATGAATCTTGACCGTGAGAGTTACACGTAGCCTTTACAGACAACATATTTATTTGAATTATTATTATAATATTATTATTATTATATTATGTGAGGTAGAGAGAAATTAGAGAATTGAGTGTGAAAGTTGTAAGTGGAGAAAGAAAGATATGGTTTGAGTGATGAGAAGAGTTTGAGAGAGTGTTACTATTTATAGGAAGCTTAAGGGTGAAAGCATTAAAAAAGAATGCCACGTCACCATCATTTGACCTTTGTTGGATAGGTGGATTTTAAACACGTACTAGACAGAGTTTCTTTGTTTAATGCTAAAAAATCATCTAACACGCTTAACGAATATAAATCCAGTAGCTCTCACAACTTGACAAGAGTGAGTCGTACATATTGTATTATATAACTATAATTATATATTCCGTATATACTCAATTGATTAAGTAATGTATTACATATATTTTATCTTATGAGATTATTTAACTCAATAATGTACTTTTTTGTTCAAGAGCTATCTTATGTTGAGTAGTACCGTTAAGATAAACGATCTGTTACTTTGGATACTTAAAGATTTGATTAAAACACATGCTAAGGTTAATTTGATTTGTAAGTAACAAGGCAAAGCTAGAAAGGGGGCAGTGGGGGTAGTCGCTCCCAAGAAATCAAAAATTATCGAATTTTTTTTTTTGAAAGGTAATTAGTGACACTTTAAGATTTTGACCTTCTAATGTGATAGAAAAGAAAAAAAGTCTGTCTTCCCTTTTAAAAATTTCTAGCTTCACTCCCTGGTAAGTAATAAACCATTTAAGTAAATCCGCTAATAAAGAAAAGCGAGTAATATTCAAAATATTGTAAGTTTACAATATTAATCGGTTCACGTATAGTTTTCTTCCCAAATAAGGAAAATGTGTAAAAGTAATTTTCATATTCCCTCGATAGATTGTCTCCATCCATATTTGAAGATGTGAATATTTTCTTAAAGCTTAATTATACGGAAACAAATGGGCCACGCATGCATGGCTAAACTTTGACCTGAATTTAGCAGTTAGAATTGACATTGTAATGTTTACATCATAAATATAAATAGAGAGTGAGGTTTTAAATGAGTACCACAATTTTAGATGATAATGTAATCAACCAGAATGCAACATGTGTTATAAAATTCACTTTCCACCAACGTTTTTTAAACGTAAATATCTCTTAAACGGTAAGTCGAAAAATCATAAAATTTGCACAATAAAAATCAGCGTTTTATTCTCTTCGATTAGAGTTGTAACAAAATATACTTTAGACGAATTTTTTTTCGTTTTTCAGTGGGTTTTGAAAAATCTAACACATGTGTTACCGGCGAGTAACACATGTGTTACCGGCTACTAAGTAACACATGTGTTACCGGCTACTAAGTAACACATGTGATACCAGGTAGTAACACATGTGTTACCAGCTAGTAACACATGTGTTAATAATTTTGTACAATTTGTAAAACTTAAAAAAATAGAAGTTGTCGAAAGTATGCCTTGCATGATGGTAAATCGAAGAGAAAAAATGCTGATTTTTATGGTGTAATTTTTATAATTTTTCAACTTACCGTCTACGAGATATTTTATTTTTAAAAACGTGAGGAAAAATGGGTTTTGTGACAGGTGGCGTATTCTGATTAGTTACTTCATTCTCACTAAAAATTGTTATACTCATTTGAACCTCACCCCATAAATATATCATAAACATCTATCTTAATTCTAAAAAACCCGTACTTTCCAAGTCAAAATTAAAGGTTATATATATTTAATTAATAATTAATATTAAATAACTTACCAACTTTTTTATAAAGAATCAAAAAATTAGGCTGTAATATTCGCAAATCGCATTTCCTTTTCGTACATATCCTCAGGGAAATCATGAAGAAGCTGCGTTAAAGCCTAATTTAATAGAAATCACAGTTGTGCGCTCACCCTAATTTGTCACCATCTCGCTTCGTTTGCATGAAAAAACTTTTTAAATATAAAATAAATCATGTTGCAACTATCCGAAAAACAAAAACACACATATTTGTGTGCATGTGCACGCTCATACACAAAAATAATCGTATATGTGCAAATTTTTGTTATTAAGTCCCCACGTTAAAAAAATAGAATCGCTAAGCCTTCCTCTTTTTGTGTGAACAAATATAATGTGTTATAATCAGCTCATATCTATATACTACGGAGTATAATATATTGTTTAGTGTAGAAAAACTTTTTGTTCATTTCAAGTAATTATAATTTTTTCAATTAGAAATATATAAAGTTTCACTCCTATATATGATTATATGTAACAAATTAAATGATTTATTTTATCATAATAGTAGTGGTAGACATGCACATTATTTTAACATTAACTAATTAACATGATTGATACAAGTTATTATATCAAAGTAATCAAATTTTTGCTCTTTTTGATTATATTGTTAAACATGCATGTATGTGTTAGCACAAATAATACACATGAATATTATATAGATTACAGTTGTGTATCATCTACAATGTTTTTTAAAAATTCTTTTATACCAAAAGGTTTGCATATGTTGAGATGCAAAAAAAAATGGTCATTAATTCCATAACTATTATAAGAAACATGTAGATTAATATGGATAAGTATGATAAAGATTTACAAGCTAGCTAGCTAGTTGTGTTGAGCACACAATATGTAGTATCAGGGTATCTTTAACGTATGCACTAAACACTACACTAAATTTGGTGTAATAAATGAATCTTTCAAGAATATACTTGCATCAAATGTGTTTCATCTCTAACGTATGCACTAAATTTCTACACTAAAACTACTTTTAGCATTTACACATTGGCCCCTAAACTAATTTTACATTATACTTGACGTGAGTTCATTATTTTTATGATCAAATTAACTTTTCAACTATAAACTTAAATGCTAAGTTTATTTATGGGAAAAGTACAATAAAAGGACTACACTTATCACTCATTCCTATTTAAGGTACACAACTTTAAATTTTTCAATTTAAGGTATCTAACTTTCAATTTGTAATCAAGTTAGGGATGCAAATTTCACAAATGACGAGTTGTCATCGAATTTCTTTTTTATAAGTAACATTTCTATTTAATAAATTAATATTCCTTGATCAAATTTAAAAAATATTGAGTGGGAAGAAAGAATTTAACAAAAACTCATTACCACTTTCAACTTTAATATCTCCCATTATACTTAATATTTTTTAAAATTGATAGAGGAATATTAATTTATTAAAATAGATATGTTACTTATAAAAAAAATTGGTAACAACTCGTCATTTGTGAAATTTGCGTCCCTAACTTGATTACAAATTGAAAGTTAGATACCTTAAATTGAAAAATTTAAAGTTCTGTACCTTAAATAGGAATGAGTGATAAGTATAGTCCTTTTATTGTACTTTTCCCTATATTTATTTATTTTCGTAAAACTTCAATTACATAAGTTCTTTCCATAAATCAATGTTTAAATTACCATAGTTTGTTTGATAATTATATCTTGTTGTTTCAATAATCATATTATATAATCTAAAGTATATGGTATAAAATTAATCATACAAATAAATAAGTTTCTTCAAGTTTTGTACTTAAATCATAACAATAGTTCACAGATAGGGTCTAAAACGAAACATTATAAATTTGGTACAAAGTTTAGTGTTGCACCAAATATAGTGCAAAATCTTCAAAAATTTAGTGTACACTAAATTCTGCACCAAATATGATGAGTTGATTGAAGAGGGTTTTTTACACTAAAATATTAAATTTGGTTCAAAACTACCTATATTGAAGATGACCTTAGTGTTAGTTGTTGCAGTACGTACGTGATGGTGTGTGTTTAAATAAACGTGGGGTTGGGGTTATTCGAAGACAGGTAAACCCCTCAAGGCGATGTATGCCATGCCCCGTCACCATGCATTGGTCTACCTGCTTCATCGACTCATGGACCATCTCTCTCTCTCTCTCTTCATGTCGGCCATTCACTCTCTCTCTCTCTAAGTTCTTAAAGTTTGACTTTTGAGATTCAAGTCAACATCTATTTATAAAAAAAACGATACTTTACTAAAATATACGTATTTCATAAATGGATGACGTGCAAATGTTTGTTTCCGCTAATTTTGGCCTACGTACCTTTGTAAACTGTAAACACGTAATTAAGCTTAATATTAATTTGTGAACCAATTTGGAAAGATTAATAATGAATGATATTGAAAATTAATTAACAAATAATTTGATGTATATGTACTGAATTAAGTTTTGGATAAATACTTTGTATTAGAAATTAAACGTACACATTTTTTTTAATCATATATCATTTTGTAAATTTAAGTTAATTTATGGGTTTTTTTCCCGAAAAGGGAGTCAATAATTCTTATTTTTGTGTTTGGGGTATCAAATATTCTTAACTTTTTAAAATGACCAACTTATTTGAAAATTATGATTAAAGGGTATCGATACCAAATTAATCGACCATTCTTTGCTGTAAAATGAGTCATATTAATCGACCATTCTCTGATCTATGTCGTATCAACCGATTCACCAACATTAGCGTATTTTCGGGTATCAAATATTCTGAACTATTTAGCCTTACACCCTTTAATCATAATTTTCAAACAAGTTGTTCTTTTAAAAAAGTTAAGAATATTTTATACCCCAAAACACAAAAATAAGAATTATCGGCTCCTTTTTCGGCAAAAAAACCCGTTAATTTATTCAAGGGTTTATTGTTTTATTATGTATTTTACTAAATTATCACATTTTACTATTTTATGAGTCGAACTTTGAAAAATCTTATTGTATCCATTGAATTTGTAACTATCGTCTATTGTATGTAAACATTCTGTTTTGGGTAAGGCATAAATTGGAAAAGTTTTCTTTTCATCTTACCCACAGAGAAAAATTTAGATACAATGAAACAATTTAAAGTATGTGTTATATAATGATAAAATGTTTAAACTTTAATACATAAAACAAACAATAAACCTTGTATTTAATTATTGGCTACCCATAGGAGTGAGTCCGAAAAAAAAAACTACATGTTGGCATAGGAAATGGTTGTAGTTGTTAGTGGGGAAACCGGTCGAAGATTTGAAGGCCGGTTCTTCTTAGCTTTATGTTTACAAACCAGATCTTTGCTTCTCTTTTTGTCACGCAAGTGTGTGTTAGTTTAAGTAAAGAACAAGTGACAAACAGCTCACAGTGTTCGTTCAGGGGTGTTTAGGTTTATCTTTTTGTGTGAACCTACGAAAAAACATGTTTTTTAGGACCCATTATATTGGTGCTTTTTGTCATCTTATTTGTTTTGATTTCATCTTATTTTGTTGATATTATATTAATTGTTGTCTCAAAATAGTTTTATTATGTTGTTGCATTATGCTCATGTGGTGTGTCTAGAGTCTAGATCGAGAAACATATCAATGTTCATTAGCTTTTATTAGAGATATATAAAACTTTTGATTGATGTATTATTAAGAGTTCGATCATTAGCAATCTACACTATATATTATAATAGAGTGTAAATTAGGTAGTCTAAGTTAATGTCAACCCTTAAATAAATTATTAAATTAAATGGTAATCATTGATCTAGCTTTTAAAAATATGACAACCTAAATAGTGACGAAAATGTCAAAAAGACTATAATGATCCTATATTGACTTTTTAAAATATTAGTTTGATAAGTTATTTATTATTTGGTGATATATTAATGGCAATATTGAATATAGATTTTTTTATTTTTTTTTGCAAATTAATTATCTTACAAATAGCAAATCAAAAAATTATGAAAATTGCATCATTAAATTCAGTGTTTTCTCCTCTTCGATTTAAGAACTTACAAGGTAAATTTTCAACGAGTTTTTCCCCACTTTTTGGTGGATTTTACAAATTATTAACACATGTGTTATTGTTTGGTTGTATATTTGAGTTAGGGTTACAATTAGGATTTAGGGTTTAGGGTTTATTGTTTATTGTTTAGTAGGATTTAGGGTTTACTGTTTAGTAGGTTAGGTTTTTACAGGGTTTAGGATTTAGTATGATATATGGTTTAGGATATAATAAAGGGTTTAGGGCTTGGGGTTTTTACATGTGAATGTAATTTGTAAAACCCACCAAAATATTTAATTTACATTTATGTGCATAAATCTACACATAATTTAGCATAACAAAAAAAACTACATAATTATAATAAAAACGATTTAGGATGTTGTGGGCTTATAAAGAATTTGGGAACGCGTCGCCTTTTCAGTTGAATTTTTTAAATTCGTATAAATATAATCCAACTTGATCCGTTCGTAATAAAATGGGTTGAGAATGTCATCTCAATCTATTATATGTTTTCATTTTCAATGGTATAGTTCACACTTGAACTACATACGAGTTATTTGGTCTTCGGCAAATCTAATTGATATTCATATTTTTATCCTACTAATAAGATTGGTAAAGGATGTTTTAGAACAGTTTACCGTAATTATTATAAATGTGAACATGTTATTTTTTATTTATTTCTATTTGTGAGGTGTAATTATTTATATTTTTATTATTTTTTAAAATTATTCACATGGTGTAATTGTAGATGATTGTGATAGATGTCAAACAAATATAGGGGAACCGTTAATATATCACTAAAATGGCATGATATATGCATTACAATCTCTAAAACGTTTAATGCTTTATGGTATTGAAGGAAAAGAGTTATTGATAATCATTCAAATGGTTATTATGTAAGATGGACACTTTTGTATATTGCATCTTTTAAAAATATGGATGTATTTTTTTCTTTATAATCATTAACTAATAATATATTTAACAAGAAATTTGGTTTCACCTACTATGATGATATTTGATAGTCTAATTTAATCTCAACTCTTAAATGAGTTATTAAATTAAATGTGAACCATTGATCTAGCCTTTACAAGTATGATATAACACCCCTCTTTCAATACAACACTATTATATTATTTTACTCGGAATCGTATATTTGAAACACATTTTATTACTGTACATAGTATATAACCGTCTACATACTTAATACATAACTATTAAAGTTATTGAAACCGTATTACTATGGTACTCAAAACGGGGTATTATAAAATTCTCAAAACAAGGTTTATTACAAAAACCATATCAGAGTCTTTAAGTGCAGTCAAACATTCCTTGAACAACAATTCACCTCCTGCACCCACTATTAATCAAAACATATCCTGCAGGAAGTAATTGAAGGGATTAGCACAAAGCTAAGTGAATAGATTTATCACACACAATTCAACTTAGCTTAACTATGAGTTTACACCAAATAATCGTAAACACACGTATTTCAATGAGGATCGGTGGCTCTTGGGTTATCATAATACCCGGGGATTTCCAAGAACACTTATCGTACATATCCGTATGGCCATAACGGACGAGACCGATAGCTAATGATTATTATAATCAAACACGGGTTCTACACACAACGAATGAATCAAGACCCTGTGTAATTCACACAATAACCAATAATCCCAACTAACAGGTTGACCTCAATAACATTGATACACATTGGTTCACATATCACGTAGATTAATAATCAATAATCAAGACTAAACAGTCTAACACATATCTACGTTTACTTGTTGCAACCCAATAGTTACAACTAAATCAAATGGTGAGTTCTAAATCCACTCACCGATACCTTTGTCTTCACAAACTCAGAATCCAGACGTCACTTACTCTTTGGAGGATCTGAGAATCAACAATCAAATATAAGTTAATAATCAGGATCTTTAATACATAACTTATATTAATCCATAACACTAAGAATCTAGCACAAATGACATCAAAGTTACAAGTTCTTAATCATGTATTAGTAATATTAACATAACTATAATCATATACTAATACAAGTTCATCAATGTTATAGTATATAACAATCAATTATTATTAGAATAAAACAATTGAAAGTGAAATGCTGAACCAGCACACAAAGCCATCGGCTGGGGTCCCTTACCCGCCGGCTTCACCTCCCTAGCAACCGGGTCACACCCCTAAGCCGCCGGGTACAAAGTATTTTGAGTAACCAGAGAAAAGATGCGTTTTAAAGCCTATTTTAGCCGTCAGATAGGTCAAGGAATAGCCGGGTTTGGGCTATTAACCCGCCGGCTTGGGTCTTTTACCCGTCGGCTCCCCAACCCAAGCACAGAACCCGCCGGCTTCCTAAGGGGAGCAGCCGGCTTGTTCTTCAGGTACAGCAACAACAGTTCTTAACCAAAAACCTGCACGAACCAAACCTCACTTCTACTCCACTTTCAGATACAAATCAACCAAATCATGTTTCTAACCTAAAAGGGGCATCATATGGCAACAAGTTAACATCAAGCAACTTAATTTAACATCAATCCATTCCATTTTCATGCCAATTCTTAATAACCCACAAATGTGAGCTTAAATCACCATTCAATGGCAAGCACATTACAAATCGAGCTAAGGAATCAGTTCACTATCATTAACTAACACCATTCATCAACATTAAACACATATAACTCAATCAATTCATCAATTTCATATTTGACCTAAACTAATGTTTGAGTTCATAAAAATTCAAATACTTACAATTGAAGAACACCGAGATGATAGTGAAGATGATGATTCACTCTCTTGCTAACAAAATCACAGGCCTTGCTTTATTAACTTTGTTTATAATTTCTTGTTCTTTGATTTTGAAGTTATAGTATTTGAGAGTTAAATGTTCATTAAGTAATAGACTGAAAATGGGGAAGATAGAATAAAAGGAGGTCGGCTCTCCTTTAAACCGACTTCACCATTTGGGTATTTTGGTACTTCTATTCCTGCTCATGAAGAATCGAATAGAGACAATTATCTTTTTCAACTAGAAGATGAGGTGATTAATCTCAGAAAATTTAAAAGGCAGACTGAAACTGCATCATCTCAGCAACGTTCTCAGCAACAGATACCTGTGTTTGATTATAATAACCATTAGCTATCGGTCTCGTCCGTTGTGACCATACGGATATGTACGATAAGTGTTCTTGGGAATCCTCGGGTATTATGATAACCCAAGAGCCACCGATCCTCATTGAAATATGTGTGTTTACGATTATTTGGTGTAAACTCATAGTTAAGCTAAGTTGAATTGTGTGTGATAAATATATTCACTTAGCTTTGTGCTAATCCCTCCAATTACTTCTTGCAGGATATGTTTTGATTAATAGTGGGTGCAGGAGGTGAATTGTTGTTCAAGGAATGTTTGACTGTGCTTAAAGACTCTGATATGGTTTTTGCAATAAACCTTGTTTTGAGAATTTTATAATACCCCGTTTTGAGTACCATAGTAATACGGTTTCAATAACTTGAATAGTTATGTATTAAGTATGTAGACGGTTATATACTATGTACAGTAATAAAATGTGTTTCAAATATACGCTTCCGAGTAAAATAATATAATAGTGTTGTGTTAAAAGAGGGGTGTTATAAGTTGGTATCAGAGCCTAGATTTGGGTGAATTGAGCATTGTAAAGTGTTCAATCCCAAATCTGAATTGTGTTATGTCAAACATTCCTGGGTATGAGATTTAGCATTGGTTATGAATCGGTTAGTAGATAGGTACTAACGATTAACGAGTTTCAAGTTGTTGTGTTGAATACAGATATGGCAGATAACGAGCAACCGACCACCAACCCTAACAATGCCTCAAGGATCGATGTTCCTCCTTCAGATATTCATAATGAGAGACATGATCATGAGGGTACTTCTATTCCTGATCATGAAGAATCGAATAGAGACAATTATCTTTTTCAACTAGAAGATGAGGTGATTAATCTCAGAAAATTTAAAAGGCAGACTGAAACTGCATCATCTCAACAACGTTCTCAGCAACAGATACCTGTGTTTGATTATAATAACCATTAGCTATCGGTCTCGTCCGTTATGGCCATACGGATATGTACGATAAGTGTTCTTGGGAATCCTCGGGTATTATGATAACCCAAGAGCCACCGATCCTCATTGAAATATGTGTGTTTACGATTATTTGGTGTAAACTCATAGTTAAGCTAAGTTGAATTGTGTGTGATAAATATATTCACTTAGCTTTGTGCTAATCCCTCCAATTACTTCCTGCAGGATATGTTTTGATTACTAGTGGGTGCAAGAGGTGAATTGTTGTTCAAGGAATGTTTGACTGTGCTTAAAGACTCTGATATGGTTTTTGTAATAAACCTTGTTTTGAGAATTTTATAATACCCCGTTTTGAGTACCATAGTAATACGGTTTCAATAACTTTAATAGTTATGTATTAAGTATGTAGACGGTTATATACTATGTACAGTAATAAAATGTGTTTCAAATATACGATTTCGAGTAAAATAATATAATAGTGTTGTATTGAAAGAGGGGTGTTATATATGACTATCTAAATAGTGAGGGGAATATGACAAAAAGACTATAATAATCCTATATTTACTTTTTAAAATATTAGTTTGGTAAGTTATTTATTATTTGGTGATATATTAATGACAATATTGAATATTGATTTTTTTTTATTTTTTTTTGCAAATTAATTATCTTACAAATGACAAATTAAAAAATTATGAAAATTGCACTATTAAATTCAGTGTTTTCTCTTCTTCGATTTAATATCTCACACGATATATTTTCGACGAGTTTTTCCCCCCCACTTTTTGGTGGGTTTCACAAATTATTAACACATGTGTTATTGTTTGGTTGTATATTTGATTTGGGATAACAGTTAGTAATTTAGGGTTTAGGGTTTACTTTTTAGTAGGGTTTAGGTTTTCAGAGGGTTTAGGATTTAGTATGATATATGGTTTAGGATATAATAAAGGGTTTAGGGTTTGAGGTTTTTACATGTGTTTGTAATTTCTAAAACCCATCAAAATATTTAATTTACATGTATGTGCTTAAATCTACACATAATTTAGCATAACAAAAAATAAGATTCTACATAATTATAATAAAAATGATTTAGGATGTTGTGGGTTTATAAAGAATTTGGGAATGCATCGCCTTTTTAGCTGAATTTTTTAAATTCGTATAATTATAATCCAAGTTGATTAGTTCGTAATTAAATGGGTTGAGAGTGTCATCTCAATCTATTGTATGTTCTCATTTTCAATGGTATAATGCACACTTGAATTACATACAAGTTATTCGATCTTCGACAAATCAAATTGATACTCATATTTTGATCCTACTAATATGATTGGTGAAGGATTCTTTAGAACAGTTTACCGTAATTATTATAATTGTGGGCATGTTATTTTTTGTTTATTTCTATTTGTGAGGTGTAATTATACATATTTTTATTAATTTTTTAAAACTATTCGCAGGGTGTAGTTGTAGATAATTGTGATAGTTGTCAAACAAATATAGGGGAACCATTAATATATCACTAAAATGGCATGATATATGCATTACAATATCTAAAACGTTTAATGCTTTATGGTATTGAAGGAAAAGAGTTGTTGTTGATGATCATTCAAATGGTTATTACGTAAGATAGCCACTATTTTTATTGCATCTTTTAATAATATGGATGTCTTTTTTCTTTTTAATCATTAATTAATAATGTTTTTAACAAGGAATTTGCTTCCACATACTATGATAATCAATGTATGTTTTCACTATTATAGTTGGACTGAAAGAATAACAAATAGATTTGAGTACTTTGATATTACCATATTCCTTGATCGTTATAAAATTGTCGGTCAATTGAATATGTTCTACTTGGTAAGTTTTTTGAATTGTCATATCATATGTACGTGTAATTTTATGTATCCGTTTTATACGATAGTTAGATGCTATGACAGTTAATATGAAAAATTTATTATTATTGAAGATGACGATGACTTGCAAACTTTATAATTTCTATATTTTGATTGTTTGAACGTTGCACATTAAGTTGACCATGTTAAACATTTATCTTTATGTGTTGTCTCTTTGTTGTTTAGTTTTTTAATTAATATTTTCAATGTTATAAATCATTTTTAATAATATATCTTCAAAGCTACTATCAACAGATAAACATATCTATTTCGCTTTAAAACATTTTTGTAGTGTCATCAGCAAAAATATATCGACTTAAGCGTTACTCACTAGAATAAATTATAATATAAATATTTGTATCAAAATTATAAAGTAGCCCGAAAAACTTGCGGGTTATAATCTAGTACCTAAATTAATACGCGCAGTATACTTATGTTGAACTAAAAAGAAATCAACAGTGTGATGATTTGTGTTATATATGGGATTATGTACGGATCAATGTACGATATTACAAAATCATGTATACGAATTTGGTTTTCAACGAATACTACTATTTTTTAACCAGATAATCTATTTATTTGTTTATTATATTTATTCTATTTCTTTAATGTACGACAAACATATGTACATATATTTTGGAAGAAAAAAAAAGAATAAATACGACAAATATACACACACGGGACCACTTCATGTTACAAGCGACTTTAAACTTTTGACTCAGCTCGATCGATCAGTATTCAAGCATCAAGAGACAAATAGTCAAATAAGGCGTAGAAGAAATATTATACATTTTTTCAAACTCGATCACGTAATTATTATGTAGTACAATCTATCTATCTATATGGATTTTTGATATATTTAGTATTAAGTTAATTAGTAGAATGAAGGGTTCATGTAATGTCAAAAATGCGGTAGAATATATATCAAGTAATTTACGATCGATAATAATCATATAAGCAAATGATACTGTATTTCTAAACAGTCACTATAACCGAGATGGAAATATCAGCGGCTATGACAAGGAAAACCAAGAAGATCTAATTAAGAGAATAGAAAATCTGTCTACCACCACATATCCATGTGTTACATCCCAATATTCACATGACTCCCCATGTTTGCCCATAAGCCCATTCCTATCATTCATTTCTCTTATTATTTGAGTCACGTGAGCATCATCCATCGTACAAGAATACTCAAAATGTTGCAAACCCGGCCTATAAAATCACACTCATTATTGAAAACTAAAACAATATGAAAAATGCTAATTATAGATTTATAGCCATTAGAGCTGTAATTAAGCATACCATTTTTAACTTAATTTCATATTTATAGCTTACAATTACCATGAATAAATATTAGGAATGGCAATGGGGCGGGTTCGGTGCGGGGATGTCAACTCCAACCCCAACCCCATTATTCTAAGCAATCCTCAATCCCACCTCAAACCTCAGCGGGGTCTTATCAGGGCGCCTCATTGGGGAAATGACTTACCCCAAATCTCAACGGAGTCTTATCGGAACGAGAACATGGACTCTTCAAATCCTAACCCAATATTCGTTTTCTATTAATAAATACCCAAAATTCGGAATAGGCATTCTCGTTTATAAAAATAGTAACATAATCGAGACAAAATATAGTAATCGATCTCGTTTATGACACAAGTTAACAAAAAACATTAGAAGGATTACGCATATACACTACAAATAAATAATAATTGAACCGTTGTTGTGAACGAGGTCAATTGGTTCAATTGCTATATTGTAAATATATAATTGTAATTCAAAAAGTTATAAATAAATATATTTATTGATGATATTAGTTATTTATAGATATAGAATAATTATTATATATACATATATTGTAATCACACATGCATATATCGGGGTGGAGCGCGGCGCAGATGATACTACCCAACCCCAACCCCAAAAAATCCCCAACCCGATCCAAAATTACGGGGTTTCGGGGATCCCTATTGGGTTCGGATCTTTTTGTCATCCCTAATAAATACTCTTACCAAAATCAAATATGAAAACTTGGTATTTAAAAGGAACGTTCATACTTTGTAATTTATTCAACAGAGGTTAAAAAATTTTAATTATCGTAATAGTAATCTTAATATATAAGATTATGATATTTTGTACATACGTCTCCTAGCTAGAAATGATAAATTTATTTGTACTAATTACCATGCTTAATGGTCGTTTTAGCCATTTTATATACAAATATTTCATTCCACGAAACTCAAACTTCATTCAAACGTGCAAAAATCCAAGATACATGACTCATATGAACATTTCCAAATAAGCAAAAAAGAAAAGTGCAATTCACAAAACTTTTATCACACAATCGATATGATTTCAACGGATTCCATTAATATTTTACAAAGATTGTTGAAAGGCCAATTTATATAGTTATAATATCTGAAATAAACATTGAATATTTTCTAATTAAAATATATACAAGACTGTAGGACGTATGTCGGTGAGAGGAAGAAAATGGGGCCGAAGTGACCCAATTGGAGAGTTAACCGAGTAGTATAAATGTGGGTATATGGGTTACGAGAGGGAACAAGTTGACAACTTAGTCCCACCATTGGTGTCAATATCCACCCTACATGTAACATCTAACTTCTAAAGTCTTGAACCCAAACCAAACGGCAACTCAAGCCTCCTTTGGACTTGGGCACTAGGCCTGTTCTTTCGGACCTCGGTCACACTATATACCATTTATGGACAATGGTATTTTTATACTTTTGATTTTTCCAAACATGAAAACATTTTGTCGATCCTTTATTTTTATTTTTTTGGAATATGGCAATGCGTGAGCTCCAAGAAGGAGAAGTAAAGAAAGAAAAAAGCTTACAAATTTCAAAAGATAAATCCAACACCTAATTGAGAGAAACAACTCTAAGTCCCACCGAGAATGCAAGGTCCAGGACTATTGATCCAGTTTATCCAGTCATTATGTTCAAATTCCTATTCGATATCCACAATATAGATTATAGAGCATCTTTGTAAATGTCTATATATACTTTTGATAACGTCTACGACTTTGTTGTACCTTTCGTGTTTTATACTGTAGTAATATATACATTTGTTATATCTCAATAACTTATACCGAATCATCTTTTCAAGACAAATATATATTCTTGATATTTTGTCGATTTTGAGGTTGAGTCCTTTGTAATGTGAACCAAGTTAAAAATTTCTCCATAATTTTTTATTTAGTAGAATCCGGTCGAAGGAATGTGGACTAAATTAAAGAAGAAGAACAAAGTTATCAAAATGGAGAAAATTCAAAACTTGACTAAGGTATGTTTGCCTTCTGTCTTTGAAATACACTAAACTTGACCGTGTTATGTTTGCCTTTAATTGTATTTTAGAAGACTACTACATTTGAAAAATGTATTCTCTGCGATCACTTTGTTACAACCCACAAACTTGTCAGATTTAATATTTGTTATATTTTGAGAGATCCTTCAAATAAATAATATGAAACTAGCAACTTTAATAAGTCCACTTGTTGGTTCCAAATTTTAGGCTTATTATTAAATTGGTAAGTAGGCCAATGCAATCACTGAATCAGTTAAGTTGTCCATTTGATATCTGTATGTTTCATATCTCTGAAGAAATGCTCACTAAAATTGTGTAATAACTAGAAAGTGTATATAGCAATTTACCTGTCAGATTCTTTGACAGGGTGCTCATTCGAAGGCTAACAATGTGGATAGAGTTTGTGTATTCAAACTGCTGTAGAAATCATAAATGAAGAACACCAAAAAGGTGAATTGAGCATGGATAACGGTATACCAACAATGTGAACCAATTCACCTCATTAGTTGCCACAACGGTATACCAAAACCACAGGTTGGGTTAGAGTTGAGGTACTTCGGAGACAAACGATACGTACACCATTAGTACTGAGTTATAAAAAAATTGATATCTTGTTTCCAGGTTTACCTTCAACCAAGCTGCTAGTTACTGTAACATATCCATAACCACCTACAATCCAAGAGGAAGTATATCAAGTCACAAGGGGGTTGGGAATTCATATAAATTCATGCAACTGGTTACACGTGTGCCTAACAAGATGACTACTTGCCCAAAGCATCAACAAAACAAGAATTTTTTTTAGTTGAACAAGTAATTACTTCTTATTATGATAATTACTTATTCAAAAAACTGCATTTGGGTTTGTAAGATCTGCCTCAAATTTGTTTTTGTTAACAAAAACAATATGATTGCAACAGCTTCTTCAAACAGAATTACAAATGTATTTATTGATGTCTAACAGAAATTAAAATTTTGATATGTCGGGTCAGCTTGGCTTGTGAAAAGCAAAGCCAGTATATATGCAACTTCATATTCTTAGTGGAGAATAGAATATGGTATATACTGAAACGAGTGCTTGAATACGCATGAGCGAAATTAGTAATGCAAGTTATAGTTTTGCTCGTCACACCCCATGATGTTATGATACCAATTTTTTTTTTACATTTTTACATTCATCACATGATGTCTACATTTTTACATTCATCAGTTACTACAAACTACAAAATGCACACATATTTTCAAGAAGGTAGAGAAAGATCTACAATTGCAAACACTCTCCCTCTAAGGCTAATAAGGTAAAATTGTCTTCAACCTAATATAATTTTGAACCCTTCTTTGGAGGAGCTCTATGAAATGCCAGCAGACTAGCAGGAAAGAACATTTGTCTCACTCCTTCGGCGTTAATGATAGGAATAATGATCCCTGATGCACCCTGATTTTTCAATAAAACCTTAGTAAAACAGGTGAATTAATATGGATGTGAAAGTTGAGAAAATGAGAAACTTGATCAACATTACTCACCATAATCAACCTAACTCCTATCCATAACCGCTTAGGGATGGGTAAAGGTAGCAAAAGACGACCAACGCCATAAACAGCTACTGCAAAGAAATGAAAGACTAAGCTAATTGGGCTTGGGTTTAGCCCTGAAAGTAGACCCACTGGCCCAGCTGAACAAGCACCTCCTAAGCTCAAGTAATCAAAGCAAGCATCCCGCATTTCCTTCATTGCTTCATCAGGAGATGCACAGAACACCTTATACAGAGCCCCAGCTAACGTATTTATTGTAGATGCCACTGGCTGCATTAAATGAATAACGATATGGTTAGTATATAGTCATATATGACCTCATTTGACTATTATGAGAAGTTAACATATGCTTGTGTCCTTTTTCACCTTACGTAAGGTATAGAATGCTTCTAGATATTTGATAAGTAAATCTGCATCGCTGAAATCATGCAATGGTCTAAGCAGTTCACGTAACACAACAATGTCAGAGAGTGCAACAGTCATCCCTCCACCGGTCAAAGGATGGCGCATATTAAAAGCATCACCCAATAAAAGTGCGCCAGGTGTTGGAATAGGAGAAGCCGGCATGGTTCTGTTGGGCATTGTTTTTATATTACCTTTGTCAATAGCAGCCATAAAAGCCTCACGCACTTCAGGTGGTACCTGAGGAGCTACAATGGTCTTCAAATATTTTGCCATTACCCCGTTAGCAAGAGGAGGTAACTTTTTACCAGGTATATCAACTAAGCAACGAACTTCACTGCTGCTAATTGGATAGAGTAAGATAGGTGAAGGATCTGCTAAGATGACATGCCCGTGATTTGGATATGGGAGTTCACAGTTTTCCAAAATCAGCCCGACAAAGCACGAGGGAACATCAATCTGTGATTGACCAAGAGAGTCAACATTGCAAAACGAGAATAATACATGATTATACTGGGCATATATTCTAATATATGTACCTGTGATTTGCATAAAGATCGACGCAAATTAGAGAAACAGCCATCACACACAATGGTAAGAGGTGCAAATGCTTTCACAACTTCACCGGATTTAGTTTTGTATTGAACACCTCTAATAGTTCCTTTTTCTTCAATAAGGGATGTCACAGTGCCTTGCTCCAAATTTACGCTGAAACTTAATCAGCTTGTTAAATAAAAAAAAACACAATATTTCAAGAAAATGGATTAAAATACAAAACATATACTGTAAATAGCACTGACTTAGGAAGAGTGGCTGCTTTGTCTCGCATCTTCTGTATGAAGCGCCCATTGTGGAAGCTTTTACCAGATACATTAGAATGAAATTTCTCCAAAGGATACGGTAATCTAGTGCTCTTTCCATCTTTAAAAAGAGCATATCCAAGTATCCTCTGAGCATCTATCTCCTCTACACAGTCTGCATCGTGAACACATAATTTTATAACCATAATCAAGATTTCAAAACTCATAGTTAGTTACATCATTCTTCTAGAAAATTTTTCTAGTCATAGAAAAATGCTAGCAGCTAGCTAGAACATGTACCTTCAAGACCCAACTCAATTAGCTTAAGGTATCCACTTGGTTGCAACAATTCACCTACAATCCTGTCCGGCTCCTTTAAATCTCTCTCAATCACACGAACTTTACATCCTTCCTATTATTATCAATCGAGATACAAATGCTTAGACTAACAGCATCAACCTATACTACAACAAAATTGATCAAAAGAGTTCCTTTTCAACTACATAATTAAAAATTCAGCTGCAACTCTGTTATAACAATAACTACTTAAATATCAATCAATCAACAGCCATATTGTTAATCACTATATAATAATAACAAGTCGAAACAGAAACATCTGTATTGGTCTTATGGAATTCACCAACGCTCAGGACAGCAAAACATGAAGGACATTACATTTGGCAACGACTTGTTAACTTAATACGGAGTAACAATCTAGATTAATTCATAGACAAATTGGATACAACGATCAACCAACTTTTGTAATTGGATACAATCCTCTTCGGAATCATCACAAGTTTTTCGATAAAACTATAGAAAAGTAATAATAATAATAACATTAACAATTGAATAATAAGACGCTAATTTCTCTATCAATAAACAAACAAAAATAACAATATAATGATAAAAATTGGCTTTCAATAAACTAATAAAGTGTAAACCGAATCTCACCTTGCCTAGGGTATATGCAAGAGCGGCACCGCAGACACCAGCTCCGACAATAATGACATCAGCATCCTGAGATCCATATCGTAATCGGATATCCCCGCGTGTCCGATTTCTCAACCTGATGTTACTATCCGATCCAATCTTCTTCGAATTAGATACTGAGCTACTAATACGACGACGTAAAACCGATAAGAGAACAAAACCTAAAAGTGAAACGAAGAACGAGACAACAATGTAGCTATTATCAATCGTATTCTCCATTATTTTTTTCTCAGTTGCTAAAACGTATGTTCCGGAAATCGATTGAGACCTCCACGGCCGTAATTTCCGGCGCCGGCGGTTTATCGGTTGGTACTCGGTGAGGGTGAAGATGAGTCTGCAATTTGTGTGTGTTTGAGGAAGATGACGGAGAAACGTTGGAGAGACGATGGAGTATGTGGCGGGTTTTAAAGAAGCCATTTGTCAGTTGTAGATCCAGTTTAACAACCGTTGTTAATCATGTTAAGCGTGCAAACTATATTTTCAGTGTGTGTAATTTACAAAATGAATCCTTGTACTAGTTGATAATGACAATTACGTCTAAATTAGTAAATTGTACTACGTAGTAGTACAATCAATACCTTTCAACAAAAAATGGACCATGCAAATTGCTTGAAGGTACAAAAGTGACATACTTTTAAATTTTTATAATAGAGTAAATTCTATGAATGCTCACGTATTTTACAATGATTTACGAAAATTATATCTATATTTTTTCCACCTTTTTGACATAATAAATTTATGTTTTGCTGGAAAACAATTTATCGTGATGGACGAAATAACTAAAGTTGTTTTTTTAGGTTAATCTAGTGTTTAGGTTAATGATGGACCAAATTCGTACAAAATGTAATATATATATATATATAGAGAGAGAGAGAGAGAAAGGGGTAGTGATCAGAGGGAAGTGCAAAAAATAAGGGAAGAGGGAAGTAAATTACCACCACTAATCTCATAAAGTCTATAATAATTAATGTGGGGTGCACATATGTGATCATCTCTATAATAATCAAAACTTATTTACCAATTTACCCCTAAAACAAATTATCTCACCAACGACAAGTCAAAAAAATGTGAAAATTGCACCATTAAACTCAGCATTTTATCTTCTTCGATTTAAGATTGATCAATGCATATTTTTTACGAGATTTTTTTTCTTCGTTTTTTGGTGGGATAATAGTATGCATTGTGATGCATGCAAATTTATTCTTAAATCAATGCATATTCATGACGTGTACTAATAGTATGCATTGTGATGCATGCAAATTTATTTTTACATCTTAGTGTATATATTCATACTTTGTTATAGTTCATTTTAATGTGTACTAATAGTATGCAACGTGATTCATATTAACTGTAGTGATGTATATTTATGTATTTTAAATTTTTTGTTGATTAATAATAATATGCATTACGATGCATGTTAAATTAGTTTTACATCGGAGTTACGTATGTTAAATATATGTTAACATTGGTTTTAATGTGTACTAATAGTATGCAAATGGATGCATATTAAGTTATGTTTACATTTTAATAGTGTATGTTAATATTAATGATAACGATTACTAATAGTATGCACTTAGATGCGTGTTAACCTAGGTTTACATCATATCGGTGTATATTGATACAAATTAACATTCATGTTTATGAGTATTAATAGTATGTACTTTGATGCATGTTATATCAAAGTGATGTATATTGATGTTTTGTTAACACTCGTAAGGATAAATATTATTAACATGCAATGTGATGCATTTTAATTTAAGTTTATATTATACCTTTTTAAATTGATGTACGTTAACATTTATGTTCACAAGTACTAATATTATGCATTTTGATGTATACTAATTTGTAAACCCATCAAAAAACGAAAAAAATAAAGTTGTCGAAAGTATGTCTTGAGTGATCTTAAATCGAAGAGGAGAAAACGCTGAATTTTGTGATGCAATTTTCATAATTTTTTGACTTGTCGTTTGTGAGATAATTTGTTTTAGGGGTAAATGAGTTTTCTTTGTACACGTGACGTATTCTCATTGGTACTTCCATGCTGTTACAAAATTCTCATGAAGTGCATACCACAATAATATGGTGCACCTTAATTTGATTAGATGAGATGGATGGTTAGATCAACACTTTCCCCCTTTCCCCCAAAATTGAGTGTTCCCTCTGGATCATGCTAATATATATATATATATATATATATATATATATATATGGACGATTTTTGTAAATCGATATAAACTACTTAGAACTCACTTAAACTTTACTTTTTATAATATTTTCATTCTTTAAAACAAGAGAACAATTTTGCCTCTATTAGTACTATGCAATTTTTTTGTTTAATGTCATTAATAATTTAAGAAAAATGATTGATAGACCTACTTATACAAGACTAAATATAAGCCTAAAGTTGTGATTGGTGAGTTTGAAAAATTGATTGAATGAGATTAAAAGAAAGAAAAAATTCAACCAATTACATCTTTAGGTTTACAGGTCTGCCTAAGTAAGCATATTTAGCATTACTCATAATTTAGTAATCCTTGTTATTTTGGACGTGAACATTGAATATTAGACCGAATAATTATTTTCCCATTACAAATCATAATTCTAATTCGTTGATTGATTTGTTCATATGTATAACTCCTATTTCATATATTAAAAGTAGTACCAAACTGAAAGATGATTAGTTCATGAATAAACTTATACTAATTTGAATAATTGTACTTTTATGGTGACTGATTGATACTATTTTACATTAAATATTTTTCGTGGTGTGTATTATACAATTTATTATTTTGGTATCGTAGACAAGCATGCATGGACAAGAGAAGCTCGTGTATTATGTGTATATGAGAAATATTCTATAACAATATGATAGCATGTTTTTTTACTAATTTGACAATTAATGATTTAGTTATCATATATATACGATGATATATTGTGGATCTGTTGTAGATATGATTCATTATTGTTATGTTGTTATAATTTGAGATTAAGATAAAATTATTCACACGTACGTGAAAGGATTTGAAATTGTTTGCAGATTTGAAAACGGTCGATTTAAGAGTACCAATTAACTAGACAATAGGTTGATTGTTCATAAAATCTTTTCAAGCCTCTATTGTCCAAATTTAGAAGCATCCTAGCTAATTGTCATTTTAAATGGTATATAGTTGTTTTTTTACTTCCTGTTTCTTGGTTTTTAATTGTTGCGTTATACTATGAGTCTATGACTAATTCATTTTGTATATATATGATTATATGTCAATTACTTTCTGTTATGATAGAGGTGTTATCCACAAACATTATTAATTGCGTTTATTGGGAGTGAGTATTCTAAAAAATATGATCCTTTTAGAGGGTTGTTCATCATCTTGGTTGTCGTTATACTTGTCTTTTATAAAAACGGATCTTTCTTCTTTAAGATGCAAGCCAAAAAAAAAAAAGTTACAATTCTGCAAAAGTTTTTAGTATAGAAATTAAAAAAAAAAAAGATATATCAAAAAACGCTTAGAGTGTCGTTGTTATAAACAACTAATTCACCCCACTCTACTATATTTTCACAAACCGTTGTTCCACTTATCAACTTGAGAGTTGATGGTGTTTAACGGATACAATGTTATAGAAATTATTATTATTCGTATAATAATGGTGTTAAGATAGAAAGATAAATTTGGGAGATTTAAATCAGCTTTATTATTTAGGTATATGATGTTTGTTTTCATATGCTAAGGTTTTAGTTTATGTAAGAAAAGGCATCGAAGGATATTGATTATTGATACTCCGATTATAGAACGCCTCGATCCACTCTCTATTCTCGTTATTAATTAGACACCTTACATGAATGTTCGTGGTCGTGGATCAAATTAAGGTAGTATTACTTAAGAAGTAAAAAAGGATTCGTACATTTACGAATTACAAGTGACTTATTCAGAAGCAAAAAAGCATCAGAAAAGACTACTTAATCATTTTTTTGTTTCAAGTTACTTAAAAATTTAGACACTTGAAAAAAAGAAAAAAAAGGTAAATTTTTATTCGTACACAGTAAAAAACTAAAAGCATTCAATGTTAAGTCAAGACCTAAGTATGCTTTAGAATATTACGGAGTAATAATTTGGGTTTATCTAACTAGTCCACCACAAGTTAAAGATAATTTAATGAGTAAAATTTTCCATAGATAATACAGAGTATGAATTATAGTTAATATACATGTATAATGAAAAATTAGTGAGTTTAATAAATGAATTTTGTGATATATTTATAATCGTTTTGGTGAATTTAATGAAGTTTTATCTCTTCCCTTAAAACACAAGTGAGTCAAACGTTCGAAAAGGGAAAAAAATATTAATAATTTAAGTTCAATTACTCATTACTCATTATCTACTAGTTACATTGTTTTTCTCCTTTTTGATAGAAAGGGAGCCAACATATACATATAATAATAATCACTATTCAACCTTTTAAAGTATAAGTTAACGTATAATGAGTCATCTATAAAATTTGAAGAACACAAACATATGAAACACTATGTTGTATACAAATTCTATACGAATCAAACAAGTTACTTCGTACATTATAAGTTGAAGATTGACCAAAGAGATCATTTAAATTTTGTAGAAGATTCTGATGACTAATGTTTGTACTTTGTGGTACAAAGGACTTTTACCTAACAAATAGAATTGTCGAAACCCTCTCTATTAAAAAGAAAAAGAAAAAAAAAACCCTCTATTTATTTGAAAATCCCACTATAAAGTTTATATTTAAGCCAAATAATAGAGCCAAAATAGTCGAATACCTCGACTTGTAAGTGTAGTGTAACTTTAAGAAAAAGACTCGGCCCACAAAGCCCATTTATATCAACCCAAACATTAAAAGATTCGTTACTAAGCCCAGGGCTCTCCACACTCATAAATCATAATCATAACTAGGTAAATTAGCGGTAAACAATACAAGCCTGCGTACGTATCGCAAAAGTGCAAAATCTTCAATGCAGTAAGACTGATTTTTAACGTGGAGGTACGAACTATAAACTTACAAAGGGTTCAAAGCATATGGCGCCTGTTTCCATAAATAATCCTCCTAGCCATGTGAAAGTCCCGTACCCGAAGGATCTGATCAGATCGTTTAATCAATTGCAAATGCGGAAATCAAACAATTGATAATCAAATCACGAACACACGATTTCTATATAATCTTTGTATATATTCACGTTTGAATAATAAAGATGACAAGATACAAACTCTTCTCTCTGCCTCTCTATCCACGCCTCACTCTCTAAAACGTCCAACGTACAAATGAACCCTAACACGCCTATTTATAGGCTGTCCAACACCTAATGCGACACTAGCCAAGTGTCGCATTCAGCGACACTAACCAAGTGTCGCTAAACTATACTTGGACAAAATCGTATTCACTAATTGCACTTCTTGTTTACAACTTGATTATACAAACTTTAACACCTCTCAAACTAAGACTAATTAACATTGACGAGTACAAACGTTGACCAACTGACTGACACACAGAAATGCACCTACACCATGAATTTAATCTTGGAGGGCCGAATATTAATACGATGTTACATATTTTTAACTATGAGGTAATTTCAAAGCATATAAATTAAACCAGGTTCAATATTCTACATGTAGAATGATACTACTTTCAACATAAAGTACATTAATACTTTTCTATTATTTTAAAAGATAAATGTACATATATACGTGTATATAAAAAGGGTGTTGTCAATGTGTGCCCCTGTACTACACGTTAAAGTGCATTTAATGAACTCGTAATTTTCTTAAATGTCCGAATTTGTAATTAATATATCCATAAAAATGGTAATTACTAGATTGAATTAATAAGAATTAAATGCAAATTCTGATATTTAAGAAAATTATAAGTTCATTAAAAATTTATTTAAAAAGCTTCATGTATACTCGAAAATTTAATCATATAAAAAAACTTTCATCTAAAATTGGATTTCAACTAAAGATCTAAAAAACCATATATTGTTTATTCATGTTTCGTAACTTTAAAATTTTACATTAAACTGGCAATTAAGTACTCCGTATATTTTAGTTGACTATAATAGAAAGTAAATTAATAGTGATGTAGGTCATTGACTATTGCTTACATTATTGGACTTAATTTAAACATTTGAATGTGTTATGGAATTGATTCTTTGTATACATTATTGGACTTAATTTAAACATTTGAATGTGTTATGGAATTGATTCTTTGTAATGTAAATCTTTAGATTATGTGAAATGTAATTTTAAGGATTTGAGGATTGGCCATGACCAACTCTGGTTCTCACAGCTCCGTCCATTATCTCATCGACTTCTACAAATAATCTTACACGCCACGGGTTGGTTCACGACTTCATGTGGTCTGCTAGCTAAAGGTGATGTCAAAGTCACTGACTAAACAAATATTATTACGCACCATTACAGTCGTTCCAATTGAACACGCTTACCTTGATGTTTCTGCTAATATCAACCGTCTACATAATGAAAACATGACAAGTAAAATCAGATAATGATGTTTAGTATAAAAGATAATATATGATTCGCTATCCTTTGTATCTCCACCATCGACCTTTTCTACTTCCTCACGACACCAACATAATTTAATTTAATTAAAATTATGTTGTCATAAGCTCATACTACATCATTTATAAAGATGACAAAAACATTACCTATTTCAGTTTTCATTAAAAATAGTGATAACAACCCAACACAAAAAGGTGTTACTGACATCAATTTTTCCGAATTATATAGATTACTTATTCACAACTTTTTCAAAACAGCCAAAAACTAAACTACAAAAATTTTAAATAGTGAGAAATAATGGTTGAAGAATATATGATGGTGATGGTAGTCAAATCAAAATATAGGTCCTAATGTTATAACCCTCGTATTCACGTAATCTCCGATAGCTTAACGGTGTAATATAGACGAAAGTTATGAATTTAATTGACCAATTTAATTACGTGTTGCGCGATTTAATTCCCTCGTATTAACAATGAGAAGACCGATTGATGTGAGCAACCCAAGACATTTTCATTTTCATAGAATTAATTGTAAAAGCTTCCATTTGAAAATATTTTCTATGTTTGCAATCTTTTTCCAACGATGGATTCCCATCAATCAAAGAAATCTATACATCAAATATTGAAAATTATAGTTACCGTCCGACAAGCAAATATCTAATTCACTTTGAGTTGGCCCACCGAACTGGACCGCTATAAACATCCAAAACTTAGTTGAATTCTCAATTAAAGTAAAATATTAATTAACATACATTAACTAATAACCACTCACATAATCAAATAAATTTTATACAATAACAATATACATTGATACCATTCCCCTAAATTACATGACAAAAAAACAAATGTTAATTAATTAATATTCGGGCATTAACTGACTAATTTTGCCTTGTTGTTCAACAGCCATTTTTTGTTCCGTAACTCTTAACCAAACACAAACAACCGTAAAACTCAATAACAAACTTAACAACCCACTTCCTAACCCAATTCCCACAATTACCACAACCGATAACCCTTTACTTTTCATCGGACCCAACGGGTACCCGTACAGGCCTTTATTACCCGCATACGAACTCGCATTAAACCGGTTCAAACTCCCGGTCCGGTTCGATAGACTCCCTGGAATCGGACCGGACAATTTATTATTCGAAACGTCAAAAACCGACAATCTCACCAACCCCCCAACCTGCGGCGGAATCGTACCAGTAAGTTCGTTGTCGTGTAAATCGATTACGTTGAGGTACACACACATGGAGAGCTCCGGGGGGATGCTGCCGGAGATACGGTTGGATGAGAGGTTGAGTACGGCGAGGTTGACTAGGTACTGAAGCTCCGTTGGGATTTTTCCGGCGAGTGAGTTGTTGGAAAGGTCTAAGGATTGAAGATTTGTGCAGTTTGAAATGAAGGGTGAGATTGAACCGTGTAGGTTGAGGTTGGGAAGTGAGAGTTTGTAGATCCGGCCGTTGTTGCATGTTGCTCCGGCGAGGTTTGATAAGAAGCCGGAACATGGGTTTGAGAAAGTGGGTTTGGTCCAGTTCATGAGGTTGTGATTCGGGTCGGATATGGATTCAAATAGTTTGGTCAAACAAGATTGGTCATTGGGATCTGATGATGATGGAGATATTAAGAATGTAGACACAAGTATTATTAACATTGTAATTGTTGGCAACCTCATGATAAAAAATGAAAGAATTTTGGGATGGAATTAGGGTTTGATTTGATTTGGGGATGAAGAAAAATGTGTAATTTGTGTTGATTTTGGGTTTGATAGAGGGGTGGTGGGGTGGGGAGTGGAGTGCGCATGTAAAATGGATAATGAGTAAATTTTTGGTAAAGTTTTTTTTTTTTTTTTTTTTTTTCTTTTTCCCCGAATACAAGCAGAGGGTAAAAATAAAAAATAAAATGAGTTTTTTGGGGCATGTGGAAAGATGACTTGTGGGAGTACCAAACTTTAACAAACAAATTTGGTGAAAAAGTAATTGGATTTTGAAATGATTGTGTTTAGTCTTCTCAAGAACAATTAGGAAGGATCTTATATGCTTTCATATCAATGGTTAACAAAGAAGTAACAATCTAACTAGGTGTATCTTTAAAAAATATACAATGTGTAATTTCATTAAGATATCCTTAAATTTAGGCTACGATATTAATCTTTAGTATTTATTAGTAGTGATTGTATTAATTATTTGTGGTAAGCAACCAACCACACCTTATTTGCCCTTTTTCTTGTGCTTGTTGTGCTCTAGCAAATTGGTTCACAACTACAGCCTTCGTAAATTAAGACGATTAATGATCGCTATTAGCGAAGTTCAAAACCATGTGGATGAATGGTCACTTTTGTAGTTGTAAGAAAACCATTTGAATCAGTATCTGAGGGGCTGTTTATTTTTTTTCCTATTAACTGTTGTTTACATGTGATGTTTGTCTGGATAAACATGCATGTTTATAACAAGTGATGTTTATGTAAATGTAATTTTTGTTTTGACCAAAATAATGAACTTAAATGATATAAAGTTTGAATAAAAAATAGCGTGTTCAAATTCTATTGGAGATAAAATGTTGGAAAAAATGTATATTTATCATTAAGTGCCTCTTTTTGGTAAGGACTTCATTTTTCTTACTATTTCAGAAACAGGCATTCCTTTCAGATTAAGTGAAAAATAAACAGCAATTTATCTGTCTGTATTAAGAGGTGTCTGGAAATAGACCATTAAGTGGAAAGTAAACAACCCCTAATTAATTGTCAGGAAGCTTTAAGGTAGAGCATGTATTTTTGTTATTTATCAAAATATAATAAATTTTTACAGAATAAAGATCATGAAGAATTTGGACCACTATGTATTCAGTTAACATAAACTGATTATGTATTTACAGGAAAGCCAGCAAAAATTTCTAAATTACGTTTTTAATACTTTAAAATTTCAATAAATAAAGCTAATTATTATTACAATATGTTTGCTTTATTAGTTAAACATGAAATTCAGTTTGGTGCGATCCCAAGCCTGAGATGCGGGGATATGGTCAGGGGCGATTTTAGGATAGGGCAGTGGGCATCCATCCCCATCAAGTTTTTACGACCCGAATTATTCTTTTTATAGGTTTCGGTATAATTTGCATATTGCCCCCATAACTAATAAATACAAAATAGTTAAAATTATTACATCATATGTGTACTTAGCCTAATATTGGGGAAGTGAGTGTGTATTCAAAAGGTTCAAAGTTTAAACCTCTCTTATTGCATCTTTTATCCTTTTTTTAATCCTCCCTAGCTTGTTGCATTAATTTTATTTTTAGTCCTTTCTATTTTTTCCTTCATTATTAAGGAGTATTTTTTTTCTCATTGTATAATATAATTAATGTAATACTCATTCTTTTTCTTCCTTTTGACTTTCTTTTTTATTTTGAATACGCAATAATTTTATTTTATTTTAAATCCTCCATAGCTTGTTGCATAAATTTTAATTTTAATCATTTCTAGTTTTTCCTTCATTATTAAGGTGTATTTTTTTCTCATTGTACATATATAATTAATGTAATACTCATTTTTTTCCTTTCTACTTCGTTCTATTTTGAATCAGCATAATTGTTAATTAAAGTACAATTTTTCCTTTTACTTCGTAATCTACAATATTTTCATTAAAAAGGCGGACATGAATACCATTACCAGAGATGTGTACAATTTTCATTTTTCATAATATGTATATGATAATGTTTCAAGATATAAATATGTTAAACATAAGTAGTTTCGAATCAAAATTTGTAAAAAATCGAAAATAGTTGCTAACGTATGACTTATGAGTATATATATTGTTGGTTGCTAATATATGAATATATGTTATATTTTGTCAATGTGATTAAGAATTTGAATTTGATGTTGAACTAAATTCACTTTCATTCAACTAATATAGTTTTGGTTGAAGCAATAAAAAAAATTGAATTGATGACCAATACTCAATGTACACTATTAAATTTCGCTTCATTCGAATTTTTTTCTGGCTGGATATGGTCGACAACATATATGGTGGCTATATGCATGAGTCAAGCGTGTAATGCTTTTATTTATTTATGTATTTATTTATTTATTAATTTGTGTGTGGTGTCATTGTGTCCATGACAACGACTATTCATATACCAACAGAAGCTCGAATTCCACAGCTCTTCAGAATATAATTAACTTATGGTAATTTCTTACATATGAAATGCATTTATTTTTTACAAACTGCGATGTATTTAAATACAGTAGTTAGTAATGTGGACAGGTTTTTGGCGATCTTAGCATGTAGATAAATTTGTAGCACGACTCAAAAATATTAGAATTTTTTTTTCACCATATTGTAAGTTTTTTAACAAACTTAATTCGATATGATTTTTTTCTCATATTCTTTATTTCAAACAAAATATAATTTATGTGTAGAAAAAGATATATAAAGGGATATAATACCCAAAAAGTTATATTTAATCATGTTTGTCTAGCTATATAACCCCACATTTATTTGAGATACTTTCATTCCTCATAGCACAATTCCATTTGGTCAACTCCACATCTAGTTGTATTACCCATTTGACACCATCTGAGTTTTGCCAACTGATCTGGGGTTATATAGTTAATTATATGTTGTTATAAGGTGTTTTTTATTTGAATACAGAATGCTAAAGCGTAATAGGAGTTGAGTCTAGCAGGAAAGTACAGTAGTGAGTTCAAATTGTATGTTTGTGTATGAAAGTGCAGTAGTGAGTTCAAATTGTATGTTTGTGTATGTATGTATGCTGGTTGATAAAAGTATATTAATAAACTTTTTGCCTTTTCTAAAAAAAATTCATGTTTGTCTAGCAAGGATTGCTTAACATAGTTGGCGGCATGTTAATAAGTATTTGATGACAAGTTGAATTTTTCTTGCAAGATAAAAGGCCATCGTCCTGGATTGTATCACAAACCGAGGCCAATAACCACCTTTTTGATTGGATGATGTACAATAGTTTAAACAAATTCACAAACTGAGGCCGAATATTACTTTTAACTATTCGTGTTTAGTCAATATTTTCTTTTTGGGTGGGCGAAAGCCCAAAGGGCAAGTGGGCAACTGTAACACCCCTCAATTTTCATCATTTAAATATAATAAATCCGAAAGCGTTAGTCCAATTTTCAATAATACCAAATTTACATTACAAATTCAACTTAATTTAAATCATAGTTTATCAACATGGATGTTATTTAAAAACCACCAAATAACATTAATTTGTATAATCAAATATCAGAGTAACGCCCAGATGTCAAACATTCCTTTCAGTCCAACTTCTTGCCCACCCGATAAAATCTATAACCTGCAAGAAGTGTTAATGTGAGGGGTTAGCATAACGCTAAGTGAGTAGATAGTTAATCAACAGTCTAACTTAGCATAACAACTTTGTGTATAACAACTAATCTTACACATTTCAGTACACAATACAGCTTGTCAACAATGCAACAATTCAACAACATCACATCTCAACAATGAGGATTAAAGATCCACTCACCGAATACCTCAGTCATCCACTCAGTAGTCTAATATCACTGAGCCTTCTCCACATCTGAAAATACAATAGAATAACACCAGTTAGTAACTTGTCTCAACATTATTTACAACATTCCTCAAGCATATTTACACCCATCATTCTCCAAAATACTTAATTCATATAAGTCACGCAATCATCATAATCATCAATATTTAATCCTTACTTATATGAATTCATATCATAATTTCAACTAATCAAAACATCAATTTATCACTTCTCTTGAATCAATAATACTTAACTCGTATTAACAACAATTATTCATCATATACCACTAATATAATCTTTAAACTTTCATAATCATTTATCAACTATCATAACTACATCATTAACAATATTATTAACTTTCAACATCAACAATTCATCAATTCAAGTATCAACTAACAACTATATCATTATTTCAAGCTTCAATTTCACATCAATCATACTAATTTTATCTAATACACAAAAACCCAATTTCTAGGGTTTACATTAAATTCAAGAATTAACAATTACAACATGTTTATAATGATGATGGAATGATTAATACATGTTATTGAAGCTTAACTAACATCAATTTAATCATTTGAAACCCTAATTTCGGATTTAAGGTCAAGAACATCAAAACCCCCAAATTCTAGGTTTGAGAAACTGAAGAACACAAGATTATACCTTGATTAGGACGATTAAAGAAGCTTGAATCCCAGTTACGAAGCTTCAATTTCATGTTAAAGAGTGATTTCTTGAATCAATTTGGGGTTTTTAAGTGATACGTATATATGTACGAGATGTATGTATGTATGTGTGAAGATAAGAATCAAACAACCGACTTAACATTTGGGAGTATACTAGAAGTGGTCAAATTTCATTCCCCGTACTTATCATTGCCTGGAACTTAAAAACCATTTGCGGGGAAACATTATTTTATTTTACCGTCAACTGAGTTAATTTAAAACAATCAATAATTTATTAGTCACAATAGATTATTCAACTATTTTCACCTTTTATTTTAAATTAACACAACACACTTATTTTCTGACACATTAAATAATAGTTCACTATCATAAAATATTAAAATACTTCTAGACCCGAGGAGTGGATGTTACAGCAACTAAGGTCGTAAATAAGGCAAACTGATTTGCGAAGAACTCGAACTCAATTTCTTAAAAGCTCGATTCGAATCGAGCTTAATCGAGCTTAGGCTTGAGCTTAAGCTTAATTAAACATATTTTATAGCTCTTTTAATAAACGAGTTCAAACTCAAGCTTTTAGCATCGAGCTCGAATATGCTCGTGAGCCTAATCGAGCATATCATTTGTGTACTATACCAAATTTTTATATATAATATATGCATATAATTACATTATAAAAATAATCATATACAATACTGAAAAATATTTAAAAATCACTTAGCTCAGGAAACTATTACTCCGTATATATTAATAAAACTGGCATTATATTCGCGCAATGCAATGGTGAAAGTTGTGACGGTGGGTGGAAGTGCGAATGGATGTTTTAGAATAAAAACATATTGTACTCCATCTATCCCATTTAAAATTTTAATATTAATATTTTGGGATGTCACATTATAAGTGTCCACTTTAATACTTAACCAATTAAAAAAGACTTTAGTGGGTAGATTTAATATTTGATTGATGAAAAGTGTAGTTAGTGGAGAATAAGTAGTAAGGGGAACCCACTTTACTTAGTCTTAAATTTTTTTGAGGAGCATGAATGTTAAATATATTATATAGTAGTATTATTTTAATAATATTTTATAATAAACGCATCGGACCCGAGTCAAGTTCGAGATTTAAATATTAAGCTTGAAACAAGCCAAGCTTGAGCTCTAGCTCGAGACAGTCTCAAACCCTTTCAATTCTAAAGGATCCAAACTTGAACTTGAGCTCGACTCGACTCGACTCGTTTAGACCCGCAATGCCGCAACGATCATACGGTAGATGGTGGAATTAGTGCCTTAGTGGCACAAAGATTGGGTTGGCCCAAGTTTTACAGTTGAAGATGGTCTGTTTTAAATATAAGTAAACATGGTCTGTGTCAAGCCTGTTTTGATCCATATATTTGTTTGGCCCAAGTTTTCTTGTTTAGAACTTGTTTCTTTCATTTAAATAACAGCCAATCCAGCATGGCATACCAAAGCAAAATTGGGCCCAATAAATCGGTCCAAACTCCAAAGCAAGATTGTCGGATCGACTTCCGTATCTTTATATTTATATATATATAAAACAAAATATAATAGAGCAATCTGAATCTTAGATTTATTTCATCCATAAAAATCTTACGGTTAAAATTATTTCATTCATTTTTAAAAAATTTTATAATATGTACCCACAACTATTGAAATTGACACTTTCAGTACTTCCCTATTTTTTTAGTCTTTATAGTTTAAATATCATGACATTTCAAGTGGTAAGTTATAAATAAACAATCGTATTTGAAATATTTATTTATATTGATTAATTACATGAACTTTTTATAAACATTATGAAATAAAAACTGTTTATCCATTTAGCCAAACAACCGTAATATCATGAATACGTTATAATCGTAACTAAAATATTTTACGATTTTAACTAATAATCCTTTTAAATAATGTAACTAAGATATTTTATGATTTTAATTGATAATCCTTTAAATAATATATATTAAACTAAACAATAGACATATGTCATATTTAACCATAATAACATTGTTCTATTTTCTTTTTGTGATTCATAAATTTTATATTTTTACAAGTTTTGTCTAAAGCATTAATAAATATAAAACTTTCGTTTACTATATAAATATTAAATGAAATGATATACCCTCTTGAAGATCATGAAATTTCAATAATTTTGATGGTATTAAATTAAATGTACATTTTTATATTAAAATATTATTTTTCCTTTTCATACACACATCTATCAATTTATAATAACAAGTTTTAAATGTACTTGATAATATATATGTTATCGAGCGTTTTATTGATTTGCTAAAAATTAACGCTTCTAAAGATCAAGTTGGCAAATATGGAGTTTTCTTATCGCTAATCAAAATATATTATTATTGCTTATACATATGTGTATATATGATCACAACAATGTTTTATTTGGATAGAAATTTAGGTTTGAATTACAAAATACAGTTATTTGAGTTACACTGAATTCATAGTTAATTTAAGTTTTAAAAAACTATTTTATGGGTTACAATAATTATATACTTCCTTCTTATTATATGCATATTATATTAATTGATATTTGACTATCCGCCTCTTCATAAAATGGGTAATTGTTATAACTAAAATGTTTACAAATTAGATAATATATAATTTACAACCGACATGTATTTTTAATGTTCAACCCATAAACATGTGCAATCCCATCTCCAACTGAGACCACTCGACCAATCTCATCCACTTGAAAATTCGTGTAAAAGTTGATAATTCTACTTTCTAATAGAGTCGTTAGTTCAGCAGCTCTCGGAGAGAATTCAATGATTCTTTATATATATAAAACAGAATACAATGGATCAATCTGAACCTTAAATTGGTTTCTTCCTTGAAGATCCTACAGTTAAAATTATTTTCTTCATTTTTTTTGAATTTTTTAATGTGTACCCACAACTATTGTAATTGACACTTCCAATACTTCCCTATATTTTTAATCCTTATAATTTAAATATCATGACATTTCAAGTGGTAATTTATAAATAAACCAATCGTTTTTGAAATAATTATCTATATTGATTCATTACATTAATTTTTTTTATAAACATTATGAAACTAAAAGCTGGTCATCCATTTAGCCAAACAACCGTAATATCATGAATACATTAGAATCGTAACTAAAATATTTTGTGATTTTAACTAATAATCTTTTAAATAATGTAACTAAAATAGTTTATTATTTTAATTAATAATCCCTTAAATAATACTCTATTCGTCCCAAATTAAGTGTCATGAATCAGATTTGGAAGTTTTTCTTTTTTAACTTTGACCTTAAATATTTTTTACCGTGTTATATATTACTTTATGAATATTATACCAATGAAAATACATATAAAATTCAGTCCATTCGTATATTTTACATCAAGTATTATATAACACAAACAAAAACTATTTAAATTTCAAGTTGGAAAAGGAATGCTCAAAAAGTCAAAACAGGACACTTAATTTAGGACAAAGGGAGTACACAATAAGCTAAACAATAGACAAACATATGTCATATTTAACCATAATAATATTGTTCTGAACCGTACAAAACTGACAGAGTATATGCCAGATGTTATTTGTAACACCCACTTTGGTGACCTGAGGGTAATTAGGTAATTTCTTTTACTTACATATTATTATTTGTTATATTTATATATTGTGTTTTATATGTTTTGAATTATAACTTAGAAAGTTCGGTTGAAAGATTAATTGTGACTAGTAAAATATTAACTGTTTTAAATAATTATAGTTCACAGTAAAATAAAATACTTTTTCTGCAAATGGTATTTAGGTTTCAGACAATAGAGTTAGAACGGGTATAATAATTATATTGTGATATGGAAATGGAAGTGGGCATAACCCGACTTTAACCTTCTTCCCTGTAATTTCATTTCCTTTACAAACTTTGAAGTATGATATGAAATCCATATTCAAATCAAGTTAGAATTCTTAACAATCCTAAGCTGCTGTTTTTTTTGGAACCTACATCAGATTGTATCATCATCTTCTTCCAACTAGTATCTAAATTGTAAGTGTATTTGAAGGTTTTATTTGATATACATGGTTTGATTTAGTAAGGTTAGATACATGATTGATTGTGTATAGAGTTAGTGTTTGGAGTTGATATTGATGTTTATTTGGTGTTACATGATGTTTATATGGTCAAAGCATAATTAGAACTTGAGCTTGAACATGTGTTAATGAAATATTCGAGTTAGGGTTTGTGCATGAAGTAGAAATAGGTCGTGCAGGTTCTGTGTTTATGTACCATAGCCGAACGGCTATATGGTATGAGCCGATCGGGTATGTGCATGCTAGCCGGTCGGGTAAAATTAGATGAACGGCTATATTAGTGTAAATTCATGATAGAAGTTGGCCTTTAAAAGAATGTCGTGGAAATTAGTATACTAGCCGATCGGGTCAAGGTGAGCCGATCGGGTAAAGCCTTATAGCCGATCGGCTAAGGCAGTGTGAGCCGATAGGGTATGGAATTAAGTAGTGATAAAATCAGTATAAATATTGATTGTGCTTTTGTGTGAATACATAAGTGTATATGTATATATATTAAGTAAGTTGAAATAAGTTGAATTGAGTTATTAACTTAAGTGCTTTATTGTATTGACAGATAACTCGAAGACTCAGTGATTTAGTCAGCTGAGTGATTGGAGCAAAGTTAACAGTTGAATTGACTTGGGACTTCAGTATGATTTGGTTGTGACGTATTAGTTACAACAGATTAAACGTAGTAGTGTTAAATGTTGATTCTTGTTGTGTTATATATATATAAACTGCTTTAAGCAATTTGAGGTATCGGAGGTCAATAATTATTGAACTGGGTTGCTACAGGTTAACCAACATAGGAATTGTGAACATGTGTTGTAAATGGAACTTATGTTGGTTAAAGGTAGTAAACAGTTATCGGTAAATCACTGTAATGGCCTGCAGTGATCGTAAGTGTTGCTTGGTGGGCCACCGCGGTCTGAGGGCGCCACAAGGACCACCGATCCTCTTGGTGATGTTGAGTCTATGTGTTAATTGTTGATAATTAATTATGTTGAGCTAAGTCAAACTGTTTGTAACAGGTTTATTCACTTACCTTCGTGCTAATCCCATTGTTTACTCCTTGCAGGTTTTGACTAGATTGGGACTGGGCAAGGAGTGCTTGGAAGTAGTTGACCATGACAACTATGATATTATTTTGATAATTTATATTGCCCATATACCTTTTAACCGTTGTAAATTATTAGCTAATACTTATGAATTGTATAATGATTTTGGTAGATGACATCATGTCATCTATTATATATTATATAATATAGATGAGACTGCGCTTCCGACTTTGTCAAAAAAAAAGTAATGTGTGGTGTGTTATATTATTGGTTGTCGATTATATTATATAAAAATCCGGTTCACGGTACAATTTCATTTGACTTAACTTTTTAATTACACAATTTATAAAAACAAATGTTGAAACTCCGCGTTATCGCGGAACCTCAGCTAGTAAACTTCTATTATAAGAGTTCGAATGTTTGATCAACTTTTGCTACTTGTTACTTCTGCAGATAAAAAAGTTGATCATATAAATCTTTTGAGAAGTGGTGTATTGTACAACCTACAAAGTTTAGACAAGCCAAACTGGATTGAGATACTATTTTACAATTTTTTTTTATCATCACAAATTCATTTACTTAAATAACTTTTCTAACACTTCTACTCATTAATATTCAGGACATCTTCATTGTATATGTTGGGGAATTTGTGTGAGTATGATTTCAACCGGATAATCTTTGTGAGTAGTGTAAAGGATCACTTTCTAAATGATATATTCCGACACTTTCATATTTGATTTTACGAAATTCACTTTGGGATAAAACTAGAGAATTTAATCTGTTTTTACCATAAAATCATATTACAAGCCTTTTGTGTGCGTGTGTTGTTCCTATAAGATGCCGCATTGCCAAAAAAAACGGAAGTTAGAAAATAGTTTTTCCAACTATTTACTTGGTATATTGTAACTGGTCATATTTTCAAGTTCAATGCATATAGTCATTTTCGTTATTGTTTCAGGACCGCAGTCAGAGGCTCTGCCCCTTGGACCCACAACCCTTGACCTATACAGTTTTAGTTGAACCATATATTCAGTAATATAGTCGGGTATGCGCTCCTTATTATTTGTTTTGTGTCCATCAATGCGCTAGAATGTTAAAACATTATAACTTTAAATCTAGATAGTGTCGCTAATCTTCTTGCTTCAAGTTAAAAGGTTCAATTTTTTTAATACTATGATAAATCAAATATCGGTATCATTTTCTATATTAGTAGTGACGAACTGAAGGAGAAGGTAGTGACGAACTGAAGGTAGTTGCTGGTAGTATGTAGGTGTGCTAAAAAAAATCCGTATGCGAATCCGATATCCGAAAATTTCATCTGAAACTATCCAAATGTTCGGATATTCGAAAATCCGGATATCCGCAAATTCGGATACTCAAATTTCATATTCGGATATAATTTTTTAGATAGTTCGGATAATTCAGATAGGCGAAGAATCATAATTTTTTTCTACTATTATTAAATACAATATATAAATAGATTACAGTTATTGAATATTAATTACAATAAAATTTGTATGGTATAATCTTTTTTATTTTATTTTTTATTTTGAATACATGCGCTCAGCAAGTTAAGTACGGGTTACAACATAACGTGACATTTTAATAGCTTTAAAACTTGATTTTAGTGATTTTCAGATATTTTAAATAGTTCGGATATACAAATATTTAGATATCCTAATTTCGGATATCTGAAATTTCAAATTCAGATAACGAAAATACCGTATCTAAAATTTCGAATATCCGAAACCTAGTAGTATGTCGGCATGCAACAAGCCTAAAAGTATGTTTTGCTTAGAGTTACAAAGGTTATTACTTAAAAATGGTTTTGTAAAACCAATTACTCCTTAGAATTAATGAAATTAATATTATATATAAGACATTTAATTTGGATTAAGTATATTAAAAAAGACTAAGTAAAGTATATGGTAAAAAAGATATTGTTAATATGACGGTAGCAAAGTTAAAAAATAGTCGAATAAAAAAGGGATCACCTTTATATCGATCTGTGATGATACTTAGATTCACATGTTCGGGTTATGGGTCATGATCAACGGGTTACAGGTGATGATTACCGAACACGTGGACCTGTTTATGCTCGTACCATTCAAGTAAGTAGAGATATGGTTTTAGAAGGTGTTAGGGGTGAAAGGGGTTTATTGTCTCGGGTGGTGATTTTCTATTTTGGTAACTCACATTACAATAAAGTGTAATCGGTTTTATTAGACTATAGATTAAGGTTTGCATATGGCCCAACCCGATTTGTATAGTGGGCCTAGGGTTTCTAGAATAATCATGTAATTGTTATAAATAGTGGATGAATAACACATAATAACCTACGGGGTTCTATTATTCAACATGGTATCAGAGTGGGTTCTCTAACCCTCTGACCTACCGCTTCTGCTCTACACTCTTATGCGTTGCCACCATCATGACAAGGTTGACTGCTGCTTCCTCTTTTTCGCGTTCCCCGTCCGCGAATATACTTTCTCTTCTACTTTCAACCTTCAACCTTCTACCATTTTTTCTTTTTTGTTTTCTTTTTTTAATCAAAATTAAAAAAAAAAGATCTGAATCCTTCAGATCATCATCGCCTACAAGCCTTCTTTGAATTTCTTTATTTTTTTTCATAATCATTTGTGTTCCCTATTTCTTTTTATGTTTCTTCTTTTATTCATTCTTGATTATAAACTACTTTCCATTTTAAATACACTCGTTCTAATCTTGTTACCCTTCTTATTTGTCTCTTTCTCTAATCATTCTAATCTTTATTGAATTTTTCCTTATATAATTCTATATATCTCTCTATATCTTATCATAAAAAAATATATGTTTCTCTTTTAGTGACTTCATCTCATTAGTTTCAATTCTCAGTTATCTTAAAATTTCTTATTTGATTTTGTTTCTGCTGCTACAATAAGAACAGGAAAAAAAGAATTGCTTGCTACCAGACACCTACATCGCGAACTGACTCATCTCAATGCCGTCCAACTATCCCTTTGTATTTATTCACTATTTTGTATTGTATTTACGCTCCAGTTTGAACGTCCATTTTCCTACCGTTCAAACTGCGGGGATATATTAGACTATAGATTAATGTTTGTATACGGCCCAACCCGATTTGTATAGTGGGCCTAGGGTTTCTAGAATAATCATGTACTACCTCCGTCCCAAAATTATAATTCATCTTTCATTTTTTGAATCTCCCAAAATAATTATCTATTTCTCATTTCAACCAATGAGAAGAGAGTATAGTGGGTGTAGATTCTATTTGAGTGGTTGAAAAGTGTTTTGATCCCACTTTTATTAAACTGTGTGTTTTTTGTTGGTGGACGATAATTTTGGGACGGAAGGAGTAATTGTTATAAATAGTGGATGAATAACACATAATAACCTACGGGGTTCTATTATTCAATAGGTTTACGCCACATCTCCGCAATCGAAGCCGAGCAACTCCCTTGTATGTATGTATAGATAGTATTGTTTTTGAGCTTAGTATGGGGTGTGAGTTGTGAATGTCATTTTTCCTAATGAGTTTGTTGCTCGTTGTATGTATAGGCAATAATATTATCATAAGATTTTGATAAGGTATCTTGCAACTCGGGTATCAAGCTGTGGATTGTGTTCTATCCGGAAGATTGCTTTTTGTATGTCATGTAGATATGATCACTTTAGATTGCTCTATGTGCAGCCCTTCAGAGGGTATGTAGTCATGAGTCATGGTTCTTGCGTTCACCTTAGATTGCTCTAGGTGCAGCCCTCAAGAGGGTATGTAGTCATGAGTCATGGTTCTTGCATGTGTTTGTGAGGTGTAATATATATAGTATTTGATTACTTTGTATTTGGTAAGTCATCCTTAATTTGCAAGTATACGAATTGCATGTGTTTATAATTTTTAAATAAATAATTATGAATAATGCATTGATACAGGAAAGATCGGTTTTCTTTCTGATATGATTATTCTTGAAGTCTTTAACGAATATATATACAGTTATACACCTTTAATTTATATACTCCTCCGTATTATTTTAAGATTTTACAATATGGAAAAATCCTTTTACCAGTTTTTCGATTTTACTTTAGAAGTTCTGATCAACTGAATAACTGATAGTGGTACTGGTACTGGACAAAGGGTAGTGGTAAACGTACAATTCCACAAAAGGTTTAATGAGATAGATTCGTGAATCCTGGGTGTTTGGAGGATGTTCCCCACAATTCCACAAACCTACTTTTATTACTTTTACCTTGCAATTATTTCAGTAACCAACCAGCCGAGTATCAGGTTAACATACACTTGTTCTAGATGATGATATGAGTTGTTTAAACCACAACTGGTCACGTAGTATTCAAATGGGCAATTACATATGTGACACTTTAAATTGAAAAATGTAATACTTAATTAAAAGCTAATTTGAGTTTCTGGCAGGGCTGAAGGCAGGATACGCAAAAATAAACTGATCAATAAACAGGTTCCCTTACTTGGTTTTATCAAACCGAACGTTAATTTGACGACGACGGACATGATGAGACATCCACCAAATTCGATAAAGGAAAAAAGGACACCTGACAACTTATCCACCCATCTACCGCTTAATATGTAGAACAGAAACAAGGTATGTTGATGAAACATTCATCAACATTGTCACGTATCTAGAATACGGGACAAGCTTATTCGTGTAAACTGTAAAGTGATGAAGACAACAGGGAGGTAATAAATATGGATACAACAATATCAAGATTAGAAGATCGATATATGAATGGAAATAAGACAATGTATATATCAAACAATCAAAAACTCAAATTTTAGTTCTGTTACCTGATTCCAACCGAATGCAAAAATTAATCTCTCTAAAGTCCCTGAAAAGATAACCACGTGTTATAAAGGTTTGTGTTGCCAAAAAGAAAATAAAATATATATACATATATGGAAAAAAAGTTGATGTTTTTGGTGTAAGGTGCCAGTAGCAAATATATTATGAGATCATGGGTTCATGACTTATCTATATTTATGGCTTTATGCTTTTTTACATATGATATGTTTTTAAAGTATTTGGAAAAATAAAAAAGGGTTGGTCAAGTGTCTTTATAGCTTACAGAGGAAGGAAAAGGACAAAAGTGGAACACTTCCCTTATCACTTATCAAAGCTGTTTATATACAGATCACCACAAAATATAGGATCACACTTCAAAGAAATGCTAGCTATTATAGAGAGAATACGAAAATGACTATGATAAAAACTTAATTTAAAATGGAACGTGCACTGTTTTGTGATCACGAAAGAGAGAAGCAAAAGAAAAAACACGTAGTATGATCGGTCCTTATCAAATCTCATATGTGTACTAATTGGTAAACTCTTTATACACTACTAAATTCTCTTCAACGTGATATTTACTCTCTCTCTCTCTCTCTCTCTTATCAATAGATTTAAAATTAGCTAGAACTCGATAATTTATGGAGTGGAAATTTATGTTTTTATAAAACAAGTACAAAAGGTTAATAACAAATGAACCCATATATAATTGAGTCTCTTTTATCAACAAGAGATAATTACGCTTCGCTTCTACATTTTTCAAGTATAGGTTTTCACTCATTTGTGATATAAGTTTAGTGTAGGGAAATATATATGAGTAATTGTGTATAGGCCGATTTTATTTTCCAGTAATATTTTGACCTTATATGCAGCTCACGAAATTTTAATTTAGAATAAAGTACATATAATTAATTTGTTTTGGACACACATAACATGTTTCTAAGTACGACAAATGTGTCCGTCGTTATTCATGTATAGTTTCCAAACTCATCTGGAAGTTAAGAACGGTATAGATGTCCAAGAAATCGCTTCCCGGATTTCAAGAGAGGTTACAGGGCGATAAAAATTACTTAAATCCAGGGAGTCATGGAGATACAATCTCTATCTGAATAGTTTGACTCGACCCTTATTCAACTTCAGACCCAACAAATCCGATCAACTTCAAAGTTCAAACCACACAAATTGGTCAGCTCTAGACCAAGCAGAAAGACCACATTATTTAAGTTGGAGCTGTAATATAGTAGCTTAGCTGCCTAGTCGTTTCACGTCGTCTAACACGTATCCACTAATCCACTTACACTAAACTATGCAAAATCCAGTTTGTCACTTATTTCTTATGAGAGATCATAAATACTCGTATCACACACCATAACTCGCACTACAGACCATATTATCAAATTTATGTTTAGATTATATATCTTTATCGTCGATCAGTTTGGATCTCTTTTATTATGGTAGATGAAAAATATGTCCAAGTAATACGTACAGTAGGTATATAAATATATAAGTAATTGGTTCGATTTCATGATTAAGTCATCACTTTAGACTTGAAGTTTCGCATGCAGAAGTTGGAGTGTTGGACATATTAGTATTACCGAGTTATGATAACTTAGACACGTACGTACAATATTTCACAAAATTAGTGTGTTATATGTACTTCAAAATTATTTAAAGTATACTTAATATGGGAAGGAAAAAAAATTGGAAAAGGAAAAAAAAGAGAGAGTATATAGATCGACAATGACTCCAATACTATAGATTACTCCCTACGTCCCGAATTAATAGTCCAGTATTCCATTTTGGATTGTCTCAAATTGATTGTCCACTACCAATATAGAAAGGAAATTTGATTACGTTTACTATATCATCTCTACTTCAAAAATTATATTACAAAAGTGAAAGGAAGTTAAAATTAATTGATTAGGAGTAAGAATGTCATTGTACAAAAAGTAAATAGTAATTATTGTGTTTTTTTTAAATTACGTGTTTCCTGTCGAAAGACAATTATTAAATTGGGACGGAGGGAATAATAGATAATCAAAATACAATACGATGAGAAGCAACCTGTTATCTTACTTAAAGCATATATTCCTTTTCCATACCTACTCTATGCTAATTTCCAACACTTTAATTTTGTTTTTGAGAGCAACTTTCTGTTTTTAGAAAATTGATCGATTACAAACATACGTCATCAACCACTTTATCATTTGTATACTCCGTATAATTTGGTTTCGTAAACAAGTAATTCGATTTTCCATCTCATATATATATATATATATATTAGGTATGTGATGCACGATCATTTGAAAAGTGCAGTTATATAACTAATTTGTAAGTAGTTCAATATATTAATATTGTTAACTTAAATGTGTAATTATTATTTTAAAAAAATAGAAACATAAATCAAACTTCATTGCAAGTGTCGTTGGTTGTGTTGTAATTGGTTTTCTTGCATTTGATGTAAATCGAGATCTTTAAACAATATGTTTGTCCTTTCAACTCTTGAAACAACGACATATTGACTCGTAGTAATTGTAATTGCGAAACATACTGTTAATGGGGAAAAGCTGAAGGTTGCTAACTAATGAGGATAAAAGGATTAGTTTAAAATGTTCTTAACTTACTTTTGCATATCTTTGGATGATTTATTTTGTATCTCTCAAGAAAATGTATCATATATTTTGTGGTATAGTTGAGATTTTGAATTGGATATTAATTTTATATTCTCTTGATTATATCATACTCTATCTTATAAACTAAATTATTCACACGAAACAATGGATTTGAATAAAGGTGTGATAACATATAATATATATTATTAACACTTTGAAATGAAGATGTTATTATTATTAAGCTACGAAATTGGTTAATATTTAGATAGAATGTAATTAACTATTTTAGAAATCGAATTAATAGCAAAAAGAAGTTGTTCAACTTTACATTTATAATGAGATATTTTCATCAATAACATGATTTGATTACTCACAAAAAGAAATAACATAGTAAAAATATGTGGTATAAATAAAAATTAATTAAAAAATATAAAAACCGTTTCAATGACACATAGGATTTGTAAGAAAATAGAAGACAAAAACACGTGTCACATAAGTTATACAACACTTTGTTTTTAAGCCCGTGCATTGCATATCAAATATTAGTATTGTTGTCCGAAGTTGTAAATTTATTACCAATAATTTAAAAAGTTATTATTATTATCTTTATAGACTAAAACATATAGCTTATGATGTATTTTAAATTATTATACACACAAATATACCGCCGAAAATTTAACAGTCACAAATGATGCAAAACTTCTTAATAAACTATACCATCGATCAGTATTAACCTTAAATAACTGGTTTAACTGACGATGTTTTTAATATTGTGAGTCAATGTTTTTTAATATATTATTTATTATTTTTAATTTTACTATACGTTCAATTGTTATTCGCTAAAATAAGTAAGTTCATTTTTCATCGTTAGTAATATGATATGATACATATTTAGGTGGTATTGAGCTTCATGAGGAGACACATAATGAATTTCATTCATTATTATTATTAAATTAAATTAATAATAATAATAATAATAATAATAATAATAATAATAATAATAATAATAATAATAATTAAAATCACATTAAATTATATATGGAAAGCCATATAAAATGGACAACAAACGAAAAACCATTTTTCATCATTATTTTACTAATGTTAATAATAATTAAAATCACATTAAATTAAATTTATTAAATAAGTTGATATATGAAAAGCAATATATGTACTATGCTTAGAAATTGAGATTAATTCAAGAATTTATAAATTAATGACACATAATCATTAGCTAAAATAGCACGCTCTAATAGGCAATTAAAAATCATTGTTTTATATATATGAATAGATATATATTCCTCGACTTTCACTAACCTATTATAGGTTGGTATATTTTATTTCAAAGGAAATAAATAAATTAAGATCGCACATAATATAAGTGAAAAGTGAATGGGTCGGGTCGGGTCAAGGGTCTAGATGAGTTTGAGTTTAAATGATTCCGGGTCTAGATGAGTTATATAGAAGGATGAGTCTAAACGGGTCGAAGTCAACTGGGTCTTGAGTTGGGTCGACCCATCGGGTTTCCACCAATTTTTTTTTATTTGATTGAAAAATAAAATGAGGTGAAAAAAAATATACCCGTTAAATATGTCGGTTAATTGTCATACAATTAGAGGTTATATTAAATACTCATTTAGACTCGTAAAAATTTTTTTGAAGGAGACCCAACAATTTTATCCCCTCATAAATATTAATCAAGTTGACTCGTAAATAACTAATCGATCTAAAATTACCACCTCTAGCACATATAATCATATAGGTTGCTCATTTGAGTATCAAGTCGGGATAAACACATACATACATACATATGTATGTATGTGTATGTATGTATGTGTGTGTGAATAAATTTGTACATGCAAGAGCAATAATAATGATAACGATGAGGGGTGATTGATGACTAGTTCATTTTGTGAACTCGTAAGAATTAAAAATGGTAAAAATATTTAGTATATATTAAGTATTACAAGATATTGATAGAAAACGAATTTTAATTACTATCGGCTTATTAGCTTACCAATAACTCATTTTATGCTGATATATTTACAAAAGGGGAGTGATAAATACAACTCAATAATTGTTGCATACATCAAATTTAAGCTTTAGAGTATTTGTACAGCGAGCTTCATTAACGGTACAGTTTGATATATAAAGTAATTAATTTGTTGTATCTATCAACTCCCTTTACAAAATACTACTCCGTGCATATAGGAGTATTTTTTTTCCCGAGTATATTTGATATACCGTGCGTGACTTTTGAAACAAGTACTTATTGAGTCTTCGATCTTTATGATAAATGGTAAACAAATAATTAACGAATATAATCAATCAAAAGACTCACTTATTGACTAATTAGGTTAGAAGAAGTAAAGCATAAATGGAAGAACTAACTTAAGTAATGTTGATGAATAAATTCAAGCGAAATATATGCAAATTACTCGATTGGTAAATAATGATATGCGAGGAATATCCCATGCTTGTGCAATAAAAAATATATATGTAGTTTAATTAATCTAACTTTGTTGCCCACTTGATCAATAATTTAGTAAGTGATCAGTTAAAGGGTTACCACTTAATTAATCTAGTGGTAGGGGACGATATACACAAATTCTCTTTGTTAATTATTTGGCTTACGTCTTACCCATCGTTATGCATACATGTTTTAATTTATTACCCATGATAATAACGATAATAAATTAGTTTAATTAAGTATCTTATAAATGTATGAGCTCATATTGACAACTTTGTTTTACTTAAAAAAATAAATCATATATTACAATAGTGTCCCCATCTTCATCCAACTTGATCCACAAAACAAATTTGTTACATTTTTAAATTGTAAGTTGCCTTCTAAGTAAAGCTCACTATACTCAAAGTTGATGATGTATTTGGTGGACATACTTTTCTGGATTTCTTTTGAAATAACTCAAATTTTATTAGTCACATTTTAATTTGATATTCAAATATGCAACGCACAATAAAACGACACTTGGTGTACCCCAAACGACACTCAAAATCAGATGCAAGAAATATACTTAGCTCATTTTAAGAAGCAATCAAAATTGCCACTCCCACGGTCCCTCCGTCCCAATATGTTCACATTAGTATATACTTATATCTCAAGATAATTATCCAATTGTGAAAAAAGATTATAAAAAAGGCAAATATTCTGAAAATGTATCGAACTTGTCATGAAATTCTATTATATGCGTCTAACTTTCAAAACTCCTATTGTGTGTACTCAACTTACTAATATCTCATATTGTGTGTAGTCATTAACCTTAAACCCATATCACTAGTCCAAATTAGCACATGTGGCTTGATTAGCTAACGTGGCATTGCCACGTCAGTGTCATCTCATCAAAAGTTCGATACATTTTTTTCATCATCATCATCTTCAACAACTTCACCATCTTCAATTTTTCCGGTGACACCATCTTTTCCGACGACACCATTTTTCCGACAACACCACCATAATCAGTTGACACTTCAGCAACCATCAACCCCTATCAACTATATGTCCAAAACATAACCATCTCCAACGTCACCACTATATGTACAATTTTCCGGCGACACCAATTTTTTTGACGAAAACAGTACAACCAATTTGCAATCCCTTAACCACTAACCCTTATTATCTTCAACTCACCGCTATCTCCAAATTATCACCATCTCCGACATCACCATTTCTCTCCGACGACTTCATTTTTTTTCCTGGCGACGCCACTAAAAACAATTTACAACTTCTTAACCACCCACTGATATCATCTCCACCTCACTACTATCCACAAAACATCACTAACTTCGACATAACTTCATCTCCACCATTTTTCGAGTGACACTATTTTTTTCGACAATACCACCATAACCACTTTAAACAATCGAATGCAATTAAGGCGAATAAACAATATTACGGACGAATGTACGTATAACGGTAGTGATCTATACAGATGTTCACTTATATATGACCTTATATGCTTAGTGCGTTAGGAGGTCTCGGACTGTTCATTCCATTTCGGATATTCATTGCTCAGTGACTCAGGTGAGTCTCACAGCCCCACTTTTATTGCTTTAACTAATTTAAAATTTAGGATGAGATACAACGCTTACTTGTTTTCGTGATCACTGCTATTCGGTAGGTTAATTTAATTATTAACTCAGTTGGTTATCATTGTCGGTCTTGATTTTCATTGTTTGGGTATTGCATGAGTGTTTTAATACGGGAAAGTCCTCATCATTGCATGGTTCATTAACTTAATAAGGCGTGATTACTAAAAGATAGATCTATCATGGGAGTGACATCCCCGTACGGGTTGCTAGCTACAACCATGTACAAACAGGCATTTTAGTAATTGTTATGGGTGTTGACACCGTTCGGGAGGCAGAAAATCGGGTTAGGCCTCGAACCATGGCTTAATGCAATACAAATGTCATTGTCGATAAATCTAGCCGGTAACCTTAATTGGATAATCATAGTTCGGTAACCTTAATGGGTTAAATCATTGTTCGGAAACCTTAATTGGTTTATCATTTTTCGGTTATTTAATTTAATCATTGTCGGTATGAAATCGTCGGATAATCATGTTGATCGCATCAATGTTTTATGTTAAACCTGTGATATTCACCAGCTTTATAACTGACCTTTTAGTGTTGTATTCTCAGATGATCAGCAACAGTAGGATGACCCTCAGGATACACTATCTACTTATGAGTCGCATGCATTTATTTAAGACATGAAGATTTTCTAGCATTATCTTTTGTATAATGGTTATGTATTAAAATCTTCAAAATTCAATTGCGAACTTGCTATCATTGTAAACTTATGACTTAAACTTTGTAATACTTTTGTAAAATGTATAAACGTCTTATGTAGAGTCGTTTGTTGTAATATTGGTGTTTTGATATTTGATTAGTCACACCCAAAATTGTCGCTTCCGCAAATCATGAAATCGGGGGTGTGACATCCTCAGATAGAAAAAGCGCCGTGATGTCCAACTTTAATATATGCTCTCAAGTCAGTTTTGGTCTACCCCTCTTTCTTATACCGCAACATCGAGGTTTTCTACTCTCCTAACAGCTGTTGTTTGTGATCTCCTCCTCACATGTCCAAATCATCTTAGTCTTTCGTCTCTCAACTTTTTGATGATAATTACTACTTCCAAATCCGCTCTAAAAACCCTATTTGGCCTTATATCGAGCATGATTTTACCACATGTCCACCTAAGCATTCTCATTTCTACCACTTCCATTCTATCTGCTTGAGACTTAGTTATCGGCCAACACTCTGACCCATATAACATAGCTGGCCTAATTGCTACTCTAAAGAATTTGCCTTTAAGCTTTAACGGAACTTTTTTGTCGCATAATACCCTGTTGCTGCCCGCCACTTCAACTAGCCTACTTGTATACGATGCATAACATCATTGTCAATCCTCCCTGTTTTGTGTAGTATCGAGCAAAGATATTTGAATGACTCCTTCGAGTGTAAATTTTTTTCTCCAATACTTATTTCTGCTCCCTCATTATTTTCGTTTCTTCTGAAATCACAACATAGGTATTTCAATTTCTCTGTGCTGATTCGCAAACCTTTGTTTTCAAGGTCCCTCTCCACTACTCCAACCTGCTATTTAACCCATCCTTCGTTTCTGAAACCAACACAATGTCATCAGCAAATATCAAACACCATGGGATGTTCTCCTGTATCCCTCGTGACAACTTATCTAATATCTGAACAAAGAGACATGAGCTAAGGGTTGATCCTTGATGTAGACCTATTTTAACAGGGAAATACATTGTGTTTCCAACTGATGTCCGTACTCTTGTTCTTGATCCATCATACATGTCCTTATTAACCCTTATGTAGTTCCCTGATACTCTTTTATCATTTAAAGTACTCCAAATAAACTCCCGTGGTACGCTCTCATAAGCCTTCTCTAGATCTAAAAATGTTCCTTATACTTTTCCATAAGACTTCTTATAAGATGTATTGCCTCTATTGAAGAGCGTCTAGGCATAAAACCGAATTGGTTCTCGGACACATTTGTCGCTCTTCGAAGCCGTATCTCAATCACTCTTTCCCATAACTTCATGGTATGGCGATGAAGTTTAATACCCCTATAGTTAATATAAATTTGTACATCCCGTTTGTTCTTATAAATTGCAATAATCTCCTTGTCATTTGGCATTTTAGCGCTTCTATCATTCTTGTTGAATTCAAACTCTATGTTACATGTAATTAATTGATACCTTCCATAAATTATTTGTAGTTTTGTACCTGTATTTTGATTACCAAATCTTCATTTTGTGAATGTTAATTAGCAAAATGTTGATCTTGTATACGTATCAATCTCATAACTAAGGATTAAAAATATTGAAACATGATAATAAGTTATGTAGTATATAGTAAATACAGAATGAACATAAGACTATATATGTGGTTTGGCCAAAGGAATGAGCATTAACGGTATATATCTATGTCTTAATTTGATAGTAGTAACATATATAGTTACGTACTAATTTATATATGTATATTGTCGCACACGATATATATATATATATATATATATATATATATATATATATATATATATATATATACACTTTCAACTATATATTATTGTGGTGATATTATGCATATATTGCATGTCAATGGACAAAGGGTCACAAATCTTTGTTTGTCTCATGTGAATTTAAAAGTAGATTTAAATTAATGATTGAAACTGACTTTAATCATAATTAAAGATTATTAAAGCTATATTCACATATCAAACAATTTTAATATTATAGTGAGAGTAAGTAATACTAACTAACCAATCATATAGACACACAACACCAACGTCCAAACTGATCAAACTGATATTAAACGTACACTTCGAAACTTTACAAAATGGCAACTCTGGTTTTGATAAAAACACCAAAACCTTCAATTTCCAAAAATCAACAAAAAAAACAAAATATTAATCAAGAAAAAAAAATACTTAATCAAGATTTCATTACTAGATGATATCTCAAACTACTTAATTTTCTTACAAATATATATGGAATAAGTTACTAATTAACGTTTTCTCATGCACGTACGTAATTATGATTAATTTGGGGAATAGTAATATATATAAAAGTGATCAAATTTATGTAATAATTGATGGTGGATTTAATTCATTGATGGATGTCACGTTATTATTGCATGGCCATGCAGACGGTTGTAACAACTGATTTTGAAGCTGTCGAACAAGTAATACTTGACGTATGTCCCATAATTTTTGTCGAAGCATCTCGGATTCGGATCGAAGCCGCTGGTTTTCTTGTTGTAAAATTTGTGCATGGTGACTAACAAACCGTAGCCGGTTCATTATTTCCCGGTTCCCGGTCTTATGGCGGTTCACTTGGTTTCTTAGATTCTCCAAGTGCTTTTGTTTTCTCATGCGCGATCGGCGTGCTGATTCACGGTTTGAGATCATACGTCTACGCTTACGGTCGTCAATAGGGTTGGCTTGTTTATGACCTCCGTCGTCGGAGCCGGAGTTGGAGCTATTAGTTTTTGGTGTGGAAACGTCTGAACCGGAAAAAGAAAAGACCGGTTCGACCGGTTCTTGAAGTGGGTAAGGAAAAGGGGTTTCGGTTTCCCAAGGGGTAAACCCGGTTCCGAAAAATCCGTCACTGGCGGCAGGGAAAACTGATGACATCATGGTCGGAAAATAGTTTTTATATGGTGGATGAAGGTAAGAGGGGGAAAGGGAATAAACGATGGGTTGGAAGCCGGTATTTAAGAGCAAACGAATGAGTGTTGGTGGGTTCCACATGAGGGTATTTTGGTCAAATTTTTTTTAATGTTAATAATAACTTTGATAAAGTATGACATCGTGTTTTGGCTTTATAAATAATGAGATTTTATTTATATTAGATGTCTCATTTAAAAAAATTCACTATATGTTAATAACATCTCATCTTTATCAATTAAAATCTTTCAAATTGATCGTAATAAACTTTGGACACTTATATTGAAACAATCCAAAATATTAATTTTGAGACAATTCAAAATAATAACCGGGACACTTACATGGATATTGTGTCTTTTTTTTTGACTGGAAGATCAACAACAAATTTTTTTAGTTACGTGAGGTTAATAATGCTTTTGAGTCAGGAGGCACTCACGAGTGGGGGCCAACGTGGCTTTTTAAAAGGTTGTGACATCAGCAAAGTGGCCCAAGTTGTGTGAAGTTTATGGCTTAGTCACGAAGAAACAAAACAGGTGCCATCAATATTGGACACGTGTCAGCACCCCATGGGCTCACACGATGGACACCAATAGGATACCAGTTGCTTACGTGGGAACACGTTGGTCTCGCAGCTTTGGGCATATATGGTAATTTTGCAACAAATTACATTTGGATCATGAGATGAACTTTATGATGCTCACATATTTTGAATTTTACGGATTTACCAACATGACTAATGTAATGTATGATTTAATTTTCTAGTTTTAATATTTAGATATTTATTTGGTTAAAAAAGGTTAGAAAAGATTTTGATAAGATGAAAAATCAAAAATGGAGTTGTCTCATCACTATGGTCACTGCTTTAGTGTTTTGCTTTCAAATTAAAGGTTATACTACATTACTTTTACGTATACGTCTAAGTTTTATATCATAAAACTTTATAACTGTTTTTACCTTTAATTTATTGGAAGTTCGTTTTGAACTAAATAAGGTTTCTTGGTTTTTCATATGTCATTTAACATATATTACATATACATATTTACATTTATCTGTTGTGCAAACCTATCTAGCGAATTAACAAAGTTTATGCTCGTTATCGAGGCGAAAATAACCCGATTAACGGAGGAACTAAAGGTGATTTTGTAGGAATGGATTAAGAAGAAATTGAACCAAGTACGTAAAGTAAACATAAAGTAATAAGCTTACTAGTGTATACAATATATGAGAATAAAATGAATTAATATTTGTAAAGAATGAAGCAGGAATCTTGGAAACATGAGGCCGACAATGTACATGTTAAAGAAGTGATCCAGTTACAAAGTTGTTGTTTTTCCATATGTGTCAGAGAAGTTTAAGGAATACAAATAAGATAATGCTATCTTAATTAAATTAGAAAAAAAGGTAGTTAAGTCAGTTAAATCACTCTGTTATATCTAGATTATTATTCTAATTAAACACACACCACATAAATGTATAATAACATTCAACAAAATTAACAAGAGAAATGAAATGATTGGCAATCACTAAAGGTAATGTATATATGCATGTATATATATGTATATATAAGTAGTAGAGTCGGTATTAAATATTTTAAAGGTTAGGAAAAAGCATTAAAGCGGTTAGTGGTTTTGTGGAATTAGTTCCTTAATTGTTGCAGTTTAATTTAACAAGATAAAGGCCTGGAAAAAGAAGGAAAAAAAAAGATTAAAGAGACTTTCTAAAAGTCTATTCACCAGCTAACTAAAACCCTACACCCTTCTTCACCTACTAGTTTTGGTCATATATCTTATACATATAAATTAATCACTACCAAAGTTATACTCTTACTAATTGGAGTTAACTTTAATTAATTATATTATTGATAATTCATACTCCCCTTACAAGTATTCGTAATTGCCTAATTGGTATCTTCCTATTTATTTGGTTTATATATGTAAAGCTAGAAAGCTTAGCTAAAAAAGTTATCAACTAAATAATAAAGTCTTGAAAATTGATAACGAGAGCTTTAAGGGCTTGTGTAAAGATGTTAGAACACGCATAAAATATGTACATTGAAACGATATATTCTAAGTCTCCTTAAATTTTAGTTTGTCCCCCTAGATATTATACAACTATTTTATGCATGCCCAAACACCTTAAAAAAATCCCTTAGGGCTTCCTTTAACAAAACCCTACGGTCTATAATTAACCAAGTTTGATTCTCTATCCCTCGTATGTAAAATCGTTTTTTTGCCGCATGTCATTACTCATTAACCTACAACAATTCTTCTTAACCAAATATTTAACCTTCCCTAAACCCACTTCAGCTATCCGATATTCACATAATTTGTCATTATACAATTTATGCAATTTAATTAACTGTACTTTGTAAAATATTAACTTTTTCTTCCCACGTAATACGTGTGTTTTTAACGTAGTTGCTGAGTAAAAATAGCAAACCCCTTCATATTGTCGAAAACTCTTGTGATGGGCCAAACATTATGAGAAATTACTTATATTGGGCCGTGACCCATCCAAATTTGTTTTCAAGGCTCTGAATATAACGTGATTGGGCAAATTTACGTAGTCATAACTCATAAGTCATAACATGAATACTTGGGCTGCATCATGTTATACACTTATACGTACGGCAATTTGGAAACGGTCTGCAAATAATTTTTGGTAGTCATCAATTAGATAATCTTAGGTCATCACTGTAAATTAAAAAACAGACCTATGATTAAAAGATTTAATTTTAATTCACAATAGCATATATCGAAATAACTATCACCTTAAAAGTTTCACGTGCTATGACTTTATTCTTTCATAATTTAAGCTTATGAAATAGCATCTTCGTCAAATTTCCTATTTTTCCTTTTTTATGTTACAGCAAGTATAAAATGTTCTTGTTTTTTCTTGAATTATTATTATTATTAATTATTCCTTCCGCGTGAACTTTGATTATGACAAATTATGTCTTTGTCTTGCTCACTTGGTGAATGCTTCGATCTTCAAATAATCTCAAACACGGGTCTATATGTATATGCCCACATTATGGCCTACCCATATTGTCCTATTAATGAAAATTCTAGAAAAATGGACGTACACCTTGCATGTATGTTTCATCATCATCACATCTAGGAAAATAGAAAAAATATCATATGAATGGGATTTAAGGTCATGTCGACATGTCCTAGCTAATTGATCGTATTAGTTTCTCATTATAACAACTAAAAACAGTTTTTTTCTGGAGTTCTAGCACAAGTTGAATACTAGCACAAGACATGATCTATGCCAAATTTACAAATTCAAAAGGTTTTAGCGTCAAACATTGAAACATATTATGAACTTTATAAATGTATAGACGGTGATCTGTATTTTTTATCACTAGTTTTAGAGTGAAATTTCATTACAGAGGCGGAGCTAAAAAGCGTTAATGGAGGGGACAACACAAAAATTTATTTGTTCTTCTTTATAGTTTTGAAGTCCAGATTATATAAATGTAATTAATAGTTCATGAAAAATCTAGACAAAAAGACGTAAACCTTGTATGTTTCATCATCACATCTAGAGAAATACAAATCTCATATGAACGGGATTTAAGGTTCGTGTCCTAGCTAATTGATCCTATTATTCTCTCGACAAAGACAACCAAAACCTGGTTTTCTTGAATACTAGAACAAGACATGATCTATGCCAAATTTACAAATTCAAAAGGTCTAAGACTAATTATTGGGTTGGGTGTAAATCCTAAGTCACACATTGAAGCATGTTACAAATTTTAAACATGTATTGAAGTCGGTGTATTCGATTTATCACCCGTTAGTTAAATCGGAATCTCATGTAAGCTCAACTTGTGTTCTTCCTTTGAATGGTCAACCACCTACTATTCTCATACACAAATTAAGTACGGCTTTTGAGTTGACATATCATTTTTTTAAGGCAGTTGTGCCACTGACGGACATTTGGTCCACCCGTTCATCTTCCACAAGCGGTTACTTTCCGATATGAGAACCGCTCTATAGTTTGAAATCTCGATGACGCTCCAAAGAGGGTTGCTCTCCCATGTCTTAGATGGGTATCGCGTCACGGAGTCTCCCCCTCCCCCAGGCGAAATGCCATGGGCAAGATTCGAACTCATCACCCCAGGAAGAAACCACATAGTGGAAAACTATCTGACATATCATTTTATAATAAGTTGCAAAATACAACAAAAATTATTTAAAAAAATCATCAATAAGAACAACATATTGTTGAAAAATGCAGTATCCAATATAATATGCATTTACAATAGTTTGTTTAGTACCTTTTTTATTTTTTTATTTATCATCCACAAACACCCGACTTGCACATGCCCATTGGTAGCCGACATGTTAAATAACACATCCAAATGCTTTTTTATTATTCATTGAACGTATCAACATACAAAATCTTACTTATGATTTGAAACTTTTGTTAAATGTTATATAGATACACGATTAACCATGGTCAAATGAAGTGTACATGAACCTTTGATCCCTCACCATTGACCAACTATTACTCTTTGAATTGAGTGGCGGATCTAGGATTATGATTAAAGGTGACCAGTATCATTAATATCCTAATTTTTGTGAACGTATAACACAAACAAAGAATGTAACTAAAATGCAATTTTTTTAAAGGTAATTTACTATACATATTTTTTATTAGAAAAAGCAGACTAAAATTACCAAGAAAAATAAAGATACAATCCAAGTCCAAGCTACAAGAATCTTGTAGCAAAAGACATAAGACATGTATTAAATTACTTTACATGTATGTAATTTACTTTACATATTTACCATACATATATTATCTTGGACCCGTAACAACTGATACGCTTAGCTTATACTTGTCTCCACCGTACCCTACTTGATAATTACCCAAAAGTTTTCATGCAAAAATAATTGAAAACTTGAAATGAAATTACATGCCTTTTTGACAAACCTTCATTATGCTATTCAGAGTCAACCTGTATTGTTTGAATCAAACAAGACATGGACTTGACCATGATCAGAGCACCATGGCACCAAAACCTTCACGGGTGCACCTTCCGCAGCTTATTAGTCTATTTGATTACAAGCCAACCTTTTTGGCTGACCGACAGGCTTAGATTCTTTGTCGTGTTTATTATCAAGTACGTAATGAGTTAATTCATTTCACATCCAGTTTTATATATATTAATTTAAATTAACTGATTCTAGATTCGAGTTTACCTCAATTATGACTCCCACATACAAAAACAAAACTTTTTCAGCAATAAGTGGCTTCCTGAAGTCTTCTTTTCACACCACACTAATTGCATTCTATATATTCACCTCTTCTTATCTCTCTTTTTGTGAACCCCTGATCGCCTTAACAACAATATGTCTAGAAACGCCATCATCTTGCTCATACTAGCCTTTCTCCTCAGCTCCACACCATCATACACAGCCCGTCTCACACCAGCCGTAACCACCACTGAGACGAATCATCAAAATAAGGTAACTGGAAACCATGTATAGATTAATACTAGTTTGTCAAATTCAAAATTTTCGAGGTTTCATAATCATATAACTATGTTTGTAGGATGGTGTAGAGACTGGCGGCGAGGTCGAACAAGATTGTGAAGGAATTAGTGAACAAGAGTGCTTGATGGGAAGGACGCTTCTTGCTCATATCGACTATATCTATACACAGAACACAACCCCATGAAATAAAATAAAACTTGTATCTTTATTCTTATTCTTCATGTAAATTGTTATTTCTTACATCACTAGAAATGCCCAGAAACTCGATTAGCTTCATTCCAGCTCCACAGATTATGTACACAGGATGGCTTTTGTATCACAAAACGAACATTATCTCGAACAAAACAGACACTATAAAGCTAAACTGTCACCAAACTCCATGGATCATTTAACATATGCAAATACAGGGAAACACATATGGTCATAATAACCAAAGATTTCGCACTTAGGTACCTGTAAGCTTCATAACAGCTGCTTTTCATAACCTCACATATCTTGTTTACTGAAAATCCCAAAAACGAGTGTATACTTGCAAGTGTCACCCTTCCCATGACATCTAGAACAAACCTCATGTTTCCGCTCAAGTTTCTTGCTTTCAGTTTACTCAAGACTAGTTCCTGCCCATCCAAAACTCTGCTAATAGTCGACGAACTTTTCCTAATCAAAGCTGAACTACTACTCGATCTTGAATTCGTCAAAACTTGGTGAGAAGTCCTGACAAACGTCTCTATAGCACCGTTGCAAACCAACGCTAACAAATCCCTTACTTTTTCTTCATGTTTAGGATTAGTCACACTTGATAAAATTTCCTCATATGGGTTCACATCCATAGTCTTATCAAGATAAACAGTCACCATGGTACTCACAAACCTCTGAATATAATCTCCAATCAGTTCCCTACACTTATCATCCGTTATTACATCAACCCATTTCTGACCCGAATCACCCGAGTTCCTTCCACCAACCCCTCTTTCAGCATACATTGCCAAAACCATATTCCTAGTAAAACTGCCAACGATAACAGAAGCGAAACCCGACCCAGTAGGAGAAAGCAACTTATCCAAAGCTCGATCAGAAAAACTCGAACCGCCAGACTCTACTATTGTATTCTCAACCCCATACCCGCGTAAAATCCCTACAGTCAAAGCCTTTGTAACCCTAACAATGGAATCCGAAAACTCATCGGATTTCGTAATCTTAAACACTTGTTTAATACTAGTAGGAATATGATCAGAATCAGATTGAATAAACTCTTTCAGATCTTTAGAAATCACACCTATTGTTTCAGCAGAATCACCGACTAATTCAGTGATTGAAGCTAAGGCACCTAAAATCTTAATCAATCTGTCTCTTTTTCTAATCACGGAAGGGGAATTACAAACCTTATAAGCACCATAAGTTGTAAACCCTAAAGCTGTGACCAAAAAAATCCATTTCTTTCTTTTTTGAGCGTAAATCAAACCTTTGTTTAGTAATTCTAAATCCATACAGCACAATTGTTTTAGTAAATCAAGAAGGAACCGATTGGGTTTTGTGTTATGATTTATGACCTAGGGTTTGTAATTGTGATCATGTATAAACAGACAAAATTGGTACAATCGATGTATACGTACACGACGATTATAGGGACATGTGATACGGGAAAGCAATTGCAGAGTAATTGCGAGGGCGTATTATATAGTATTTGTTTCACCACCGATCTTATCCCCTCCAAATTCAGGGATTTTTTCTTCCAAAAGTAAAAAATAAATGAAATTGTTCATTTTATTTTGGAAAAAAGTACTAGTAAACAACAAGAAGAGAAATGAAAAAGAAAAGATAAAACCGACTATGTAACGAATCTCCATCGATCAGTCTTACGGTAAACATACTATCGGTAAATTAATCGCGTAGCCCATGACATCCGCCTACTACACGAAACAAAAAAGTTTATTTGAATTTTTATATTAATATTTTGATTATATAACTGAAAAATTATACTATAGTCTAAACATGTTACTATCAAAAATTTCAATTTCTTGAAAAATTATGATGAATGTAAAAAGTATTACGAAGTACTAATAAGTGCAATTTTTTCAAAGAAAATTACCCCCAAGTCCCTAACATCAGATTACAAACACAAAGTCTACTGCACTAATACTACTCTCATTTTGAAGTTGCAACTTCACAGTGTGGTTTGATTGTGAGGATACAAGTCATATCTTTCGAATAATCCATTTCTTACTAGTGCTGTGTATTTGAATATGGTCTACAGGTACTATCAGGATTAATATTTGTTCGATATCCATATTACTAGTATGATATTTTCAATATCTTTGGGACAATAATAACCCTAAACAATTTGCCCCTCTGCTGCTCAGCACACACAAACATTCGTCGCAATGTAAAGTGATTATGTGTATACGAGATGCTTGTAGGCATTGAGGCAAGTCATGACAGCACTCCAGCAGCCCTGCAAACTATGAGCAAGATGATGGCATATCCAAAGGTATATATTAGCTGCTTGGACTAATGGGTTTGGCTACTTGACCAAATGGGTCTGTTATTTCAAATTGCTTTCTTGACTTGTATGCAGTTCATTGTTTGCAGAAAAGAAAATGGCAACTAATTATTCTAGTTCTCATCTTAAATATTGCAGCTTAACTTAACCTATATATACATATCATATACTTTTATATATAACAAAAAGAATTTATAATTCTTTGGGGTTGTGATTACAAAATACAAGTCATATGTTACAGGAAGAACTGCAGAGAATAAATAGAACACTGGCACCTAGTTCCCAGATCTATGTACATTTTGAGACCGTAGTTTAGGCTTGAAAAACTTTAAACAAACTATTTACACCAGCAGCGACAACCGGTTTGTCGTAAATGAATTTCAGAGGTCATACAACGTCAATATCAGCGACAGCTTACCAAGTTTCAGAGTTATGAACGCTTACTTGTCCAGATTCACCACATTCAGTAGTCGAAGAATCGGTGGAACTTCGAACCAACTGTACCCGACTTTCGGAGCCTTAGTTGAAGAATCATAGCCTTATGTTGCTTTTTTGTAATGTATAGGGATATTTCCATCATCATCGTCATCATCCTCAAAATCACTAAATGACACATCCTCCACATTCTCAATAGGAATTGTAACTCTGTCAAGAAAATTTTCCGCGCTTTCATCCTTTAACCAATCATCTGCATCATCTTCATCTTTGACTTCAAGTGGCTCCACTTTAATCACTGATTTGTCAACAATCAGAATTTCATCACTGTGGATTGGGTGCTGTACAGCCTCAACTGCAGATTTCTCAACAATCTGAATTTCATCACTATGAATTGGGTGCTTAACCATCTCAATTGCAGATGCCTCAATTGGGACAGATTCCGACTTAGAATCAGGTGCATTCTTAGAATGACGACAGTTCTTCAACTCATGTGTTAGCAAGGCCCTGGCATTTAGAATCTGCATCAAGAAATTTAAAAAATCAATTTCTTATTTTTGTTACTTTGCACTAAATAACACAGCCCAGTTTGAGCTTATATTATATATTATATACACTTAACAAGCAGACCATGATTAATTGATTACTTTGAATTTTAACAACAAACTAGGTAAAGATTTCAAAATGCCAACTAATTTGATTATTTTGCCCATTTATGAACATGCACGTATAATGTATTTGTCTGTTCTTGGATGATATTTAATGGTGTTAATCAACACAAAGACCACATCATTTAACATTATGATAGAGTTATGTATAATTTTGAAATATATAACTGCGGTCTGCGGGAAAAAGGCAACAATGGATGCAAGCATCATAAGTATCATAAGCATACAACTAGTGGCACACCATTCGCTACTAGTAGATTTATTCTGCACTGTTTATTACACTCTATGTATCTACGATTATGAGGCCAGAATAGGAGACCAAAGTCCAACAAGCAATTGCAGTCTCAGAATCATTATAAATTCAAAAAGGATTACGAAGCAATATGAAAATACAAGTGGTCAGCATTGTTCATAGCAGACTTACACTGGGAGTTGAAAGACGTTGAGCAGCATTGGGTTCTAGTCTGGGATGTAACAGCACAAAATATATCTTCCAAAACAAACTCTCATTCATATAACGTGGACAAAGCTCAATCCTAAGAGCATTCAAACTTGGTGCTAGCCGTTCAACTGCCATTACATGCTCTTGTTGTACATCAGACATATTGAAATCTGAAATTACAAAAACAAGATAGGCAATTATTATCCAATGATTATTACGTATACAAATAACCGCATCAGTGCATCACTAACAGAACAAGCATCAAATAATAACAAAATGTATACTTAATAACAGTTATTATACCTTCGTCATTATCATGAGGTAAAGGAAAGTTCAACCAAGTTTCAGGATGCACAGCAATATCACTAGCAAAAGCCACAACATCCTCAGTAACACCAACAACACCATCATCATCAGTCGAATCGTTAGGATCATCATCTTCATCTTCCGATTCAGACTGGAGTAAATCCGAAGCTAATTTCGCAATCTCTGAGACATCTATATTATTCGACAGCTTACTAATTCCACTTCGGAACTTTCCTCCGATCTCGGCGAAATCTCTGCGTATTCCAGAGATCGGTTCCGACGAATCGGACGATTCCGAGGGATTATTAGATAGTAATGACGCGACTCCCCAAAATTGACGAGTTAGGGTTTTGGTGATTTCTGTTAGGTCTTCTTTCACGCCTTGACTTGCGGATGGAGGCGAATCATCGTCTTCAGCTTGCTGTTGATTATGCTCGTGATTTTGATTTCGATCATCTTCATCGTCTAATTTGAAGGTGCTGGCAATGGATCGAGCGAACCAAGACATTGTAAAATGGGGAAGAGAAAACAGTTGCAGAAGATGTGGTTTTGATCAACAGAGTAATGGAGTCAACTTCACTCCCCAAATTGTTTAAATTTTAGTAGGAAAATTTTTTACTCCGTAAACGCAATTCCACATTTTTACTACGCAGTAGTTTTTACTTTTTATGCCTTCTTCTTTTTTTACTTTCCATGAGTTTACAGAATTACTATCAGTATATCCTTTTACCGTATTATTACTAGTATAGATGTTTCGTTTATTACTCTTGAATCTTGATAAAATGGCAAGTGTTATTGAGACCAAAAATATAGGGTGGGGTTCAAATGAGAATAGGAAATTGTGTGATTATGAGGGAACCAATGATATCGTGTCATTTGTACAAAGAAAATGTTCCCCATGTACAAAACCTATTTACCCCAAACATCAATTATCTCACTAACGACAAATCGAAAAATTATAAAAATTGCACCATTAAATTCAGCATTTTCTCCTCTTCAAGTTGCCCCCCCTAAGGTATACTTTCGACAAAAAAAATTCAACTTTTTTGAGGGGTTTCACATTTACTTACACTGTGTTAAAGTGTTGCGTTTAGGGTTTAGGTTTGGGGTTTAAGGGTTAGGGTTTAGGGTGAAACCCTCAACCCTAAACGCTTTACGAAATTATATACCCTAAATCATATTAAACCCTAAACCCTACTAAACCCTAACCCTAAACCCTACTAAAGCTTGCTAAACCCTAACCCTAAATCCTTAACCGTAGCCCTAAACCTTAACCCTAACCACAAATCAAATGTACAATCAATCACTAACACATGTGTTACTAATTTGTAAAACCCATCAAAAAATGAAGAAAAAAAGTTGTCAAAAGTATGTCTTGAGGGACGGCAAATCGAAGAGGAGAAAACGTTGAATTTAATGGTGCAATTTTCATAATTTTTCGATTTGTCGTTTGTGAGATAATTGATGTTGAGGGTAAATGAGTTTTGTACATGTGGAGCATTCTCTTTGTACACATGACACGATATCATTAGTTCCCTCATTCTCACTCAAAATTGATGTACTCATTTGAACTCTACTACAAAAACATAATTGTAATACATGATCATGAGTTATTTCCTGTTTACATGCAATAACAATAACATTAACATTAATCTGTTGATACAAAATTACAAATAAATGAAATAAGAGTTTTGTAATTACTTATCAGAAGAAAACGAAACCGCCCATAATATGAAATGAAAAATAATTCAGTATAACAGTATTACTCATGGCGTACATGATACATGTATAGTTATTGAAATTTGGGGGTACTAGTAAGTTTACGAACTACTTCCTTAAAGTTGGTTGAATCAACTATGTAGACTTTAGTCGGGTTGGGTGGCAAGGGTACGATGAACTTCTTGGTCTTGTTTTTTTGGATCGGTAGACTAACCGAGTGAAGAGAATTATGGTACGATGGTTTTGTTGTTTTTTGTAGATTTTGCTTTCGGTACGATGAAGCGAAGTTGGAGGTAGTGAATTGCTCCATTTTCTGAATTTTATGATGCTGTATTCGTGGGTAATTGTATAAGAGATTCCTTGTGTTGATGTAAATATATGAACATTTAAGGAAAAAAATATTACTCAATGGACTGATTCCATGTTTTACGTCATGGTAAAAAATCCAAGTACAATGTCTTGACTCTTGACCATGTTTTCTTTTATTATTCTTAATCGAGTAATTTCGAGTAGAATCAACGATTCAACGGTATATAGTTTATTGTCAGTTGACCTAGATAAGTTTATATATGTTTTAAGACTTACAAGTATATATATATATATATATAGTATATATATATATATATATATATATATATATATATATATATATGTATATCCTAATGGTAGGATGATGAAATATTTAGATAAACCTAGTTGTCGAACCTCAAGTACAACGAACTTTTACTAGTTATCGAGCAAATATATACTGTATATCCCATCCCATCCATCTTATTTTTATTGTACATATTAATTAATCAGTATATTTTTTGTTCAGAAGAGCTTTATTGAAAATTTTGAAAATTATCCTTAAACTTCCATTTACTTACAAATGCTATATATTGGAGTAAAATTTATGGTATATTTCGTAGTTACTACAGGGTAAATTATAATCACCCATTATTCAAAGATCTAATTTTATATTGACTTTAATTCAGGATTGGACAAGTTTTAAACAAAATTAAATTTATATTATTTAATCAACTTCTCATTACAAGCTTTTGAATTCGAGTCATGGTCTTAATTCGTTTTGATTTGAGTTTGTTCAAACAAAAGAAGAAGTTGTAGTACAAGTAACCAGAATTTTTACAGATAGTATGGTGATAGATAGTACTCGTAATATAATAAGTACTTTTGGCTTAGTAACTAGAGATTACAAATACTTATGAGAATAAGACAACCAAAAAAGTCTGATTCGATGATTTATTGAGTTTTTTTTCCATTCGGTAGTCATATACTCATATGGGCTTGTATACAAAGTTTGGGCCATAGTATTAGCTGCTGATTCACATTTTAATTATGATTTCCCTTTCGTATTTCATCACTTAGATTTTATATCCGTGTATATACACGAGCCGTTAATTGTTTATATGAATATTGATATTTAGTATCTTGTTTCTGGAAAAAAATTGTGCAAGTTAATATGTATATATATATATATATATATATATATATATATATATATATATATATTATATTTAGTTGGTTTTATGATAAAATTACTTGATGTATACAAATTTTTTTACGTAGAGAGTAAAGTATTAAAAAATATTGAATACAAGTTAATGGGAAAAAAATCAATTTTTGCAAGTCTATATTAATCTTTTCAATTAATCTTATTCCTACTCAATTAATTATGAATAATTTATAAATTAACGAATTAAATTTCTTTTTATACTTATGTGGGTGGCTGATTACATTTATTTTTTTTATGATAAAGTTAGAGATTTTATTTTAAAATTTACAAAACTAAAAGGACTTAATTAACAAATTAAAAGTTAACTAAGATAATGACATCACAAAGGTGTTTTTTATATTATATATGTAAGATTTTAGACTTGGAAGTTAGTAAAATTACAATTTGGGGAATTTTTATTGCCTTTTAACTTACTTGAAAAACTTTCAGATTCAAATATCACAAACATAAAAAATACTTTGCAACTCAAGAAAATAAGATTACAATAAAAATACTTAATAAGAATTTAACCTTTTGAATTCTTAACTACATACCAGAATTATTCATCAAACTGATGAATTATACATATACCAAACCAGAAAACTCTAAATCGTATGAACAAGAACCACACAGAGAGAGAATACAGAAAATATCAAGTATATTATTTGATAAAAAATACATAAAATAAAATAACTCTCTTTTATACTATTGATTAAAAATAACTTTCACTCTCAACCCTCCAGAATAGAATCTTGTCATTTTAAATTCCAACTTCTTATCTTTGCTCAATAAACCTTGAAGCTCTATACTTTAACACTTCAGCCCTTCATGTTCCAAACATCACCAAACAAATACTATCTTATCTACTCTTTGAAATACTGCACAAGTACAAACAAACCAAGTAACCATTCAATGTTATACAACCAAGATTGACAATATTAACTTTGTCATTTTATCATTACTTATTATAGCATTTCCTTAAAAAATGTATCTTATTAAATTTTATCTCTACCCCGAAGGATCAAGACTCAAAAGTGAAGTTGTTTCATTTTTGAGACGGATATCAAATTATCATATCCTTCATCCTTGCCTCCAACCCACAAAAGAAAATTTAAGTTTATTTCTTACACGGCCGTAAAAAAGAGCTTGATTTTATACATGTAATGTGGAACTAGAAAATTTAGTATAATAATTATGTTAAATAACTATGTTTTTTGTGTTGTCATTACAAAATAAAAATGAGATATCGTTCACTATCAATCATGGTTTAGATAATATTTAGAAAGAGAAACTTTAGTTGTTGAAACAATAACCTGTAATATAATCATCATTGCACTATACATGTACAAAATATTCATTTTTTTTTTTGAAAGACAGAAAGATTCTATTAATAAACGACTAATAGCAAGATGCTAAAAGCCATCAAAGTACAAAATAGATACATAATGAACTTAACGTACATTCCATCATTTAAATCATATCTTAACGGCGAGGATACTAAAAGGGATGAAAAAACCTGGAAAAGCCCTGGAAAAAACCTGGGAGAACCACCGGATTTCACTCTAGATCGTTTTTGATAGTATCCCAAACAGATCTGGACCACCACTCTACCCCTATAAAAACAAAAGGATAGACTTATATAACCCCAAGTAAATGATCTTTACAACTTAAATTGACACCATCTTTGACCCAATAACAAGAAAGGCTTTGCATTTCTTCCTTTACACGTAACCAAGATGGGACAGCACCATTAAAACATGCATCGTTTCTCGCTTTCCATAAGCACCAACAAGCTCTGAGTATGATAGCTTTGATGATTGACTTATTCCCACATTTTCCTGTCTCCGCTATGTAATAAAGATCTCGAACATAAAAAGCGAAAATGGGTGACATTGTACACCAAGAGTTAATAAAGCACCATAAAATATTCATGTTATATCTGTCAACTTTACTTCATTGCTCCATTAAAATGCATCAATATGAATGACAATTGATTTATCTTAAATTGTTAACTAATCCGATTCATAATGTGGGTAAATTATTACTCCAGTCCGTAGTATTGATGTTTAATCAATGTTTGTATTTATAACTGGAATGCTTCCACAGTCAATGTTTGTATTTATTATTTATAATAACTGGAATGTTTATCCACAGTCAATGTTTGTATTTATTATTATGGAGTATTATATACTTGCACATTTTATAAAACTAAATAGCTACTATTAACTACCGTAGGATGCAGGGGTGGCTTAAGGGTAAGACCAATGAAGCTAGCGCTTTAGGCCCCTCAATTTTGTAAGGCCCCAAATTTTGATGTCGTGTATTATGTATATGATAATTATTAGGATCTTCAACATTTTATAGTTTTTTAAGGCCTCAAAAGTATATGTTCAAAGACTTAATACCCACTTTATGTGGAAAAAACGACATTATAATGACTCATCAAATTCAATTCGTAAACTTGAGCCTGTTTTATGAGGATAAAGCTACTAGGCCCATCATTTGTCGGTCAGCTATGAGCTATTTGGTTAGAAAAGTTTCATTTTATAATTTAGATTCTTTAGTAATTGAATTTCCTAAATCGTCTATTACCAATTATCTATTATTATATCGTTCAAATAACCAACTCAATCATTTCACATGACTTGTGGTTAAGTTGATAGGTTATTTTGAATTGTAGACTGAGTTTAATCTAATATTTTACTTAATATACGATCGTTACATGTCACATAAAATTATACATTAATTATATCATGTAATGTCATTGAAGAATAAAGCACGAGGTATATGATATCAATATAAATAAATTTGTAAAGTATTTATAGCTTATATTGGATAAAATATGTTAAAGTATTGTTACATTTAGAAGTAAAAAATATATATTCGAAGTTTATAATTAGTCGCTAACTCGATCTATCTTCAAAACATTATATTATATAAGTACAAAATATTGAAGATGGTCTTCTTTGGAAAAAAAAACCCTTAATTTCGTAGATTTTTTTCCCATCAAATTGTACTAAATCGCTAACACATTATTCAAGTTGATGTACTATATCACAAAAAGAAAATGATTTGTTGGACTTTTTTAGTTTTGAAAAATAAATTCTTAATACTAGATCGAATGCAATTTATCGAATTAGCATAAAAAATGATTGAAAAATGAGTAAGTATATAAATCGATAAGGCCTCATTATTTATACTCGCTTTAGACCTTGCAAGTTCTTGAGCTGCTCCTGGTAGGATGATGTTAAATGTAACTTTGGTATTATTATAACTAGATAAAAGACCCGCGACAACGTGAGTTATTGTTAAATGTTTTCGTTAATTATTTCTTATGGGACTTTTATTTTAATATAGTACTGTATTTTTGTTTTGTTTAATTTAATTAAGGTAAGTGTGTATAAATATAATTAGATATGTATCAATCTGTTGGGCCCGTGTATGTATGAAGTTGTTTGACCCGTCCATCATTTTTATTATAATTCTTCTTGTTTGGGCTTTGTGATTTATGTTTGTTTTAATTTGTGATTTTTTGGCCCATTTATTTTACTTATTGACCCGACGTTTTCACGTGTTGAAGATTTGCATGATTTCGCTGATCTTCTTGTTGCTAGATTGTTTAAATTTGAGCTCTACGGAGAGATCTGAAAAAGATAAACTTTTAAACATTGTTACAAATCTTTTCACATGGAAGGGAGAAAAAACTTATATGCATAAGTACAAAACATTCAAAAATTGTCACAATTTTCTTCAATATAATTGATTCCCCAAGCCAAATATTGATCTTCTTGTACAAGTTTTTTCTTCATATACGATGTTTTTCTACGTTTACGTGTGCAACAGTTGGTAGATTCATCACTTTTCACATCTTCATCTTTGACATCACTTCCAAATTATTGTTTTGAAAGCCGGTAGGGTGCATCTAGATCCGCTGTGGGAATTCTTTTAAACCAATCAAGATCTTGTGACACGGTTACATGATCAGAAAGAATCCCATTAAATGAACCGGTTGTCATTTCAGATTCCTTCATTTATTAAAATGTCATGAAGGTTAATCTAAATTGGAAGAGGAAAGTAGGATGAAAGAGAAGATGTAGAAATGTTATGTGATTGTTTTAGGAGATATGGTGAGATGAAGAGTAAGGCTAATTACTAAGGTAAATAGGGATATAATTACACTTTATTGGTAATCATAATAATACTTGTCATTGTAAATAGAGTGTATCTTATTTGTTGCAATGAGGGGTTTTTTTAAATTGAGGGGTTTTTTTAAATTAATAATAAGACTGAAGGTTTAACAGTGACCAAAGAGGTATTGAAACTAACAAAAACATAGTCTTAAGAGACCAAACATATATGTTTGAGACTTATGAGTGTGTAAAAATCACACGGTTGAAACATTAACGTAAACTTAATATGGGAGTTGTTGGTTGAAGTCTTAGTTTGTGGCAATTGTAGTGAGCTGCTATGTGGGTTTTTGTACGTATGAACTCGGGGTTTATGCAAGTTTTAGATTATGAGGAATGTATTAGCAAGTGACATACATATCAAAGGATAAGTCTAGAATTTATAATTTACACTTGTATACATAAACAAAAGTAACAAAAAGGCCCATTACTATGTGTAGTTTGGATAATTATAAATAACTTAAATTTGCCCAAGTGATTAATATAACTCAATTAATGAAAGCCCACCTTTAAATATTAATTTAATAATAGTTATTTTGAATACAATGATTTATGTCAATCTTTATCTATGTTATTTATAAAACACCTAAATAATTATGTACAAATAATCTATATTAATAACAACAAAGGAAGCGAGTGGTATATCTAACAGTAATTGATAATCTTATGATTAACACTTGTATTGCATAAACTACAATAACATGGAGGACAATTATTGTGTAGTTTTTATAATTATAAATAACTTAGGTTAGCTCAAAAGATAATAAAACAACATAAATAAAAGCCTAACATAAAATATTAATTTCAATAGTATATACTATAAAAACAATAACAACGTCAGGTAGTGAGAAAATGAGAGGAAAAAAAGAAAAAAAAACTAAACATATAAGAATAAACAATGAAATAAAACATGAAATTATACCATTAAGTAAACTAATAACAATAATTATTGTTAAACATAAGAAGACATATATATTTTAAAAAATCTATGAATTTGTGAAGAAGTTGAGATTAACAATATAATCATCATCGATTACATGGCCTAACGCACGTAATGATTTTAATTGTTCATCGACTTTAACAATATTTTTTAAAATACTTTACAATAAATCTTCACTTATTTCATCATTCGCAAAGTTCAACTTAAGCCAATCGTAAAAGTTTTCAACATTAGAGAGATCTAATAAAAATAATTAAGAAAAAAAAGTTATTAATTTAACTTACACAAATATGTATGAATGTATTTATACATATCAAATAGCGGACACAAAGATCTAATGAAAACTTACAACAATATTAACATCATGATAATCAAAAATTTTAATATACCTTTTGGAATATTAGGAGGTTCTTGTTGATAAAAAGAGGCACTTGTAATACCTATTAAAAAAACATACCAAAAAAGGATAAATTATATAAAAGAAATATATCTAACAATAGAGAAATAATGTTAAATTATAAATACATAAAACACACATTTTAAATGAGTTTTTCATAAGAATGACATGGATAAAAATGTATGAAAGATTATACAACAAATAAAGAACATTTTGAATAAATATTACGATGGATAGCGAACAAACCTTTAGGTTCATTGTTAAAATTGGCCAACTGAGACGGAGTGGGTTGCTCAGTAGGTCGATTTTTCATTATAGGGATTTCATTGAATGAGCGTGGAATGAATGCAAAAGTGGTGTAAAATAAGAGGAGATGAATAAATTAGAAGATAATATATTTGAATGAGATTTGTGTTGCATTATTAGTTGAGAGCTAAATTCGAACCTCGTGAATGTAAGCTGAAATATTTTGGGGAAAGGGTCGATTTCTCTTGACAAATAACCTTTTATTTACTTAATTTATTGATTTTTATTAATTTAATATATACGTGCTTAATTTATTTAGAAATTTATGGTTTAATTAAATCAAATAAAATTAGTCAACGAAGTCCGACTTTTTTTGAGAGGGTCCATTTAGTTTTGACTACAATATGTTCAATTTATTAAATATATTAATTTCTTTATTGATTTAAATATACCCTCTTAATATATTTATTGATTTAATATATACCTTCTTAATGTATTTCATTATTCATGGTTTAATTAAATAATATTCATTAAATTAATAATAAAATTATAAATTGGGTGGATATTTTGTTGGGAGCCTATGTGCATATATTGAATTAATATATTAAATAGATATTTGTTAAATATATTTACATATTAACAATAGATTTTTAACATTGATAAATTGTTTTTCATAATAATATATTAAATTAAATATAAAATGGTGTTAATTGTAACAACCATTAAATTAATCTCAATTATTAGATCAAATTGGTAAAACATAATTAAGGGTGAGGATTTCTTAAAGCTATTTTGCTTTAAGTATAGAAATGATAGATTATAGATATTAATATTACTAGTATTATTATTATTATTATTATTATTATTATTATTATTGTTTCGTTAAATTAAATGGAGTAAGCTTTAGAGATAGAAATAGAAAGTTAACGCGATGCCCCGCCAAACCGACATACGCAAACGCATACCTATATATTGAGATTGAGATCGAGATTGATTGATGCACACACTTGATTCAATCCATCCATCCTCTTCAAAAATTACTGCTTTCATCATCTCCATCTTCATCTGAAACCCTAGCGTACCGGTACGGATGAACATAACGATCGCCGACTAACAGGTATCAATACATAATCCATTGCTAATTCATTTTCTTCTTAACATTTCATAGTATTTGTTGTTACGAAATCATAGTATTATCATTTTTTTATTTTGATTCAAACCTAGCCTAGTCAGGCCAGGCTAGGGTTTCATATTGTTATTTTCAATTGTTGATTCTGTTTCGTAAAATAACGCAGATACGACTGATGAAGAGTTCAACGTCTTGTGATGCACAATTTTTTCATCTTGAAAAACTGTCACCAAAGTAAGCCTTGGTAATAAATTTTGATCTCCGAATTCTCATTCTTAATTCTTGTTTTTGTTTTGCTGATAAACATGCTCAGTGATTTGGTGAACGAAATAGAAGGGAGAGTGGAGACTTGGGGGCAGCCATGAGCTGTAACCGTCACCACCATCTCCCTGATTTCTGGGCAGCTTAACTTTATCCACTTTACCATGTTTTGGCTGATTTTCTAGGCTATAATTGTGATATGCTAACGAAAACAACACGAGCCTTTATATATCCCGGGGATTTACATATCGAGACTTGTAGCATGTAAGAGCATGTAAAATCCTGGAAGGACATGGATTAATATTCTTCGTGATAGACTCTTTACCCATATGTTATATGACATGCCAGGTTTCTAATAGCTTCTGTCCATGAGTTTATTAATGTTGATCATGAAGTTTGTTGGTTCCATTCAATCGTCTGCTATTCGGTGTTATATTGTTTTATATACTTACAATTATAGATTTTATGATCAGTACATCAACTGGCCATCTCTTCTCTCTTTGTCTTATAATCTTTAATTTTTTAATTATGGGTTTTCATTTCTTGGTTCGAATTCTCATATGGTTCTATTTTTGTGACCTTTTTTTGATGGTTACTTACTTGCATATTCTTTCATTATTATTTGGGGTTTGGATTTCATCTTTGAGTTTTTGTTTGATTTTTGACTTTGTTCTTGAAGTCAATTATGGTTTTGCATTCTCATTTAGGATTTTGTTACTTGTTTTTGTTATTTGGGCACTTGCCTCTTAGTTTTTCATTTACCGTATTGATTCCTATTGGAGGTTTAGCTTGTTACAGTTCAGATTTTGTATCTTTTGTGTATTTTCAGGTTTGTTTATTATTTCCAGATAGGAGTTTTCATTTTTGTGACTCCAAGTTTGTTTTGATTATTCTTTTTAGCATTTTGAATTTGATTTGGGCTCTCCAGTTCCAAGTCACACTTTCTTTGTTATTATGATATTTTTTTTCATTATTTCTATTGATGTTTCATTATTTATATTAAGAATAGGTCCGGCTGTGGGCTTAGAGCACAAATCCTTTCCACATCGTATTATTTTCATTTTATTGTTTTAATTACACTTAAGAAGATAAATCGATCAGGTCTTGACTTTAATCAATCGATACGGGTATGCTTTCTGTTATAGCATTATTGGTTTCCCGTCTTTCCATCTCCATGAGAAGTTCTTATATTGCTGATTTGATGGTTCTTGTTTTGCTACTGTAGGCTTTACTGTAATTCCTCGGTGACCTGAAGAGTTAAATTAAAAATAGAAATGGAATAGTGATATACAGGGTATGCGAGTTCAGTTTTCTAAGTAGTGTAAGTAGATTTCATTTCGGAGGGAACACTGCTGCCAAAGACATGTCTCCCAGTATTATGTAAGTTCCTCCTTTTGAAGTTTGTATGTGTTTTTTTTTTTCATATGTTGAAGGGAAATCACTGGGTAGTGCTATTTTACTCTATATTGAGTACTCTCTAGTTTCCAGCATTATGGCTTGCTGCCATTATTTAGCAACTAGTTTTTGATGCTGCCTGAGGCTAATCTATGTCCTGGTTGCTATTTACATTTTTTGAGGCCTTCTGAGAGGAGAATCAATACCTGAGTACCCACAAATATGGTTCCGGTTATTATCTTCCCTTAAGTATCTCTCCCTCGTTTACTAGCAATTTGTGTCCTCCTAGTAAAATGATATCATTACTGTTTCTTATACTGTCATTTTCTATTTCTTATGCTTGGGTTAGACGCCTGTTATCACAATTTCGTACAGATTTGAAGATGATGGGATTTTCAAGCATGTTTGCGGATCACTATCGTGCCTCTTTTTGCTTAGTTTCCCCTGTGTGTAAGATGGCCTGATGAGATGATGTTTTTAATAGGTTTCCTCGATGCCAAACGTCGTCATCCAATTATCATGACCACAATTTGCCAATTTATATAATTCTTGTGGATGTGATGATGAATATTTATTTGTCTAAGCTAATCGATCGAACAAAAAAGATATACTGTACCTTGGCAGGGCATCATTCAGGATTTCAGGCGGTCTGGTACATTCGATGCTGGCATGATTTGCAGCCATGGCAGTTTTATCCTGTTTGTACCAATTGTTTTACAGGTCCAAGCCTCATACTTTCTTTGACGAAATTGTTTTCTATCGATGTATAGGGGTATTTAAGATTGCATAATTAAGTGTTTTTGGCTTGGAAAGCGTGTTGTTTTTTCTCCTTTATTAAGCCATATTAGGGAAGGTGTTGGTGATTATTTGATGATTAAGAGGTTGTATGCATTATAAATTACACCTTGGTGATCAAAGGGCTTGTGCTCTAGCGGTATGGAAGTAACCCATCAGCCATGAGGAATTGTGGGTTCAAGTCTCGCTTGAGACAATGTGTACGTACTGTGGGTATGTGTACATAATGCAAGGTACAATGTGTGCTTTCCTCCATAAAAAATCGCACCTTCCAAGTAAATGAGTGTAAATTGCCACCTATTTAAATGAGGCAGTGATGATGAATATTTAAATGTCCGAGTTGATCTGGCAACTATGAGATTTACTGTATCTTGGTGAGGCAATTCTCTGGCTGTGTTGTGTAGAAATAGATAACCTCATTATCTAATATTGTAGCAGCCGAGTTTGCAGCCATGGTGGTATAATCCTCTTTGATCTGATCATTCTACAAATCTGAGCCTCAAATGTATTTCAACGGAATGTTTCTATATCATGTTTGGAACTGATATCTGTGGGTATGCTACAAAGAATGATCATGACTTCATGCTACAAATTGATCAAAAAAGGCGTTTGTTACGAGACTCACCAGCTTTTACATGTTTATACCTTTGCCATGATGCTACCTACACTATTACTAATGTAGAGAAACTGATTGGGATCTTCTCCCTTCCAAGCAGATTAAGGACCTAGATTAAGGCCTATAAAGTATACAAGCAGATTAATATATGGTCACTGCGCAATAGTTTGAATATGTCATTATAATAGGTTTATCTACAATGCTCACTCAAGTTCAGATTGATGCTGAGAGCCTGAAGGTTTGGATGACAAGGACAAGAAGCCTAAGGTAGTAAAATCATATATTCTGGAATTCTCTCTAAATTTCAGGTGGGAACCTTAAACTGATTCTTATCGATGATTATCAGGGTGATGATGACATCCCAAAGGAATTGCCGACCCAGATACCAAAATGGTATCCATTTTTCATTTTACATCGCAGTTTACCCGAGCTTATGATATATATTAGTTACTACCTACTAGGACGTTATTTATTACAACTAATGTGTAATACAGACTCTATTCAATATTGTGTATGGCATCTCTGATGTGCATTCAAAAGGAGTAGAATGAAGCAAAGGTTATCCTTGGTATGTGTTAAAATATATATCTGTCAGAGATATTCCTGTATTGGATATGGTACCCATGTCTTTGGATATTAGGCTGGCTGCTTTGGCTTCTTGAAAATAGGTCATTGATCCTGAGAGATGGTTAAGCTGAAAGTTGAGCACTCGCAGAGCAGATATACTTACATTGAGATAATTGGTAAAGATTGCTGTACATTCGATGATGAGGTAAGTTAAACACTTACAGGGACGATTCGTGTAATATTCTCTCTCTCTCTCTCTCTCTCCTTTTTCTTTTTCCTTTCTAAAGGGAAGTGATATGTATAATCTATGCACCATAACTATAAAATAGCGGGCTGTGATGATGAATATCTTTTGTCTTGAGTTAATTGGTCATGCATTCATGCTTTGAGAATTGAGATATACCGTATCTTCTGATCTTTGATGCCGGTGCGATTAATGCAGCCATGGCGGTTTTATCCTGTTAATTTGACCCAATTTTTTTAACAGATTTGAGCCTCATACTATGTTTAACAAAATTGTTTTGTTTAATAAAGGGGAGTTTGGGATTGCAATAATCAAGTGTTTATGGATTTAAAGCGTGTTGGTTATTCTTCCTAATGTTATTCACATTGATAAAGGGTGTTGGTGTTTGTTTGATGATGAAGAGGTTCTCTGCATTAAGGATACACTTGAGTGATTAAAAGGCCCGTGGTCTATCGTTATGGAAGTAAAATTGTTTGTATATGCTACATGACTCGATATACTTTATGCTTAATGATGTGATCAATCCAGATCAATTCTATGGGATCCACCAAAGTTGGTCGTACCGTAATGCAAGCTGCAGGAGCAAGCAATTTGAAACATGTGTCGCATTGTCGTTCGAACTAGGACGAAAGTATCTGTACATTGCTTTTCATGATGCAGATGTTGATAATGCTGCAAAGTTTGCTGGTGTCGGAAATCTAATGAACAAAATATGATCAATATTTTTTCTTTTTAGATCCGAAATGGGTAGTAGGTCCAAATTGGTTTAAGCTGAAACATGTATGTTTTGGTATGGGTTGAGCTAGATTGACTCTAAATACTTTCTGCAAAATTAATTACTCTTGTATAGCTAATGAGTTAAATATAATTACAGAATTTAGTTTACTTAAGTAGGTATTAATCAACTTTAAAATAATATATAAATAAAAATAAAAAACTGATAGAAATATATATCATAAGCAATTTTTATTTATACATGTTGGAGCATCAAGATGTAAATCTGAGATCACCCATTCATATGTTAATGGGTTGAAGTTGTCACCTTAGTATTCTAACTCGTTATATGTACAGGGTGAGATGTGTGTGGCAGGCTGGAAGGGTCTCGTGTATACGTTCAGGAAGGAGTGCCTGTGGTTTTCGTCAAGAAACTAGAATGAATAGTTGAAGCTTGGCCGACGGGATGCGCTTTTGATCTCGCACTCGTCATGCACCTCAGGTATATATAATGACATCTAGGTTTTGAAGTATAAGATTTTTTCATATAATAGCTTCACAATGCTACTCCCTTTGTATAGAATAATATAATAAACAACAATATGAAAAAGTAATTCCTTACATTGAGAATGGCAAGAAGGAAAGTGTGACTTTGGTAACAGTTGGTAAGCCGTCAGGAAAGAAATGATACTACAGTAAGCCAAATTTTCAAAAGACATTACGGTATTGACTGATATCCTTATAATTGTTTAAATAGTGTTTCCCTATCAATAAAAATCTGCTAACTTGTTTAAAATAACTCTAATTTTTCTTATAAGGGATGATATGTGATATGTCCATAGCAGAGAAGGAAATAATCGGCCCTGTTATCTCGGTTCTTGAATTCAAGTATTTGTTTACTGGTCATTTGCTTGATAATAAAACATTCCATATGCGTGCAGTGTGAATGTATGACACAAAAATGGTCGAATTAGCATTAATGGCCAGCTAGAGTGTCTTGGGGGAGCCTGTCTCGCTAAAAAGTTCTGCCAGCCGAGCTTTGACCTTAGCACGTGTGGCTTGGACGTAGCTCGATGAATCTACATGAGTCTAGCAGTATTTTGAAATAAATTGAGATGACAAATTTCGCAAGAGAGGCGAATCCAATGACGAGTCAAAGACAATAATTTATTAAATGGTAAGCTACTTGCATCTCGACTTTGTTTTCCTTTTTCTCTAAACAACTATACTTATAAGAAAAACAATCTAATCGTTAAATATATAGATTCAAATGCTGTACAACATTTTAACCCATGAGTTTCTCAGGACTGTAGAAGAATTAATCAAGAGAGCATCAGACAAATCTTGCAAACTCTGTTTGGTCACTGCTTCAACATCCTTTTAAAATGTTTTCACTTGAGTGCTGCTATTTGGAATGTGTACCATATCAATGTATTGTTATTGTCAAATTGTAATTTATGCTTCTGCTTTTCCATTAAGTTTGTTTTGCTAGATTTTATATATATTTTACTATGCAGATACCTTCATTCAGCATGAAGTTTATTTGGCTGTTGTTCCTGTGATACTAAAAAACGCTTCAGTGGGTGGCAATCTGGTCCATCTTTAGCATCTCATTTATTCTTGAGAGCTCTAAATGATGCACTCAACACTGATGCTTATAGCATTAGCAGAGTCTTGGATGTATGCCAGGAGTTAAAGGTCAGAACCCAGTTTTAAGTGCCTATGGATAAGTAGCATACTGCATGCACATGATGTGCTGTACTTATGTGCAATGCACACTCTATTCAATATTGTGTATGTCATCTCTGATGTACGTTTCTAAAAGGAGCTGAATGAAGCAAAGGTTATTCTTGGTATGTGCTATAATATTTCTATGTCACAGATTGTAACTTCTGTACTGGATATGGTACCCATGCCTTTGTCTATTGGGCTGGCTGCTTTCGCTTCTCGAAAAGAACTCATTGATCTTGAGAAGTAAGCACTTACAAAGATACTTACGTCCAGATATATGGTAACACTTGTACGTTTGATGATGAGGTCATTTAAGCACAATCAGTACCACTGTTTTTTCTAAGGGTAAGTCATATGTATAATGTATGCATCAAAACTATAAAATAGGGGGATGTGATGATAAATTTCTTTTTATCTTAATTTCTATTTATCTGATTTATCGATCAAATTATAAGATATACCGTATCTTAGCAGGGCAACATCCAGTCGGTCTGATACATTCGATGCTGATGCGAGTATTGTACCCATGGCTGTTTTATCCTTCAAATCACCCCCACTTTGATCAGAGTATACTTAAATATTGGTTTAAAGTTCTGGGAAAGAGACTAAGAAATGAACCGGATCAACAAAGTACATCAATAAATTTACTTCGTTTACTAGCAAAGTAGTAAGGTATCTCTCTATACGACGATACCTTATGGGCATCAAGTGGTGCCGTGGTTCGTTCAATTACTCAATGTTGACATATGTCATTTACGTACATATAGATTTTGATGCATTGATCGTGGCACTTTTTTCCTTGATGTTCATATTTCACAAAAAAGGATGTGACAGCACGATAACACCATATATGGTTCTCATATTTTGAACCATCTTACGATATAGCTACCATACTCGAGAGCCAACACTATACTTTTTAGCACAATCATATATATGTCCATAATGCGTGTGATAATCTAGTGTTGGCTACTTAAAATCTTCAACATACTTTTTAGAAATATATGGGATAAATACATGTGAATACGTCCAACTTGTATTCAATGTCTGTTGTCTGTACTTAAGTAGTGGTAAGGTAATTTATAATGCATACAACTTTCAAAAAACATGTTTTTTTATGTATTTTGATGATTTGTCACTTATTTAGGGTGTCACGTGTCATCCATAGGGAATAACACATCATCAAAAGTACTACAAGATACATTAAAACACGTTTTTTGAAAACTATTTGTTAGTTTGGTTACAAACAATAGACACGGGTTATTGGTCGGATACATTCATACATACATTATTTATATGAAAGAAAATGAGGGCTACATATTTAAAAATTAGATATATGTACACTTGTGAGCGCGTGTATACATATTCACATAGTTGTGGTCTTGATAAGCAAATATGTAACCTATCACATGTAGTGTTGAAGCAATGGGTGACAACTTGGTCTCACTCTTCCTTTTCCATTACTTGTGTTGTCTTAATCTCACTGGGACTTGCTAAATTGCATTTCTTTTCTTCAATATTATTAAAATTATTACTATTCGTTATTTATATTAATATCAACATTAGTTATACAATTACCTGATTTTAAATAAAAACTTCAAAATTCGTGTTTTAGGTAAAAATAAAGATAAGAACAACAAAACAATAATGCGTTTTGAATCAAAGGTTAAATTCCCGGATTAGGATGTCTAGAGCGTATGTTTAACATTGACTTCCATACGTTGTCCTCAGCGTAAGACGTGTGGGCCGATTATGTTGTTGGTTATCAATGTTATACTCCGTATTAGAAGTTTTTAGATCATGGGCCTTGGTTTGTTACTATGGTGGTGAACTTGTGCAGTGTATTTCCTTTTCATAAGTTTCGTATTTGCTAACTTGATTGATTTAAGTTCTTGAAGTCGACATTACAAAATATTTGAATAAACGCAACTCCAATAATAAGTGTACCTAATCGAAAACAAGACACATTTGTAGTCCGAGACTGTAAGTAAATGTCATATCATATCGAATTACTGTCAAAAAGCTCTTTCAACTATCTTTTCATTTATAGTTATATATATCATTTTGATTTGAAGTAAACAGCTTTTCATGGGTCCAATCCCCAAATTATTTCTAGCAAGATGTCAAAACACACAACATTCCACGTATACCACCTAATTGACTGGGATTATGATTCGTACACTTCAAAATTTATCCGAATACGAAACATCACTAAACTTGCTTTAAAGCGTTACTAAAACACTATAAAGCACATTTAACAATGAATGAATAAACTAAGGTGGTGTACGAATCCTTGGCTATCGATTGACACACACCACAATTACACATTCATTTGCTTTCATTCACTCTATTTCACTATTTTGAGTCCACCAATCAAAACAGAAATGACCAAAAGGCTCATGAACTTGATAACAATTCCAATACGATCAAAGAAATATATTTATGTAGAGATATATTCCAAAACTGAAATGATATTTCAAAGGACAAAAAAAAAAAAAAAAAATTGAACAAAAAGGTGATTTTTACCCATGGTAATTCCACAAAGCCTAAAGAAAGATTGGAGAATTGTAATGATAAAGAATCCATAACAAGAAACTTATAGGAGCATATCAACCGCTGATCAATTACAATTGTGTGATTGCAAACAAACTCCAATCTTGACCTCTTTACTCCACCATCTTTTGACTCCAAATCGAAGTTCATCAACTATTTACAATAATTCACCATCATTCTTCGCAGTTTTCGTCAATGCTTGATAGTGATTTGTGTTGGTCAATCAATACTCAATACCATCTGCCTTCACCTAATCGTTCTCGTCAGCTTGCACTTGGATATAAAGATTGAATCTGTGTAATTCAAGCTGCATAGCTTTAACAGTTCAGCAGACCGTTGTTTTAGCAACGGATCACAACCACTTTGAATTACAAGCAGTAGTTTTGCTGCAAGACCAACATCAACTGCAACCGATGAGTACTCTTCAGGGGAAAGCTTGCAAATTGACCATAAAATCGACAAAGCTAGTTGTGTACAGCTTTCAGAAACCCTCATCATAACCCTCACCATATTCGGTATGGTGTTTGAACAGCTGCTCAATGCCAATCTACCTTCTTTTACAGTTGACACAGCTTCCAAAATGAACAAAGCTATCTCCAAACATTCAGCATTCAACTTGGGCAACAATTCAACCAATTGAGGCACAGCTCCAATGCTAACAATCAATGATCTCACTTGAACATGCGAGCAAATCGATTTAAGTAATCTCAAACCTGGCAAATTCCCACTTGTGTGTCTTCTGTCTCTAACCAGCCTCATTAAGGCAACCAATAGACTATGGCTAGACACAATTTCCACTTGAAAATCATCATCTTCCATTAATGTTTGTATCAATTTGGTACAATTGATCTTCGTTTCAATCGAACCCTCATTTAACATATCTACCACCAATGAAACCTTTGCAGGTTGCATAAGATTCAACCTTGAACATGAATCAAGACTTAAATTAACAAGAATTGAAACTACCTCAGAACCAATGGCATGAGAAGTGTAAGGACCTAATAAGGATGTAAGAACACTTACTCCACCTTTATCAACCACAGTCTTTCTAGCTGTAACATGATTCGATACAATTCGCCTGAGCTCCTTCAACGACTGAACCCGAGCTTGACCCTTAACTTTTTTGATTGTATCTAAAATCTCAGATGCACTTCCCTGTACATCTTCTGATTTCTTCTTCATTTGCACATACTTTTGTGAAAACCAAGTGTGAATCAGCTGGTGCAGGGTCTTGTTTGGGGTGACAGAATCATCCCAAAGTTCTTGCATAGTAGTAGGGCAAGTGAAGTGACCCATACTGAACCACTTCAAGATATTTGAGCGTTCATAAGTTTGACCAGTACAAAGGGTCACTGGATCTTGCATTGGTTCAAGAGAAATTGGGCAGATGAACACGGATGGAACCTCAGGTAGATCTAATTCTTCAATCATTTTATTCAGATCTAATTTCTCAGCAAACCCACCACCAAAACCCACACCACCACCCAAGACACCATCTTTAACAGCAGTGTCTAGATCTAAAACCTGCCCATTAACCCCATCTCTTCTTGATATACACACAGGCATTTTCACAAACACTTGGCAGACAAAAATGAAAAAAATCAAAAACCGACCTCAAAATCAGCACATTACATCAAAAAATTCCATCTTTCATTCACAGTCACTCAAAGAAATAGAGTCTGATTCACTTTAGCTGATTTCACTCCTTTTTCTTTGGTCAAAAAGACTCATTAACATCACTATAAAAATGATAGAGAGAGAGAAAAAGGAAATAAAGCATAAAAAAAATAGTAATGAATAATAATTATTTTTCCCTAAAAACAAAGTAATAGAGGTCCTATTCAAAGCTTTAAAAGGTTTGAATCATCAAACCAATAGAAGAACAGTCAAATGAATAAATAATTAAACAACACAAAGATCTATATGCTTTTTTTAAAGTAGGGTTTGGGTTGGGTTAACAATAAAAGAATCAAAAAGGAGATTTTTTTATTTTGTTAGAAACAAAAAATTAAGGATATTTAAAGACGCATCCAGATTGGAAAAGCCTGTAGAAAGAAAAAAATAATAATGAGAAATTGAGATGAAGAGATCTGCTTTTGGGGCAATTGCTTGTTCAATGCCCTCACAAGTCACAGGTAATAATAAAGCAAATAATAATAATTGCAAATGTATATATTAAATAAAATTTATTAAAATCATGTATATTTTGATTTTATACATGTTGTGGTTATTCATTAATTTTAGTGTTTTGGGGTAACCGGGAAGGATGCAGAATGGGGCCGGTAAATAAGCCATTTAGCCCGGTCTGCACGTGTTAACCCAACCACGTGTCGACTTCATGTGCCCGGTTCAATTGTTCTTTGTTTTTCAAAAATTTTAAAATTAATATGTTAATGACAAAATAACCCCTCGCCATGTGCCATGGGTCCTCATTTTCGGTATTACCTATGCAAATACATTTTGGAATTTCCAAATTTCAAAATAATTAAAAAAAATAAAAAACCCTAAACTCTACCCGACGTTTTTATATGAATGAACCAATGTATGTAGTATACATTTTAACTTCTTTTCGCATTCTATTAAAATTAAGGAGAGTGTTAAATACAACAAAATAATTGTTGCATACTTCAAACTTATGTTTTAGAGTGTTTGTACTGTAAGTTTTATTGACAGTATAGTTTTATGTATGAATTAATTAATTTGTTGTATCTATCAACTTACAAGTTATTATGCATATTTAATTACCATTGAATATTGATGATTATCATTTCATTAAGAGGTAAAATGATAGCGAAACTATTAAATCTGTTGAATTATTATAAAAAAGTAAAATATAAAATCATAGAGAAATATAAGATACAAATGTTGTAGTCAGGAACCTTGTAGACTATGATTTTAATTCCATTAATGTTTGCTTAAGAGCAAAGGGTGTGGGACATTTTTTACGGCGTTCTCATCAAAATCTTAGTCCTAGAACACTGTTAATAATGTTCTCCCACACCGTAGCACTATCTTCAACAAAGTTCTTCATAGTGTTCTCATACAACGTTTTAAAACAGACGCTAGTTTTGTTTGGTTTTTTCTTTTTTCTTTTCTTTTTCCCTCACACACACTAATTTAATAAATAAAAATTAATTTTAAGAACACTGTAAACTTAACATCTTCCACACCCTCACTTTTCAACAACATTCTCGTGAGAACACTATTAAAAATAGTGTCATCACACCCTATGCTTTTAGAATTTTAGATATGATGTCCACCTACTTTAATGAAAAAAAATTTAGTTTTTTTTCTTCAAAGTAATAAGTAAAGTATGTGTTATGTACTTAGTCAATGAATGTATGTTACGTATTAAGAAAGGTTACAAATATAAAGAAATTCTTGGGATATCATTAAAATAAGGGTGTTGATAAATACAAAACAAGTTTTAATTCATACAACAAAATTTAACATAATTAACGCATACAGTACAAGCTGATAATGTATAATTTTATTGTATCAATCAAATTTCATGTTGTATCCCCTTAAAATAAAAGTTCTGATGTATATTGGGTTTGTTAAATGTGGAATTAAGAATGAAGGATAATTAAGTAAAATGCAGGTTCCGCACGTGGGAAGCCGGTTCGAAATGGTAGTCAAGTCGTCAACAAAAACGCCGCACGAGGACTGGGGTTAGCCAGCCAGCCAGCCCGCACGAACCAATGCCGTAAAAAGTGAGCATATCTCGAAACACCCTTCTAGATTACACATCTCAATGTCAAAGGTTAAAAATACTTTCGACTCAAATTTTCACTATTACTCCTTCAACTTTCATTATTTGCACTCTTTCACCAATCCCAGATTCCCTATCCAAATATACGAATTCTCTCACTCAGAATTCTCTCTCTCACCAAACCCAGATATCATCAATTCATTTTTTTAAGAAATGTATGATCATAGGTTAAAACTGCCATTGACCCAGCAATAGGGAGGGTCTTTCAACCTTGAGGTTGAAGGTTAATAGGACAAAATATTAACATTTGTGACTTATTGTAGATATTTATGTGGTAATGTTAGGAATTCAGATACATGCGTTTTTGTTTTTTTAAATAAAAAGAAAACAAAAACTTTAGCAAAAGCTTCTTAATATGCCTATTATTTCGGTCAAAAGAATACTTGCTTCTCATTTCAATCTCATAGTTGTATTAAAAGAGACATGCTAAAATCACTAAAATTTAACAAACCAATTCTTATAAAATGATGTGGCATCTTTCATAATCCAATTAACATTTGTTGAACTTTCTCTTTCTTGTTTTTCGCGCTTTATCTATAGTCAACATAAGTTTGTGGACATTTCTTTTGTAAAAATTATGTAAACATAATATTTCTTGTATTAAAAATAGGATGATTCATGTGCTATTAAACTTTAGATAAAGTATTTAGTGTTCAGTGACATGTTATATCAATTTTGAGTAGTATAATTCAACTCTTTTTGTATATGTGTAATAAAAAGCATTATTTTCGTTTCATACATTGAGTAAGAGTTAAAATATACACATAAAGTAAGTAAGTTGTCCATTTTTCATCAATTGAAAATTTGCAACCATTAACGAAGTATCATAATCTTTATTACGAAATTAAAAATATAATAGTAATAGTTGTCATTTCAACAAATTATCTTATGTCCACCTATAAATACAACGTTGTTTCACTTTTCATATATATCGAGAGGTTTTGGTTAATTTTGGATTGATCAAAGATTCCATGTGAATATTGTTGTTGCATGCTCATGTGTTTTTAAAAACTTTATTAAGTAAATAAAAGACGAATACAATAGTAATTTTGTCCCTCACGTGTAATGATAATCTCATCTAATGCTTAATACATTGTACATTTACTTATTTACTCTCACCAAATGTAAAGAATTTGATTATTTATTTAAGAAACATTATTTATTATTTATTATGCTGGTCAGACATCAATTTTAAAAATTAATTTATCCATCGTTTTAATCCTAAAGAATCCAAAACATAGTTTTGCATTATCTTGGGGGACTTTATTCTATTTTTCTTGGACCAAACAATGATGATTCTCATTGGTTAAGAAACTCCAAAATACAAATATTAAAACTATTTTAAATATTTTATAATAGAATGTGATTTGTACATCATCAAAAATTATTTATACATCACTACATATGTTTTATGATGTTGTATAGTAAAACATTATAAACACAGTTAGTGGTGCATGCATAATTTTTGATGGTGTGCGGATCATCACATTTTCATAATCTTCATTCGTTAAATAGCAATTGTAAATAAAATAAAAAGTAGATGGGTAAATGTTGATAATATGTAGAAGGTGAGGGAGAAATTTGATGGGAATAAAATATGACGATAGAAAAAGATAGCAAGTGGTGTGTCGTGTGGGTAAGGGGGATGTGGGGTCAGGGTTTGTGCTCTTTTTGGGCAAAATAATAGAAACAAAAATCTAAAAATATATAAAAATAAAAATATATAAAAAAGGGGGAAACAGCTTGACCATGACAGTGTGTTGGTTTGACTGTACTGGGTTCGGCCATATCTGGTCATTTGTTTGACCGAAAGTTTTTTATGCTCGGTCCGAGACGCACCCCACTTTCCACCATTTATTTTTCGACACGTCACCTTGTTTCCTCACTTTAATAATTCAATTTCGTCCCTTCATCAAAAATCTATAAATTTTTAGATATAAACTCACGTAAATTTCACAAACAAATATCCACAAAATGATGTGAATACGAAGATGAATCAATCAAAATTGTTGCTTATTCTCTTTTTTAATTCTCTCTCATCAAATGATTGATCCATAAATTCATATCATTGTATGTATGTTTTTTTTTTTCTTTTGTGAACCTAGCATGGCTCAAATTTTTGCAAGTTACAATCTCATTTTATACTATTAAAATAAACCTCGTTTGGACAGGTATTGAAATCAGAAATACCAAAACCTTAACTTAAACTAGAGAGAATGAGAGATTATTGCATTAACAAGTGTACAAATTCTATCGAAAGCCCATCAAATATATAGTTGGGAAATGGGTGTCATGTATTTTAATATATGGATTTTTTTAAATATGAATAAAGGAGATCAAATCTGGTTGAAATTCAAAATCAGGGTTGCTGCCAACTGCCAAGCTTTGACTAGATTCACATGACACATTTCTTGATTTTGACTCAATGTTAGGAGTTCTTACGTTTCTTTCGAACCATGATAATTTGATATACTTCACTCAAACCCGACTCATCAGGTAGTGTCTACTTAGCAATACATCAGTATTATACCGACACTATCTAGCAATACATCAATATTAAACCGACTCATCAGGTAGTGCCTACTTAGCAATACATCAATATTTTTTTGGTTATGTGGTCAATTTTATTTACTTGGAATGCTTCTAACTTCTACCTTTTATACTATAAGGTTAATTTTCTATAAATTACATTGTATGTTTTCAACTTTCATGACCTCTATTGTATAAGGTGAACTTTCCAAAACCTTTAAGTAATATAATATAAATTAGGCATTCTAGAAACTCTATTTGACTAGTTCATCTCATACAACAGTGGGTATGAAAGTTTGAAGCAAACAATAGAGTTTCGAAAGTTAACCTAATACAATAAAATATACCAAAGTTGGAACCATACAATAGTAATTAATATAAAGTTGAGCGCGTAATGAAATAATAAACCATTTTTAAAACTGATTGAAAATGACTAGTAATTGATTGATCATAGTCAACAATGATATCATCGCTTTAAATTTTTAGTTTCACGTTTACCAATATATATTTACAATATATCTTAAAAAGAAACTTGTGTGTCCCTTTAATTCTTCGGATATCGACCGAACCAACCGACGGACCATGTCAATGGCGTCAGTTGTATCAGTTAGAACCAACAGAACAAATGACTAACCATTGGGACAAATCTGACATTAATAACTTGTATAAAAATAGTACAATAACTTATAACATCCTTGTTTAAAATTGGAAGTTATTCTAAATTAAACAAAAATATAACATGAACATTTTAAAAAATTGAAAGCTGGTCTCGGTCGTAGTTTCAGGTAAGTCTATCAGGTGGTTTCGATGGGTGGTTAGGTTATTGGTTTTTGTTGGTGGTTTATGGTGGTTCTAGGCGAGTTATATGGTAGTTTATGGTCAACCGTTTTATCGGATTCAAGGAATTTCAAGTGTTTTGGTTGGTGGTTGTTAGCGATGGTCAGTGTTCTTTTTGTTTAGATTGATGGTGATTTTTCATATCAATGTTCACTTTGTTAAGATTGGTAGACGGGGTATGGATCTACTTTAGTTGTCAACAAGGGTTAAAAGTCAGCACAAGTTTAGGCTTGTTGGTGGGTTTAGGATTGTTAGTAAGTTTAGGTCGTGGGTCAGATCAATGGTTCGGTAAGGGTCAAGGGTCAGTTAGAGTTGGAGGTGGCTTTCGGTATCTTGTGTTTGTATGATGAAGACTGTTTTCGATCATTTATTGGTTGTGGATGGTTAGAGCTCGGTGGAATTTGTTTCTCATAAGTTTTAGGTCTGGTAGGGTTGCTTGTTGAAGATGGTAGTAGGCATAAAGTAGTTTTTTAAGGTGGTCTTGAGGTATGACATACAGGTTGGTATTGAGGTCACTTTTGGAGATGAATTAATAGGTTTTTGAAGCAAGGGTCAATAGTTAAGTGTCGAGATCGGTTGTTTCATCATTGCTTGGTTTAGGTGGTGGTTTTCATTCAATATGGGGTATTATTTCGGTCACCCATATTTTTTGTTTGCAATGTCACCACTCGGTCAGATCGTATGAGCGGACTTGTTTGGATTAAGGTTCTGGCATGTTAGTTTTCAGGGGTGGCGGCCAGTTTCAACATGTTCATCGCAGTAAAGGGTCTTTTTAATGTCGGGAGATTGCCCTTAGTAATATTGTGTTTGGTTTATCTGGATGTTGTTCTTGTACCTTAACATTTTTTTTATCACCATATGGGTCCAACATCGTTGTATTAAGGTCAATCATCATAATGTAGTTGTAGATCCGGTGTTGGTTGGGATTAACATTCATTATAGTGTCGATGTAAATTCTAGCATCTTACAAGGTTTTCTTAATGATATTTAGTCTGTATTTTTAAAAAAATGGAAATATATACCAAAACAAATTTGCGAAAGGTTATTTTGACGGGCAACTATAACTTTAGATTCTTTGGATCCAATGTGACCCTTCTCCAAGGACCGCACATTAAACAATGTTTAACTGTTTTATGTGAAATCGCGGAGAGTTGGGATTGAACAAATGGCATGTTTCTCGAAAGTTATCACTTTCACAATTCACGAAGATGTTTACATTTGAGGAATTATACGAGTTGGCTAAATATATTATTGATGAATAAAATTTAGAAGGTCTAAATTTAGACCATTTGCAAACGCGCACTTGTTGGGCTGCATTCTAGCATGAGAACGCTACAATGCCTGCAATGGGTTTCGTGGTCGCGGGACGCTCTGGTTGAGAAAACGAACGAGTGAATGACATTTTGTGGGCTCACATGTTTATTTTTCTTTTTTATTTTATTTTCTTTCATTTTTTAGTCTAACCAAATTTAATTTAGAGGGACTTATCTTCCACAAATGATCTTATGTCATACTACATGTCACATTCCTTCAAATACTTCTCAACAAATAATCGTGAACATTAGTGACAAACTGAATACAGTATACTTGATAAACTTGTGATGAAAAACCATGTTTAGAAGATAGATCCTAAGTCTAAATTTAAAAACACAAAGTAAGTGTACTTAATATCTTTTGTAATATATAACATTGTCAGCGAACTAATCAATTGATCTCTCTATAAAAATCATAGCATGAGTTGTTTAACACTTAACCAATATGATTGACCTATTGAAGTTAAGGATCAACGGCAGAGTTCAAATATACTACAATTTCAATGTATCAATAGTGGTGAGTGGTGAATAATGAGTTAATTACACTATAATGCTAGTAGTGTACTAGTTGCATAATTTATCGGATATCCCACAAATTTTATTTTGTTCGGCCTTTTGCACAGTTGAAGAGCAAAGAAGAATATTTATTCTCGTCCAAGTTGATTAAGGCAAGACGATTGCGAAAAAGGTGGACGGAGAAAGTCGATCCAATGGTGCCACCGATTTTACGAATAAAGTGGGGCTTATGGAACTAATGAGCAATGACCAACTATTCTCGATTTAGAATGTATTCCATAAACCGATAAATTCTACTAGTAATTTCTTAGTATGATTTGTGTTGATGTGTTAACCGCGTTACAAATTTTAATGCTAAATAAATTGTAATTGTATGAATTGTCATAAGATCGGAATATATGTTACTGTCACGTCGATCATCACGTCAAATCAAACGCATAAAATTGAACACAACACGAATTGTGTCTCAACTCTCAACGTCTGAGTCTCAATAATTTATCAAAAGAATCTTAAGAAGCCCTTTTTCTTCCGTTGAACAACCAAATATACCCCTATGGATAAAAAATTTGTTCACTCGACTCCCACTAATAAAAAAAGATAAAAAAACAACTCTGCAAGAAGTTAACAGAAGAATGAAGAGAAAAGAGAAACAACAAAAGCTTCATGATTCCCTCATTAACATGCTCTACGCCCCTCCTCAACCACCTCATCAAAACCAATTTGATCAACAAACCCTCGATTTAGCGCGGGAAATCGCCAATTCAGATAATCATCATATTAGTAAGCTTTTTATTATATTTATTATATATTCATCCATTTATGCAAAATTACACTTATAAAGTGCAATTGATGATATGTAGATTATTGATATGCTAAATTTTTGAGATATACATAAAGATACAGATGAATTTAATGAGGAAAAAAGCTCATCAGTGTCAAGTGAAGAAGATGGTGAACTAGGGTTTCGAAAGCTTACAAGAGCTCAGAGAAAAAGACTTCGGAAAAAGAAACTAAAAGAAGCTGCTTCCGATCGCAGACAGATTATTGGCCCGGAGCTGCCTCAGTCTAGCAGTGATCAAATCGACTGTGAACGTAACGAGGTTCATGAACATCGGCATTCGGAAGGTGTTCGACGAAATGCCTCAGAGGGACTTGAAAAAGTTTCTTGTATCAAAGTAAAACATAGAAGGATTTCCAAGAAAAAGGCAATTGATAAACCAAAGTTACCCCATGAAACTACTAACTAGTTCTCATAGTGATCATGATTGAAGTCTTTTACGCTTTATAGGAAAATTTATTTGGTTGCTTAGCTTCGAGTGAAAAGACGAGATGTTATCATGTATTCAGATGAACCAACATGTTAGTTCTAGGATACTTTTATTATATATGTTGCGATCAAACAAACATGAGACTTGTTGGTTAATTTGCTAGTTCCAACTTTAGAGCCTTGGAGCACTTTAAAATTTGGTTTTCTTCTCAATCATTCATCGTCGTCTATGATTAAATGTATCTTTAGTTTAGAAATTAATGACAGATGGGATACAAATTAGTTCGTTAGACGTCAATGGTGTAACACTGTAACCCCTCCTTTTCCACCCACCTTTTAGTTTGCCTTGTCGCGTTTTAGTCGCTTCAAGTGAAGCTCACGATATATTACAATTATTTCTTATAAGACACCGGGTGTGTTTGACATTCAACTTATCATAGTTTAAACATATACACTACTTTCAATAAGCTCCAACATAATCGTTTTTTATTTTATTTTACAAACGGTCGAAGCCTGAAAATTTATTTATCATGATAATCACTCTTCAAAATTGAAATAATTTTAAATGGAATATCAATCCACAGATTACAAATAGTAAAAAAATAAAGTTATGAAATAAAAGCTTACTTAAACATACCCACCACATTAAATTTTCTATCCAACGGTTTAGACGACTTTCTTGGCTCCTTTTAATGTTAGGTACTTAGGTGAGGGAAGTCAAAACATGGATTCAAATTCAAAAATTTTGTTACCATGGAATATAGTTGAAAATTTTAAATAACAATAAATAAATGGATGTTTGCATTTAATTTGAAGAATAAAAATAATTAATTCATGTTACAAATTGTATGCATTAGGTATATACACAATGAATGAGCTTGAATGAGGTTGGGCCAATATGACAGTTAAGTGGTCCAACCCAGTGAAGGCCCCTCTTGGCTCAGTTTCTTAATTGTTCATTAGTAATAACTAATGTCAGGCACCCAAGGCCCATTTGACATCCCCATATTCTCATTACTCTTTCCTAACTTTTTTAAACATAAAGTTTTCAAATTATTATCTGAATTCAAGATTTTATGTTGTGATGATACACTTGTACCATGTGTTTTAATTGTTGTAAATATTAATCCTGTTGTATCAAACTATTATTTTAAACACAAATTACAAATGTTTAGATGTTTTCATTATGATTGTAGACATTCTCCTTTTTAGGATTATGGAAATGATTCCCAAAATTCAATCAAGTATGATTAATGCAATGGAGATACCAAACACCAACTGCTATTTACTAGTCCTTAGACAGTTAGACCTCTTGTATCCACAACATTTCTCTTTTAGTACATATGTACTATAGTCGAATACCGTAATTAGAAGGACCATCTTTGCGAAGCTTTAGATCAAAAGCATTGGACCACCTTTAGGTGAATGTGAACATGAGTACGATCTTCATAAAACACGATTAGAGTTAGGTTTCCCTAGTCTTAAATACTAAAACGACGGTTTGATATGAGACTTGCACAATTGGATGATTTAAGAGTTGTTGTGCAAGACTATGATCAATTCACCATACATAAAACTGTTTACTTATTCATGTATAATGGTGTATTTATTTTTTTCATTGATGCCCCATAAAAAAACCCTTATAATAGTGACATACATCTTTTCAGTTTGGTCACTTAAACCATAAGTGCAAATTTGCTTAATTATACAATCTTCGTGCCCTCAAAACTACAAAAACTAGCTAGGTGAACAGTTTAACTACAATACCGTACACAAAGAACACGGACACGATACCGAATACTTAATTATCTACTGCTATCTTTGTTTAGGTGGTTGTTCGTTCTTGCTTTACTTATTAATGAATTTATTTATTTGACATGAACCAATTTAAACAATAGTAGGGATGCTGCTTTAAAGACACACCAAACACATGGTTTACTCATATTTCAGTTATTGACGGGGTGGATCGTAGGTGGCTTTTGGTGGTGGCCTGGTGGGGTAACCAGTGCAACATACATATCCGAGAGAAAAGATTCACAAGATTTACCTGTTAACTGTAACTTAAAATATAAAATTATTAAAAAAAGAGTTTTCAATAAGTAGCTCTCGTAGCTCAGTTGGTTAGAGCACCCGTTTAGTAAGCGGGAGGTCTTGAGTTCGACTCTCAACGAGAGCAACTGTTTTTATAGTTTGATGGTTAAAATCAATTTTTCAGTAACCATTAAATAAGAACTTATGGGCTTTTTATTGGACATCCCTGTTGTGATACTTGGATTATAAAATGATTGGCCCAGTTAATATTAACTGTCAATCTGTCATCAGGTTAGTAAAGATAAAAAACAAGATTTAGGAAACATTTAAATGTCACAAAATCACATTATCCCTTTTTCTTGCATTCTTTTCACTTCAGTATCTTTAGAAATAATATAATAAAAGTTTTTTTTTCCTCAAAATGCAAAATATATTAACAACCAACAATAACAGATTACAATGAAATCCAAACTATAACACAGGACATTCACCAAACTAAACAACCATTAGCATCAAACCATCACTTCCTCCATTAATAAACCTCCACATAAAGCCATAAAAAAAAAATCAACTTAAGATAAGCAGTCCCATCTTTCATGACTCGCTACACTTAAATCAATATCATTTGAAGCTCTAATCCCTAACCGTACTGTAATTGCATGCTGACCCATTTTAATCCCCAAATCTCAGCTGCTTTAAGGACTGCTTTTGATGCTTTAACTCTCAAACTCATTAGTTTGGTTTTAACATTCTCCAAGATGAACTTGATCAAATCTTCTGCTGTTCTCTTCCCTTTATAAAACAATCTATGGTTTCTTTCTTGCCAAATAGAGTATACCACCACAGCAACAACAAGTCTATTTATAACACTCCAAATGTTATTCTGAAAAGGATAATCAGCTAATGTGTTAATAATAGCCAATAATCCATTTTTGCAGCACTCTGAAAATTAGTTTTGTCTTCACAGCATTCCATACTAACTTTGAGTAATAAGAATTCAAAAATGGATGCTCATGGGAATCAACACACTTATTACAAAGCGCACAACTGTAGCTAGCAATAGGATTCCATGCTTGCATTCTATCTTGAGTTGACCATTTTCCATGGACAGCTAACCATAAGACAAAAGCTTGTCTTGCATTCTATCTTGAGTTGACTATAGAATTATTTCTTATTATTATTAAACAGAAGTATCAATATCAATAGTGGAACGAATATATAAATAGAGTAAGATTCAAATGACTACATCAATTTTATGTGAAAATAAAGGAACCACCAGGAATGCGTCACATGTTAATAAACTCATTTTTTCACGTTTATAAAAATTAAATATTTCACAAACGGTAAGTTGAAAAATTACAAAAAGTGCATCATAAAAATAAGCGTTTTATTCTCTTTGATGAGAGATGTGATAAGGTATACTTTTGACGGATATTTTTCCTTCATTTTTTGGTGAGTTTTAAAAACGGGTAACACATGTGATACCGGCGAGCTAGTAACAAATGTGATACTAATTTTGTACAATTTGTAAAAACAAAAAAAAAATTATCGAAAATATACCTTGTGAGTTGACAAATTGAAGAGAAAAAAATGTTAATTTTTATGATTTTTCAACACGAGGGAAAATGAGCTCTATGACAAATGACATGTTCTGGTTAGTTTCTCCATTCTTAGAAAAATATCATTTTCATCTAAATCTCACTCTCTAATAAAATAATAGTGTAGATAATTCTACCACCTTGATACGGTTTGATTTTTGCAGACGTCACCATTACTTCTCATGAAATATTAATTGCCTCTGAATCATAACTTTCTACAGATTCGTACATTCCCCTTCTGCGTCTTCCACATTCATTCTCCATTATTTCATTTCCTTCCATTTTGTGCACACACTTTATTATTCAATCCATCATAATTAAACTACCAAATCCTCCCTATCATAAGGCTATTTCAATTCACTACATCTTTTAAATTACTACAGTATTATACTTTTTAACTCAATCCATCAATGGGGAATTGTCAAGCAGCAGAAGCAGCAACAGTTGTGATTATGCATCCAGGAAACAAAATCGAGAGAATTTACTGGTCAGTTAGCGCTCGTCACGTTATGAGTTCGAATCCCGGCCATTACGTTGCGGTTGTTGTGACGTTGAACGGAGTGGGGAACGGTTCGCCTGTGAAGCAGCTTAAGCTTCTCAAGCCAGATGATACTTTGCTTATTGGTAAAGTTTACCGGCTTATTTGCTTAGAAGGTAACTAAACAACTAACTAACTAATTAACAGAGTTTGTTACATTAATTGTTTATTATTGTATATTGGAATAGTTGATTGATGTACATGTGACATTGTAACGTGTTGAATTTTGTGTGTTTTGATAAATTTGTTTTAGATATAGTGAAAGAGTTTGCAGCGAAAAAATGTGGGAAGCTAGGGAAGTTGTTGAAGGAGAGACGAGTGCTCGTGTTGGAGACGAAAGGCCTTGCTCATGTCACGAAGGAACCCAATGCATCCGCCTTAAAGGTGCGTAATCCGGCTTTTGGTCGTTCACCATATATATATATATATATGCTCGTGTTGTTTAAGTTTTTCTTCGATTTCTGTACCATATTATAAAGCATTTGTGTACAGAGTAATAATCTTAAGTGTATGTTATGCAAATGCTGTTTTGATCATGTCTATTTAGTCTAAATAATGGAGTAGGATATTATTTAATCACGGTTCACTTTTTTATTTCTTCAGTTATCTAACAAGAACATTATTAAACATGTGACCTAATATGTCGATAAACGACTAAACGAACTTGAAATTTGATATTGAAGGAAGATTTTGGTTTCTTCATTGATTCTTAGCATACAATCTTTTAAACAAAATATATCGATATAATGAGGGGGATGATTGTCAATCTAAATAAACTAACAAGGAAAGCATTGTCCATTGCCTATTTGCATATCGTGAATATCCTCATAGTATATACTCGTTTCATTTTGAATTTGATCCTAAAAGATCAAAATCCATACGATGTACATGCATACACTACATGTTTATGATGGATTTACGGAATTCTTGTTAGTTCTAAACAATCAAAACCTTTTCAAAGCCTTTTGGATTGCAAGCATATTTTTTTTATCATAATGTTTGTTTGGTTACATTTGATAATTCTAGTTAACAAATCATTTACATACATACTTTAACAGTTACTTTTTATTGGTTTAATTTTATGATTGCTTTTGCTAGTGTATTTGTAAAAGATTGGAGATCAATGAATCAAAGCATAAATTATAGTTATAGTAAATGTATATGCGAGGTCGTTTCCAAAAAAAAAATTGTATATGCGAGGTAACGGGGGTAATATAGTAAATTCGGATATTCTGTCATGGAAATTGTGATTTCAATTGTACGTTATGTACAAAATTATGAATTTACTCGTATGATTTATGACAGTCGTATCTGTGTAGTTCACGTTACCGATCATGGCAATTGGCCAACGAATCTTTTTTTGTTTGTCACTTTTTTCCAAAATTATGATAACTCTTTTCTTCTTTTACTGCTCCAAAAGATATTTTACTACTTATCTTTTGTACGTGACTGACCTGACCAAAAGCTGGTAAATTTTTAAATGCATTTACAGTATACATATACGGATTTACCCTCTTTTCATACGAAGTAGTAGTTGGGAATTGTCCCCTTTACATATAACTCAATGATTTCATGGTAAAAAAATTACAGCTTCAGGGTCAAAAGGTAAAAGTAATTATTACATCCTGAATCATTAAAAATTCATGTATGTGATTTTGTTGTGGTGCTAACCAACTTAACAAACAAATGACTTATTGATTTATTTACAAAGTTGACCCTTCTAGTTAGCTATTTTCGTACATTCAACACTATACATGTAACTATATATGTCTACACAGTATTGTGAGAGTATTCTTGACACGCCAGATCGTTGTGTTTCTTTACCTGTTCAGAGCCACACGGTGCAAGCCGATGGAAAGAACAACAGAAGTAGTAATAGAAGGAGGGTTGGGGGCAGGCCGCATTATGAGCATCAATGGAAACCGGCATTGAAGAGTATTTCGGAAAATGAGAAGTAAAGAAATTCGCATCATCTATTGTATGACGTACTATTGTTGTGTAATCTGCAACCTGTGAAATTTACGTTTTTTTTTTTTTATCTTTTATTAGTGATATGAAGGTAATATCATAATAGAGTTGTATGCATGCATGTAATTGTAAGTGGTGTATTGAACATTAATGCTTGAATTCGATTATGGGCATTAGGCCCTGTTTGATTTGCATAATGTTTTTAATAAATTGGAAGCTATTAAATGAATTGAAATACGAAAGAATAATAAAAAACTAATATCCCATGTCGCCTTCCGCGGGTTAGGGCCTAATAACAATTAGAACAGTGTATGAGGAAGGTTAAATGTAGACAGCTTACCTCTGCCCTAAGTTATAGAGGCTGCTTTCAGTTCTACCTAAAGATAGAAAGGACCTCCGACCTTTTTGCAGGGGATATGAAAGAATAATAATATGATGTCAATGAAATCTTAACGTTTTGAAATCTGTCACGTTTGTTTCACAGAAATTTGAATGGAATTTGAATTTATAATTTAAATAAATAAAAAAATAGAAATTCATATTCCAATTTCATCATATTGTTATGGATTATGTGAACCAAGTTTATATGAAGTAAAATAGTGAGTGACTAGTATACCTTAATGAGACGTGAAACTTATTTCAAATTCTGTGTATATAAAGTGTTATTTTTCTTGTACGATTAGCTTATGTGGATAATATTCTATGAGATAGAGTAATATGCCATGGGATCAAGTAATAGAATATAGCATCATTCTTCCAATATTACTACTGTACATGTATATGTTTTATACTCATTTCTCAGAAAAGACGGAAAGAGTGATTAGAGCACGGGGTGTAGAAATATTGTTTTTACAGTGTTTAGTGAGAACGTTATTACTGGTAAAGTGGTGATGTGGTACTTAATGTTCCGAATAGTGTTCTCAAAACTTAATTTTATTTTTTAATTCGTCTGTGTGGGGAAAACTGGAAAAAATGGAAAGCAGCGTGTCATATGGAACGACACGAGAACACTAATGAGAATCTTGATGAGAAGATGTTGGAACGGTGTCTACACCCGATGCTCTTAATAATTATAACCATGACATGTAATTTTGTTATAAAGGGTCCACCTTTTATATATTTTTATCATTAGCATTATTATATCACTATTTTTCATTATTATTATTATTATTATTATTATTATTATTATTATTATTATTATTATTATTATTTATATCACTTCTTTTGTGTTTCTCTATGCATATATGAGTCTCTTAGAGGTATTTTGAAGTCAGTTTCTCTATTCAGATAGAACTATGACTTTTTACATCTTATCTCCTCATATCACGCATTCGGCGAGATTGGGTAGTATTATTGTTATTGTTATTGTTATTGTTATGTTGTTAACTTTATTTATTTATTCTGTTACAAACATTACGAAATAAAATAGTTGATTATTTTTCTTGAAAAAGACTCATGTTAGTCATAGATTTTTTTTTATATTTATTTTATTTGATCAAAAACCAAAGACTAACTACAATAAATAAATAAAAACTGTCACGATGAGTACCTGTTATTGTAACATTAAAACATTGTAACATAGCTAGCTATTGATTTCACAAGAGTACCCCACAATCCAAGTACTCCATATTATTTTATGCGTGAAGGGTATGTTTCACAACCCAATTTCTAGAGATTCTTGAAAATTATAAAAGATTGAGATTCTAATTCTCAATCCTTTGAAAATTTACAATCTTTGTTTGGCATAAAACTTGGAATAGAGATTCTAAAAAAGTAATCCCCTAAATTAAAATCTCAAAAAAGTAGTTTATTCAAATAATCTTCATCTCCTTATTATTAAATTACTATATTACCCTTCTTATAATAATTACAATTTTAAAGTTATAAAACATGATGTCCGTTTGTGTCATTTTACATCAATAAGCTTCAACTAGTTTGTCAAACACTTATAGAAAAATAAAAACTCCAGTTCCAGCCCCAAATAAAAGCTCCATCTCCAGCATCTAACGTTCAGTTCCAGTTCCAGCTCCATTTCCATCTCCAGCTCCAGCTCCAGCCCCATCTCCAGCTAGTTTTGCCAATTAACTGGTTGGATGCAAAGCCAAAGGACTATGACCCATGTTAATTTGTCCGTTTAGCACAAAGGTTTTGCTTCATTCTTGTGACATGACACCACAATGTTAATAAACATATCTCATCTTATTGTATATTTACGTACACTAACACTATAATGCCTCTTTGATTATCATGGTTGTATTGAAACAAAAACCTTACTTTCAACTGCAAGAAAATGAAAAACAGCGGCCATCGTCTCGGTGGAAGACATCATCTGTTTGTGGGTCTCCTTTGACAGCGTTTGGTGCTATGAAGAAGATTGAGTCTGGTATTGTGATGAAATGTGATGCTAACAAAATTAGATACAATAATGATGGTTGTAGAGAAGGAAAAACACACTTCAGCAACATGTTTGCGAACATGATGAGAGAAGCTCAACCATATTTCATCGCACATCGTGGTTGCACATTTGTAGTTTTATTGACTGCCGAAGTGATTGAAGCCCCGAACTTGGATGCTATTCTAAAGGTAATTATACTTTAGTAACATAATCTTAATTGTTATAATTATAACCATGTCTATTTGTAGAGCCCGCTAATTAGTTAAGAAATCTAGTTGCAGTTGTGGTACGTATCATATATTCAATCATAACTCGTGTTGTATATCCGGTCCTTTTACATGGTTCTCCTCTTTATTTCTCATATTGTGCAGTACGGTAGTACCTATATCTGGATTTTCTAAGTATCATTCACTATCAACTACTAAGGTTGCAAATGAGTCCGAGTCAAATCGAACTCGCAACTATTGTACTATGCTAAATTGCTAAGTTTGAACTCGATTCTATATAACCTGATGCAAACTTGAGTTTCGCTCACTTCAGATTTGGGAGCTTGAATAACTTGTAGAATTTCATGGTTGTATTTAAACTTAATTAATATAAATTTGAGGGATTTCTAATGTTCAACTTTAGTTTAAGTTAAAGTTGAGCTTGATAAAAACTTAATACTTAACCCGTCCCTTTTGTTTTTTACTCAATTTAAGTGTTGACTTCTATGAATGAATGTATAATCAAATTGGGGTGAGCACAAAAACCGTTTAACCGAATCATAACCATATTAACCGTTAAACCAATCCATTTTAACCGCTTAATCACACAAATCGACGGTCCGATTATGTAAAATGAAATTGACCGCTTGTGGTGGTTCGACTACGGTTGATGTCCATAACCGATCCGCCATTAACCGCCCCGCCTCAAACATTGTACTTATTATTTTATTAGCTTAAATAAATATAGTAATACATATGTTATTCTTATTCCTATACCAATTAGTACTAGAAATTGAGAAATATATACAAGTTACTTTTTGTATTATTGATTTTGTACTTTTGTTATTGTAATTGACCAATATAATATATGAACTTTACATATGAAATTCTAAACCAATATTTGAATTTTAACATCCATTCATATTTACCTTTGCTCTTTTGGATCTAAAGATTAAACTCATAATTATTTTACATACTTTTTATTTTCAAAACTAACATATTCGTTTAACCGCTTCAACCGAAAGGATTAACCGATCCGTCAAAATTAACCGTTTAACGGATTCACCAATTAACTAAACCTAATGGTTATTAATATCAATTAACCGTTATATTCGGTTCGGTTGTGGTTAGCATCCTTAACCGCCTCAAACCGAACCGTGCACACCCCTACAAATTACCCATAGACAAAAGGGCCTTTGACCTACCAACATGAAATGGGCCTTTCAACCAGGAGGTGGTGGATTCAAGTTTCATTTGAAACAGTAAATATATATCTATCTATTTTATAAAACAAAGATTTTTTTGCTTATGTGTCATCTTTTTAATCATCATAAGATGATATGTCAAAAATACATTACTTCTAAAATTCTAGAGATGTCACATGGCTTTCCATTATTATTAATTTAAATTTAAATATTATTATAAATCATTTTTAAAAAGGGTTAAATAACAGTTTAATCCTCACACTTTTATTTTTTCCGTTTTAACCCTTCTAACTTTTTATAATAATGTTTAAACACATTACCTTATAGGTTGACCCAAAGGTAGTCATTTAAATTTGTTTTTACTATGTATGTTTTGCATTGATTAACACAAGAGTGAAGTACGCCCATTATCTCATTGAATTTATTTCATCAACAATCGAATTTCACTCGTGATCAATTATATGTAGACATTTCACGAGTTAAACACATTGGTGGATTGAGATGTCGAGTTGAGACAAAAATGTTAGAAACTATTATATACGTTGTTTATGTTAAATTATATAACATTTGTTATTGTAATATTTTGCGTTAACAATTTTTAACGTGTTGTCATTATTTCTTATGATGTTACTCACAAAAACTTTAAACTTTTGATTCACATATGTTTTGGTTGTTATATACTATTTTTCTATTTTTAATGACAAATTTATAGTTTTCAATTACAATATTGACATTGATTATTTCATAATATATAATAGTTTTGTATAAATTACCCTGCATTGCACGGGCTTAAAGACCTACACTTTTTTACGAATACATGTGATGCTTATTATTTATCTTCGTACAATTCATTGTATTTTATTTGATTCCATATATTAATTTCTACAATTAATTATAATAGTTTTAATTTATTATATAGTTTGGTTTATGTTATTATATGTTATTTCAATTTTCAATCATAATTGCACATTTAAAGTTAACAACAGTAATTTATTGGACTACTTACAAATAAATTTATAATTATATATTTTAACGACTGTTTATCGCACGGGTTAAAAACCTAGTATATATATATTCGTGATGACTTATACAATATGTGTGTTAGATTATAGGGTGCCTTTGAAAAAAATTACCCATAAGTTAGAGTTACGCCTCGAAAAAATATGACCATATAGTCAAATTAATTATAACTCGACCCACGTCCGTTGACCGTGAAATTTTAACCTAGAACCCGACGGTGGTTGGTCCCACAAAGAGCGCAAAATATGGTTACTAATATAGCACCGCTTCGTCACCAACCGCGATATTCCGGTATGGCCCTAACAACATACTCAACCTCTTGCATCTATCATCACCAAACTCTACGCCCTCACTTCATCAATCTCGTTACGAAACCGGCCCGATGCTTCATGACCGGTTCAGTTGACACGCCGGTGCTCAATTCGATTGTTAATTTCAGAAAAAACAAGGTGTCGTTGAGTAGCATATGTAACGTCTTAGGAGAATATGAGAGGGAAGGTGCTGATGCAGAAGCTAACATTAATGCTATCAAAGATGAACTTTTTGTGACCTTTTTTAGAGAAGCCTGGCCGTATTTCACAGCTCATCGAGGAAGCACTTTTGTTGTTCTGCTTTCTGCTGAAGTTCTAGATAGCTCGCTTTTAGATCCGATTTTAATGGCAAGTATATATAATAGTTATTATTAGTATTTTAAAGATTGTTATTGTTGTTGTATTGTGCTAATTAATGTGATTAAAGTAATGGCAACTTACAGTTACGCCTCAAGTTATACAATTCTATAGTAGTATTATATTCAGCAAATTAGTTTATCGAGGTGTATATATATGCAGGATATATCGCTACTTCATGGTTTGGGGATAAAATTTGTTCTTGTTCCAGGAACACATGTTCAGATTGATCAGCTTCTAGCTGAAAAAGGTGAATAATTACTCGATATATATGTTTATGTATATGTATATAGTTACTTGTGTTGAATTATTGCTCATAAATGATTGTATATAACAGGATGTGAGCCGAAATATGTTGGAAGATACAGAATTACCGATTCGGATTCTCTTAAGGCAGCAATGGATTCAGCTGGGAGAATCCGTCTAATGATCGAGGCAAAGCTGTCACCAGGACCATCATTATGTAGTATTAGACGACATGGAGAGAATAGGCGGTGGCATGACAGTGTTAGTGTTGCAAGTGGGAACTTTCTTGCAGCCAAGGTAGTATCCTTTTCATTTCTTGCAGTTATTGAAAATATTGAAGCAATATTGGTGATGTTAATATTGATTTTTGACAGAAAAGAGGAGTTGTGGAAGGAATTGATTATGGAGCGACAGGTGAAGTAAAGAAGGTGGATGTTCATAGAATACGTGAGAGGCTGGATAATGATTCAATCGTCATCTTAAGCAACCTTGGATATTCTAGCTCCGGAGGTGTACTGAATTGCAAGTATGCTATATAGTCTATCGATAGGTACCTTTTAGTTACTGATTGCCATGATCTAGTTGAATCTATTATGACAAGATTATAGCCACTCCGTCCTAAGTTTTGTGACCCACGATAAGAAAATACAAGTTCTTCCCGCTCTCTAGGTTATTACTCTTTCCTTCATTTACTTATGAATGCGTCGACTGGGTTTTATTTTTTTAGTCTCAAAGAGGATCAAAGAAATAGATTAGGTAAAGGGGACTGGGTCAAATGGGTCAAACATGTTGAAAGGCACCCAAAGTCTTGGTCAAATGGGTTAAACTAGTGCACACAACCCCATGTATTGTTTTATTCGATTAATTGGATTCTTATTGTAATTATGTTCTTTTTGCCATCATATTAAGGCATTACTTAGTATCAAAAGAAAAACACATGAACGGAAAAGCGTTTGCTCATGACAACCTGACCCCGACTGTTCTGAGCTCTGACGCGTACTATAAATGACCCTCCTATATAGTTACTTTTATGGACCTCCATCTTCATGCCTTCCCTGGTCTTGTCTCACGATTTGGTGTAATGTGCTTTCGAAGTAAAGTTCTGAGACATTTATTCAATCCATGTGTAGGCGTGTAGCAACTATGACATGCATTCTACATTTCTACGTATTAAACAAAGTATGTATGTGCTCTTAATTTGCAAAGAATCAAGATATTCTAAATATGGAGCTTTTACAGAGGCTTGCTATATTCATAGTGCAAATTATGTGAACCACATGTGTGATCCAGCATACTTCCTTTACCTAAAGCTCTGTGAAAATCAATGTAGTTGTAATTATCTGTGCAGATGTCTTAAGTTACTAATGTTTATTTCCGCGAATAATGCAGCACATATGAAGTTGCTACTGCTTGTGCTTTGGCTCTTGGAGCTGAGAAGCTTATCTGCGTAATAGATGGTCCCATTTTGGATGAATGGGGTCGTTTGATTAGATTTCTGACTCTTGAAGATGCAGATATGTTAATACGCAGACGAGCCAAGCAAAGTGAGATTGCTGCTAATTACGTAAAAGCCATTGGTGAGGAAGAGTCTAGTTCTATACCCTCATTGAATGGAATGGCATCTAGTGACAAGTATACAGCAACGTTTCAGAATGGTGTTGGTTTTGACAACGGTAATGGTTTGTGGTCAAGTGAACAAGGGTTTGCCATCGGAGGGCAAGAAAGGCTTAGTAGATCGAATGGATACTTATCAGAATTGGCTGCTGCCGCTTTTGTTTGCAGAGTAAGTCATTTTGGTAATATAATGAAGATACAAGAAGCGCGGTTAAATTGATTATATCAATTTTGTTATTTTGTATACACTAGGGAGGTGTCCAAAGAGTTCATCTGCTAGATGGAAATATTGCTGGAGTGTTATTAAAAGAACTGTTTCAAAGAGATGGAGTAGGGACTATGGTTGCTAGGTATGCATTATCAATGGAAAAATTGAGTGAATTTTAAGAAGCATATAAGTTAAGTAAATGTTCTGTATTGTACTTTGCAGTGATCTTTATGAAGGGACAAGGATGGGGAAGGTGGACGACTTACCTGGAATAAGACAAATTTTCAAACCCTTGGAAGATTCTGGAACTTTGGTCAAGAGGACTGATGAGGAGGTTTGTGTTAATGCGTGTTCGAATTTCTGATGATCTTATTATGTTTTTTTTTAAATAAAATTAAGGACCCTATCATTAATCGTCCATTATTCTTCTGTTGTTAGCTACTTAATGCATTGGACTCTTTCATTGTTGTGGAGAGAGAAGGGCAAATTATTGCTTGTGCTGCTCTCTTTCCATTCTACGAAGACAAGTGTGGGGAGGTTGCTGCTATAGCCGTTTCTCCCGATTGTCGGGGACAAGGACAGGGAGATAAATTGCTTGGTATGACTAATTGACTTGTATTTGCAATAGATGTGATAGAAATTAGTAAGGGGCTAAACTGGGTCGAAATCCTTTAACAAAGTTTATATGTTTTTCTTTTGCTACAACATACAATCATCCCTGACAGCTCCATCTCTAGAAAATGAAAACCTTTAAGAACGAGTTAAGATAGTGAGCTATATCTGTTTTTTAATCTTACACTGTTTTTTTGTTACTATGGTATAGTAATTGGTATTAACTCTAATGCAAACTTGCAGATTATATCGAGAAGAAAGCTTCTTCAATTGGACTGCAAAGGCTTTTTTTGCTAACGACCCGCACAGCAGATTGGTAGGTTTCTACGTCTACATTGTGTTTCACAAATTCATGTGCTTGTGATTTAAATTTACAAGGCCCATGCTTTTAGTTATATTGAGGTGAGGACAATCCTAAAAGCTATTGTCCAGTTTGAAAATTTCTGAACATTGACTTAACATGTTTGGTAAAGAAAAGATTGAAGACTATTAGTTAGAGGTAAAAATTACCATTAACTACTGAAAGTGTATAGGAAAGACTTTGTGAATGACGATTATGCAATCAGTATTTTTATGATGGCTGCTAACAAATCGTCAAACTGAGATAAAAATCTTGACATTTTTTTTGACAGGTTTGTAAGACGTGGTTTCTCAGAGTGCTCGATTGACTACATACCAGTGGAAAGGAGAAAGAGGATAAATCTATCTCGTGGATCCAAGTATTACATGAAACAGCTGCTACCAGACACTAGTGGAATCCGTGTTAATAGTATGTTTGTTTGAGTGTATTTAATGTGCGAATCAGAACCATTTAGAGTTGGTAAAGCTAAGGCTTCTGAGATATTTTCATAATAAATAAGAAAATCCTCGTGAGCTTATATGTGTTATTCGGGGTGATGTATCCTAGCCTGAATCTGCATCATGAATAAGCCTTTAAGGAGGCTTTTTGGGTAATGTAAAATAACCATTGAGCCATGATTTTGAATGTCAGTTGATCCATTTTGCTAGGTAGACCCAATCTTTATTTTATCTTTTTAGTGTCACTTATTTAGTACATTCGATTTCTTATACTATTATGGCGTTAATAGTTTCATTTTATTTATGAGCTGATATATTTTGTGATCTTTAGTATCTATGTTCTGAATTGAAATGAAAAAAGAAGTGAAAACAGTGTCTATCTATTACATATTCGTTGTCTCATTTTTATTTTCGTATGTTATTTTGTTTCTCAAAATAATTGGTTACTAGCAACAAAATAACTATTAATAATCATTAAATTAATCTTGATTATTGCTCTCAATTGTTTTTATAAATTTGTCTTGATTATAAGGACAAAACTTAATTTATTCAAAATGTTGTAAATGGAAACATTATTGGTTGAAGATAGGGGTGAGCTTGGTACCATATCGGTACCGACCGGTTGGTACCGGTTTTTTTTGCTCCAAATCAAAAACCGAATACCGTACAATTTGTATCGGTTGGTACTGATTCGGTACCGGTACAGTGCGATTTCGGTTCGGTTTAGGTATTTTGGTGTGTATGGTACCAACCGGTACCGACCGATTGGTACCGGTTTTTTGTTGGCCCCAATTAAAAATTAAATACCGTACCATTTATAACGGTCGGTACCGGTTCGATTTTGGTATTCGGTTTTTTTGCTCATCCCTAGTTGTTGAAGACAATAAAAATGGGACGAAGACTAATTTTTGTCCCCCAAAAAGTTTCCATTATAGATATTGGTCGAAGTTACAAAGTAATAAAACCTAAAAGGGATGTATATATGTAATCAATTAAGGTATGATATTCGTAGTGTATATCTAATTTGTGTGACATTGCTTGTAAGAATAACACTTACCACCTTGCATAAATGACACGCAAGTAAAAGTACCATAAATTATTATTTATTATATATACAATATAAATTAAAGACTTTTGCTAACGTATCTCACGTAGCACACATTAAGGTGCATTTAATAAAGTCGAAATTCCTTTAATATTAATATTTACATTTTATACACATTAGTTCAATCTAATATATTTCTTTTTATGCATATATTAATTATAGGTTATGTTATTTAAGGAAATTACAGGTTCATTAAATGCACTTTAACGCGTGTCACATACATTAACAAAACCCTATATTAAAATAGCAAGTTTCTTACACACAACGTAAATCCGAATAATTAACTATACACTATGAACGCCGTACCTTAACCGATTGCATTTTGAATTACTTATCCCAACCCAAAATGTTAATTGTACTTGAGCTTTTAAAACATCGATGTTTTAGCAATTAAGAAAGCATATGATAATTCATAATTCCCAGAGCAGGGGTGTATTAGCACTAACCATAAAGATCATAGGGCAAAAGTGGAAAAGATAATAACTTGATGGACCAAATATGGAATTACTAACTCACTGTCTCGCTCGAATTAGGAAAGGGCGGGTGAACCGGAAATAAATTAAAGAAAAAAAATAGGGCAAGGCAAACTATATAAGCTGGTGCTTTCAGTAAAATTCATCGAGTGTTGTATATTAGGGTTCGATCCTATTCGATTCGATTTGAATCATGCTTACCAAACTCATTCCGGAACGCTCACTCTGATCTCAATTGCGTAATCGCACAGATATTTGGTACCGGTAATTAAACTCACTAAACTATACCGTAATACATTTATGCGCAGATTACACATGTTATATCTTCAATTCTAGATTGATCGTAAATGATATTTGAGTGAAATATACGAAAGATGTATTTTATATTGTTCGGTTTCTTGCTTATGATGTCTGCTCTAATGCACAACATCGTATACTAGTAGTAATTTTAATATTGCCGAGAAAGATATAGATATAGTCATATAGATGATATATATACATACATAATCTTTGTAGGAAAGGTATTAGGAAGTCCGAAATGGGCGTGCGTAAACAGAAGTGGACATCTGAAGAGGAGGCTGCTCTGAGAGCTGGAATTGCAAAACATGGAATGGGAAAATGGAGCACAATTATTAGAGACTCGGAGTTTGCATCCGTTTTGCATCTACGCTCCAATGTGGACCTTAAGGTTCCAAAGAGTTTTACATATTTGTAGATAAACTGGATACGGTGCAAGAACATGACAGTTTGTTAATGTTGTGTATTTCTATTATTTCTGGAGCAGGATAAGTGGAGGAATATAAACTTTCAAAGGAGTAGGACTGTGGATCCAAAAACTGAGCCGAGTAATGAGCTTGAAATTGTTTCTTTTGATCCTAAAGAAGAATATGACATGAATATTAGTACTAGTCTTGTTCCTAAGACAATACTACCTGCACCATTGCTGTTGGAAAATGGTAGTTCTAAGATGCCAATGCCAAGGTCATATCAACTCCTTGTTTCTTTATTATGTGTTGTATATTTTCAGTTTTGTTGCTTGTCTTGTTTTAATTTACACTGCCGGTTGTTGCTAGTTAGATGATTATGAAAAGAAGCAAATTTAGATCTTCTTAAGAATATGTTTCTTATAAGTCTATGTTTGTTAATGAGTCCTTTAAATATTACTAAAGTTGCTTTTCTATGTGTCGGACAACATGGTGTGGTTCCCTCATTATAAATCCTATAAATGCAGGTTGGATAGCCTGATAGTGGATACCGTAGCTATCTTGAAGGAGCCACATGGTTCTACCCCTGGTGCAATTGCTAACTACATTGAGGTATTTCTGTTTGTTTATAGTATGTATGTTTATGTAAATGCTAATTATCAGAATCTCAAGCAGCTTACATCTCTTTCTTCTTACTATTCCTTTTAGAAATTATTGTAATTTCATCAATTATTACAGGACAATTATTCAACACCTCCCAATCTTGATAAACTGTTGAAAGCGGAGTTGCAGGCCTTGCTAGAGTGTGGAAAATTGAACAAGGTAACTGACTGTGTTCTAGTTGGGAACATCATTTTATATGAAGAAAATCTGTCATTATGTTTGCTTGTACTTTGAATGATATTCTTTCTTTGATCGAACAGGTGAGACATCGGTACAGGATCACACAAAGTTTTGCATATAGGGGTTTAGAAAAGAATCCACCCCTACTTCTTTTAGAAGCAAAGCAGGAGTATTGTCCGAGTGCTACCAAGATTCCTACAAAAGCAGAAATCGATAAAGAGTTGGAGAAGATGTTGAGCATGACTCCACAGCAGGCTGCTGCAATAGCTATGACAGCAGTTGCAGAAGCAGAATCTGCTATAAAAGAAGCTGAAAAGGCAGCAATGGAAGCAGAGGCAGCAGAAGCTGATGCAGAGTTAGCAAAAATATTTGCTGCCACTGCAATGCGCAAACTAAAGCAAGTTCTGTGCACATGGTAAAATATTTTGTATATATACCTCTTAAGGTTTTATTGCATTCCCTCTTTGTTATTCATTTGATTATTTAAAATCAGATCGTGCCGAATCTTTGGGATATGATACGACAATGTTACAGTAGCTTACAATAACTTCAAATTGGTCACTCGACTGGTAGCAGCATTGAACAAGTCAAGATGATAATCATAAAAAGCTGCTCATTTGTGTGTTTTTTTTCTTTTTTTCCTGTGGAGTTCCATTATACAACTTGACAGTAAACTTGTTGCTCCCATGCAGACTATGATGATGGTGAAGAAGGGTTTATGGCAAGATTTACAGCAGACTCATGTTAACAACTTGACAGTAAACTTGTTGCTCCTATCCAGTGCTCTAAATAATGTTTAGTCATGAAACAGTCTTCTTCTTGAGGTATAAATTGAGATTTTAAGTAGATAAAAAGAAATACACACGATACTTGTGCTCATTTTATGTTGGGAACAAGTTTGATGCTCTTGAGATGTGAAATAGTTGCATTTGGGCTTGGGTATATTTCATTTTCTTGGTCTCCAGATAAGGTTAACTTCTTTTTTCCATCATCAAAACGTTGTTCTGTTAAAAGGTGTTAACTTTTGCTCTAAGATGCCGAAGCTCGAATTGCAATATAATGGTGCATTAGCAATCAGAACACCGGAAGCAACTGATTCAAATCTTGCATGTTCAATTAGGCTAAGTGAGGTGTTGTACTTTACTAGTTTCATAGAATTTATTACGACTTCATATGCTTTTTCATGAGGCTATAATAAATCTTTGCTACGCATTTTTTTTCATTAACGACAAAATATAAAAAGCAAAATGATAACAATTTACTGATTTAGTAAACAAGATTAAATGAAATTCAAACCCCTTAGTTAATTGTCCTCAATCATCTCATGCACATGTAATGCTCCTCCTCCAGTGTCCTATTTTCGAATTTCTTCTTGCAGAAGTCACAATCAAATTGGTTTCCATGAACTAGCCCACACCACCGGTGAACCCTTATACATCAAACACATGCTCTGGCCACTGTTTCTGCTGGAACCATCGACCACCCTTCTTTACACCTCCTCGCCAACACCCTCACATCATCACAACCTTGTTCACTACACAAAACACCCCTAAACCCACTCACACACAACATACTCAACCACAGTATGTTCTGCCTCTCCACAGAGTTTTCTGGTGAGCATGCCACCAACGCCATCACCGGCCGGCCGGCCTCCCTCTTAAACATCAACTTTCTAGTACTCATTCTCGAAAAACACTCATCGAGAGCCTCAAAGTAAACCTTAAACTATCTCAAACACTCTTCAAACCCTCTAGATAACTCATATAGTCATATCCATCAACTCTTTACCTTCAAATCAGCTTCTTCTCTGACAATCGGTACAATTATAGGGGTTGGACTTTGATATAACGAGATTAAATCATCCCTATAATGATAATTAACATAATGTAACGGGTTGTTGAACTGTTGAAGTTAATACCAAGAGCTTCATCAGATTTTATAGCTAATCGGCAAATAAGTAATAACGAGAAGTAGGTGAGGTGTTTTATTTGTACATGTTGGCATGTGGCAATGATTTGGTTGTAATCGGCGAGGGGAACAGTAGTGTAAAAGACTCCTCCCAACCCTAAAACAAACTGACTGAAACTGACAGAGCCACCTCAGTGCCACCTCACCAACATGTCAGTTTTTTCAAAAACTACTGAAACTGACTGACCACTATCATCTCTGCTCCGTCACTTTAATTTTTGAGCCCTGAATTTACCAATTTACCTTTCATTTTACACACACAAAAGGAAAAAGAAAAAAGAAAAAAAAAACCGACGGGACTTCGGTTTACCAAAGCTCAAAACCGACGGAGGCAACCGACAAGGTGGTGTCATCCCCGTCGGTTCGTCACTCTTCGTCAGTTTCAAACCGAAGCAAACTGACTGTGCGTTGGGAAGAGTCTAAGTGTTGCATGTATGTAGGTGAGGTGCTTACGTCTATTTGTTCAAAAGAATAATATAAAGGTGCTTGTGTTTGTTTGTTCCAAGAAAGAATGGTGCTTGTGTATATCATGTCCCTTTCCTTTCTCCATTCCGCCTCCTTCTTTGCTTTGTTCCAGTAGAGTTAGATTTAGTGATCTATTGGGTTATTTGTACTGGACTTGGGTCACCATTCTGTGCTGATTGAAATAAATAGAAATAGGAATGCATGTTAACGAGTTTTATTATCATAGCTTGACTTGATTGATGTTTTTTGATGAAACTAGTTTATTGACCCACGGTTAAGCAGATTAGACATGAAATTTTTTGATATGAAGTCGTGCATCTAATGAAACAGCTTGATTGGTGTTTCTTAATAAATTATGGGGATGGAAAGAAGCACATATCCACTTAGAGCAATACGTACACAAAACAAGATCGTTTGAAAGCACTCTCTTCTTAGAAAGGACAAGAGATAAACTTGCCAAACTAACATCATTTTCTTTCACAAACTAACAGCTGATCACCATACATTTAACATTACAAATATTCTTGCAAATCCTAAACAATACCAGAGCTTCTTTATTCCAGCTATAGCTAAAAACAAATAACACACAATAAATATATATCAACATATTAGTTGATTGATATACGATTTACATTGATGAGCCAAACCTAAATCGGGAAACGACTAATTTCCTCGAGTTTTCACATTGCAGCAACTTGTAGTGTAATATGTAGTCCATTCACCCTGAATGTGCATGTCCTAGACACTAAGCCTGTAGATACCCTTTGGCTTCAAGATAAGATATCACTTTCTCTGCCATAGCCTCGGGTGGAGGACATACTTCTCCCTCCTGCTGTAATACAATCTGTACAAAAGTAGTTCCGTTTACATTAGAACCAAATGTAAATGGTTGTTGGCCCACCGACTCATCTCATCAGTATACATATCTTCTCAATAACTTTTTAAAAATTGAAGATAAGTACAGACATGTCAAATGTGTAATCGATCAAATACTAGGCAAGACTTTGAAATCGAGACAAATATAGAACAACAATCGGATGTACTGAGCAGCATTCATTTATTCAATTTGAACGGTAGTAAACATTTACTCTTCTGCAATCAAAGATACCGCTGACATTTATTTAGGTCCACAAGTTATCTTGGTTTTGTTTTATCAAAGGGTATTGTAGTTATTTAGTTATTAGTCTAAAGACCTTATTACATGTGAGTTAAAGTAAAAAATTGCACTTTTTAACCAAAGCATATAATATTAAAAGTGGAATACCTCAGAATTTAGTGGTGCCTCATATGGGTCATCGATCCCGGTAAAACCTGTGAAGATGATAATGTAGAGTTTAGACCACAAATTCAAACGAACAATCAGACAAACTAATATAGAAGAAAACAACGCCCTAATCACTAGATCACTAATCACCCATAAAAGAAGCATTCAAATCCAAGCCTTGTGATGCATTTTAGAGTCTAAAATGTATGATGACCAAGTTATCAGATGTGAAAGCACATGCTTCTTCCCAGGGCCCTAGATCATATATCTGACGTGTCCGTAATGGGAACAAGGCCCATCATTCATAAGTCATAAATGCAGTTAGTTTTAAATTGTACCTTTAATCTTTCCAGCCCGTGCTAGCTTGTATAAGCCTTTTGAATCCCGGGCCTCACATACACATAGAGGGATATCCATGAATACCTATTAATTAGTACCGAATCTTATGAGCCATATGGCAAGCAACGAGTTTTACTAAGCAGGATAACTACAAAACCCGAACCTCAATAAAGTCTCCATCTGGTAGTATGGATCGACAAGCATCACGGTCTTTTCTGTAGGGAGATATTGCACTAGCTATGCAAATCACTCCAGCATCAGCAAACAGCTTAGCCACCTCGCCTAAGAAACAATAGAATGTTAACACTATTAGAATATATGTACCACATTAAAAAAGCTATATTGAGGAGAAAAAACCATTTTTTTAAGAGCAAAGTTTTATAACACCACCAAATATATACAAGAAGTATACAAGAACCTGAAGACTAAACAGAAATGCTTAAGCCATGAACAAGCCAAAGGCTAGAAGCTAGAAAACAAACGCGAACAAAAGAAAACACGAAACAAATGAAATGGCATCCAAAAAATACACAGGAGAAAAAACCATTGATTTATCCGGAAAAAAGAACCCACCAATTCTTCTTATATTCTCTGCACGATCTTCAGCTTTAAAAGTAAGATCACAGTTAAGACCATGTCTAACATTATCCCCATCAAGGACGTATGTCAGCTTTCCTCGACCATGTAGCGCTCGAGTTAATGCACAAGCCACAGTGCTCTTTCCTAAATCAAATAATCACACATTTAAACATTTCAATACTCCCACTAATTCGAAATCAGAAACTCATCGTGTTAAATTAGTTAGCTAACCGGCTAACTGCATATGAATGAAGATTATTGTGCTAAATTAACTTGCTGATCCCCAATGATAATGACTTAATTAGTAATACAAATGATGCTAATCTGTAAACTAACCTGAACCACTGAGGCCAGTAATCCAAATAACACAACCTTTTTGTTGCAGCAATTCCTGTCTATCAATTTTCTCAACTGAGCATTTATGCCAAACTATGTTCCTGCATTCCTTTCCGTTAATCGCGGTTTCGTGTGAATTCGAACCTACATACATTTCGAATCTAAATACTTTATATAATATTCAAATTAAGAAAATGGAACAAAAGCAGATATAACGACTTTTTACCATTCAAATCATCATCGGAATCATTCGTAACTGCACGTCCATTTGGTTTGACTTCAACATCAACTTTATGTGACGGCATTCTGGAAGATTCCATTGCTTTGATTGGCGCCAAATTCTTCAAAGCTGACGTCATATTCCGTCGACAACCGATTGACGTCGGCTTGAAATTTGCAAACCCTAGATGTGTCGGTGGATGGTCAACAGAGTCAAACCCCGGCGAAGAAGTAAAAAGTGATGATGTAATTTTGGGAGCTGCAGTCATTGCGTAGATTAGATTAGGGCGCGAATGAAAACATAAAAAAGAAGTAAAAATCAAATGTTGTGAAAGAAATGCAACATGAATTATATGATTATATGCTTAAAATGAATATTCGAATTATGAATTTATAATTTTGTTGTGGCTAGAAAACAGGGGAAAGATGGATGGTATAGGTTTTAATATTATTGAAACGTGATTAATTAATAATGTTATTGATATTGATTGATTTTGGGTATGTTTGGATGATGGGATTACGGGTTTGAGCTTCTATTTTTAATAATTCTCAGTCACAAGTCTTGTTTGACAGCGTAAAAAATGGGTCTTCTTGAAGTGGCTTTTGAATAGAAGCTCAAGCCCAGCTCCAGCCTCAAGTTTCAGCCTCAGCTTCGGCCTTCAACCTCCACCTCCAGTCCGTTGTTGCCAAACACACCCTTTAAATTAAACAAAAATTAGATGGAGTGGTTATTGGTGTCAGGATTTGTTACAAGAGGTCTCGGTTTCAAACTTTAGTAGCGATACATTATAAAGTGGTTAGTAAGAAAGTTGAAAATGGTGCCAGTATACCTGTGCAGGTCATATGTAAATATATTCGTCTTTTCAAACTGGGGGAAGAAAAAAACTTTATCAATTAATATATCATTTATTGATGATTTGAAATTCAATCGATGGCTTTAATTTATTTGAAAAGCCATCACGAAAGGATCCATCAAGGATCTTTTTCGTGTTCAATTAATTAATGGGAAATGGTTACAGCTCGAAAGCTCCATCTACGATGCAAACTATCTTAATAGACACGATGATCATGAGTTTTTTGTTGTTAACTTGTAATTATTTAATCTCTTTTTTCCCCTAACCAACCAGTTATTGACTTATTGTATTCTAAATATTATTATCATAAAATTAGGATTATTATATTAATGTCATGATTTGTGCAAATTGATTCAACGTTCCAGATTGGTATACAAAACCTTAAAACTAAATGGAGTTGATAAATACAACAAAAAAATATTCTTACATTACAGAGTACAACAGTTGTTGAATATAGTACAAGTATATTATAGCATAATATTGATGTCTGAATCATTTATTTTGTTGTATTTATCAGCTCCTAAAAACTAATCCACATGTATGTTATTCGCTATGACAACTGGACATGACACGTACTATTGAAGTTGTAAATTGCAACCACGTGAATGGACAGAGCTACGTTGAAAGTACGGGTAGCATTCGTTATACAAAGTGTTAATTTCTTATTAAAAAAAATGCATTCTTTATTTGTGCTAACTAGCTAAGGATTCACACAAATTGAAATATCGGTATTACATGTCACTTTAAATCCAAATGAGCCTACGTCTTTAATTTGTAATTTGTAATATATATATAATATATATGGCTTATTTCATTTGATAGATAACATTTGATAGATGATGATGATGATGATGATGATGATGATGATGATGATGATGATGATGATGATGATGATGATGATGATGATGATGATGATGATGATGATGATGATGATGATGATGATGATGATGATGATGATGATGATGATGATTGAGAGTCCCTGAATCACTATTGATTAGTGAATCTGAATCACAATAAGTAAAGTTTAATTGTAGAAGGGGAAGTTGTATACAATTAAAAACTTTTCCCGATTTTAACTAAGTTATTTATTCAAGTTTTAATTGTAATCAGATGAACGTATAGAAACATAGTATCACAAACACAAAGTTGAAATAAACCAATAAGTAATAGTAGCTGAATTGTGAATCTTATTGATCATAAAATTCACTAAGTGTTGATTGCGGAATGGAATAGCCAAAGCTAAACCAAATCAAACACTGAAGCTAATCTATTACAATATGAGATGAACAGTAGTGGATAAACAAGCTAACTGTTCACTCATTGGTCGCTAATACGTGCTTAGACAAACTACTCGCTGGACACACAAGTGATTAACACGTACAAACGACAAGTTTTGAAGTACACAGTACCTTTACTATATATAGCCTAAATATGTCGTAAATATCGGATCTGGAATGACACGCGTCGTTGTTTGATAGGCTTGAATGCCCTGAAAATGCGGCTAGCACACATTCTGTGGGTCTCGGTGCTGTTACCGGGAATATCTCTTTTCTCTTTTATCCAATTAGGTGTTGCCACGTCATTTCCATTATATTTAAAGTACGAGGAAACATTTGCTAACGTATTAGTGATGCGCGACCGGTACTTGTGTATAAACTTTTATTCAACAAGTAAGTCATTGGAGATATAATAAATCTCCTCACTAACTGCGAGCTAACGTGCTCTTGTAGAGTGACTTGATTAATTAATCTTCAGCAAATTTCTTTTATTAGGGCAGTGACTTTTGCCTTTTATTCTTTTGTAGATGTAGAACTCTCGCTGTAAATACCTTGAGCAGCGACACACAGAGTTGAGTTCTAATCTTCTTTAACATATTAGTTTCCTTAAGTGGAATGAACAGTGAATAGCGAGTACTAACTTCAGCAACAACAACTTTGACTTAATCATTTCCATCATCGAGTATCTTTATTGAGTTGGTCAACGACTAGTGACTCAACAATAACAATAATAACAAGAGTAAATTATACTAATTTTCCCTGGGATTTGCACTAAGGCCATTCCCAACGCTATGCATCGGTTTCAGTCGCTTGGGACCGACGAGGCCGACAAGGATGGGACGAATTCGTCGGTTGCTCATCGGTTGCCTCCATCAGTTGTGAACTTCGGATAAGCGAAGTTTCATCGGTTTTTTTTCCTTTTTTTTATTTTGTGTGTATAAAATGAAATGTAAATTGGTAAATGCGGGACCCAAAATTTAAAGTGACAGAGCAGGGATGGGAGTGGTCAGTCAGTTTTAGTCGGTTTCGGTCAGTATTCTGTAAAAGCTGATGTGGTGCTGACGTGGCTCCGTCAGTTTCAGTCAGTTGGTTTTTGGGTTGGGAGTGGCCTAAATTACACCGATAATCTTTATCTTTTGGAAATTACATCGATCATCCATGAATGATACCAAAATGCACGACGGCAGTCCCTCCCATTAACAACGGTTAAAAAATGCATTGAAGACCTACCTATAACATGGTATCAGAGCTAATATGTAGACTATAGAAAAAATAATCAATATCCTCCGGTCACCGACCGATGAGCCGGAGGGATCATGTTTAATGAGTTTATTTTTTGTCACATCTCATATTAATCATCGTTGTCTCTACTTATTAATATTTCTTTGCTGCTGTCTTGAAAATTACTTGGCTTCTCCAAATTCTATCGTTCAAAATCTTCAACTACAATATATTAATATCTTCCAAAGTCACTCACCACAGCCATTTGTTTTTTTTTTTAATTTCTTTTACTATTTTTGTTTTGTTTATATTTTTCTTTTTATATCATAAACCCTAACCGTCAATGTTGATTTAGTCATTAACTAACTAATATTGTCTCATTTATATAACCTTTTGTTTTAACACCGCAGATCATTGTTGTCTTTGAAAGTAGTTGATCGGAAGTCGCTCTTACTTACAAGCCACGACGTGAAAGAAAAAAAAACGTTACGAAAGGAGGGAATCGTCAAGCAGTATATAACTTTACCGTCGAATACAATCTTATCTCTGTGTCAACAACAAAATGGAAGATACAAACAAAATCAAAAGGAGACGAAAAGAAAGAAGAAATAATCAACATTTGCTACAGTTTGTTCGTGCGAAATCCTCTCGTTCAAACTGCAGGGAGTATTAGAGGATATATTTGATTAGGCCCATTTCCGTATATGGGTTTAAGGCCTGTTAGAGTTTCCTTTATGTTTCCTGTAATGTCTATATAATGTGGCTCAATAATATATCATACGCTACGGGTTTCATTTTATAATATGATATCAGAGCGGGTCTGATCCTCAGACCTAGCCAATTGCTGAGCCGCCTCCTTCTATGGCTAGCCACCGCCATCCTAACCCCGTCAACTTCTATCATTCCTTGCAACTATCTTTATCTTCATCTCTTTCATGCTTTAATTTCTGGGCAAACCCTAGACGTCATTTATGTATCTATTCTTCTGTGGTATCTTGCCACTGTTTTTTTCCCCTTCTCATAATCTTTCCTATCAAAACCTCTATTCTCCTTTTTATTTTCATTCTGGTCACTGTCGATTGACTATTACTCCCTCCGTCCCATTTGAAATGTCCACATTACTATTTTGAGATGTCCTATTATAAGTGTCCACTTTGATATTTAACCAATCAAAAAAGACTTTAGTGGGTGGGTTTTATATTTGATTGGTGAAAAGCAGGGGCGGAGGCAGGGGGCATGGAGCAGCTGCCCCCCAAGAATTCTCAAATCATGTAAAAAAGATTTTTTTAAGGGTATTTGCGATATTTCATAAGTTTTGCCTCTCAAAAACATGAACAAATAATTATAAAAAAAGATTGTCCCTTTACTTCTAAATCCTAACTCCGTCCCTGATGAAAAGTGTAGTTAGTGGCGAATCTAAAAACTACATGCAAAGTTAAAATGGATATTTGTAATAGGACGGAGGGAGTATAATATATATGATGTTCGCTTTATTTATTTTCCCTTCATAATCTATTTTGTCTACCACTCTAGATCTTCACGTGAATTATTAATCTGTTTTCTACCTTCCTTGGCTATGCATCCCCACACACAAAAAGAATCTAGATCTCTTTCTGTCAAGTTTTCATTCCTTTATGGTGAACAAATAAATAAATCATCCGTATGGACCGTATCTCTAGTTATATTTCAGATATTCTCTTCTTTTAGCACAATCACCTCTACTTTCTTTCCAATTTTAATTCTCCTAAAATCTTTTTTTTACATCCTTTCTCTTTTGATCTAACTCATTCTTTCTATTTAGTTCTTGATTCTCTCAAAAATCCAATGCTACAACATGAAGAATTTGAAGACTTCTATTTGCTTGCTACAAGACGTTTCATCAACAACTTAGTTTTAGTTTTAAATTTAGTTTTTGCATCTCCAATCTCGAGCTTTCACGAATTCGCAGCTCGAACTACAGGTGGCGATGAGTATTAGATAGTAAATTTAGAATATATGGCCCAAGCCCGATTCTAGGCTTAGGGTCCGTCCACTAGGGTTTATATATGTTTGAGTAAATTATACTGATCATCCTTGTGCTTTGCACGAAATTACACCGGTAGTTCTTATCTCTTGGAAATTACATCAATCATCCCTGAATAATATCAAAATGCATAGTGGTAGTCCTTCCCACTAATAACGGTTAAAAAATTTCGTTAAGTGTACATGACTCGCACATGAGGATGCATAAGTAATAATTTAGCCTACTACTCGCATATGTTATATGTGTACTCTATTTATAGTGCTCAATAATACGTCCTGCTCACGGAGTTTCATTTGTTAATAAAGTGTACACGACAAGGGCTTTAATCGTATATTTAATTGCTATATAGAAAGGGAAACATGAAGCCTTATAAGTTGTTAAATCAAATAATGAAAGAAATATTCATCAAAAGTCAGATATATTATCTATCTATATCTATATCTATATTCATATCCATATATAATATGAGATAGCATACTATATACGTATATTTCTCAAGTTTGATAATTGATTTTATACCCTCAAGGATAGTTCACCTTGCTGGTGCCAAAACCCTTTCTTTTGCTTGGAAACCAAAGTCTTCAACTCCATCTTTCTTGAGATTATATGGTTGGTGAGATGGAGAAAGTATGGGACCAACTTGTAATTAATTAGTCTCTTTTTTTTTCCTCCTATGATTAAGCAATTATTGACTAAATATCATTTAAATATCATTAATATTATTATAATTATAATTGAAGTCATTGTATTAATGTTTTGATTTGTGCAGTTTTTTTTAAAGACAGTTGTGGAATTACTGACGGACCATTTTGGTCCACCCGATCATCTCCGCACGCGGTTACTCCCCTGAAATCGAGTAACCGCCCACGAGTTCGTAGCCAAGGCGACGCCCTAAAAGGGTTGCTCTTCCACGTCTTGGATGGGTATAGCGTCGCAGGAGTCCCCTTCATAACAAGGCTCGAATTCATCACCTCCAGGAAGAAACCATATGGAAAACTCCCTGACCATTGGACCAAGACCCCAATAGAATTTAAGATGTCCCCTCCTGGGTTTGAACCCATGATCTCTTGGATAAAATCCAAGTACTCAACCAACTGAGTAGAAGGCGGGGGACTTTGATTTTGTGCAGTTTGATTCACTTTTCCAATTTGGTATACAAAACCTTAAAGCTAATAAACATATTCACGGTGACAACCGGATATGACACTATTCGAGTTTTAAATTGAGATCCTACGTCTTACCATGATTCACTTCATTTCATACTAGCACATTGCCCGCACAAAAGCAACATATTAAACTTTGAACTATAGATTCTTGATTTATGATGTTTGACATGGAACAAATGTTTAACGGACTGCTCAATTTGTATATTATACGTATTTTTATGTTTTATATTATTAATGGATGATGGATCACTTTTTATGTGATACTAAATAAATCTATGGTCAAAATAGTCATTTTCTTGGTTTTGATTGAATATTAATATCAATGGCTTAACTACATATTATAAGTACGTAGTATATTAGACTTATGATAATTTGTGAATAAGCAGTGATCATCTGATTAATTAACATATACGATTTTTAATTAGTGATTATGTATGTATATGATTTAAGTTATAGTTATTAAGGAGTTATTATGTTGCTAAAATAGTCTATTTTTTCACATTTTGAAGCCAACCTTAGGGTAGTTTTGATATTTCGCACATCCCCTTTATAAGTCTAAGCCAGAAGGGTCAAACCCTTTAAAAAGGTTATAGATATAGATAATGAAAATAGTTACATAATAATATAATAAATTATAAGGGTAGGATGCAGATAAGAAGGTCTTATATGAAGGGAAGAAGGATAAAACCTATTTAATAGCATTGTAGAACAAAAGTGTAAAAGTTAAAATGCACTGATATTAAAATGTAATGAAATTTATAGGTATAAAATACAGTATTATTAAAATGCAGTGTTATTAAAATACATTATCTATCGTAAATTACAAAATTTCTCTTAAAATGCAGAAAAACTCTTCTCCGCCTCTTCAAACGAGGGCATGACTCCACCTCATAATAAAACATTGTTTTGCTTATTAAATGATGTTATCTAAAAAAGTTTAAGTTTATCAATAAAATATTAAGTCGATTTGCATTATCAAACAAGATTATTCACAAAATTAAATACTCAGATAGTAAATTTTTTATTATATTATTATTATTATCATTATTATGATTACTTTTTTCATTTTTGCAAATTATATATATATATATATATATATATATATATATATATATATATATATATATATATATATACGTTATACATAACGAAATGTATTAATGTTGCTAGTTGCTATATGTGGTCCTTCCTATTTCCTTTGTCAACATTAATGCCTATGGTACACTTCTGGGTTTAACTATTACAATACTACCCGTATAATGCGGCGGTGAAAAAAATAATCTTGTGATGATGTTTATTCATGGACGTGAAAGTTTTAATTAAAATTTGAAAGTTATAGTATTATACAATTTACTAAGGTATGATTTGAATGATATCACACCCCAAGACGCGCACACACACACAAAACCCTTTAATATATGAGGTTGAGTTTGGTTTATGGTTTGGGTCAACGGGCGACTCATGAACCTTTTATTTTTATAAAAAAATAACACTAAAACCTATCAACCTCTTTGTCATATTAGTTAAATTTGACATGTTAGCCCATTCACTATAGTTCAAGTTTAGGTTGAGATTTTGAACCTCAAATTTGAACCCGTTAACTCAAAAACGTCAACCATTTCAATTTATTGGCCATATTTTATGTGTTAAGTTGGGGTTAACGGGTTAAGCCACACACTCGAAAATTATTTTTTCCACAAATTACAATTTGTTAGTTTATCATCTTGTTTTATGGAAATGGATTATGTGGGTCTTTTGATGTTGGGTTATTTTAACCCATGTATCATATTAGTTTAGGTTGAATATTCTTGACCCGCAAATCTAAACCCCATAATCTGATTCGACTTTAATTAACACAAATTTCAGAACTTAACTTTCAAATTTAATAAAAAATGTAGAATAATAATTTCAATTATTTGTTTAAGATTATAAGTTTATAACCATTAATTAATTATATTTAAGTATCAAATGATGATGATAAGTGATATTATCGTCTTAATTATTTATATTCATAAATTAGTTTTTGCTAAATATATCATTTGAGTTATAATATTATTAGCAATGAATGTCAATATTAATTTTTTTAACTTTCAATGTAAGTATATTCAGCATAAATATTTGTAATCTATGTTATACTCCTTATAATATTTATGTAACTTTCATCACCATAGAAAAGACAAGTAAATATAGGGTTATATATTTTGTAACCGAAATTAATTATGAAATAATTTAATTTATAATAATAAATTGCATTTAATATATGTAAATCAAAATTAAAAGGGTAAAATAGTAATTTACTATTTCTCTTTTTAAGTCTTTGTCTCAAACCTTTTATATATTAGTATATACTAGCTTATTGCCCGCGCGATGCAGCGCGACAAAAAATATATGATATTAATATGTTTATCGAACATGTTTTCGTATAATCGAGAACATCGTACTTCGTAGTGAATCATGTTTTTATCATACACAATGACAATCTTTTCACAACTTGAAACTCGATACGAAACCATCAATGAAATACACTTGTTAGGGTTGGTATTTTTAACCCGTTAACCTGCTAAGTCATATGTTTAACTTTTCTAGTCGGGTTATGTTAAGTTCGGGTTAATGGTCCTACACGTCATCCCGGGGAAGAAACTAACTTTATTTTATTAATATATATATAAATTCTAACCCATCGTCCCCTGAAACCAATCCATCATTATATTATGTATGTTACATAATTTAAAGAAGTAAATAATTATGAAGTTATGTATTTTGTAACTAAAACTAATCATGATGTATTAGTTTTTAGTTAATTTTATTTGTCCTAAAATTAATGATGGTTGAATAATAAGTAAAATTAATGATAGTCTTTTTAAGGTAATTTTAAGATTTTTATTAAATCTATTATTAAGTAGTATAGATATAGATATACTACATGCATTAGATGTTGAATTTACTAAAATGGTATATTACTATTAAGACCACTATGTGATAAAAGTCTTTTCTATTGTAGTAATAGATTATTTTTAAGACTTGATAAAAGAAAAGGTTATTATAAGACTATCATTAGAATTATTTAAATTGACTTAAGTGATATATAACATACTTACCAATATATTTTTATAAGTTTAAAATTTGCATCAAAACTTCTTATATATTAGCATAGAAGACAGAAGATGGTTATAACTTCTAAAACTATTTGAGTTCACTTGTATTTAGATTTAGATCAAAACATCAAAATACACACTTCATTGTCCATTAATATGCATAACTACATCAGTTATATAAAAGATAATTAATAATTAACATATATTGTAACGGAAATTAGTTATTATATATAACTTAATAATAAATTGCATTGAATTCATGTGTTAAAGTTGAATGAGAGTTAAAAGGATAAAATAGTAATTTATTATTTCTCTCTTTTAAGACTTTTGCTCAAACACTTTATATATTATATATAGATATAATTTCTACATAGGAAGGGAATCATGAAGCCTAGCTTGGGTGTTAAATCAAATAATGAAAGAAATGAACATCAATAAGTCAATTTATTATCTACCTATACCCATATACGGAGTATATAATTTTAGATTAGATAGCATACTTATTCCCCTAACACTAGTGCCTATGGCACCATGTTTGCGCCAAAGATAGACATTTGGCAAGACATTACAGGTACCATCAAGTATTTAGCTCTATTTTTTATTTTATTTTTAATTTCGTGGTTCAATCGACGGGTTGGGACGAAGGATGTATAGTATATAATAAATTTAACATTGGTAAATGTAGTGCCATAAAATTAAATTTCATGTCATGTTATCATAGATAGTGTTCAGTTTTTATTAATTTTTTTGAATATTTATTGACATGATACTGAGCCGACATTTTTTTTTCATGTCATAATATAAAAGTGTCTAATTTGAATAGTGTATGGTTTTAATTACTCCTACTATTATTTGACCGGTTTATTATGCGTTTGTAACTTTTAACGGATTTATTGTCATGTGACAATATCATCATATTCATACCAACACCCTTTATTTTTCATTCTATGATATATATATATATATATATATATATATATATATATATATATATATATATATATATTATATATATATATAGTAAGAAGATTAAAAAAGAAGAGATTTTTATGAGAGAAGAGGGAGAAGCAATATTAACCAATCATTTCAAAATCAATTTGAAGGGTATTATGGGTAACTTACTTTTAGTTAATTATTTAAATTAATCCATCATTCAAAATTAAAGACATGCGGCAGTTATTATGTTTTACCCAGTCCTCTTTTATATTCATCAAAATAGTACCAATTCTCTTTTTCATTCTATAGTGCGTACGTAATCCATATAATTGCAACGTCATGTAAGCAATTTTTTTTTATAAATTTGCTCTTTTACACGATTCACTTAACCTTTTGAATTTGTTTGTGCGTATTTATGAGCCATTGGTAGGTATATTACTTAGTTTTATCAACAACAACTAAACAAGAATCAATATATAGAGTGGAAAAGCATTTTTGTTTCATTAGGTTGATTCGTTTAAATTTTTTAGATTGATTCATTGAAGTAATATATTTGTTGCATTGATTCCAAAAAATTTATAACATTGATTCAATAATTTAGGTAACGTTGATTCAAGTAATTTGTAACATTGATTCACTAAGTTGACAACATTGATTCATTTATCATATAGCATTGAAAGAGAATATTATATGACAGTGATTCATATATTATATGACATTGATTCAAGTTTTATAATAGTATAACAATATAAAGTTAAAAAATAATAAATCATAAACAAATTATGTGAATTCGTGATACATAAAGAAGCAAGATACAGAGATAAGATATTAAAACTCCATTTTTTTAGTAACCGTCTTTGACTTTGATTAGGTAGGAACGGTTTTCATATATCAATTAATACACAATGGATTTTTACTAAATTAACCCCGTATGTATATTTAAAAGGCTTTTAAATTTATATAATAGTACATGATTGACACGTTTAATTTGAATCATTGATTAAAAATTTAAAAGGAATAGATCATTTCTCCCTCTTCTCCAACTAAAAATCATTCTCCATAGATCCTAATCCTATATATATATTGGAATGATCCAGAGGGAAGTGCATTTTTTGAAGAAAATGGGGAAGTGTTGATCTAACCATTGATCACATCTAATTAAATTAAGGTGCATCATATTATTGTGGTATGCACTTCATGGGAATTTAGTGACAGCATGAATATACCAATGAGAATACGCCACGTGTACAAAGAAAACTCATTTACCCCTGAAACAAATTATCTCACAAACGACAAGTCGAAAAATTATGAAAATTGCATCATTAAATTCATTTTTTTATCCTCTTCGATTTAAGATCACTCAAGACATATATTTGACAACTTTATTTTTTTATTTTTGATAGGTCTTACAAACTAATATGCATCAAAATGCATAATATTAATACTTGTGAACACAAATGTTAACGTACATCAATTTAAAAAAGTTTAATATAAACTTAAATTAAAATACATCACAGTACATGCTAATAATACTTATCCTCATGAGTGTTAACAAAACATCAATATACATCACATGAATGTAAACAAAACATCAGTATACATCACAACAATGTAAACCTAATTTAAAATGCATCAGAATACATACTATTATTACTCATCAATATGAATTTTAACAAATGTCAATACACATCACTTTGATATAACATGCATCAAAGTACTTAATATTAATACTAAAAAATATGAATGCTAATGTGTATAAATATACACCGTTATGATGTAAACCTAAGTTAACACGCATCTAAGTGCATATTATTGGTAATCGTGAGCATGAATTTTAACATACACCAATAGAATGTAAATATATGTTAATATGCATCCATTTGCATATTATTAATACACATTAAAACCAATGTTATCATACATTTAATATATGTAACTCTGATATAAAACTAAATTAACATGCATCGTAGTGCATACTATTATTAATCAACAAAAAATTTAAAATGCATAAATATACATCACAACAGTTAATACGAATCACATTGCATACTATTAGGACAAATTAAAATGAACTATAACAAAATATGAATATACACCACTAGGATGTAAGAACTAAATTACATGCACCACAATGCATACTATTAGTATACAGCGACATGTTAATATGCATTGAAGTAAGAATAAATTTGTATGCATCACAATGCATACTATCATCCAACCAAAAAACGAAAAAAAAAAAATTGTCGAAAATATGCATTGATGGATCTTAATCGAAGAGGAGAACACGCTGAGTTTTATGATGCAATTTTCATAATTTTTTGACTTGTCGTTTGTGAAATAATTTGTTTTGGGGTAAATTAGTAATTGAGTTTTGATTATTATAGAGGTGATCACATGGTTGCACCCCATACTAATTATCATAGAATTCGTATGATTAATGGTAGTGATTCACTTCCCCCTTCCCCCATTTTTTGCACTTCCCCCTAGATCACTACCCTATATATATATATTTTCGACGAATTTTTTTTTCCAATTTTTTGGTGGGATAATAGTATGCATTGTGATGCATCTTAACATATAGTATGCATTGTGATGCATCTTAACATAAGTTTCAGCTGATACAAAGTTTCTGCTGTCTTTATAGTTTCTGCTGTCTTCAGTATTAATAGTATGCACTGCGATGCATATTAACATTGTTTATAATGTAGTTGTGTATTTCGATACATGTTAACATACGAGTTGATGATTGATAATAGTATATATTGTGATGCATCTTAATATAATTTTAATTCGTATTGATGTATATTGATACATGTTAACATACAAGCTGATGAATACTAATAGTATGCAATACGATGCATGTTAACATTGATTTACAATGTAGTGATGTATTTAACAACCACTACAATCAGAACAAATCCCCATTATTTAGCTATATTTGACTCGGTGTAAATCAGCTTTCAAATTGATGTACGTTAACATTTGTCTTCACAAGTATTAATATTATGCATTTTGATGCATACTAATTTGTAAAACCTATCAAAAAACAAAAAAAAATAAAGTTGTCGAATATATGCCTTGAGTGATCTTAAATCGAAGAGGATAAAACGCTGAATTTTATGATGCAATTTTCATAATTTTTTGACTTTTCGTTTGTGAGATAATTTATTTTAGGGGGTAAATGGGTTTTCTTTGTACACGTGGCTTATTCTCATTGGTACTTCCATACTGTCACTAAATTCCCATGAAGTGCATACCACAATAATATGATGCACCTTAATTTGATTAGATGAAATGAATGGTTAGATCAACACTTCCTCCATTCCCTCAAAAAATGCACTTCCCTCTGGATCATTCCACTATATATATATATATATATATATATATATATATATATAGTGGGAGGATTCAGAGGGAAGTAGAAATATAGAGGGAAGGGGGGAAGTGGGTTTTGCACCGTCTGATCTGCTTCTATTAGGAATTCCAGCGCTGGCTCTCACTGCTTTCATATTACAAGGACAGGGGTACAGTAGTCATTCTACATTATATTTTTTTTATTTAATTACATATTTATTGTTATTAATTAAACACGGTGTCAAATATTTGTATTTCGAAATTCATACTTCGTAAACCCTTTTCTCTTTCAATTCATGTATCTCTCATTCACGATTTATCAATTCGTTCCTCTAATTTCAATTTTCTTCTGAATTTGTTACCCATATTGATTTAGTAATTGATATTTTGATAGTTACCAATTCATATTTTTCTTCAATTTCACCTTTTTATTCCGTTCTATGCATTCTGTGTTGGTTATAGATACAAATTAAAATTCTGATAATTTGTGTTCGTATTTAGGTTTTAATTAAGTGATATGTTCTGTTTTATATGTTTTAGCTATGTAATCATATGTATGCAACTATTATGATGAATTTAAGTTCCAATATTCTGTTATAATTGAATTAAGATGTTTCTCGTGAGCTGTTGTTAAATTTAATTTTTTGCTTTTGCAACTAATTTGTTCAACATGCTGATCTCAGAAAATTTTAATATTATCTATGATGAATCTTATCTATTGTAATAATTTTGTGTATTTATTTAATGGGTGGATGTTTAAAACTTATTTTTGTAGCTTTTGTAATGTCTTCCAGTTTCAATGTTCATTTGAATTTGAATTCATATGTTCCTTCTTCTAGTGGTAAGTTATTTTCTGAGACCAACAACTTCCTCATAGTATGATTTTACAATTACGGTTTCTAGTTTTGAATTCAACTTTGTGCCTTATGGCTTCAAGTTCATACAAGTAAACTAGTGGAGAAACCAAATAGATAAATGTGTAGATTCTAGAGAATGGTAAAAAAATACTACAATATTAATTTTAACGATTACCAGATAGAAATAATGTGGGCACTACCCAAAAGAGATGTAATGAAATTTGCAAAATCTTTCTTTCAGGATGCCCCATATTACTTGTGAGATTACCTATTCGACAACACGATTTCAAAAGAACATATAAATGAAAATTCCTTGACACGATTTATAGTGAATGTTAGTTATAAATGTTTTTCTTACAATGATTTCTGATGAATGTTAACTTTAGTCTTATTATCTTGGTTTTTCTTCCGTGTTTTATGTTGTAACTAGCCACTAAATTTTTAATATGATTTATGGTGAATATTAGATTATAAATGTTTTTCGTGTTAAAATGAGGGTTGGTTTTTGGCCCAACTCTAAATGGCCTACTCTTTTTTCGTCGCCACTTGACATATTTATTGGAATTGATAACCAAAAGTCCCATGGAGCAGAGGATTTGTGGATTCAAATGCATGTGAAAGGGTCTGAAACAGATCAAGACTGGAGCTTTTATGTGGACGGGGTAGTGTGCAGGCATAATGACAAAGGCGGGGTAGGAGGTTGCTTGAAGAATGATAAAGGAGTTATAGTCGGTCTTTTTTTAAAACCTATATCTACCATATCACTGTTAGAGGCTGAACTTGCAGCTATACTCGAGGCGACTTTACAGGTTGTTGGGAAGTCGAATCCTAACCTTGAGAAGCTGGAAATGAAGAGCGACTCTGAAGTGGGGGTGAAATGTGTAAGAGACAAATTTGTAGTCCCATGGCATGTGGAGGAAATTGTGAGAAAAAATAAGTTGGCAATGGGTGGATTAAGAGATGTAGAAGTCAGCCACATTAAAAGAGACCAAATTTTGCTTGTCAATGGTAATGGTGTTGGGTTTTCTATTCCCTAACTAGATTAATATGCACAGCGGAATTATAACAAAATTAATCTAACGCAATTAGGAAACTAAACCCTAAGGGATCTTAACTTGAATAAATAAAAGCAATAAAATAACCAAGATAAATAGGAAAATACTAACCTTTGAGAAAACGATTTCTCACGCGTAGATCACCTTGCAGAACCTTCTTGCTTTGGAGGCGAGTGCCCAAACCAGAACACCTCTAATGCTTCACACCCACGAACCAAGAGAAATTCCCAAACTCCTAGGGTCCCGACTCTAAGTCGTGTAAACTCTTACAAGGAGTAGGAATGAGAAAGAGAGAAAGAATTGAACTCTATTCAATTCTGGGATGATTCTGAAAGCTTAGGGATGCCCTATATTTATAGGAGAGGAGGAGGCCCATGGTTTCATTCCCTGGCCGATGTGGGACAGAATCCCAACCGGCGGTTGGACCTTCCAACCGGCGGTTGGACCCACATGTTCAACCGGTTTAACCCCTTTGACTCCAGCCGCCGGTTGAACCTTCCAACTGGCGGTTGGATCCTTGCTTCCAGAATCTTCTTTTCTTTCAGTTTCTAATTAATATTCAATTAATAAACTAATCACAATATTAATTCCAATTAATATTATCTCTCTATTTCTTTACTGTTCATTGAGGGCGACCCAAAAAGGACTCCACTTTTAATGATGTACTTACCAATTAGTTATGATATTGGACACTATTCCAACAGTCTCCCACTTGGACAATTCATCAACTATTATTGGTCTAAGCTTTTCCATTAACTAAGCAGAGAGTGCCATCCAACGCAACTGCCGAACTTTGATTCTTATCTTAGAGTTAGCCCTTTAGATAAGTGATCAACTATTCCTTTGTTCTACTGATATCGTATGAATCGAGACATGGATTTTAATCAATCTCAAGATTCATGATTAGTTTTTCTGATTTCCGATTACATTGACTTTATGAGACTATTGAACCATCAACTTAGTCTCGGCCAGACCTAGCACTTTAGAGTCAATCTTTAATCATCAGAGGGCCCAAGATATCGCTTTTCCCATTTAGGCAAAAAGGAACAAATAAATTTTGACTACATAGTACTAGTCAACTCATCATGTCATACCTAGCATACCCTTTATGACTGGTAGTTACGCACAGCGTTTGAATAGACTAAAGTATAACAGACTTGAAAAAACTAGAAACTCAATATATCTCCATTTTAAGAATAGAGGATATTATCATCTCAGAGTTACTCGTGATTTCAATCCATGAAGTAACTTCCATGAGTGCGGGTCTCTCCTATACTTAAATCTCCATTAAGTACCCACGAGTGTTGCAGCAATCTCCATGCCATGTCTAATCTCCATAGACAATCTACTAACACTTCATGACAGTCTTGATTCACCACTTACTTCCAGGAGTGTGAACGACTGAGGAGGTTTAAGTAAAAACTGTTTTACTTGGGAAGTGGTGTCTAAACATGCAAAACAGAAACACAATGACAAACAATAGTAAATGGCAGAACTTCTTCCAATAAATAAATCTCCATTATGTAATCACCAAGTCTATAACAATTTATCATTGTTTACAATGTTTCAAAATTAAACTAACAACTAAAACTTTACATTATCTCTTAAGCCTATGCTCCTAGCATGCTCATCATGTTTGGATTTTCCAAGTGGCTTTGTGAACGGATCAGCCGGATTATCCTCTGATCTTATACTCTTCACAATCATGTGTCCTTCTTCTACTTTCCTTCGAACAAAATGGTATTTTCTCTCAATGTGCTTTGACTTTCCGTGATCCTTGGGTTCTCTACTCAAGGCGACCGCACTTTCGTTATCACAGAATATTTCAATAGGGTCTTGAACCGTTGGAACAACTCCAAGATCTCCAATAAAATTCTTAATCCAGATGGCTTCCTTTGAAGCCTCGCAAGCCGCTATGTACTCAGACTCGCACGTTGAGTCTGCCACCGTATCTTGCTTGGAACTTTTCCATGTCACCACTCCCCCATTCAGTAAGTATACCCAACCAGACTGTGAACGGCTATCATCTCTATCTGTTTGGAAACTTGCATCACTATAACCCGTTACTCTAAGTTCCTCTTCTCCACCATAAACTAAGAACCTGTCTTTAGTATTTCTCAAATACTTAAGAATATTCTTTACAGTTGTCCAATGACCTTCACCAGGATTCTGCTGATGTCGACTCACTAAGCTCAAAGCAAATGAGACATCAGGCCTTGTACACGTCATGGCATACATGATCGATCCTATAGCTGAAGCATATGGGACTAGACTCATTCTATCCGATTCTTCCTTAGATTTCGGACAAAGACCCTTACTGATCTTAATGCCATGATGTAAGGGTATATTCTCTTTCTTAGAGTTCTCCATTTTGAATCTTTTCAAAATTTTATCTAAGTATGTGTCCTGGCTAAGTCCTATGAGACATCTCGACCTATCTCTATAAATCTTTATACCAAGAATATATGTTGCATCTCCCAAGTCTTTCATAGCGAAACATTTTCCCAACCAATCCTTTACACTTTGTAATGTTGGGACATCGTTTCCTATGAGTAGTATATCATCCACATATAATACTAGGAAGACTACGACACTCCCACTGAACTTGACATATATACAGGACTCATCTTCGCTTCTAGAAAATCCAAACTCTGTGACTTTTTCATGGAAGCAGAGATTCCATCTACGAGAGGCTTGTTTAAGTCCATAAATAGCCTTTTGAAGCTTGCACACTCTATTAGGATACTTTGCATTTTCAAAACCCTCCGGTTGTGCCATGAACACATCCTCTGTCAGTTTCCCGTTAAGGAAGGCGGTTTTGACATCCATCTGCCAAATTTCATAATCATGAAACGCAACTATGGCTAGCATAATCCTAATTGACTTTATCTTAGCTACTGGCGAGAAGGTTTCCTCATAATCAATCCCGTGAGTTTGAGTATAGCCCTTCGCTACCAACCTAGCTTTATAAGTGTGTATTTTCCCATCCATGTCGGTCTTCTTCTTGAAGATCCACTTACAACCCACCGTCTTAAGATCGGGTGTAGTGTCAACCAAATTCCAAACTTGGTTCTCATACATGGACTGAATTTCGCTTTTCATAGCTTCCTTCCACTTGGCAGCCTCAGGGCCTGCCATCGCTTCCTTGTAGTTAGCAGGTTCATCTAAGTCATTTAGTGTACCATCACTAATTTTATCCTCTTCTTCTACATAGTAACCATAATAGAACTGAGGAGGCTTGCTAACTCTACAAGATCTGCGAACGGGTAAGGATATGTCTTCAGGTTCAACAAGTGTTTCCACCTCTTGTTGAACGTCAGTGTTTACTGTAGGTTCTTCATCGGTCGACTCTTGAATTTCTTCAAGATCTATCTTACTCCCACTGTCCTCTTTAGATATCATTTCTCTCTCAAGGAACACTCCTCTTCGAGCTACAAAGACCACATTATCCGCGGGTCTGTAGAACAGATATCTAAATGACTCTTGTGGATAACCGATGAAAAGACACTTTTTAGATCTGGAGTCTAGTTTGTCCTGAGTTTCTCGTCTAACGAAAACTTCACAACCCCAGATTTTGATGTGACCAAGAGAAGGACGTTTTCTCTTCCACATCTCATAAGGTGTCTTTGAAACCTTCTTGGTGGGTAAAAGATTTAAGATGCGAGCGGCTGTTTCTAATGCATAACCCCAAAAACTTATCGGAAGTGTAGCCCGACTCATCATAGACCGAACCATGTCAAACAAGGTTCTATTTCTCCTCTCAGCAACTCCATTAAGTTGTGGTGTTCTAGGAGGAGTTAATTGTGAAACTATTCCACAATCTCTAAGATGATCGAGAAACTCGATACTAAGGTATTCTCCTCGCCTATCGGATCGGAGTACCTTTATCTTTCTGCCCAATTGATTCTCTATTTCGCTTTGATATCTTTTGAATATCTCAAAACTATCTGACTTATGCTTAATCAGATAAACATGTCCAAATCTACTGTAGTCATCAGTAAATGTAACATAATATCGATTTCCATCTTTTGTGGCGCATCAGAATGGTCCACAAACATCTGTGTGTACCAAGTCCAAGAGTCCTTCACCTCTTTCACACGACCCTGTGAATGGTGATTTTGTCATCTTGCCCAATAAGCAAGATTCGCATACATCATCCGATTTGAGGTCGAATGATTCCAACATTCCATCCTTTTGGAGTTGGCCGATGCGTTTCTTGTTTACGTGCCCAAGACGATAATGCCACAATTTGGATTTATCAAGCTCATTAGACGAATCAATATTTAAAATCAAATTGCTAACACATTCAACATTTTCGTATATGCCATTGTAAGAAGAAGCTTTGAAAATAAAACAACCATTTAAATAAACCAAAATATCACCATTTTCATTATCAAATGAAAATCGATAATCATCCTTAAACAAAGCATAAAATGAAATAATGTTTCTAGTCATTCTGACGAATAACAGCAATTATTCAAATCTATCTTAACTCCAGAATTCAGCACGAGCTCATACTTTCCAATCTCGGTAACAGGCGTGATTCCTCTGTTTCCTATGGCTAGATTAAGCTCCCCATGCTTCAACTTTCTACTTTCCTTTAGACCCTGCAATACAGTGCAAATGTGAGTACCACACCCTGTATCCAGAACCCACGAATTAGAAGTTGTAGTATTATGGAGTTCGATCATGAACATACCTGAGTGAACACTCTTTTCAACCTTGCCATCTTCAAGGTCTTTCAGGTATTTCGGGCAGCTACGTTTCCAGTGCCCCTTAGTGTTGCAGTAAAAACACAATGCTTCCTTCGGATCATTCACTGGTGCAATATCAGAATCAGTCTTTCTTTTGGACCCACGATTGGACTTTCCATTCGTAGTCTTTGCTTTCCAATTTGACCTCTTTCTTTTCTTTGCAGTTTGACCAATTGCCAACACAGGAGCTGCTGAGTTAGAGGACACATCATCCTTTTTGATTCCTTGCTCAGCACTTTGCAGCAAATTATGGAGTTCCATTATTGAGACTTCTCTCTCATTCATATTCATCTGATATGATATTACAAACTGATTGTAGACAGCTGGCAGACAAAACAAAATTATGGCAATGGAAAACTCTATGTCAAACATCATATTCAATGATTCCAACCTATCAAAGTACCCTTTCATCTCCAAGACAAAAGCACAGATAGATGCTCCAGGTTTGGGTTTGCAAGCCATGAGTGACTTAACCACATCAAGGCGTTCTTTGCTCGCCTTTGCCTGGAACATTTCCTTAAGCTGTTGGTTCATTTCATAAACCTAAGTATTCTCAAAAGTCTTTTGCAACTCGGGGTTCATGGAGGATGCCATGATACAAGACACTTTATTCGCATCATCATAATGTTTCCTGTGTGCCTCAATCTCCTCTTGGGTTGAATCTTCATCAATCACGGGAATCTGCTCATCGAGAACATACTCCTTGTTCTCGTACCTCAAGGTAAACCTTAGGTTACGCATCCAATCCCTATAGTTTGGACTAGTCAGTCTTTCCCTTCCAAGAACTGAGAGAAGTGAGAAGTTCGAGTTGTGTGCGGAATTAGGGACGGGAGGATTATTACCATTTGTAGAAGACATCTATAAGATATACAGTTTTAGTTAGTTTGAATATTCCTTAATTAATTACCCAATTACAAAATTAAGGATATGATCCATATTTTAGATTCGTTTTATGAAAAGGTTTGCCGTAATCATATTGCGAATTTATTTTAGGTAGACAATGCCTTTGTCAATTTCATTCTCTATGAAACTCTTAGTTCTTTTGAGATTCATTGATTCTTATCAACGACATGTTAATCTCGGATATGCTCATCTACCATTCATGACTGGTATGCCGAGGATCATGAACAAGACGGTGAACTTAACCATGCAAAACCCGCGTGGTCCCCGACCCGAGTACGCTCGAGAATCGCGAGTTCCACATCACCTCTCAATATGATCTCATATTAATGTGCCGGTAAACCACACACGCTCCATTAACAGACCATACGAAAGATGTGCGGTTTTCATGGGTTAACATACTATTCACATTTTAGTATCTAGAACGGGATTTTGTTTTAGTACTTTTAGGTCATACTTTTGATCTTCACATCATCCTATCAAAAGTCCTCGGTAGCTCCATTGAACGCACAAAGAAGGTGAGAAGCAGGTCAGCGCGAAGCCTATTAAAAACCTGACTTCTTTAGGGAAGCTGAGCTACCCGCCTTATACCTCTCTCATAGTTTGTTCACTATGGGTGAGCCGATTTATCAAATGACTAACGATGTATTTAACTTTAATGATACATATACTTATAGCTCATAATATATGTAATGTCTTTCTTTAAACTCTTAAAGTCTACGGTTCTATTTTAAAATATTAAAAAATTTGAGGGTATATTTTAAAACAATTCAAAATGTAGGGTCTAAAGTGTAAATTCATTTTACCAATTTAGACAATTCTATTTCCAATTTATCTTTACCTACATACTTTTGTAGATAATTAAATACTAGTATTTATCAAGCTAAAGCTCTGATACCACTGTTGGGTTTTCTATTCCCTAACTAGATTAATATGCACAGCGGAATTATAACAAGATTAATCTAAGGCAATTAGGAAACTAAACCCTAAGGGATCTTAACTTGAATAAATAAAAGCAATAAAATAACCAAGATAAATAGGAAAATACTAACCTTTGAGAAAATGATTTCTCACGCGTAGATCACCTTGCAGAACCTTCTTGCTTTGAAGGCGAGTACCCAAACCAGAATACCTCTAATGCTTCACACCCACGAACCAAGAGAAATTCCCAAACTCCTAGGGTCCCGACTCTAAGTCGTGTAAACTCTTACAAGGAGTAGGAATGCGAAAGAGAGAAAGAATTGAACTCTATTCAATTCTGGGATGATTCTGAAAGCTTAGGGATGCCCTATATTTATAGGGGAGGAGGAGGCCCATGGTTTCATTCCCTGGCCGATGTGGGACAGAATCCCAACCGGCGGTTGGACCTTCCAACCGGCGGTTGGACCCACATGTTCAACCGGTTTAACGCCTTTGACTCCAGCCGCCGATTGAACCTTCCAACCGGTGGTTGGATCCTTGCTTCCAGAATCTTCTTTTCTTTCAGTTTCTAATTAATATTCAATTAATAAACTAATCACAATATTAATTCCAATTAATATTATCTCTCTATTTATTTCTCTTTACTGTTCATTGAGGGCGACCCAAAAAGGACTCCACTTTTAATGATGTACTTACCAATTAGTTATGATATTGGACACTATTCCAACAAGTGGCATGCTCTCTTTTGTTTGATTCATATTATATCGAGATTCTATATGGCCCGAGGAGCAGATGTGTTTCAATAAATGCGAGAAAGTTCTAGAGATTGATGGTCTCGAAATCAAGGAATCTACCTGTTTTGGTTATTGCAAAATTCGATCTTGTATCAATCTTGAATCGTAAGTTGTTTTCTTGCAGATGGGTGAAGTTAGCTTGTTGAAGATGATTTCCTTGATGCAATTGTTCTGGTTAACGAGAATGTGATATTATGGTTGCTGAATCTCATTTGAAGCTTAAAGGAAGAGTAGCTGCTAGCTTTCGTCATGGATGTGTCTGTTAATGGTTGATAGTTTTTATCTTCAAGCTAGGTTAATTTGATTTTTTGGTATATTAGTTTTTGTGTGGGTTTTAAATAGTTTTGAAGGTTCGCTGGCTGAAATTTTAAGGTCTTCGTGTAGTTGGTTTGAGTCATAACTAAAGGGTGGTGGTTGTACCTATTTAATTTGATTAGTTGATACGGGTGGTGTGGGATCATGATCTGTGGTATGTGAAGTGAAGCTCTTTGTTTTCTATTATTATTAATAAAAATTTTGTTGTTCAAAAATAAAAAGTTTTTCGTACAATCATTTCAAATGAGTGTCAACGTTTTTATTAAAATTTAGTGATAACATTCATTTTGACGAATATTAAATAATAACATTCATTAAATTGTTATAATTTAATTCCAGTTGTTCAACTTAACATTCATTTTGATGAATATTAATTGAGATATTGATCTAGATGAATATTAAGTAATAGCATTCATTAATAAATGTTCTAATTTAATTTTAGTTGTTATGACATTCATTCTTATTAATATTAAGTGATAACATTCATTTACATGTATATTAAGTGATAACCTTTATTGATAACGAATACCTAAGTAATAACATTCATTGATAACGAACATTAAGTGATAACATTCATCTCGATGAATATTAAATGATATCATTCATAGTTAAATGTTATAATTTACTATCAGTTGTTATAATGTTCATTTGGATGAATATTAAATGATAACATTCACTAGCATGTATGTTAAGTGACCATCTAGTTAAGGATTGTTTACCATTTGTTTATCGCTTTCTTTTAACATTCAATTAGATGAATATTAATTAACTTATATATATTATAAAAAAAAATTAAAGTTGTAACTTAGCATTCATTTTCTTTTGAATATTAAATGATAACATTCTTTTTTATGAATATTAATAATAACATAGAATAATAAATATTATAATCTAATTTTTCACTAAAACATACCCTTCTAATTCAACAATTGAAAGTTTATTTGTTTATAACGTCATGTAATTACATAGTGATTCAAGAACTACTATAAATTGTTGACCAATTTTAAGTAGGGATTGTTTTCCATTTGTTTATTACTTTCTATAATTATTTCAAGGAATGTTAACTTATATACCTTGAGAGACATTGATAACTGTCATAATTTATTCATTCATAAACATAAGTGATCATCCTTTTAAAGAATATTAAGTGATATCATTTAGTGAAAATTATAATTCAAATGGTCTTATCATGAATAATGGCCTACTTTCTTCTAATGCAATAGACTTATTCCAGCTCTAATAACTTAACATTCATTTCAATGAATATTAAGTGATTAACATTTACCGTTAAACGTTATAAGTGAGTCTTAAGTGATAACATTCATTGATGAACGTTATAAAGTAATATTAGGTGTTATAATCTTATATTACATTAATATTCATTTTGATGAATGTTATAATTTATAACATTCATTGGGGTGAATATTAAGTGAACATGCATCGATAAATGTTATTTGAAACCGGTTGACTCAACATAAAATTATATTTTATGCGAAGTTTTTATAGTCAACTAAATTTTTTATTGAACACGAAAACAATCAATAAAACCAAATTCCTCTTATAAAACAAATAAACAAGTAAGTACTCAAATTATTATTATTTGTCATTGAATTTCACAAACTAATATTTTCCAGAACTTTGGTATTCATCAAATGGATATCAATAGGAATTATAACTAAATATCATTAGATGATTATTAATCATAACTTTAAGTTCGAGAGTTCATAGGAGGATATTAACTATAAATATTAGTATACGTTGAAGAATGTTATAGCTTAATATTCATATTTATGAATATTAAGTGATAACATTTATTTTGATGAATATTAACTAATAACATTTATTGTTATGAATAATAATGACATTTAGATTTCACAAATTAATATTCACTATGATGAATAATTAGCGATAACATTCATTCCGATGAATATTAAATGATAATACTTATACCGATGAATACTAACTGACAACATTCATTAGTTATAGTTCAATTTTAGTTAATGAATGTTATAACTTAGACATTAATCAATGAATTTTTCTATGTATAGATTTTGTAAATTAACATTCACCGTGATGAATATTAAGTGATAATATTCATTTTGATGAATATTAAGTGATAACAATAACAATTATTGATAAATGTTACTCCCTCCATCTCATATATATTGTCTACAGACAAAAAATAAACATTTTTAAGACCCTCCGTCTCATACATATTGTCCACAGACAAAAAATATACATTTTTAAGAAACGTGTACTAGTTGTACTGTATAACTAATAGGATTTAATAGTTTACCACATTGGAATGTTTTGATTGGTTGAAAATACAAAGTAGACAATAAATTTGGGACATCATAAAATGTGAAGATGAACTATAAATTTGAGACGTGGTGAGTATAATTCAATTTCAGTTCATGAATAATATAACTTAACTTTGATCAATGAATTTTTCTATGTATAGATTTAGGGTGGTGATTCATACAACACCTTTTTTTAGCTATACACCACTAACACGCTTTACAGTTTTGTACAGTACAACATCCTGAAGCACATTTAGTGGTGTACGGTTAAAAAGAGGTGGTGTACGAATCATCACCTATGAATTTATAACTTAACATTTATTCAGATGAATATTAAGTGATAACATTCATTTTGATGAATACGAAGGGATACTAGTTATTATAAAATCTTATAATTCAATTTAAATTCATGAATAATATCATCTAACATCCATCATGGATTTTTTTAAGTATATATTTTATAACTTAACATTCTCAACGAATATTAACGTACACTAATAAAAATGAAGGTAAATTATAACGACAACCTTAGTTTTCAATAAAATTTAAACACGCATTAAGACTTGTACCCATACCATGATAAACTCTTTGACCCCCTGAATTTAAGTTGGCTCCAAATAAATATAAATCAAAGTACAAACTGTTTATGCAAAACTAAACATTTTTTAATAGATTTAGTCTAAATTTGTTATCATAACTTACACCAACATACGAGAGTCGATTAGAAACACGATACCATGGCCCAAACCTTTTACAAAATTTCGTGTGAGTCTTGCAAAAATAAGTATAGAATCCACTACAGTTGATCTTAAAATTCAACTAAAAAAACTCCTTAATGGCAATAGTTATATATAGTATAAATTCTCAAGATATATATTGATCTCCAGCAGCAACACCAAATGAGAATTATAAAACTTCTCAAACTCAGGACTAGTCAATATTTCACTTTCATTATAATTCATCATTTTAAATTTTTACTTCAAAGCAGTAAACATCATCGACGACAAACTTCAGCAATTCTTGTTTACAAGAATCCATCAAAACAGCATTTGATACTAGTAATTAGGCAGCATTTGATATGGTTCATTAGTTCAGAGGATGAAGGAATATCAATAGATGTAATGTGAAACTTTAAACCGTGAAACCATGGTCTATAGAGAGCGGTAAGCACAACCAAAACCCTGAGATTAGAATAAGAATATCCATCAGAAAATAGCTCCATATTTCAGAAATAAAATAGCTTTTCATCTCCAAGTCTAAATAAATGAAAGGAAGAAATTTATAGTCATTGAAACCATCATAATAGTACTCATAAGAACATTGAACTATAGATTCAACTTCATTATGAATTACAACAGAGCATTAATGAATATGTGGATGGTTCATATCATAAACATCTTCAAATCACAGTAAGCACATTTGATCACATAGTTATATTCATGTACATCTTAAGTGAAAACATAATTGATCACATAGTTCTCTTTATGTACATCTAAAGTGATTTCTAATAAGGTTCGAGCATTCAACAAAAAACCGATTCTGATAATACTGTTTTGATGATGTGGTGACACGGGCGAGCTGAGTAATGAAGCCAAACGGGCGATTTTCATGCAAAAGTCAAACCAAGTCAGATTTGGCCAACTAGCCTAAATTTTTTGGAACACTCTTTGGCCTTTTGCAATCAACTACAACTAATATTGAAAGGTTTACGTAGAAGTGGGTTAGAAATTAGGTAGTGTGTAACGCCCCTAAAATATGTAAGTTTAAATTATTAAAATACGTTTATGTTTTAGTTTTATATGTATTTAATATGTAAATGTGTAAAGTAACTAAGTTGTTAAATATGGGTTAGTAGGACTAACCAAATAAAAGAAAGTAAGTTAGAAGGACCAAAGTTATAACTGAGCAAAGTAGAGGGGAAGAGTATGTAAATTGAATTAATTAAAACATCCTACAGTTTTCTAATTTCTTCCAAACTGAAAAAATTAGATACGTATATGTGAGTGTGTGTGTCGTGGACTGAAACCAAGAAGAAGAAGAAGAAATCGAAAAATTGAGTTAGGAATTGAGTGAATTGAAGCTAGTAATCTTCAATTAATTGTTTCTAAGGTATGTATGATCCTTATTCTAGCTCAATTCAAGTTAGGGTTTAAGTTTTGTAAACCCTAGATTTATAAAAGTTGATTAAAGTTAGTTATATTGTTAAATTAGTGTTTTATGTATGTTAATGAGCTAATTACTAAGTTTAATTCAAGTTAGGGTTTAAATTCTAAGAACCCCAGAATCATGAAGTTAATAAAAGTTAGTTAATTTGATTGTTTAGTGTTCCATATGTGTTTATGTGTTATATGCTATGTTTAATTCATGTTAATTTAGTTAAACAATTCATGTTCATATGAAATTGGGCATGTGAAAGCTTATGTATGTGTGTAAATTGACATATGAGGTAGTATTAATGATGATTGATGAAAGATATGATGATAAGAGTGATTTAATGCCCAAATTTCATATGATCATAAGATTTATAAATGGAATACTAATGATAATGATAGGTGTTAGTGAGTAACACCTAGTTATGAGATTAAGTAAAAGTGTTAAGATAGATGTTAGAGGTCTAGCACCTTGTTAATGAGATTAAAGTTAAGAAAAGATGTAAATTGTTATGTTAAATGATTATGATATGTGTTTAGGTGTTTAGGTGATCAAGGGAAAAAAGTTAATTCAAGTAAATTGCTTAATCAAGACCAAGGTAAGTAGATGGATATGAATGAATGATGAGTCAAGTAATGAGCGAGTCATTAGCTTGACATGTTCCGAGTAATGAGTCATGAACATTAGCTCGGTATTAATGTTAACTAGTAGTAGTTAACATAATGATGATGTTTAAGGATCCTTAATGTGATGATGTTTATGTTAGAGTTAAAGCTTCCATTACTTACTAAGCAATTGCTTATGTGTTATGTTTAAATGTTTCAGGTGCGCCAAGTGTGAATAGGGGTGACTTGGGCAAGGGACACGTTTGATGCTAGTGGTGGAGCTTGTTACTCGGTTTTGGTAACAAGTCTTATCCCTTTTTAATCATGCTCTAGATATGATAGTTACACCCCCGTTTGTAAAGTTTATTACACTAACCAAGTTTTGTAAAGAATGTTAAGTCTCACTTGAAATGGTACATGATGTTTGTTGAAAGTCAAAGTTATGGTTAAAGTCTAAGTCATGGTGAGACTTATATGTTAAAAGCTTGAAAGTATGAAAAAGTGTCATATTTTGATGTTGAGGTTAAATGATGATGTTAGCAAGTTAGTTTGACTTAAATAAGTCAATTGAGTAAGAATTGACCAAGAAAGTGGGTCAATATGGTCAAATACCCAATTGGGTCATTTTGATGTTCAAATGGGCAACCAATGAGGTTACGAGTCAAAATTGAGTTATACTCGAATACAGTCAAATGCTATGGCACTAATAAGTTGTAAATAATGTGTTGATAGTATGGTCAAAAGCATTGAATCATAATGTGAGTGGTTTGAAAGTTAGTATGTCAAGATTTTGGTCAAAAATAGCCTAAAACTCTTCTACGGGTCAAATCCCGATAAAATGTAAAATTTGAAAAAGTGAAAATGAGTAAAGTTACTTATTGTTATAGTAAAGGTGCCTGCAAAATTTCATGTCTTAATTCATAACGAGTAAAAAGTTATGCGCATTTGAAGTTGGATAAAAAAGTTGACTTTTGCTGACTTTCAGAAATAGGCATAGCCACGCGATCCCAGAAAATTTTCTGGATCGCGTGAGTTAGTGCAAATTGTGATCAGAAAAAAAAAAATCTTAGCTACGCGATCCCAGAAATTCTCCAGGATCGCGTATGACAGTGTATTTTTGAAACAGAAAGTTTTTCAAGTGCTTACGCGATCCAAGATTTTTTCAGGATCGCGTATCAATGTAGAAAACGAATATGTTAGTTTTTAAAAACCCATTTTAGCTATGGAACTTTATAATAGATCAAGTATAAATGGAGTAGATGTGAGACATTGTCAAAAGTGTTAAAAAAATGATCACGTTTTCGGGGTGTTTCATAGTGACATTTAAAACGACATAAATTTGGATTTGGGCTCGGTCAATAGTCATCGTGGTAGTAACGTCCTGGTGCCCAAGTAATGACCTGAGGCGCCGATCGGGAAATTCATAAAGGGATGTTGAACACAATTCGTGAAACATGTAAAGCATAACTAACATGTATCATCATCAGCACTGCAAATCTAATTCAGTACCATTTCATAAATATACACAAGTATTCATCATAAACACTACGAATTTAATATACACAAGTATTTATCATTAACATTCACCACACAAAATAATATTCAATGGTCTCAAATATCAATTATAAACCCAAACCATGAAAGTTTAATTCTGTAACATTTTTAGATATTAACTATTATTCATCATCAACACTGAATTAAACTATTAAACCACTTCATTTAAATACTATCTAATCCTCAATATTCACATTTTACCATAAAATTCATCAAAATTTTGCTGAAAATGTATTCAGATTCAATATATATGATTGACATTTATGAAACCTAATAGTATTCGAGTGTTCCAAATATCAAATATGAACATTAACACAACAAATATCACGTCATACCGATATATATATATATATATATATATATATATATATATATATTATATATATATAACGGTTTATGCATTATATACAACGTACATGTCATGTTTTTTTCTCAATTTGACTAACTTTATTTAACATATATCACTTTTAGATATAGAGTGTGTTTGACAAAATAGCTGGAAATGAAGATGGAGATGGAGCTGTAAGTTGGAGTTGAGGTTTTTGTTTAGGGCTGAAGCTAGTATTTTTATTTTTATTTTTCAATAATTGTTTCGCAAACTAGCTGAAGATGGAGTTAATTTATTGATGTAAAATGACATAAAAGAGTAGTATAAAATATAACTTCAAAATTTTAGTAATTATAAATAGGGTAGCGCGGTAATTTAATAAATAGAGGATGCAAATTCTCTAAATAAGCTAGTTTTAGTAGTTTCTAATTTAGGATATTCTTTTTTAAAGAAGCCTTCTTATAGCTTTTATGTCAAACAAGGATTATCAATTTATAAGGAATTGAGTTTTCTAAAATGAGAATCTCAATTTCCTAAAAATCTCTATAATCCCAATAAATATAATTGCCAAACACACCCATAGTCAATTTCCATGGAAAATGCTCAATGATGTCAATAGAATTCTAGTTAACACTTAACAATCGGAGATTCAGACCGGATCATAATCATGATTGAAGAATTTGGTGCCACTTAATAAGATTGAAGTAAATTACACCAAAATTTGGAAAACTGTAAATCTTACAAAATATACTATAATTGAAGAAGAAGGTGACCTGTACTTGTGGAATTGGATAAAAGAGTTAAAGAGGAATAAATTTACATACATTATTGTGAAAAAATTGTTGAAACAATACACCACTGTCTAGTAGTAACGTGCTTTGAGGGGTCGGGCTTTTGATGACTTTTCTGTCAAAGACTACGTTACTAAAAAGTGTTAACCTCTCTCCTAAACAAGTTGATGGATGGCAATGGAGGCTCGGTAACTCTGGTTTCTTCACGGTCAATAAGCTCTCGTCTCTTCTTGATGATGCTTTATTCGCTGTCAACTCTAATATTGCTTCAGTTAAATGGTTATCATGGGTGCCTATAAGAGTAAATGTCTTGATATGGCGTTTATCCTTTAATTTGATCGTCTCCCTATTAGAACAAAGCTTGTTGATCATGGTGTGGAGGTGGACTCGGTTCTCTGTCCTATATGTGGTGATGTGTCCGAAGACCTCGATCACCTTTTTACTTCATGTAGGTATAACACCCTAAAATCCAAAATATTATTTTAATAATTATTTTAAGTTATTATTATTTTAAGTGGTATAAAATAATAGCAATTGTGACCGGTTTTAAAAGTTTCAGACATAATAATTACGGGGAGTGAAAATAAAATAATATCTTACATTTATTCTCACAATAGACGTAGACACATTCTAAATCATACCAGAAAGTTTAAGAGGGAAAATGGAAGAATGCATAAACAACAGGGGAAAATCAAAATCAGTCTCAATCATCAAAATTGAACCTAGTTAATTCGAATTCAAGCTACCACAACTACTCTTAACTTGAGGTAATCCTTGTTCTTCATTGTTTTAAACCTAGAAAATGGGTTCTTGATGGGTTTTGGTAGATTAGTGGTCTTAAATCCGAAGTTAGAGTTTGTATATGTTAAATTAGTGTTAATTGAATCCACAAATGATAGTTGTTAACCTAATTATAAGTTAGAAGTGAAGAACCCTAAGTTGTTTATATGGTGATCTTGATTAAATTATTGTAAACTAGTGATAACTAGTTTAAGGGTGAATTAAAAGTGTTATTACAACACTTGATTGAAATTAAGATGCGAATTCAATTACTTAAACATTTGAAGTGGATATGATTATGATTCTTGTTAATCAACCTAAATGAGGGTGTGTTAAGTTTCAATTATATTTAAGAGTTATGAAGTTATGATTATGAGGTGTGTTCTTCATAATCAAAAGTGATTACGATGAATTTTATGAAATTGGTGATAACTCATTTAATTGTAGTTTAAAAGATGTTACTATGACGATTAAATCATAATTAAAGTAGTAATGTGAGTAATCAAATAATTGATGTAACACTCGCCAAATTAAGACTAGTAATTAGTGTCTAACTCTCTGTTAATACATGTAATTAATTGGGTTTAGGCTAATTAATGTATCGAAATATATATATTGTTGAATATATATAAGTATGCGATTTTGATTAAATCGTACAAGTTTCAAATCGAATGTACTTCGGTTCAAGTAAATTCGGACGTTGGTGAACATTTTTGTTAAATAATATAACATTATTTAATAGCACTATTATACTCAAAATATTATGTTAATAATATTTCGTACTTATTTCGTATCGTACAAACAAAGTCTACAACGATTAAAATATTAAACGAGCAAACAACCAAAATAAAGTTAAATTGTATTTTATAACACCATTATTAAGTATTATTGATAAAACATTCGTATTTTAAAAAACTCACAATTAGACGCGTATTAAATTATTTAAAAGTTTAAACGATCGAAAAATGAACATCATGCGGAGCACGAACTTAGGAGGAGAAAATTGGTGAAGCCCACATGGTGAACCCCACCATGGCCGGC